>JAZGTN010000122.1:187500-1387500 GCA_037783415.1 Leptasterias polaris
TTTTGCAGCCAGATGTGCGTTCCCATCAAGAAAAAAAAATCAAGATTTTTGTGTTTGTACCGTATAATATTGAATCAATAATGCTATCATATATGATGCCCCTATCACGTTCACTACTTTCTAATGGGTCGAAATGCTTTGCCTAGCCTGTAATGATGACTGATGAGCCTTTTTGCATAAAGGCGGGCTCGGAATACCCCGTTCTTTTATCGGTCTCAGTACAGAGACATTTCCTAACGAGTCGTGTTTGTGCTTCTAGATTTACACATCAGTGTAGAAAGGAAAAAACAACACTGAAAAAAAAAACTAGTCATCCATCCATCTGAGATAACCAGTTTAGGAACAAATCGGTAAAGTTTCACAAACATCTTTATTTGATAAGTACATCGAAAGTTCGTTGTCACTGCAAACACTTTCTGGAACTAACAACTCATACAAGATATAGTTTTCTTCTTTACTGAAAATGCTTAATATAATAATTGTTTGTTTCATTTGTTTTGCAAAAACGCTCGATTTGTTCAATTTTGTCGGATTGATTCATATAAAAAAAAAGGGGCATATTATTTGGTACACTTTCAGTAAAGGTATGATGGTTATAAAGTGATGATACATCATTAATAACGATGTGATTTAAAATAATTAATATCAAATAATAAACCACAAGGGAAACTGACTGGGTAAATGTTTAAATGATTTTGGGTTGAACAAAGAAAAATTGACTAGAGCGGGATTTGAACCAACGACCTCCGGTTTAACGTGCCGGCGCTCTACCAACTGAGCTATCTAGCCCTATGTTGGCGGTCTCCCTATTTAGTCAATATCTTTGTTCGGGGGGTGCCAGTCAGAAGCCATACAACCGCAAAATGCCGTGTAGCCAGGGATCACACCCAAGTATACGATACAACCTGGGAAGCGGCAGCCAGGGGATCACCTTAAAATAATTAAACACAATTATTTTGGCTAAAAGCTCACTTGCAACAGGTTTACATATACTAATCAACTTGATACTAATCATCTTGCAAAACTTGATGACGTAAGCAATCACTTTCATTGGGGGAAGAAGGGACAAAGACAAGAGGAGGGCTATTTTATTGAATCGAACCAATCACTTGTGCATTTTTCAATCTCATTTGGGGAACAAGTGTGGGGGGGGGGCGCAAAAAGTTCTCCCGCCCCTAGCCCTGTCCCATGCCACCCTCCCGGTAACTCCACTGATGGGTACGAGAGAAACACCACAAAGCAAAATGATATAGTCATTTCCATTTTAAATCTCACACCTTTCTTTCCCTTTTTCACAAGTTTGGAAGACGACCCATAATTGACAATTTCCAGTTTTATTTTTAACAGCTTCAAGTTGATCCATCTCTCTGCTCTCCTGATTGGCTAACCTGGAAATTGGATGAGATAACTTGTTTATCCTCCTCTTCTCTGCTAGAGAATGGAGTGAGACATTCTGATCTTTCAAGACACTGTTAATTTGTACAAAGATAAGAGCAAGTACCCTACAATAGATCTTCATCAGCGGACTGCGATTTTGTTCTGCCTCAAACACAAACCAGCAAGACTCAAACTGGACAACAATAGTCTGTTACCTCTTTGGGTATCTGTGCTCCAATCATTCCAACGACAGGGAACCGGACAAGTTGGTTAAAACGTTACCGTTTTTTCGAAGACACAGTATAGTACAAAAATAATTCCGTGGAAGCCGCAGACTTTCCACTGCTGGGTGATCCACGATGGTTTGTTTAACGCAGAAATGCTTTGAATAAATAATCGGCCCAAAGTTTACCCTCTCCATTGTGATTAACTAATTCTATAGAGTGGAAACATATGGAATCGTACCAAAGACTGTTTTTTATTTTGTTGTATTCCTTGTAAGTGAATCAACAGCGCCTGACAGAGATTGATTCTAGGTATACACAGTCCCCTTATGTCCAAATGGAACAAATGTTACAATATTTAGGCCACTTAGAGTCAATGTCGTAGAAAATAGGCCTTTTTATCTATCGGCCATATGGGTGTAAGGCCTGACGTACGCTCATCTATTCGACTTGACCAGTTCGACAGATTTCCCATACACTCCCGACGGTTTCCCCAAACAAAAATGAAAACAAACCCAATGATTTCAGAACCCCACAAAGACAAAAGTGCCTCCCCGATGATATCGAGAGGAGTTTTGGGCCGTTTGGTGTTCGTTACAGACGACCCGCACGCATTACCACTCTCTACCCAGTGCTGTTCCGCACGTGAGACTGTTTACTATGCCCCGTGATATAAAATGAAGGGGCCTTGCGGAGTTGCGGAGCAGTGCTTGGAAGGCTGAAGTACTGACACGCGTTATTCTCTGCATTAACAGACGCGCATGTAACATCGTTCCATCAACCGGGTTACCACCATTGAAAAACGTCAATACTCCTTTCCAAACTATTATCCTTAAAATTGTAACCCCGGGTTTTCTAATAAAAATTTCTTTACATGGTTGATCAATAGCATCTTTTAACACATTATTAGACGTGGTTGGTAGCACAGTTTAAGCGGGTTTTTTTTCATTTTTTTTTACAAAATACTGTAAAAACGCGATGGTATCTCTTATTCTAAAATTTCAAACACAATGGGCATGAAAATGTAATTTGTGTCAGGGGCACGCCATTTTCTTGTTTAGTACGGGCAAGTCAAATGAGGACAGGTTATGGAAACATTTTGCAAGGGCACAAAGCCCAAGACCAAGGGCAAGGGAGTTCTCCGTAATCCTTCTGTGTAATGTCAGGCCCACACATACTAATTTCATTTGGAGGCTAGTTTATCCAACAAAAGGCTGTAGACTACATGTTTGTCACGATAAAGGTTTTCCTTTGAAATTTTAACAGTGGTGTGAAAGTGTTTTCCGACCGACCCCCCCCCCCCCCCCCCCCCCACCCCCCGCCGTACCGACACTGGCCATAACACTGGAAACAAATAATCTGGACGCAAGTCTCGATTAGTCTTTTTGAGATATTGTGGACACTATATGAGTGCACTGCTTGGTTTTGGGTGTATACAGACAAATAACCCTAACCTATAGTGTATTTAGTATGGTGTCCACCATATTTCAAAATGGCTTATATTCGGAAGAACGTATGTTAAACTTATCGTTTTTGATAAACCCCCCCCTTTTTTCTTCAGTTGTTGAGCTAGCAACTCTTCACCGGGAACCTTGGGTGTTTCAGAGGTATAAAGACAGAAAACTTTATAATGCGGAAGCCATCGGTTCGATTGCCACAAGAATCGGCTTGAGACTTCTCTCTCCGTCCCGTAAAAAGGGCTTGGCGTATATAGGCCTTTAGTTAATATTATTCAGTAAACTCACTGGCTTTGGAAGAGCCCCAGTTGTGACTCTGAACTACATGGCCATCAACGCTCTCGCATGAAACTTGTCAGACACTCATTACAATAAGCGAGAAGTGTCGAGACTTGACGATCAAAAACACAAGTCGGGCATTTAATGTGTTTGTATTTTTCAACGAAACCCCGAGTCACCATAGCGTCTTTCCGTTTCGGCCCCGTGGGAGAAAGGGAGCGCTCTAGTCCCAAGTCCCGGTCTTCTTTTAAAAAAATTACCGCGTCCGTCTTTTTCCTCACGATGTGTAAGCACCATCAAAGAAGAGTTGTTGTCAAGTTCATAGAGAAAATAAATTAATCTCTTCGTGGAAGCTATAGCAACTCAAACAGAGCTGTTTGTTTATGTAATTCAGGCGGTATTTAGCCATCAGTATGTCGAGGCTTTGACAAACAGTGGCGTGATCGTGGGGTGGACGAGCGTGCTGAAGCCCCCGGCCGATTGGTCCAGTCACCGGTGAGGTAGTTACACCAAACCAATATTACAGATCGTTATTTTAATTAGACTGTTTCTACAAGTATTTGTAGAAAGTATATAGTTTCAATCAGTTTGTCTTACTCTATCCAACCATTGCGATCATATCTGATTTTAGATATCCAACATCATGGTAGCCGTGGGTTATACATTGTACGGTATTAAAACACCCAATGAAAAGCAATAGCAAGGATTGCCCCCAGCTCATACGAACAGCCCCGCAACGTAATCAAATACACTCAGCAAATATTTGAGAAACTCTGCATGGCTACTATGGCAACTACATATATTGAGTCACCACCATGTAGTTTACTTCGTTGTTAGGCAAGAAGACCATCCCGCTCTGATTCAAGCCGAGAAATCAGCTACCCGGTTTATTAAACATTAATCGAGTAAGTTACTGCTCAACCAGAGTACAGAGCGAAGGATGGGTCTGAAGGACCCTTAAGGATGCACCGCGAGACGGTAGGAGGAGGGGAGGGTACCCGCTGAAGATGCGGTCCCGGAGAGAGAGAGAAAAAAGCTCTTCCTCCAAGACCGTGACCACAAAACACAAACTAAGAGATAAATGTTGACAATACGAGTGGAACAGATGGAGAACGGTGTCCAGTGAAGGTGGCTAGTCTGAAGTAAAGTTGTCTTGGTTCTGAAAAATGATAAACATTGACTTTTATAAAAAGTACAAAATGCATTGAAACTTTTTCTCGTCGTAAAAGTGTTGATATTTGTCACAAAGTAAACAACTTACTTTAATGACAAAATTGTCATAGTAGTATTTAAACACTTCATAATTAGTGCAATATACTTTAATTTGTCATTAAGAACCCTGTGAGGGCCGGTGTCAGCATTACATGCTGTTAGCTCATGCCATGATATTCTAAGCTGGACCATGCTGCACATCCTAGAGGAGGTGTCGATCAACAGGATTCAGTGATTTGGTTAGGAAGGGGGCAAGACAAAACTCTGCCAGCATCCTTTGTGTACAAAATTTGTATGAAAGTTGCCAATGGTAGATGAAACCAAATTATAAAACTTCATTAATTAATTAAGCAACAATTTAAGCTCAAATTAACCGTGGCTAATACCAGGACATGCAAACATCACATTTAGATATAAACAAACGTTGACAAAATAAAATTGCAAAACAAACCCGTTTAACCTATAAAAAAGGCTTGGGTCATAATGTGCTGACAACGTACCACGAGGCATTGCAACCAAACAGGGGCCTCGCTGCAGGGTTTATAAACAACTGTTAAAGAAGAGTAAAATGTTCCACGTCAGTGAAGGGTAAATCCTACTTCAAATTCGTAAATTTAGTTTACCCTTTGTGCACGGATAGGAGCACCAAAAACAAAATATTCTAGTGATACTGATAGGATAGTGATGAAATCTTTGCAACGTACGGCTCTCATTCAAGGATTTAAACACAATTATGAATGTATAATGCGACTTTCTCTCACATCGTGAGATTACAGTATGGCGATTCGGTTTAAGTCTATGGGAGAAGCGACAGTCCTGCACGTGGAGATTTAGATGTAATTCAAATGTTCTGACAGTTGGAGAGTCTGCATCGACATCTGTTCATGTATACGTTGACATTATCTGTTATTCAATAATAATAACAATTGGTGCTAATTATATAGCGCACATTTTATGCTATCTAGATCAAGGCGATTTGCAGCATTATTTATCCCTGTTCATCGGACATACTTTTATACCATTCTTCGAATACAACTGAGTATTTTTCCTCGTATTCCCTACAAAGATATCTGAAAGTCTACAGGTTAGATGGCTATAGCTTTTAAGACCCCTGAGGTCCATTACCAAAACATTGAAAGTAATCAACAATCCTGTAAGAGGTAGTGTGCAATTCCGTCAGGCGTCTAAGCACAAAGATTCTTTGCTCAGCAGAATCAATTGTCCAAGTAATGTTCGTTGCTCGTGTATGGTTCTATAGGCTAGCAACATTAGTAGTTTAAGCCCAATAGTTGTATACGATTTACGGCAGGTCACGACGAGTTACAAAGAGTCCGTAGTTTGTACGCATCGAGAAACGGCCAACATTTAACAATATACTGGTGACTCTCTATTCGTTTGATTTCCCCGACACTTCAAGCCCGTCACGCGACAATCAAACCTAATTATAATAATTTTGTATGCAATTGACTGAAATCTAGAGTGCTTCGATTTCACCTCAGTGGTTTCGATTTTCTGTCTCATTTCTGTTGAAAATATTATTATTAAAATACAGCATTCCTTAAGAACCATGGAGTGAAATAGTTATGGGTATGAATGCTAGGTCGTGGCATAACATACAAGCAAATGGTGCATGGGACTGGATAAGAATGACTAATATACGGAGGTACGGTGATGGCAAAGGAACATTTAAACCATTGTGTATATTGCATCATAAAATGAACAATCATTTACTAATGTTGTTAATGGAATGTAACTTTGTATTTTGGAATACAAACGAGCACAAAATTGTCCCCAAGAACGCCCCCTGTCGACCCATGTTTATAACAACATTAGTCATAACTATAATTATAATTGATGGTCATCTTCATTAGAAATTGACATTGAAACATAATCATAGTCCCTTCCCCCATTGTTAAGCCTACTAACTAATTTCAGCTATTATGTGTTTTGTGAAGGTCGTGTCAATAAGACATAAACTGTTGAGTTTAAAAGAGTGTATTTTTTTATTTTTTTGTAAGGTATAGATTGGTTGAGCTGACAAACTAGTCGCAGACTCTGTGTTTATGTGTTGTGTGATCAACAATAAACACGAAATAACAAACCGGGGAAAATGGGCTTAACCCGTTGTGTGAATCAGGAGAAAATAGTGACGAACAATGCACAATTCTCAGCATGTATGTATTATTGAACTTAACAATTAAGGTAAGCTGTCAGACTCAAATAAAACAATGGTGTTTTTATCATCCGATCCTGTATAATATATTGAAAATGATAAAAATCACTATTAGCGATTTGGTTAGTGAGCTTTCAGACTAAAACAAAACAATGATTTTTGTTTCATTACCAATCCTGTATAACACCTTTAAAATGATAATACATATATTTTTAAATTGCAATAAAGGCTATCAAACAAACATCCATAAATCTCACAAAGAACCAAGCACCATGGACACATAATTTCAGCTGAAATGTAAAATTAAGTCAATCATGACTGATTTGTGATTAAGTATTCTGCCCTGTACAGCTGACAATATCATCAGGTTAATAACATAGCAGAACATGTTACTGCTCCTTTATGACTGCTCCTTAACATGGTGGGCACTCGATTGAGTACCCCCAAAGAACCAATGTTGCACTCTCCTTTTTAAAGGCAAAGTATACCTTTGGTTTTTTGAACCGTTCGATTGTTTTAATCCTATATAAATGTAGATATGTACAATAAAACCTATCTGTGAAAATTTCATTTCAAATAGTGGTCGCGTTTTTGAGGTATCGCCGAAAATCCGGAGCGAATATATGTCCACGCAGGAAGAACAATCCCAACATAAATACACAATCTGAGAAGCGTTTCTGACAGAAACGCTTATCAGATTCAAATTTTGGGGCATAAAAACTGATATACCTTTACATAAGGACATTTCTTCGAAGTAAAATGTTTCTGAAAATGCTTTATACTATCGAAAGCTCTTGTAGGCTTCTAAACAATACGTTTTTAGTGCCAATTATTTTAAGAGTGATTACCAAACGTATAAACATTCCCTTTAAACAAATGAGATAGCAGTGTTAATCTGATAGATAAAAGAAAGAACGTGGTGGTAGCACTTTCAGACTAACCAATATCACATACAAATCTGATTGTGCTTTCGGAGCAACAACTACTGCATCGGATACAAGTTGTCCCCTTTAATGCATCTTCTGAAGTAGTACGAAAACTCATGCAGTTTGGTCCTGTATAGCCTTAATGTGCTACAACTACCTTCCGTGTCCCTTTGAAGTGTACACGTGGTGTTCACATTGCGCTGATCGAGGTAGTAGTGTTGTTGACTGTTGATCCTGATGATGGCAGAGGGAGACAGAAGTCCTAGTGCCACTGTTGTACTTTCAATTTTGAACTAATGAGCACAACATAGACCAGCGATGGGAATGTAATCGATCAATCTCAGCTTATAAGGACGAGTTGACCCGGTTTCAGTATCATCGAAGGAACCCCGCCCTAACTCCAAGACAGAATCAATTCTAGACCGTCACATCTGACGCCAGAGTTCCATTGTAGCATCAGACACCTGCTTAATGCTTTTGTGTTTATTAAGCATAATTTAGTAAGGAAACTAGTCAGAGTTAATGCCTTCTACATAGCGTTTTGGTTGGTAGCCTGTGAATTCTAAGCAAGGATTCGCGCGCTAAGCAAATTGTTCACTTCTCTGTGTAGACTCGTGGCACACTGACTCCAATGGCACATTCAAATAATGTGCTGTTGTTTGACATAATGTTCTGCCACTTGATGGTCCTCCAAGTCCAAAGGGTCGTTTTTTATTATACCAGGAAAGATAGACTCCTTCCCCTGCCTGCATTTTCTGGATTTTTGATTGACCCCTGTGTAACCCTTCCCTTGCATCACCTCCTGATCCGTGCACCCCTACCTCCTTCTGTCCAGCTGTGGTATTTCATATTAATCACCTTCCCTCGTTAGTTAATGTCACGCCAATGCGGAAAGTGCACAACGCACCGACTATTTTCACTTCCAAAATAGCCGTTGGGGATTCACTCCCAAAATAGCCGTCGGGTATGTTGTCCATCTTGAAGTCATTCTCACCTGATCTTTAACTTGAAACTCAAGATTTGTTTACTTTACCTCGTCAATCATCTTGATGATTGCCAAATTGATCTGTGTGTTTAGAAAGTTTTGACTGTATCGTAGACATAATCCAATAAGCCCCTATGAGTTTTTCTGCAATTATGGCGTCATATTAATTAAAATCACACTGCAGTTTGATTGGCCTTCCCATTAACCTATTGTGCTTTATCACACTCAATAATTGTATTTATTTGGGGGTTGTTGTGGGGTTTTTTTTTTTTTTTTTGGGGGGGGGTTTCAAATATGTTAATTTTTTACCCGAAAATCATTCGTGTCAAGAAACATTCGGAGTGCTTATGAAATTATTTCAGGCATGGTCAGTTTACACTATTATCAAAATTACACAATATTTCAGTAATTCTGTACACCATTGTTGTTTTAAAGGCCCCGTAAAACATCAGGTGTTTCCATCAAATAAAGGTATTGGGAAATTTTATCGTTGTTTTATTTGGTAATTTTCCAATAACTTGAAAAATATTTTGCTCTTATCATTGGAAAATGTCGATTGGGTTTATGGCCAAAAAGGTCATAGCCCGATCCCATGCGAACCAGAAGAACAGAACAAAAAATGTACAATGCTAACATTATGGGGTAGATCTCTCGTGACGTTATGTTTTTATTCATTTTTAAATGATGTTAAAACATCATTATGAGTTACGCGTAAGATTAACAGGTGGTCTGTTGAAATAGAAAATATATTTTGAAACTGACATGTGTTAATCTACTCCAGATTGACTCTAACGGTTTTTACATTTCGTGAATTTAAAAATGAATTTTCCATTTATTAGGATTACACCACACTGTCACGAACATACTTGTACTTTTTTGTTATTGCATTGTAGAATCGAAAACATATTTTCCTGGATGTTGGGCGCTGTGGTCCGATCACGGAACAAAACATACAAGTGTTTTATCTGATGTGAGGGGTATCTGTTATGTTCGTCACTGAGTGATGCACTGTCAGTTAATGTCTGCATCGTCTGCCGATCAAACCACTGGCTTGGACTGGAAGCTGTTGAACGTCACACCAACTTGGTGTTTTCGAAAACACTGGTTTTGGCTGCAGCTTTGGTCACGTATGCTGTCTAGAGCAAATTGTGGCTGCCTACATAATGACTGAATTATGAACGGGATGCAAAGCTGTGGAGTGACTCTGTTGAACTGTTATCATAGTCAAAGCTTCGTTGTCATCAACTCATTAAACTATAAAGCTGAACTTCTCAACATTGAGTCACGAACATCATATCATGAATAATGAAGATGACGTCATCGTTACATCACTACCCCCACCACAATCATCAATTACTGTCATTATTATTAACCTACACCGATCATTGTATTTATTTTTGATAAGATATATCAATTCTTAAGTCAGCAAAATGGAGTGAGCTGATGCAAACTGCTTACCAACCAAAATGACCAGTGGTATACATGAAAAACATTGTTGATGGCCTGACGTTTCGACCCTAGCAGGGATTTTTCAGAGGCTAAATGAATCATCACACAACCATGACACTAATAATGAATATGACATAATCAATTCACCATAATCATCACACTAATATTTAAAGATTACATCATTTTCATTTTTATCTAATCATTATCATAATCATCAGAAGACAACAAGAGGAAAAAAGTAAACAATCAAGATTGGACCTCATCTATGGAACAATCTCCCTCTTCACATATTCTGAAGGTGTTAGGCGCTACATAAATACAGTTGTTATTATTATTATTATTAAGGTAAACAAAAACCTGTAGATAGTCCTAAAAAGGACAACATGCTAGTCAGTCAATCAATTAGTTGTTACTGCTTTTATATTGCTTAGCCAACACATTTTTAAGAAAATAGTTCTGTCAAATTACAATTACGACGGTATGCCATTTGCTAACCAAGTGCTCTATTCCTCACCATGTCAAATGGTTATATTGTGTGGGACCAGGTAGATGTTGCAAAAACAGTCCTCCATTATGAATAATTAAACCCACTTACCCTCATGTCATGCAAGCAAATTAGCCCTCAACGTCGTAACGTACTTTATCACAACTATAACGTGACTGATTTCCTGCGTCCAATGTAATTTTGTTTTCGTATTTTATTAGTTCATTGGTGCCCTGCGTGCGAAAGTTTTACAAGTCGATTGTTATTCCGACAACAACTGATTATTTTTGATTTGTCATTAGGCGAAACATTGCCCCTCACTTGTCACGATGTTAGACCTTGCGCGTAATTCTCCCCTCGTGTACATTTCAATCCACTGACAATATTACATTTTAACCATTTATGGAAATTGTCGTTATGAATGGGCAGTGCATGTCAACACACACACACAAGCCGACTAGTTGACATCACACAACGGTGTGAGAAATATCGCCCGTCGTGATTGGTCCGTGATGGGTCACATGGGTTAGACTCATTGACACTGTGTTCTGATGGGCCGTGATCTTGTAGTCAACTCTCGTTCTATCTGTAAACAGCTGCGATGGTCCGGAGTGTACTGAGACTGAGAGATAGTACACTAAGTCAGGAGCAGGGAGTTCCACGGACTCATTCACTGCACCGGAGCGGCAGAGAGAGGCTAGGCAAAGAAAATCATGGAGAAATCGGCGGCCACGATGGGGCCAACTTTCGCTGACTACGGTGACCACGGTGGGGTGTATTCAACCATGAGGGGTCTAGACTATGTAGGGAACATGACCCAGGGGTTGTATCATGGTAAGCACTATGCAACTTTGGAGTCGCACGGACCTCAGACTCAGACAGGTTGCTTCTCGCATCTTAGCGATCACACCGGCCAGAGAATTCATGATTTAAATCCCACGGGTTGTGCTTTGAATTATATATACAGCGGTGCATCGTATGCGTACAGCGGCTCTGATGCGAATCATTACCAACAGAGCACTACGGACAGTAACGGGAACGGCGTTGATTATGCCCACATCCAACGGCATGGGAGGACAACCTCGTCCACACCCACCGCACACTACAACGGTAATTATAGCGAGAATGCCACCAGTTTGAACACCACACCGGCGAGGAGCTCTCGGCTTGACCAGGGAAGCGATTCACGGCCGGTGAACAGTGACCCGGACCGGCAGACGACTACAGCGGCCACGGCACCTGCTGAACCGCAGCCGAACGGCGAGACAGGCATGTACAACTGGATGAAAATCAAGAGAAAACCGCCAAAAACAGGTAAGCTCATAGCACCCATGATTAATGGCATCTCTTTCATCACACAGGTGGTCACACAATAGTAATATTGTCTACTGGCTTTCAATCACACTTAACATCTATCACGGTACATTTTTACTAAGCGGTTTGATACCATCAACAATACATTTATAGAAATAGGAACATTTACTCCGATACGTTTTTAAATTTCATCACCTCAGCGTGACGTTTGTTTGTCCTCAGAAACACAATAATCGACGCCGATGTTCCGATACCCCTCAAACGCCAATGACCTGCATAATTGAACTTCCGTCTGCATACCCCCTTATTACGGAGGGGACTGGTCCCCGCTAAGACCATATCCCCGCCGATGTATCGAAACTGTAATTTTTTCCATTTTAAACGGTGTACACAGGTTACACTTAGAATCCAGGTGAGCAAGTAGTGAATGAAGAATCCCCCGCGTCTTGTGTCAATTCGTTTGCTCTGCCGACACGTGTTGTCGTTGCCGACCGTCGCACTTTTGACTCCGTGAGCTACCTCGCTGCTAAACAATAACACGGTCCCTTGCTCACAGCGCGAGCAAAACCGCCAGGGCTGTCAGGAAAAATCTGCCTGTGTACGGTCGGGTAGGCTTCCGTATCAAACAACCCCTGCATCACATAACCCGTAAATGAGAATTATTTGAAGGCTTTAATGGTGCGCTGTGTTTTTGCGAGGGAGGCCTATTTGCGGTCTGTTTGTCCGACTCTAAAGTCATCAAGTTGCAGTTTTCTTTATTATATAGGCATAGACCTATGCATATGCTTTGTAATCAAAAGGGGGAAAGGCGGTTTTGCGTGACGAAGCCGCTGATATCGCTTCGGCACGTAATTTATGCTTCATTCTACAAAGCAGATGTAATTCATATTGTGTGAACTGTAGTTGGGTTCTGGTTTAATTGGAACGTGTAACGTATACACAGACCTAAGCATTAAAGAAGAGAGGCAATTTCAGGTCTTATGCAATCAATAACCTAACATTACGTCTGATTAAATTTTAGCCCTTAGAGATTCAGATATGCGTGTATGATTCACAAAGCCAAACGATGATGTTTTATTCCATTTGAAACTTAAAGCATTAACAAATTAATATGTAGTACATCAAAACAACATGCCGTTCATCTTGAACAGAAATGGTCCAAATACCTCGTAGCTGCCATATTATCATTTGAAATGTGATCTACAAGAATGCTTTATGAACATCGACATACTTATGGCAATGTATGTATTAATATTACTACCCTAAACAGTTCCAATAAACCACCTCGATTGATTCCTTTCATGTGTTTAACCAAAATCAAAACAGGTGGATTTAACCCCAGACGTCAACGGCCATGTTAGAGTACCATATCACCCCCCCCCCCCCCCTTCCCCCGCCTCGTCATAAACTCGTCTACACACATCCTCAACAGAATATCCGAGAGCAACAAATCTCTTGTAACAGTGATCGAAAAACTCAAGAGTGCCAACATGGAATTGTTTTCATCTATCCGTTAGTGTCTCGATGATTTCAAGTGCAGATCACTCGAAAATGAATTCTAGCTTGTGGCTATGTGGAATTACCCCGTGCTTCGGTATCTGATCTGAGATGCCGTAACGAGTTATTGGCACGCAGGACGGTATAATGACATTTTCATTATGAAAGCTGACAAAAAATCAGCCTGGCAGTAAATTATGAGTTTGTGACAAAGGATTGTTGTGCGTTGCGTGTTGATCAGGTTTAACAGGTTCTTCGGCATATGAAGTTGCTATGAATTCCTATAAAGAAAATAACAACACCAAGTGTTTAATGTTAAAAACAGGTGTTGGAACTAAGCTGGTGAATATCAATTACTTTTTTTTATTATTGTGGTTTCAACATTTCGTGATTTTCAAAATCACATATGGGGTTTTCATTTTGAGAAATGTTGTCTTGAAAAGTAATAACTTTTCATGTTTAAGAAGATAGCTTAAGTCAAAACCCATACCGGTAACTCAAACAAAGTTGTAGTTCCAACCTAATGTGGAAATGTCTTTGCATTTTCGTTAATTTTATCTTATCTCGAAACTAATTAAATGAATCTCATATAGGTTTTAGCATTTTCCCAACACATTTATTGTCTCTCTTTGTCATTTCAAAAGTAAATTTCTTAATTTTGAGATTTATTACTCAAAGTATATTTATTGTATTTATTGTCTACTTGGCTTCCCATACCATACAGTATTTTCCCACATATTCCTTAATATTACATAATTAACTTGATGCCATTCCTTGTCTTACTAGAAATGTGTTGCTTTTCCCTTACGTTTTGCCTATTAACTCTCCTATCAATGATCTTTACTTTTGTCCATGTCTCGGCCAATGGATACATTTGAATCTAAGTTCATAGAACTTACCTAATCCATCAGTATGATTTATTTAATAATAAACAGTTTGCATTCTAATGTTTCCCTCGTCTCGATTTCTCATTTGATTCAATCAAAATTTATGTATAGAACAATGTGTTCTGTTGTACTGGTGTTTTGCTATAAAACTATAAATAATACAAAGATGAGTAGAACACAGAAAAATGTATAAAATAGAATCATTCCAATGGCTTCATACAGGCCTATAGTTCAAAACTGGATCATTTGACGTTCAAATTAGCTGCCAAACTGGCAAGGCACGTTCGCTGTTATTCTATACTTTCTTTGTTTAGATCCCTGTGCTTTGATTTGTATTAGCATTGGCCTACAGGCAGATTGCACATTATCCCCAAAATACCTTTTGCTTTCACTGAACATTGATTGCAAATTATTGAGATCAATTCCTTTTTGTACCATATAGGGCCTACATTCCCTGTTGAAATCCATATGTTTTGTCTTTTCATATTCATTGTCAATTATTAACAAAGACACATTCCTTATTGTCACACACATTCCCTGTTTAATTACATATGCTTTGTCTCCTCACATTGATTGCCAATTTGACACAGACACTTTTCCTAGCTATCTCCTACTTTCTTTGTTCGATTCCCTTTATGTTTTGTCTGCTCACATTGAGTGCCGATTTGACAAAGACACATTCCTTGTTATTCCATACGTTCCCTGATTAGTTCCCTGTGTTATGTTCTATACAATGTTTGCCATTTTGACAAATAAAGTAATTTCTTGTTATCCCATACATTCCCTAGTCAATGCCTTACGCTTTGTCTTCTCACATTGATTGCCAATTTGACAAAGACACATTCCTTGTTATCCCATACATTTGCTGATTAGTTCCCTGTGTTAAGTCTCATTGTTAGCCAATTTGACAAAGAAAATATACATTCCTTGTTAACCACATTCCCTAGTCAATGCCCTATATGCTTTGTCTTCTCACATTGATTGGCAATTTGACAAAGACACAATCATAGTTAACAAATAAATTCCTTTTTCAATTATCTATGCTTTGTCTTCTCACACTGTTTCTCAATTATCTATTGTAACATTCCCTGTGTAATTCCGACTCCTAATATTGATTGCCAATTTGACAAAGATACATCCTTGTTTTCCCATTCATTCCATATTCAGTTCCTTGGTTTGTCTTCTCACATTGATAGCCAACTTGACAAAAACACAATCCTAGTTATCACAAAAATTCCCTTTTCAATTCCCCATGCTTTGTCTTCTCACATTGATTCTCAATTCACTATTTAGCATTCCCTGTGTAGTTCAAACTTATAGTATTGATTGCCAATTTGACAAAGACAAATTCTCTGTAAAGTCCCATGCATTCCATCGCGTCTATGCTTAAACTTTTACCCATCTTACATTATTTTCTTTTAAATCCGGGTGTTTTATTTGTGTCCGATATAAACTACCCTTTTCAAGTGTGACTTTTGTTCTCATCATGTTTGTTTTCCATTATTATTTTGGATGCTCGTATTTCCTGTTTTCCTTTGTCTTACTAATTATTCATAAAGACCATATCAATTCCCATTGTCTATGATTTAATTCAACTAAACAGCATAGCTACCTACTCTTCATTCTTCACTTCACAAAAGATGCATTAATTATGAAATCATGTCAAACACCATGCTTTTATTATTTGCATTCGTTGGAACGAAAGACGTGACAATATTTTACTAACCATAATTTTTGATATCAGGTCAATTGGTTTCTCTCGTTGGATTTATATTTAATTGTTGTATTTGTTTAAGGGGGGATCAGTTTCAACACACACATGGAACATAAGCATCGATTCAAGTTATTTATGTTGAATGTTTACGCTGTTGAATATTCAAGTGGTATTTTGAAACAAACCTCTCAAATTGAACACCATGTCGACATTTTTTACCAATCTAACATCAAACAGTGAGTTCTTACGAGTGAAACTGATGCCTAATATTTTGGACAAATTTATCAAAATGTTATGTTGATATTAAACCAATGTTTGTATGAGAGAGATTGACCGTTGCCAGCTTGGCTGCTCGTGGGAGCTTTACAGTTACCTTGTTAGGAAGATCATCTAAACAAACAAACAAACAAACAAACAAACGAACAATATAAACTAAAATCGTTCCAATGTAGGTTTTATGGTGCATTTGAAACATGTGAAACTTATGAAACAAAAGGACCACTCCATGGTCCAGTCTACTACAGTAATAGACAAGCAAAGAAATACAAGCAGTCTTTTGTGCAGATTTAATAATCTTATTGACTTCTCTTTAAAATTGAGTTCAATTATTCCGATAAAATTCTGTGTATTCTCTTTACTTCATTATCGAGGGCCTTTGTAGTTTTCTTAAAAATAAACAAACACAGAATACAAGTAGTGTACGATGGTGAGAAAGCATTTATGGAATCGAAAGGCCTAAGTTGATTAAAATGTGGACCAGTATTGACTTGTTGATTGGAATTTGAAAATGCCAATTAATAAAAATATTCTTGAAACCAACAATTATCGAATGTGCAACTGCGGGAAATCGCTGCAAGAGTGGATTGAGAACGGTCATGTTGTCATTAGCATTAGCAGTATTTCGAAGGAGTAGGCCTATGCACTGTTTCATTGTGAACTTGGTTGTAATTATAGCAGGCGTGTTCATGTTCAGCTATAAGCTGCCGATCTGCTTTGTCTTTTTCCTGAATGACCTATCCTCATTCAATCAATTGATATGAGATCTGAGGATAAACCGACCTAGGAAGCGTCAGACATGGACGGCCAGAAGCCACGGCACAGCACTAGATAGCAAATAATGTATATATTTAACGGTGCTCAGCTCTCTCTTACCCGGGTCTCCCATCGAGCTATCTACATCTGATGTGAAACACGCCGGAGGAGTTAGGCTATAGATACCCCCAACCCGGTCGGAGAAAACTGTCAGTACCGCGCCGCTTTGGCATTTGCAACTATTACAATACGCGCACCGACCACATCAGAAAGAGAAATTGAGGGTGAAACGCGATGAATCAGTCAGGGGGAGCCACGGGCGGGGATTAGCTCAACCACCCCAACATTGGCAAACATAAAGAACGTCAAATTTACTTTGAGTCCACCCGATCACGTCGCCATTTGATAGCATCAAATCCGAGCCCCCAAACCGATATTGTGTCCGCGCTCTGCGTGTTCCTTTGTCAGTAAACGTTCGCTTATCCAAAAGAGTCAGAATTTAGGTAAATAGCTGGAAAATGACTGATATTCCACATAAAAAACCCTATCGAGCACAGTTTGTGGTTTTTTATGATGGAAATTGAATGAAATAATAAAGCCGTTATGCTTGGTTGCTTTGGTTTAAATCAAGCCCGACCTTGTCTGAGGGGTGCTAAAGATTATTTCAATCCTTTCGATCAAATCTATGGAAAAATTTATAATACTGGGTTTTGTACTTCATCATTGCTTTTGAATGCAAGCTTTTGTTGCTGACTGCTCTTGCATATTCGCGATCAAGTGCATGTATTTACATCGAGTAACTTTTAATTTTGGTACTGGTCTATACCAGGTTTTGCAGAACAACGTCGTGGCCACCAACTGAAACAAGGCTTCGCATTGTAGAGTTTGCTGATGACCTGCTAGAGCACTGGTTAAAACGTACAGAGATATGGATAAACAAAACCGGCACCGTAACGAAAAACACATTCCTCTTTTCCTATCATCCAAAGAAGCATGACCGTTTTTAAACATCCCTTTCGTCGGATAGCAGGTTCAATGTTCGTATTTCCCCCCCAAAAAGAAAGTAACACATGGTGTACCGTATAGTCTCACAAATTCATTGGTTAATTTGGGCTGAAATTTGTTTATATATTTATTCATAATGTATGTTTTAGTTATATTATCACTAGTGTTTTCTTTTCTATTTTCTTCTTTTTGGAAGGATGAGCTTTTCAACACAAACTGTGAAAGCATTTTTGGTAAGAGGGTATTAAAGACGGGATACTAACTCTTTCCTCAATAACCAATGCTGCATCATGTTTTGGGGTGTGTTTTGTGTTATTATTTGTTTTGTATAGAACAAACTATAACAGACTTGCAAAAGCTACGCAAAGAAATACAGATCATGCACATTTCAACATGGTTAAATTAGGTCAGTCAGACACAAACCTCTAAAAGATGGTCTCTTCCCACATGCGTAGAATTTAGTTTTCTTAAGAGTTGCGTCTTCACACACAGCTATCATTCCCTCTACTGGTAACAACGTGCTTATAACAGAAAGGAACGCAGCAACAACAACAAAACAGAACATCTTTTTGTGTTCCCTCCCAGACTGAGATAATATTCAGACTAATTATTTTATTAGCAGGCGATGCAACTTGCATTAAGTAAACTAAATAATGCAACGGATCAGTAATTGTTGCTGCTCAAAAACGTCGTATCATAAATATTACTCATACTGAAGACGTGAAGACTCCCTATCTTCCTAAATATTTATATACATTTTGACATTCGGGAAATATGTTTAATTATAGATTCTGTATTTCCATCAATCGAATGTCCGGAAACTTTACGTGCGATAAGTTGTTTTGACAAGCGGAAATTTTTATAAAGTTATATGTTTCACCAAAGGTAATGTATGGGATGGGTAAGGATACAAAAATCATTGTTTAATTTTGTTCTGAAAGCTTACTGATTATGTAGTTCATACTAGGACCAGTTTTCTGGGAAATAATTTCCTCTGAAATGAAGTCATATTCGAGAAACGTGTATCTGAAAACCTAAAACAAAACAAAAATCAAACAACAAAAACAACAACAGCAACTGGTTTCGGTTGTTTTCATGCTGAAAATTATGAACGATGTGTTTTCATGCTGAAAATTGTGCATGGTTTTTCACAATTTTCTCCTGACTAATACGGATTAAGCCCAAATATTCACAGGTTTGTTATTTTATGGAGATGGCTGATCACACAAAACATGAACACTGTCTGCGACTACTTTGTCAGCTCTACCAATCTTGTTTAATCCCTATACCTTAAAAGTACCACATTTTATTTTCTGTTTTGCTTCTCCCCGGCATGTTAGCAGGCACTTGTTTGTCCGTCCATCGTTGCAACTGCCTTTTGAAATTCCATACACTTATGGCATACAAAAGAAAGAACAGGTGAATCCCAAATTAATAGATTACTCCGGAAGTGTTTATGCTTATGATGTACCCTTTCTAAATTTATGATTAATTTCTTTTGAATTTAACAAAGGGAGGAATAGTCATTTTGAGGATTTGTTTTTCAAGTAGCATATAAAAGGAATGGCTAACTTGCGAGAAGATAGGAGTTTACAAGGGATATAACATCATAATTAGCTTTAGTTCCAGGTTACTCATTCAATCAATTTTAGGTTTTATGAAGATTTTTTTTTTTAAATTGCCAGGTTTTTTAGGGGAAATAAGCTTACCGTGTTCACCTATTCAAGCACCTTCTTACATTGTATAAGTTTTTCTTGTGCTATAAAGCAGAGTAAAAAGATTTGATTCAGTCATATTTCAATTGAGAATGTTTCTCATGACGATTTTACACAAAGTAAGGTTTGAGCTTAAAATTGATTCGGTCGAGTTCTGCTGATTATGTATTCCATATTTGTAATCTGTTTGCAAAGGGTTCCAATACAAACTACGATTGCTTTATTATACCAAGCAGCTAGCCCCTAAACACTTTGTGTAGTTTACAATATCACAACAATTACTGCACTCCTACTTGGTACCCACCACTGCGACCTGGCCTTGAACAGTTGTCAAACTTTTACTAGAAGAGTGTGAACTGCAACAAGCGGTGAATACGATGACTGTTCGGCTTGTCCTCCAAACGAATCCTTTGTAACTATTTTAGGTCAATCAGTTTTTGAAATTAGTTTTAGGATTTTCCAATTAAAGATAGTCATAGCGAGGATGCTTAAGGCGTTTTTAAAGAATAAAATGTGTCTGGAGTTAAATATTCTGTTTAAGTGCTCACAGGTGATACTTTTTGTGGCAAAAAAGAGTGCACCTGGGAATTTTGGGTTTATTTATTTATGCGTTGATGTGGGGTTTTTCTGTTATTTCTGTATTTGTTCATGTATTTATTCATTTACTTATTTATTTATTTATTTTGTTATTTACTTTGTTATATTGCAGCTTCGCCCAAATAAAGCTAAGAGCCATGCTCAGTAAGGGAATATTTATCCAAATATTGAATCAAATTGGTATGATTTCATAGAGACGCAAAGTAAACGGTTACGTCATTGGTTATTAGTCACATACAAAATAGACTTTATCCCATTGTGTTTTGAACAAAAAACAGTTTCTGTGTTACAATAAACCATTCTGCAATTATTTTTGTTTTTAAGGAGATCTTACCGGAGAAGAGTGCCAGCCTCAAAACCAACTGTAAAATAAACTCTTTAAATAATTACAAAGAATAGTATAACAATTGATTCATCTAGATCGCTCACAAAGAATCATTTCTTTTTCAAGAAAAGCCATTGAAATTTAGTGAATAATTGTTACATAGTTTGCTATAATTACAGTACTGCCGATGAGGGCGACTCAAGCGGAACATTATAGGACGGTAGATTAACTTTCATGCCAACTTTGTACAAGCGAAGCTTAGAAAAATATTTGAGAGTGCACGCAATGCTATACGCTTCGTTTAATATCTGGTTTCCTGTCATAGGAAAAGCAATTAATAACAACAACAATTAATAAAACCTTAAATAAAAAATGTTACTCTACATCCATCGATCCGTAGCTAAGTAAAACAAAGGCTACTGATATTATACAGTCGTCATTGTTCCACGTATATCCAGACGAAGATCAACTCCAACCTAATCAAAATAAACTGGTTGGTAGGAAAGGCAACCACTGTGACCGGAAAATGTTCAAATCCCAAGCTGCACCATACCATTCTCGTCCGCACGTAATGCACACAAAGTTAGCGGTCTTCTGGAGACAGCATTTCTATGCTGCTTCGGAATAACATTCTAATTGCTGATCATTATTGGCAACTATATAGCATAACCTTTGTTTCGCGATACAATACGGCCGTGGGTTTTGTTTTGCAACAGAAATAATACCGCTGAAAAACAGTCATTCATAAAATTGTTAACGTAGACTTAAAAAGCTCATTGTGGCGTCATTCTGAAACAGCTTCAACAAAGGAGCTGTTATTTACTTCTTTTATTTTTTTTTAAATTTGAAATATTTTGTTCAATTTTGTTTCAGATTATATAATTTCAAGTAGGCCTATTTTTGTTATGCTAAATTTAACCTTACTACATAGGGACTATTCACTATTTCACCTTGATGTTAAAAAACAAAACCGAAACTTCAACGAGTTCAGCTTCTTGTATATAGATCAGGAATGTGTCACAAAAGATTACCCCCTTGGCATCACCAATAATTTTGTACCATTTATAAGTTTTAAACAATTTTGTCATCTTTTGGTGTATAGAAGAGGTAAAACTGATCTAGGCCAACGTATACTTTACCGCCTTTCACAGGACCGGTTTCCAGTCCTGATTCAGAACAGAGCTTGACTTAACAATTTTGTTTTTTTTAGCTGGGGTCCCCCCTCCCTCCCGACCCGCCCCCATCTTTGATCGACAATCTCAAACACCTAAGCTTGATCCTTACTAATGTCTTCTCTTTGAAGATAACTTGCATCAGTGCAAAGCATGTCTAGTGATCCCTTTGTTTATAAATATAGATATATTTTGAAAATTGGGGATGGTGTGCGTTTGAGAATTACACACGTTAGTTCTCAAAAGCAAGTGTTGAAAATCTAACCTGTGGATTTGTAAGCCAGGATGCTTGTTCTGGCTCTTAAGATCTTTATGGAGAAAACATTTACTTTCGGTCTAACCTGGTAAACAGATAGAAACTGATGATCCATTCTACATTAACGGTTAATGTTTTCTTTTTTCAAGAAAATAATGATTACGAGTCAGAAGGGACAAGTCTTCCAGATGTTACGAATCATTGCCGCCATATGAAAATAAGATGAGAATTAATGATCACGACATCCAAATTAAAAAGTAGAAGACTATGTCGGTTGACCATGTGGAATTATATACAGACCTATATTGCTTTGCATAATAAGTAATGCTTTTGAAATTGTTTACAGAATAATTCGTCCTCAGTTATGCGGGATCTTCTGAAACTGCATTGACAAAACCTAATAAAAGTATTTTGCTCGTTTTCTGTGAGGCTTTTATTTTTATATGTATAAAATATTATTTATTTATTTAATGATTGTTTTTTGTTTTTTTCATTTAAATTTGAAGATTGTGTTTGAAGCTCCTGAAATGCTTTGTTGACTGATAGTATTAAGGTGGTTTTTTCTGTCTGAGGCTTCATTGTTAGAAACTGTTAGTGATATTCTCAGAGAATCAGTCAAAAGTACAGTTTCATTTAGGACGTTTATTATGCTTGGATTAAACGGACATTTCTATGAGATAGTTCAAGTTAAATGTGGGACCGATTCTCTCTATGATGCACCGCGCCGTTTCCTGTCAATCCCACCGTCTGCCGCGCTCAATTCCCGGGTCCATCTCGCCTCCATTGCCCAGGCTATGGATGTTAATTTCTCCGTGTGTCTGCGTTTAATATCCGTCCCACTTTACAACGTTTACCCGACTCTTTTGTAAAGCATGTTTTCATTTGTCATTACCCCGCATCAGTAATCTTCAACATCATTTTTCATTCCAGTCTTGTTTTGTTGTCTGTTGTGTGTAACATCCCCAAAAATCTCTCTGCGTATAAACCCATCGTAGATCGCCGGTCATTTTTCATCCTCTCACGGCCTATAAAGCCTGTCTAATTCCGCTGATCGCGCACAATCTATCTTCCCCGCCAACGACCTTCGATCAGCCGGAGTGAATTTTTATTCGTTAAATTAATTATTTTAAATGCATTTTCTGTGGCTCTTTTGTGCGATTGGGGGCTATCTTTGTTTAACCCGACTCGTGTACTCTTGAATCTTTTGGAGTACGCAACTAATTGATTTACGCTAACAGCCATATTGGTTTTGGAAACAGATTGTCAAAAACTCAAGTTGAATTACTTCAGTTTGAGGAGTCGGTTAGTCTCTGAATAAATAAATGTCACAATTTTAGTTGTCTTGACATACTTATCGTTTATCATTACACGATGTCATATCCCGTATTGCAGACACAGAATAAAGTTATGAGATATTGAAATACAATGTGCATAAAGAATATTGTCCATGTTTGGGGTACTGTAAGATTCATCATTTGCATAATAAGGTTGACGTAAGTTAATATTTATTAAGTCTAGTTCATGTTGACATTTAGTTTGGTTTAAAATGAAATATGTTCAAATTCATACAATACTATAACAAAATACCGTGTGTGGTTCTTGACGTTGGAATTTTTTGAAACGAAAATACGGAACATTTTAGGGTTAAAAATAATTGTTCTAATACAAATTCGAAGGTAAGGTAAATCTCAGATCGCGTTATTGTTGTTAAGCAGTTAATGTTTATGTTGATTCATAAACAAAACGTTTAAATTCAGTTATGTTGAGTAATTTACGAACCTGTTTGGAACCAATGCCGTATCAGAGCCAATTGGCTATGGCTACTTGCACGCTTAGAAATCAACATTGCAGTTTAAGCCAACCACTACATACAGACGCAGCCACAGTAAGTTCAACTGAGACACTGCCTCATACCGTTCAATTATTTTAAAATCTGGCCAATAGTGCCAAAAGAACTGAGCTTGGACTATGTTTGCACTTGTCTTTTTGTCAGGCTGCGTAATTATAGAAGTATCAAGACGAGTTCAATCCCGCCACAACTTTAATTATCCCGAACCCAATGCATAAGTATTATGTATCTTTCTTGTACGTTCACAGCGTACAGTGGCTTGACCCGATATCAATGTCACATTCAATCTAACTTTTTATGCATCAGGTAAACGCATCCGTGACGTCGTGTTTCAGAATTATTGGCAAATCAAAGTTAGGTATGGAGCGCCTCGTGAAAAATGATATCGCCAGAAACTATAGAGTGACATTTGGATTGTCACTGCATAAACCTAGGAACAGATTGTGAAAGAGTTGGCTCAGATTAAATATCAATGAAATTAATATCAACGAGGATTTTTTTTTTTTTTTTATGAGCAAATTTGTTTTGAAATATGATATTCACGACGTTGTGAATTTCAATTATTTGACTCTCTCTAAGGAGAACAAATTGATGGCAAAAAGAATACGGTTTTGACTTCAATTCTTGTTTAACTTTTGGAGGAAAAAAGGCTAAGATGATTTATAGAGAGAGAGGTTGATGTTAATGAAAGGACAGATAATTTGTATAATTTATAAAAATAAATATTTTGTAATTATAATAAACCAAAATTGCAACTCGATCGATAATAAAGAGGAGAATGGATCATTTTATAGTTAGAATTGTGAAACAACATGGAAAATACACTAATAATATAATGTTTTTGAACCTAAAATGAAACATTCTGGTGCAGAATATGGGAATGGTTGATTTGTGGTTGTTGGTGCTACACCAACGCGCGTAGTGTGCTGCGAACCTTGATTCACATGTATATCCGCACTCGCGTAAACATTCCAATATCATTTTTGTATGTCCAAAATTGAAAATCACAACAGTATTGAAGCAGCTATCTGTCTCATTTCGTTAGTCTCATCTCGAGTCGTTGTCAGTTATATCCAATAAATATCTAATATAGTTCAGGATTGTAATATTAGTTTGTACTCTCGGGGTTAACACCGTGAGTTTATGTCGTTTTTGCAGTTTTCTTTGTTGTTTTGTTTGGTTTTATTTTGATATTTTGATCAGTTTTTATCCTCACTGCGGGTGGGGGGAAAAACAGCGACACGTTGATCTACCCTTCATTAGTCAAACGCGAACAAGACAAGCAAAGCCTTTTCTTAGTAAACGAAACAAACCAGCACAAAATATAAAACCACACAAATATTACTGATATCTAAACAAACCATTCTGTTTATTGTAGCATTCATTATTTGACGTTCTGAGCAGAATTGCGTTTGACACCCGCCATCTTTGAATGCCGTCCTTTTTCTCTCAGTAGTAAATTTTAAATATAGATTATTATTTAAACTTCCAACTTGTATCAAGGGGAACTTTATAGATCCAGTAGTAGGTAAATTTGTTATTATGTATTTGGAACTGTACTCTTAATAATCTGACCGATATGCATGAATGGCGTCGACTCACCAACCATCATTGCCCAAACATGACAGACGTCCTGCTGCCATAGTTACGTGCATGGCAGATTATGCTGATAAAAATGGCGGGAATATTAATGAATTGTGTATATTATACAAAATTGATTCATACAATTTATGTATAGTGGTCGAATAATATTCATAATTTGTTATAGTTCATTTTAATTTCACTCCAAATTTGCAATTATGTTGTAAAGTGTAGCCTTCACTAGTTGAAGTATGGATTGTAAACAGTTTGAAGATTAATTTACCAACATTCAAAATTGCTTTTGGTATATTTCATTGTACAAAAAGGGTTAATTGATAAAAGTGTAGCTTCTCTGACTTAAATTATATCAAAGTGCTCTTCAACAATCTGCACAAAATTAACCTAATTTCGCTCGCATTTGTATGTATTTAATACTGATATATCATTAGTTCTAATATCTTGTTGTCTTTGTTTCTTTGTTGTAACTCTGCAGTCAAAGCACACGAGTATAACAGTTCAACCGGCCAGCAGTCACCCAGCGGCGGTAGTCTAGGGGGTGTCGGTGGAGCTAACAACGGCAGGACCAACTTTACCAACAAACAGCTTACAGAACTCGAGAAGGAATTTCACTTCAACAAGTACCTCACGCGGGCACGGCGAGTAGAAATCGCCACCATGCTGGGACTGAACGAAACACAGGTCAAGATCTGGTTCCAAAACCGGAGGATGAAGGAGAAGAAAAAGATGAAGGAATGCATCCCTGGACCTGTGCCATCCTTCCATTCTTCCCTAACCCACCATCACCATCACTCCCACCATCAGCAGCAACAACAACAACAACAACAACAACAACACACAGTGCACCCGTCCGTAGCGGGTAGTACGCCTGTGTCATCCATACCAGAATGTGAACTTAAAGCTCAGCCTACTGCTGTCTATAATGGCCACAATCACAACGGAACCGCCGTAGTCGTCAACTCATCGGGGAGTTAGTTCGCTACAGTTTCAAGTCTTTCTGTTTTTCAATTTTGATTTTCAACCGTTCGGACGAAGTGCCTAGAGCCACGGGTTCGGCGTGAAAGGCGACGGGCCATAGGACAAGCCTTTTCATGTAGGCGGCTGGGGCAGTTCGTAGGGACCATTCCGTGTGCCGACGCCGCCGACGCGCCGTGCCAGCTACCCTGCTACCCCTTTTCTCTTCTCTCTAACACACACACTCTCTCTCTCTCCCTGTCATTCCTTCTCTCTTTCATTACCCGGTTTGTCTCGACCGTCACGAGGGAAGCCTACCCGCCGTCGGCCCCTCTCTTTCCCCAATCAAATACAAAAATCCACAAAACTCCAGTGTTATTACCTTATGTTTTGGAATCAAAGAGGGGCGAGATTGAACCCCTTGGGCGATACCCCGGGCAAGGGCACGTATGATTTGGCTTTTGAGAATCAACCACCGTGGACACGAAGTCGATTTGACTTGACAAAAAGCCGACGCTGATTTACAATGACTGCGTAATAGGTTCTCATACGTTCCCAACTTGGTTTTTTGTCTAGCTTAGAACGATACGCCTGAACATCGACACCTGCCCGGCTTTTACTCGCGATTCAACCCAGGCGCCGCAACGTACAAAGGCTTCAAGCCTACATTTTCCATTTCTTCAAATTGTGTTGTTTGTTGGTTTGAACTCGTGAAATCCAGGTTATTTTGGATGGATTCTGCTGAGGTAATCCACACAGGATTGAAACATGGGACCGCATTACCTGCATGAGAGTTGCAGACTTACATCAGTTGTCATACACAGCGTATAGCTCTGTGATCCCAGATTATTATGCAGTGTGCCTGCAAGGTTTTTGCGCATTACTTAGTACAGACAAATTGAACATGAAAGGTGCTTCATATCCACGCATAAGGCTTATATATTGGTTCTGTCGGCTAGCTCAATAGCAGGAGTAATGGGATAAATTAAAAGATAATACTATTGCGTTTTTTCCCTTCTCTAGTCTGCCTGTTTTGCCGTTATAGAAGA
The DNA here is from genome assembly GCA_037783415.1 of Leptasterias polaris. Classification (NCBI taxonomy): domain Eukaryota; kingdom Metazoa; phylum Echinodermata; class Asteroidea; order Forcipulatida; family Asteriidae; genus Leptasterias; species Leptasterias polaris. Next base: position 215,032 of record JAZGTN010000122.1, read on the forward strand.
GAAGGCCTGAACTCCGAAGTATCGAGCTTACAAAAATGACAAATCCAGTGCAAGTGGAAAACATTATTCGCGCATGAATCACTTTGTACGATCATTTAACGAGGGTATATCATGATAACATGATTACTGTTTGGAAACTTCTTCAGTTAGTGCATTGTAATTAAATCCCAATATAAGCAATATAAGCATTGACCATGCCAGGTCCCATAAAACATCAACTATTATCAAGCTCCGATCAAGCTCCGTGACTATGACTGGTTAAATCACATTGTGCAAATTATGTTGAATGACAATTTAAAACGATAATTTTATATTGTTTAGGAGCAAGATAAAATATTGTTGCACTACTGTTTTTTTTGCTGCTGTTGTTGTTTTTCTATTGTTACTGTTTGCAACATTTTTGTTGCCTTGTAGATTTGACCTTCCACCAAAGTATCCATGTTTCTTAACTTGACATGTTATTTCGTTTGAGTCAATCAATTGAGCAAGCAATGCAGTTTTAGGGTTAGTGAGTCAATGTTGTTTGCAACAATCCGAAGCATTTTGTTCAGCGTATCGAGACACGTTTGTTTGTGAACAATTATTACAAAAACGTTCCTACAAGTCACAAGGTCAAACACAACTTTTTGCTCCCCAATTTGGATGTTAAATATGATTTTTTTTTACTAAACTTACAACAGCTCAACGAGTTTGCAAAACTTATGTTAATCATCAAAGACTGTTTCATAATTCAAAAGAAACAATTTCAAAATAATCAACTTTAAAAACTATTCCGGTGAAATTCTGAAGATTTGTGCACTAAGATCGGAATGAGGCTAGGGCCTTAGAACCATTTCCTCTGGAGGTGTCCTTTTCCTTGAGAAATTGATTAACGAACTCTATAAATTAAAAAATAATTAATTATTAGCATGACGGGCATATTTAATGAGCAAATTACATGTACATGTGCATAAACAAACATGTAGGCCTATGCGTTATTTGCACTGCTTTCTCAAAAATGGGAGAACCGAATTGGATTAAAAGTATGTCTTAAATTTTGAAAATTTGACAATTTCATGTCTAATGTTGAGCTATCATTGTGAAAAAAACCAAATGAAACCAAATCTAACGTTAATTTCACAAACACAAAATGCTACGGATTGCTTCTTCACATAGCCTTTTTAAAATCTAGTTTTTGGACAGTTATGCTCGATCTCTCCTCTTAGTTGTGTTGTTTTGGAGGTTTCTTTTTACAACCTTTGATATGTGACATCAACCCCCGAGTTTTCATAATGAAACCATAACACGTCTGATGTATTATAGGCGGTGTCTACCTGCCTCAAAGACCGAGTAGATTTCGGTCGTGTCTCGCATCTCAAATAATCTTCAACGCAAACCCGCTTCATTTACACAGATTTGTGAGTGCAGGAACGTTGATTTCAAGTTCATCCATTGCTTGCTAGATCACGGGATGGATTCAAAATGTGTTTTGTGTGATAAGCTGAATATACTTTATCACAATTATTGGTTCAATAGAAGGGCTTACTACATGCACAGATTGTCTATAGGCAAACAACAACGTCGTTAAGCAAACCCAGGCTGGCTTCCTACTTTGGTAGTAAAACTACTAAGCTAGATAGTGATGTTAGTTTCTAAGGTTGCTTAGCACATAAAGATCAAGCTAAGCAAATACCGGTTACCACCCAAACTAACATATGTTTGTATTGTGATTGTTGCTAAACCTATGAGGTATCCAGTAGTGAATCTAACCCTCTCCGAGGGACCAGTGTCGTGGTTCTGCTAACCGCAGAAATCGGCGCCGAAGGCCCAAAGAATCATATGCTTTCAGCCGCACATCTTAGAAGCTCAGAACCCTTTCCCCCCACCCCATAAGATCGGGAAAAATGCACAAATGAACAGTTCAATTATTAAGCACCCCCTCCCCCCCCCCCCCCGATTATGTCTTTGCCTACACTTGCTGAAATAAAAATATATGTTTACGCCACTGTTTACAGGGCCAAATCAGCGATGTTTGTTGGGTTTTTTCAATTTTGTTTTTTTTCAACAGCGCCACAAGATTATTCCCTGTTGACTCCCAGTCCAGGACAGGGCTAGACAGAGGGGAGAGTGTTGGGGTGGTGGCAACGCCCCCAAATCATACCCACAAATATATTGGCAATATACCAGATGTGACGTCCATAATATTTGACATCAATGTATGCTGAATCCATTCTAAAAAGAACCTTTTATTGCGGCTGTATATTTGTTTGACCCGAAGGTCGAAACCGTGGTTGTCACTGACGCCAGACGTAATACACAAAAGGTTCAATTTACCTTTAAAACGGAAATGATATATACTCAAAAAAATTCGATTATGGCTCATCTATTATTGAAAAATGAATCGCTTCAGGAAAACGTTTTGATTTAACAAGAATATTCGAACGATGCGTAGATGACAGAAAATCGCCACGTTATTAATTCATTCAAAATACTTCTTCGAATATTTATTTGTTTGGTTGTTTATTTATAACAAATACTTTGTTTTCTTCTTGCAAACCCTCTTTTTATAAGGGTGTGTTTAGAAATATACGTTTTCTTAATGTGTCTGGATTAAGTTATACAAAATGTTAACCAGAGAATTGTTTCTACCCTTGAAATTTTGAAGAATTACGTGCAATGGTTGAAAATCATGTCTTGGCATCACCTCAACGCACTGTGGAATGTTTCAGATTATTCTTTGAGAATATTAATTCTACTCAATGTTGCTTAATTTATTTCTTATATAATTATTAGATGTGTGTTTTATGTTTTGTTTTTAAAAAGAAATACCCGTGAAGCATTTCACAGTTATCTGATATTATTTACATTTGACAGAAATTCCTGTCAATACAAAATTTGGGATCTTTCTGACGCTATGGCAGTTGTTGTCGGATTCCCTGTGCGATTGCATGACTTACCGACAGGACCTAACAATGGAACCAGTCTCGTTACCTGCCAGCCTAGGTTTGGCCACTTGTATTAGTGCGGAGGAAAGACTATACACTCGCATAGCATCACAAAGATCTCATTTTGTAAGCATAATCTGAACGCCATTTACTTTTAAAAGTAAATGCATTAGACGAGCAGAGCATTCTGGTTGTCGAGACTATGTGACACCTGAACCAGGTTCGACTCAAAACCAATTCGATTCTAATCTTATGGTAGTTTTACAGAGAACCCATTCTCTGACTTCCTACATCATACTCGGCTTCAAATCTTACACAGCTTCTGTCCCCCAATGGAACTTATGAGAATTGCATGTGAAAAAACACCCCCACCTTTCTCTCTAGTTACCATCCTCTGCATTATTCATGAGGAAAAAATGTTGAAAGGGAGAGAGTAAATGGAATTACAAATGATTCATAAATCATCATAATCAAAAAGGACGGGCAATGAAAATATATAAATAAAATAAGTGAAATCAAATTATTGAATGTTATGACTTAACTCACTGCACTGCAAAAATTAATCAGGCATACGGGAGAAAGTATACAAAGATATATATATACAAATTATATATATCTGATATTTTTTGAGAACCGATTTTACATTTGAGATTTTAACAATTGATATACATAATTCGAAATGTGCATTTGTTATTCAAATAAGTTAGCTTACCATGGCTGTATTGTATTCAAATGATTGGATCTGAAATTGGATGAAATTGTTTTATTATATGAAAAGGTAAACATTTGTTAGTAATAATTCAAACTGCTCAATTGTCATTTTGCACATAAATTCTCCAATTACCATAACACCGGGTACAAATACTGTTTATTTGCATAGTTTTGTTTATGCAATGCTAAACAAACATTCATTTTCATGGAAATTGGAAAGCTAAACATTATCTGCACAGAAGTTCATGAAGTGAAGATGATTTAACCATTACAGAAAAGGGTTCTTATCATACTTCCCAGATTTATATTTGCTAAGAAATATTCGTTCGAGAAAAGAAAGTTCCCGTTTCTTCGTGGCAGTGATATTGAAACTGATTTCAATCTAAAAAGTACGTTTATTGTATTTGCATTGTAATCTTTCCCCCTGAACACAATGACTAAAGCTAAACCACTCACTGGATTATTTCGATACAATGTTTACTTTGATTAAAGAAAGTGTAGTTATTCCAAAACCATAACTTTCAGCAGAATTGTATGCAACAAAAGCATTATTTGAACAACCTTTTAGTGGTGGAATTTTCAGCCAAATGTGTTCCCAGGAAGACTATTGTACATTGTATCGCCGATAGGCTTGATTTGAAGTTTAGGTTTGTTTGTAAATACATTTTGATAAATAAAAATTTACAATTATTGGGCTCTCTTGACTTTTTACTATTTATTTATTTATTTATGGGAATGGATAAGGAGTGTCACGTTAAAATGTGTTTGTTTTTATGTTTTATACAATTTTTAATTCTCAGCTTGTTTATTTATTTTTATTTTTATTTTGTTTTTCATCGGAGACAAATGTGTCCCCTTCAATAAAATGCGTTTCATTCTCTGATTTGTATTAAAGAGATTTTTGAATTGTAAATAATTAATGATTTATGTAAGGGATGCCTCGTATGAACATGAAATAAAAACATAACATGAAGTTTATTCCAACTTACATTTGTGACATTTGTGAACCCTTAGTTTATTCCATTGTCTTTGCGTTTAAAACCATGACCTGTATGACAGTTTAAACTCACTCTTCCCCTGGTTTTAGTTTATATTATCTCTTATAGTTCGGCAGGAAGGTGATGGGATTGTGTCTTTGACGATACAGGCGTTGAATTTGCAGGCATTATATTCTTCCTACTTAAGTCTGATTTTCGATTTTTAGGCTCTCAGAAAAATCCACAGTATTGTTACCAAACAGCCTGAAAACTCAAAGCCTCCTTATGTGTATGTATAGGTCAGACCTTGCACTTAATGCAATGTTCCTACTTTTTTTCTCAGGGTTCAAATATTACCCCTGAATTCGGAACATAGTCAGCTAGAGTTTGTCATGATAAAGATATTTGGCTATATGGCCATCGCAATTTTGATCTTTACTTATTATTCTACCAAGATTTATTTCAAAGGACAAATCTACGTTGGCTAAATTGCCCGATATCTTTCTCGTGCCACACACTGACTGTGTGCCAAATTCTATACTTGTATCATCAAAGGCACAATTCCCCAAACTATTACCCTTATCTTACCCAGTATTACTGGATTAATTGTTGACATTTATTTCTTCATTGTCCTTGCATCTCACAAAATTCAAATGCTAGCATTACATTCAGTTACACAGTGACGTATGGTAAAGTACGGTAGGCTAAAAAATGCATAAGTATACTTCAATAATTCATAAATAATAATTATAATATTTAATAGACAGTTAAAGGACAACAATTAGGTTGAGATGATGCTGGTAGCTTTCGTTATCTTAAAGGCAAAGTATACTTTTAGTTTTTGGAACCGTTGTTTTTTGAACCGATTGTTTTAATCCTCCATCAATGTAGATAAATACACACACAAAAAACTAACCTGTGTGAAAATTTCATTTCAAAAAATTGTGAAATATTGCCCAAATTGTGGGGCGGTTATGTCCACGCAGGAAGATTGATCCGTAATTGGAATACGCAATCTGAGAAACGTTTCTGCATGAGAAGTTTCTGAGATTAAAATGCTTTTTTGAATCCCCCCTCTCTAAAACCACACTCCTTATAAAGGGAATCGTTTTTCAAAATGTTGTACGTATAGCTGCATTGCTTCTTACCAAGTAAGTTTGTATAGTCATTCATTTTTGGAGAAACTACTCAAGGTATACCCAGTAACCTATTGACAGACAAACAGAAAATAAACAAATACTAAATAAGACAAAAACGTATGTACACGATGACAGACAAACACGACAAAGGCTATTTGTAAGGTGTTGACCAGAAAAGCGTACGAAAGACACTATAACTTATACAGAAAATGTCAAAATCTATGAAAATGCTTCATAAGTAGTTCCTTTTTCAGTTTTATTGTAAAGACAGGTGGAGTTATTGAGGTTTTATTGAGTTATTCCAGACCATTCCAAAGCCTAACGCCACGTTGAACTAAACAAATTTATCTTTACCAGTACTTCGAGTATCGTATGAATGAAAGTTTACGGTTAAAGTGAGATATGAACTCAAGCGGAATGGGTAATGTAATATTCATTGTTTTATACATGAATTTACCCAGATTAAAGGGTAGTTATTCCACAAGTTAATGACTTTAAAACATTACTTGGTAAGGAGCACGGGGGACATGTTGATATTATAAATCATTGTTAGAAACGACCCCCTTTGAAGTAATGTAATTTTAGAGAAAGAGGTAATTTTTCGTTCAAAAATTTAAACCTTAGAAAGGCTGCAGACATTAAACCTTTCTCAGGCATCTGAAAGCACACAATTCTATAATGCAACAATGATGGGTTTTTTTCTTTCATTTTTTTCTTGCAACGTCGATGACCTATTGAGACAAAATGTTCACATGTTTGTTAGTTTTGTAATGCACCTGTTGGGATACATTAACTGAGGATACTGGTCTTTGCAAAGTACCAAAAGTATACCCAGCCTTTAAGAAAATATTGGTATATGATTTTTAAATTTTGACGAATAAACAAATAATGGACCTGTTTGTTCGCGAATACCAGCAATGGAAAGTATGCAAGCAGCTCTCTTTTGCAAAGTAAGAAGTTTAATACATTGTGACAAGGAACCACCCCAAGATTCGAATAATTTAGATACGGAAGAACTAAAGAGTTATAAAGTGTTAGTAAAATATAACCAGGTATACGAATTTACGAGTTTTCTTTGTTAATTATAGATACCAATTTTGTATATAGCTATAGCTTATACTAATAACTTTACCCGCACGATTTTCGAGGATAAACTTTCGTCAATTTCTACATCAAGAAACTTAGCAAGAGCTTCACACCATCCAAAACTACATGAACAGATATATATCTACTTTGGGCTTAACCGAATACCATATAATTACATTTCAACAAATTAATACATAACTTGTTAAATAAGCCACGTCCTGATTCATTGACAGCTGCATTTACATGTGGCTGTAGACTAAACTTGATCATCGGCAAAGAGACATATTATAATATCATAGTGTTGCAGTTGTCATGGACAAACAACAAAGGTCCTAAAACTAAGCCTTGAGGCACTCCTTATAAAACGCTTCTCTAAAGAAGTAGCAGGGTTGTATGATACTGTTTCATTTTCGATAAATATCTTATAAACCACGGCAAAGCTATACCACGGACTACATAGTGTATTTATTTATCTACCAAAATGTCGTGGTTAACTAAGTCCAATGTCTTACTCTTAGACGGGTCCAGAAATATTTCAAAAGAATTTTCCGTCTTCAATTCCAAAAAGCAGTTTATTTATCAAAAAGGGATGCTGCTAACTCAACGGGGCGAATGTGTGTTTTGGTTTTTTTTTTTTTTTTTTTGGGGGGGGGGTTGCATCTGTATTGAAAAATTTGAATCGAAGGTGTACATTTATCCTTCATGAATATGTGTTTTCTTAAGACTTTTGAGTTGCAAATTATATTCAGAACTAAGAAATACTTAGGGTGCAATTTGGTTGCAGTGTTTCCCTCTTTCCTTTTACCTAAAACATGATTTGTAAACATTCACTGAAATTGATGGATGTAAAAGTCACAAGTATGACTTTACGTTTTTAAGTTCCTCCTTAACATTAAAGTGTTCACACAAATTCATCCCTAGTTGTAGTATGGATAAAAACAAAAACATATCATGTGAATGATTATTGCTTAATACACTGAAATTTAATTTGCCTCAGATAAATTGTGTCATTTTGTTATGAAGAGGCACGGTCCATTAAACAATGTAATAAAAAGGCACCAATCGAAAAACAGAAAACTATACATTTTCCAGAAAAAATTATCTTGGTGTGCCTCTCCACGGTTTACTCGAGTATTATTGAGCAATTCGCAGAATGACAAAAATAGTCTCACGAGCTGAAATATTAGTCATCAAATCTGAAAAGGGGGGTTGGGGGTTTGGGTGCTGGCTTGTTGATCGAGATCATTTCAAAAATCATCATTCACCTTACGTGACCATCGCCTGTCCAAACACATTATTTCAATGTACGATTGCCCCGTTATCATGTCAATTTGACAAAAGTTATGGGATTTTTTTGTCCCTCTCTCTCTCGAGGGGGGCACAATTTCAGACCGAGCTATTCCCAGTGGGTATTGAGTTTAATTACTAACAAGAATACTGCCAGGAATTTATATTAGCCATTTGAAAATTGTCAATGGTCGACATTTCCTAAATAATATTATTGAGGACTTTGTAGATGTGATAGATTGCCAATATCCTCTACCCAGACAGCGTTTTCGTAATACTTTGGGCGTTTATTTATGTTGCTCATCAACTAATTTTAAAACGTTGATTAGGTGTTTTAATTAATTCAGAAACACAGGAAATGTGTCATATTTTATGATCAACAAAAATCAAACCAATTAGAAGGTTTGAAGCTGTCTGTCTGTTGAAAATACGAGATATCTGTTTAATTTGGAACAAACTCACCAGACACTAAAACCACATCAATCAGGCGCAAAACGCGTAATTCACACACAAAGTTGTTCTTTCCTTAATTCCTTCAAACCACATGTGCAGAGTTTTAAACCGTAGGTGAACTGACTAACGGTTGAGTTATAGTTCTCCAATTCTTGAGTCGGAACTTGTCCATGATGGGACGATTCCTGTTTGCTTTGAAGGGTTCCTTGTCAGAGTGCAGCCGAACTTCATAACCCTTTTTTCCAAGACGACCATATGGGAGTGATCTGATTTCATTTGAACGGGAGTAATTCTGGATTTCCATCTGAATCGAAGCCAGGGAGGGAAAATGGATGACTTCTGTCAGACACTGATGTGGGTACTCAGGCCCCGGGGTCGTCTAATGAGCACATTTATAGATTAAATACTACTGTTACTGGAGATGTCGTCTGTAATTGCGCTAAATGATAACATCTTTTGTTTTGGGGAAAGTTAAATCGGATCGGGAAATATAGCTTGACTATTTTGACTGATTTTCTCACGAAATGGTTTGAACTCAACATGTGAGACTGGTTAGATGGTCACGGATTTAGTGCCTGTGTTAACCGAAAGTGACATTTGACCCTATTAGCCTTCCTTTGACCCCCTCCCCCCCCCCCCATGCATTGCGAGTAAACTCCATTTCCCTCATCCTGATATATCAATCAATGGCTGGAATCAAATACCTATAATCGATGATATAAGCCAATTGTGCAAGGTATATAATGTACACACTGTCATAATGATGCATCTATTGCTATTGAGCAAAGAATAAGCGTTTTAATAAGGTGGCAAGGTTAAGTTTCTCAAGTAACACCTCTGGCAAAGACTCTACTTGTTTGCTCTTTCCAAATGTTGTCAAATTATGTTCCAATGCCAAGTCAAATATCACCTTCTGACTTCATATTCGACAACTCTCCTTTTCATGACACGTTGAACTTGAGCTTAGTTTCATTTACTGAAGATGTGCATTAAGTCTTTGTCTTAGGGCATCATGTTATGATAAAAATGAAAGATCAATGAATAAAGATATTGACAAAATAAGGAGACCGCCAACATAGGGCTAGATAGCTCAGTTGGTATACGAGCGCTGGCACGTTAATGCTGATGTCGTTGGTTCAAATCCCGCTCTGGTCAAATTTTCTTTGTTAAACCCAAAATCATTTAAAATTTACCCAGTCAGTTTCCCTTGTGGTTTATTATTTGATAATAAAAATGAGCATACAAATGTAACTAGAATCTGATTAATGAATGTAAAATATAAATTAAAGTTTAACTAGATAAGTAGATACAGACTTGTGCTTTATAGTTTCATGACCGTCACAGTAAGTGAATGGAGGGAATGGGCTGTGTGTGTTAGTATCAGTATGGGGTCGAATGGTCTAACATTCGTTGCAAATAAATGTTGTTTACCTCCACATAATTTGTTTTGGTTGTTGAAAAGTTGTTAACCATTTATGACTTTATTCTGACGAAATGTAACAAACATTCCATGCATTATTTGTTTGCAAGCACCAGTGGGTTGTAGTTTGTATTGTGTCCATATACGTCATTCTTCTCAACAACTATTCTGTTTAGTATTTAAACCAGCTAGAATGTATACTACATCAAAAGAAATACCTTAAATATCTACAAAGAATAGATCAAACCAGTGATTTTTATAGCAGTGCTTTGCACTTTTTTATATTTCAAAGGTCACAGTGCATAGTTTGAGCAGTTTATTATTCAAAACACTTCGGCTGTATAAAGAAAGAAATGATTTAGCAAATAAGAGTTTTTAAGTTTGCTTTTTTGTTAAAGAGTTATCAAATTGCTAGTGTTTTTGACTTACGGTCTAAAACTGTTATTGTGGGGCGGCTATATTTTTATTACTCCTGTCCAATCTTAAAATGAGGCGAGGGGGAAAATAGTCGGGTCTCTTTTTCGCATGAAAGGAGACTACGAACTATTAGTGTCACGTGTATAAGCAGAAACCAACGTAGAGGACCTCAAGTCTATACGCTACATTCAGTCAGTATATACAAAGAAGGCTTTTATTTTAGTTTATGCTCGTCAAATACTGCCTGTAAAATATCAATGTTGTGACGAGTAAAAAAAGAGGGGGGAAAAAAATAGCCACCATTGATTTGACCTTGTCTGTGGTGCATGACTCATGTGCATTAATTGACTGCAACGGAGAATCAACCAATTGGATTCAGCTGAAAGAATGGGTGTAGTTTGGATAATTAAATGTGTTATACAGGATTGGTAGAGCTGACAGAATAGTCGCAGCCATGTTCTTGTTAATTTTTGTGTGATCAACCATAGACATGAAATAACAAACCGGTGACAATGCGGAGTTAACCCGTTGTATGATTTAGAAGAAAATAGTATTAAAAGGGCATTTTTCAGCATTTAAACACATTGCTCTTAATTCATGGTTGTAATAACCGAAATCAGCAAATGTGCTTGTTTTGTTTTATTTTGTTCTTTTAGTTTTCTCGAATTGGACTTCATTTCACAGGAAATGTTTCACAGAAAAAATGGCAGTCTATTTTGAACTTCATATAGTAAACTTTCAAACTAAACTTAAGCAATAGTATTTTTTTATCCTAACCAATCCTGTATAATACCTTTAAATTGATCATTTTTATTCCTAATGCTTGCTAGGGATATTATACATTTATACTATTATACAGATCAAATAAAAAGGACGCTGCCATCATTACAAATTTCGCGCTTTGAATAGGAGAAGAAAGAAAAAAGAGAAGTAAATTTGCAGACCAATATACTATAATATGCAAAGGGAGGTGGTTCAACCATAATTTCAAGTGTCGTACACTTTAATGGTCATCCAAGCTGTAATGTTTCATACTTGGTTACAAAGATGCTCACAATAAGCAAACACTGCATTTATAATTCAACTACGAACTGAAAACTTCACTTTTTTACCTTGAATTTTCGAAGAAAAAAGGGAATGTAGGCTTAATTCGATCTGGGGATTTCAGTTTGATTTGGAGATAAGCGTTTTCAAAAAAAAAATAATAATAATTTAAAGATAATAATTCTCTGACGGGAAAACAAATTGTCTAACAACATCTGACGACAACAAGTAAATGTTTTGCACAATTTAGAATGTGCTTGCTGGGGAAGCTAAAGGTATCGGCTGAATAGAATGGCTTTTACATTACTGCAATCTCGCCAAAAGTTCGTAAGGGTCTGTCTTCCAGACAAGTAGAAAATACAAGAGTGGGGAGGATGACATTTTGATTTCGCAGCAATCAAAGCTAACGATCGGTGCAGCCGTTTTTACCGCGGAGTTCGTTTCACCGCATTATCCGTGTCAATTTGGCGGGAAAATTCGTCACCATTATTGAAATGCATCATTCTGCAGCTCGGTAATCTGGGGCGCATTGTAAGTTTATCCTATCCTCGTATTAGCACATCTTTTATTACTCATATGGCATGGAAACTATATGTTTTCGCATGCCACAATCGCTTCACATCCCTATTGCAAAATGTGTCATACGGCAAATAGGACTCCAATTAAGAGCTTCCAAAGCCGGGCAAACTTGCGCCGGTTCTGCGGCAAGATTGATGGGGGAGTCGGGCGCGTCGGGTTCAGCTCGCGCTACTCTCCCAGGTACAGCCAGCCCCACTTCCCTGGAAAATTCTATTAGGGGCAAGTTCATGTTGTGAATTTTTCCACTTGATTCTACACGAAGGATGGTGTGAAAGTACTTTCATGGTTAAATTATCATCTCCTTTTTGCCCTGAAGGGATGAAGCAGAGGCAAACCCCCCGTTCTCTGGATGCTGTCTGCATTATCACGGGGTTCTGTCACAACTCGTCTGTGGTGCAGCCCGTCATTTCCCCGGTAGAGCCATGATTAAAGCTTGGCCGTCACCGCACCGTGACAGGAATAGGAAACACACATTGAAAGCACAACCGAGTTCCAACTATAACCATTACATCAAGCGGGAATCACACACGCCTTTTGCCCAATCAGCAAGCCGTGTGCCAGGGCGAGCAGCCTGCTCAAAACAACCCCCCAAAAATACACACAAAAACTAGCGACTCTCTCCGTCCCCCCAACATCGCGTCAAAGCTAATTTTTACACACTCGCCACGACAACCGGGAAGCTTCGCCGTTCACGCGGCGTCCTCTGCGGTACATTTTTTTTCCCGGCATTGCCGCTGGCTAGAGAGGAAATCATTTTCTCCATGATCGGCGAGACATCAAGAGGAATAAATATCGCTTCTTCGTTTCAATTTCTAACTTTCGAATGTGCTTATAATCTCATCCTGCGATTGTCTCTACACACATGTCCTTATGATTGCACTTTGAGTCCTAATTGATGGGACTTTAAACTTTAATTAAACGGGAACAGCAGCCCCTAGACTGAGATGTTAGTCTACAGAAATTCACAACAAGGTAAAAAAAGTGTCATGACCTGTGAGCTAGTCTATCTAGGTCATTGTAACAAAAAACTTGAATTCCTGTGAATTTGTGACAATACAGAACGATTTAGTGTAATAATTTGTATATTTTTTTTTTTACCATATGCAACAATACATAAGCCATATTTCAAAAGTAAAATAATAACTTGCAGTTTAACAATGAGTTTACAAATCCAGTTATAATTTGCACACCTACACAACAACAACAACAAAAACAACAACAACATTATCAACAACAGCAAAAGCAACAGCAACAACAGTTGTAGCAACAACAACAACACCAAGCTCCCATACTGTTGCTTTTTTCTACAATGTAAACAAAACAAAAATAAATACATCTAACCTTTTGTGTTTACATACTATACCGTGGGGAACATTTGGAATGTGCTGTTATTTAGAGTCGATGCCTAACTATTGTGTCTCATAATAAGCAATTTGCTACATTTTGTGGTTTAGGAGACAATCTTGAACTATAGCTTCATTTTGAAGTCAATCGATCAGGATCACCAACCTCCTGCCCTAACCTTAAACCATCGTGTGTGATTCAAACAGCTTCCATATTGTGTTCCAGCAACTTTTATGATGGTTTTACACACAAAATCTCCACCATTGACTCCATCAAAGTGCAATACTTTTTATCTCCCCCACAAAAAATTATTAAGCTTGCTTAGTTTTGTAGAGCCACTATGCAAGTTAAGTTTCATAACTCTTACCCTCATTTTGGTCAAAATTCCATATCCCTAAAGCAAGCACAAGTATGGCACCAACATTCAAGGTATCGCCTTATTTTTAGAACTACGTCGAAGCGGAGGTCAGCGCAGAATCAAGGAACTTTTTTTTCTGAAAGTCATTTTGACAAGTTGATGAAAAACACATTTAATACACCATTAATCACACTTAGCCAGCGTTTAATGTACTAAAACCGAAGTGCAAAATCGGTCATGTTGAATTTAGAAGGTCGTGCTTTTAAAACGTATCTGCAGCAGTAAAAGATTCCCCAATATATTCTTACATCCATTGTTTAACCATTGTTTATGTTTCGTTTGTTATTCTGTATCATGGGAAAATGTTATCGTTGGCGGCGTTTTAAACTTAACGTCACAATGAACTTTACCAGGCTGAGTGCCGTATACAATGACAATTGAGCACTAATAGTATCATATTGTACAACATAGTACCCGACTTTATTCCCGTCTAGCCTCGGTATGGTTATAACGGTAATGAAAAAAACCCAAGATGGCCGCTCCATTTATGAAAGTTTATGACCATTTTTGAAAGCATGGCTTAGGCTTTGGCTATGGCTTGGGCACCACCTGCCAGTCTTGAAGTTCCGTACTGAAAGTGTATCAAAATGACTGACGGAGCCTAAGCCAGAATCTGAACCGAAGACGCAGTTTCGAAAAGGCCTTACAAAATATCCAGTAAACAAAGCTTTATCAAAAACACAAGTTATCTGAAGTTCGTCTTTACACTAGAATAGACCTCTGGGATGCATAAAGTACAAATTATGAAGATATGCCTAAAGCTTATGGCTTTGGGACAAAACCACACACCGCACCTGCTATCCCATTTCTGTGCTATCTTTAAAAGCATCTTTCGCCTGACTTAAACTGTATATCTAGTCCCTTTCCTGAACATTTGAAACTAATTTCCCATGCATGTGACATTGGCTGTTAATGATTACCAGTGGAAAACATGGAATCTATTTACAGAGGCCAAACATTGTCTGACAAACCTCAGTCGGAAACCGACATCAAGATTTGTAGTTCACCGACGCCATGGAGAGAATACATGGTAGCTCTATGCTGTCCCACGCAGAGCCCGAGTTTTTGCCAAAACCCATGGCCCAACAACGTGTCAACAAGTTTCCGCTAGAATTCCCTCTGAAGGTGCAAATGGTACGCTGGGACTTCGCATACGAGAGTATTCTTCAATCACACTTATATATATGCGCTTTGTATGTCACATCTAATTAGTTCTTGAACATGCGGGCTTTTGCAGAATTTTAAAAATGGGCTACCTTTATACAGAAGGTGGATCGAGGTGTTGAGGCTGTGACGTTTCACGTATTCATAAGGGAGTCAAAGCAAAATGGGGATTTGGTAAATAATATTTGTGTTTCGAATTAAGCTAAGAACCGATTTGAAGAATCGATTTGAGGAGTGACAATCGATTTGAAGTCATTATTTAGATTTATCAGATAATTAGTGCTAGTAGTACTGGGCACACCAATGGCTTTTAGAAACGTATAATTATTACAATCAATCGATATATTTCATGAACGAATATTTAAAAAAAGAAGCATTATCTCCGAAAACAGTTTACAAAACTTGTTCAAAAACTTTTTCTCATTCTCTCATTAATGGGGTCAAGTTAATAACATCTTCACAGAGAAGTAAGTAAAACGACCTGTAATAATACGAACAAGATGATAATGGACAAACGACAATTCGTTAGCAGCGTTAGTTTTGTTTTCTTCTGCTTTTTTTTCTTGCTTTTTTTCTTCTTTTTTGATAAAATAATGACAACATAAAACACTTCTTTGGGCGAAGATTTAACCGCAAATTGCACAACAGTGCCTTTCAATTATTACAAAGTGTAGCATACTTTCCCTGGAATCTTTTGGCAAAAGGGGGGGGGGGGTCATTGAAAGGGTTCGCGGGGGGGGGGGACTGTTAGCTACCAACTACTTTGCAAGTTTACTTTATTTTTTTAACGATTTCTGATTCGTGATTAAATGTGGAAGTCGGAGTGTCATATACTAGGCTATTCATCTGAATCTCATGTCAACGGGTTGACTGATCGGTAAGCAAAGTGGTTGACAAACTCTGAACGTGTTGAACGGGAGAACAGGAAGGCGGCAAAAACTTCCTCCTCAAAATGTTCATCCTGCTTTCCTTGATTGAATATGGGGTTCACTTTGACTCTATTGCTAGTCAGACATTTTCGGTTGTCCCTGATTAGTCTCTGATTCTCAAACCTTTTTGAGCAACACCTATTTCAGTTTTTTAAAGATGCAGCCATTTATTCTTCTCCAAATCAACCCAATGCAATCAAACTGAGGTCGGAAGGAATTATAGTCTGGCTCCGTTTAAATACATGCTATTAAGAACTATCATTTCAATTGAGTCTACAGGACACCTGTTCGAGATGGGTGTAGTTTTATTTGCGTGCTTGTTAAGCTGTGATTTTCACAATCCCACAATGTAGCCGAATTGCTGTTGGAACCAAAACATTTCAAAGGTTTGTGTCCTTGGTAATGAAATGAAGAAATCAATGCAGATTTTCTTTTTCGTGATTTTTTGTCGCACTAATTTGACATCAAAATAAAATCTTATTGTACACTTTAGAAATTCCAGGTAAGAATTTACCCGCGGGGGCCAATTTCACAAATAGCTAAGATTGATCTTAGCTGTGAATCAATCTTAATTGCTAAGCAAAGTATGTTGCCACGATACAAATCACTATGGCAATATTAACAACTCATCTTAAGATGAATCTCAGTGTATTATGAAATCGCGCCCTGGTTCCGGGTCCCGGAGTGCCTAACCCATTTCCGGATCGTTGTGACCCGACCGGAATATGTGTCAAAGTTACCCAGAAATGGGTCAAACTGACGCAGAATCCGAGATAAAATCAAGTTTGGTTTAACCAGATTCCGGGTTAGCCTGACCCAGAAATGGGTCAGGCTACCCGGCCTTGGTACCGGTATCCAGGTCAATTCTGGCCTGTGAGTTTTCAGAGTTTCAACCATGGGTGTCTTCTGAAGTGTCAGGCAATTTCCGTGAACAACTTGAAGGCAACAAACTGATTCAACAGGTGAAATTAACATTTCGGTATCTCAATGGACATTTTGCTATAATAGCAGTAACTTATAACGCACTGTACTCCCGAGAAGGTTAAGTGAACATTTCAGAGCGCCGGAACGGGGAGTTTCTTCGTGAAGATTGTCTGGGAATGACTGTCTGTAATTTTGCCTTTTGAGACATGGCCCCGGTGTTATTGGATGAAGACCTATAAAGATTTAATTATGTTTTTTTATGTCAAATACGCGTGATGTAAGGGCATGGGTCTTGAGTGAGATATCTTTCAAATAATATAGGATACTTTCTTTGCTCTACTTTGGGTTCCTCCTTGAAAACCATTCTTCAAATTGTTGTGTTCATTATCTAACATTTGTTCAGATTTAACATAAATATATAAATAGGTTTACAACCAAGAGTTTTGTCTTAAACTCTGGCGACTGAATTCGGTTTAAGAGCTTGAATACAAAGATGAAATTGCAAAAATTTGGATTAAAAAATTCGGCTTAACGAACCGACGTATTTATGAATAGCGTTACGGTGAGGTGGACAGGCCAGTAATTACACCGTTCAAGCCAGAATACCATCGAGTATTATAGTACATGAGTCAGACGACTGTTGGGTTTAATGTAAATGCGGGGGGGGAGGAGGAAATAAAACAAGACAATGAGAGCACTTTGAAGAAGAAAATGTTTTCTTAGTGGATTTGATAGCAAGGGAAAATAATAACTTAATAAATCTTTATATATTGTAGTTTGTTTTAATCATAATGTTTTTCCTTTTTGCAACCTTTACGCTCAACCACAATAAGTCTGAATTATTTTACATATTTCATCTTCAAACGATAGTGTGTATGTTTCTTGAAATTCAAGACACTCTGTACATCTTTAGCACCACAAGTTACCCTTGCCCTAACCATCACTTGAACCCTAAACCTAACCCTTGCACTAGCCCTAAACACAACCTTGAGGCTCACCTTCACCCAAATCCTAACTCTAATCCTGACCAACCCTAACCCAAACCCAAGTACGCCTCTCCAGTGGTTACCGAAAAAGGTTCGGCCAGAGATTTGGGAAATTCATGAAATTGGAACCAGGGTGTGTTTTGCGGTCATAACTGTTTCAGTTGTTGGCTGCCTGTCGAGTTACAATCAAGTTACAGCATCAGTCACGAAAGACATTCCGTTCCGGCTTGAAAATATACCTCACACATAAAACAGCCGTCGACATCACCCCGTAATAATAAAGCGCGCAATGCACATCGGAGGCTGTATCTTTAGCGACCCGATGAGCCGCCATCAAGTCTCTTTTTCTCGTCTCCCAAGACACCGGACATCATCTCCAGAGATTCTCCCGGCCTGGTTCTCCACGCTAAAATTCCCACTGATCCTTAGCAATCCAACATGTTCAGTGAAACAGGAATTCCCAATAACAAGTTTCCATGGTAGATATTAAATTATCTATACAATATTGCACAGGTATTTTAATATTTCAACACCCGGATCCTCCCAAAAGTTGCAAGTGTAGAAAATCAATCAACCATGCAGTTGGTGATGTACGTTTGGATTGATGGACGCGAAGGAGAGGATTTTTACAGCTTTGGGTGTTACCTTCTGCATTGCTTGATTTTTAAGTTTATATGTCGAATATAATAATTATACACTCTTAAAGGTTTGATTTAATAATTAATTTCCAGAATTCTAGCCAATCTAGCAAAGAGTCAGAGTTGGGCCAGAAATTGGGTAAGCCAGAGAAAGTCTGCAGGAACCTGTTGGCCATTGAGCCACAGCCAGACAAGCATCCAGACGAACATACAGACAGACAGCGAGTTGGTCAGCAGCCAAAGCCAGTCA
The DNA here is from genome assembly GCA_037783415.1 of Leptasterias polaris. Classification (NCBI taxonomy): domain Eukaryota; kingdom Metazoa; phylum Echinodermata; class Asteroidea; order Forcipulatida; family Asteriidae; genus Leptasterias; species Leptasterias polaris. The sequence goes on from JAZGTN010000122.1 coordinate 233,722, forward strand.
GTTGGTTTTCCAACCACAGCAAGTCAGCCATCCAACAAGAAAGATGGTCAGTCAGAAAGCTTGCCATTACAGCCAAGGAGAAGAGAGAAAAAACATCAGTTAATAACTTGTAGTTGTACTGTAAATATCCATTCATTTTCTTACTTATTTCTAAAGTTGTTAATTTGTTATGAGTTTATGTGTTATGAAAACTCTGTGTTCATAAATCATGGTCATGCAACCCGTCTGCCAGTCACTAAGTCATCAGGCAAACCAGTCAATCATTAAGTCAATCAGTCAGCCAGTCAGGTTTATCCGGCACTAGCCAGCCAACAATCTGCTCAGCAAGCAGGCCAGCAGTCGGTCTGCTAGCCATTTACTGTGTCAGCCATAAAGTCAGTAAATTTGTCACAGCCAGTCAGGCAGCCTGAAAGTTAACCCAGTCAGTCACTCACCAGCAAGCCATGCAGTAATTTTAGCCAACCAGCAATCTGCTCAGCATGCAGGGCCAGCAGTCGGTCTGCCTGCCAGCCATTTACTGTGTCAGCCAGCCAGTCAGTCACCTAGCCATCCATACAGTAATTTCAGCCAGCCAGCATGTCATTCAGCTCACTAACAAGCAAACTGTCATACAATAGCCCCTTTATAACAGCAGCCATTCAGCCTCAGTCAGCCAGCCAGTCGATAACTCAGGCAGCCATCCAGCAAGCCACACAGCCAATTCAGTTAACCAGCCAGTGTTTATCAGCCAACTACTCGTTAGACAATCCACACTAATCAGCCACTCAGGCTACCTATATCACAACAGGCAGCAGTTTCATTTAGTTATATCTATGATTATATAAAATTCTAAGTTAGCTATTCAGTCCTTCAGTCACTCAGTTAATAAAATATATAATTATACATCCCGCAGGCATTCTGTGTTTACAATCGTCAGTTCACTATTGATGACAACAATTGCCTGACAACCATTGCTATACTCCCTGATCATCCCCCGAAGACGACTCCCTGAGAGCCCCCGTAGAATCTTCCCCGGAGGCAGGGGCTTGCCGGCACCATTCGTCGCAAGATCAATTACATGTAATCCACTCAATATTACGCGTCATAATTACGCAAAATCCCCCCTAACCCACCGAAGTGCAAGTTTACCTCCACAGTTCTCCGATAGCCAAGCATCCCTGCCGTTACGGGACGGAGTTTGAGTAATTTGAGACATGCATCGTTCAGCCCGCAGTCAGTCGCAATTTGCGCTAAGTAAAAACGTGGAGATTTCGAATCCGGTGCGCCCATCATTTTCATTGCAATTAATTACCACTCCCAGAATTTATATATGATTACGTTAAAAAGCTTTGCTCAGTAATCATTAGTGACGGCGTGGTAAGGTTGGATTTCTTTTATTTTTTTTGTGGAGGGAGCTTCCGATGAGTTAAGTCAATGATGACCACCAGATTAGAGTAATTTCATATTGTAAACGTATAGATATAATGTCTTCAAATAAGAAGTCAGTTTCAAATAAAAAGTCAAAGCAATCTTAGAATGAATGTTGTCTCACCAATATACGCAATATGATTTTGGGTCAATAATGATAGTAACAATAACTAGTTCTTACATAGCACATTTTACAATAACGTATCAATGCGCTTTACATTAGTGTCTGGTCATTGGGCCAATAACGTTCCTTTAATCTTTCTCAGCTCCCTGGGGAGTATACAGCCCTGGGCTGCCGTGGCGCTCCGAAGGCTTTTTCAAACACAACCTCTGCCCTTGCAGGTACCCATTTATACCCCTGGCTGAAGAGAAACAATAATAGTAAAGCATCTTGCTCAAGGACAAGTGTCATGACCGAGATTCGAACCCACACTCCGATGAACAGCGTGTAAGTATTGAGGTTTTTCCCTTGCAAACACATTGTTCTAAATCGGGGATCTCTTGCCATCACCCCCCCCCCCCCCCCCCCCCCACCCCACCACCACCACCACAACCTCTTAGAAAAAGCTGCTCACTGTGCAAAATGACTAAAAATGAATATGTCTGCATAGCCTCAACATGATTGCCATTAACAAATTACTGAAAACATTTAGTTTGTTAATGGAAGAAACATTTCTTCAAGTAAACTTAAAAACCTTGGCTCCGGGACCCTAAAAGAAACATTTCAAAAAGAATATCAATTTGTGGACAACAAACCCTGTGTTAGATTTGCTGGTTGCCATGATAATGTTTTGTTTTTAGTTTGTGATAAACAACCTCTTAGTTAGGACGAGTGGTTATGAAATTTGTGTCATTTCTTCATTACCATACTTTTTTCTTGGTTTATTATTTTCATTGATTAATTTTGAATCCGAATAGCTCTTATCTTGAATTCGACTCACCTTGGCGCCACCAATTGAACTGATCATGTTCAGTTAATACACAGGTATAATGTGCATAGAAACAACTTTAGAACTGTGACAACGACTGTTTTAGTTAATATTTATTTGTTTCAATCTTTGAAAAACAATTAGTGAACGTTTTTGATTCATTTATCACAATAAAATGGGCCTCTACTGGGATTGGTGTGACCTTGCCCTACTTTGTAAAGTAGGGTAAGTTTGAATTAAGCGTTTCCTTGTTTAAAAATTAATTATCTTAAGTACCCAAACATAAACCAGACCCGGCCCAAGTTCAATTTTGTATTTTCATTGTTTTTTATAGGGCTATTTTTAAGCATAACATTATTACGCGACACAACGTCTGTTTACTGAACTTCTCAAAGTAAATTTATAATTATTGTTGTCATCTTGAATTGGTGGCCCCTTCACCCCTTCCTCCGGGACCATTGGAGGGTCAAGTCATCGAGAGTGTCAATCACAACACCAAATAGGTACGTACTAATCACCTCCAAGGGAAGGAACCGGTTGCAACACTCCCTGCTCTACCTGCATTGTTCTAGTCAAATTAGTTAATTAATTTGGTAATCACATCCACCTCATTGCGGCTATGAACAATCAATTGTTAATCTAATCATGTCTTGTATTTACACATTCATACTCAGGGGCAAGCAGTCATCATACCCCCCCCCCCTTCCCAAACATGTCTTGTTCGTTGATGATTATGCGGTTGCGTTCTCCTAATTCAATTTCCTAGTGTAGTTGGTGCTTACCCCTCACATCATGCCCTGGGAATTAACCAAAAAGTCTCCACAAGCAGGAACATCCATCTCCTACATCGACACATGTGATGTCATGTTAGAAGGCAGTTCACTCATTAAAAAAGGTGCAGCTTTAAACTGAAATTAGAATCTTGGTGGGGTTTTTTCACCCGTAGCATATGGTTCGAATGAAAAGACGATCAAGTCGACCGCCAACTTGGAACCCGGGGACTTAACTAGCGATGGGCATTTTTAGAATGCACTACGAATCCAATTGATCATTGCATTACCTAATCAATGGATGTGTTTAAGATGGAGTGTTGCTGACACCTCTCAGAATACAGTGTTTCGCATTGGAGGAAATTATTAAAGACCAATTCACAAATCAATGTTAACAGAGTACAGCAAAGTTTCAAAAGGAATCTTCGATCCCTCAAACCTCTGTCGTTAAGGTTGGTGAGGGTTCTTCTTGTATTGGCCTTTAAACTCAGTGGTTTTGGGTTGAAATTTCAAAATCGAGTTTCGTTGTTTATAAGCACCCGGGCCAGAGTTGACACTGAACTCGGGTCCCATGGTCTGGCTGATCCGGAAAGTGGTTAATAAATCGTGTGACTCGGACTGTTGGTCAGTTTGGCTTCATTTTCTGGTCATTTTGACACACATTCCGGGTACTAGAAAGATGGTGGTAAGCTCCGTGAACCTGGATTCCTTGTCAATACTGACTCCGGGGGCAGTTTTCAGTTTACATCGGAAAAGGTGCGTTATGGGAAAACCACCGTGCACGCCTGCTGATTTACAAAACTTGTCTTTTGAGAAAAATATGATTATGTATTTCCCGCCAATCTCCCTTCAAAGCCATTTCAACCGGAAAAAGCAAATGATTTCAATATACCGGATGAGGACAGTTTGAATTTTGTGATGGCGTCGTTTCTCAAGCCTAATTACACCTACTTCAAGGCAGGGTGTACTTTTAGTAATTGTCAAAGACCACTTTCCTCACTTGTCCCAACTTTTGTAATGTAGTTTTAGAGAAAGAGTTGTCACCAAGACATTTGAATCTGAGAAAGGCTTCAGGAATGAAGCCTTTCTCAGGCATCTGAAAGCAGACGGTTAGTGTTTTTTTCTTTCATAATTTTCTTCAATGATCAATTGAGCCAAGTTTGTTATCTCATGCATATCTTGGGATAGGCCAACACCAAATGAGGATACTGTTACTGGTCTTTGACATTTACCAAAGTACGTTGCCTTTACATTTTGTTTAATATTGAATTGGGAATAAAAAAACTGGTTTGGTTTACACCTGTTACATCAATAAACACTGTCTCCTAAGTACTTTCCACTTATACTTACTTTCCACTACGATTAATTAATTGTTACTAGCGTGTATCTGTTCTTGGAAGGAGAGATAGTACTGAAAAGAAATTGAGTTTAGAAAGTTATAATAATATGACCAAAGATTTGAATGACATCATCATATCTCCATTTTATATTCAAATAATGGAATGTCCAATAAACCAACGTTAAGCTATGCAGAATCCTCAAAATGTATTATAATCAAGGAAAATTAATTTCAACTTCGTTTTGTCCACACCTAAAATCACATCTCTTCGGTTTTATAAGCTTAATTTTCTCTCTGCATACACTTTTATGGCGACCGATCAATTTTACAAACTTGGGTTTTTTGGCCTGTCGTGTAAAGTGTTGACTTAAGCGGTGTAGACCAATGTATTGGAAGAAGTAGTTTTTAATTACTGCGAGAAGGTATAGTGCCGACACCTTCAATTTCATTTTTTTTTTTCCTCCTTCCTCTTCTTCTTCTTCTTTTATTCAAATGACGACTGTTTGGTGTTGTAATTTAATTATTAACAGGTAAACCGATGAGTATCTTAATTAATACAAATTAACAAATATGACGTCTGTTGAATTTGTAGACTGTCAAAAAAAATCGATTGTGTGGACACGGTGCTTGAATTTAATTTCTGTCCACGGGCTTAGTTTCAGAATTACTGAACACTATTTAACATTTATTTTGCTTGAATGTTGTATTAAAAGTGAATTTGTAATTAATGCATACGGTATGATCGGTCGGTTTTTAAATCTATTGATAGTCTTATTATTATTGTCAATTGATACAATATATAAAAACCAAAATGATTACAATCCTGGGGTTCCTGTTAAGACATACAACGGCCGTCGTCTGGTCGCAATAATACTGCGAAATACTGAACTCGTCGTTATACCTTCGTCAAACGGAAGTTCCCTCACGCTCATACACTCGATGGTTGCTGTTTAACCACCAAGGTGAGACAGGGTATTCTCTCCCTATTAGTCTTATTGATCAGTCTATTTGACCCTTTTCCCATTTATGGGTCAATCTGTTTGTTCGTCCCTGCATTGAGCAGACTGCCTTCCATCTTTCAAGGGCTTAAAAACTAGCCAAAAGAACCATATTGCTAAACAAATATCTTGTTTCTTCTTCATGAAAACAGGTGGGGTCCAGACGCTTCCGTGTTGGTAACACGCACCTGTTCTTGGTGGGCAAAAATGTTAACTCTGTGCTGAGATTTGCTCCAGTAAACTCAGTTTAGTCAGACTGTTTAATCCATGGGCAGGGTGTGTTATTTCTATCTATCATTCAGTTTTTAGGGAAGAATATTACAGTAAATTACCGGTACAGCTATTAAATACATCCTGTTTTCTTTCTCTTAAAGTTTGCTCTGATATACCACCGTTTCTCATATTTGTCTGTCTGGATTTTGATATTTCACTTTTCTTTTTTGTAGCTGTGTTGGTTGTATGATAAGTGCGTATCCCAGCACGGACCTGTTGAAAACATAATAGCTAATTACTGCAACGAGTACCTTTCGCACGTCTAGTTTACTGCCAGTAGGTGGCGCTATTTCCAAGTAAGGCTCGAGATTTATTATTGTATCATTGATGGTAATTATCGAACTATAAAAATTATGAACAAGGCCAAAGCTCAAGGAAAGTGCGGACACCTGTGACATCAGACTACAAGCTGACCCTTAATTAGAAAGTATCCGGTGCTTTTGCTATCAATGGTTGTCCCAACTTTCTTTGTGCGCACCTCCTTCCCACAGTAAACCTCGAAGCGGTCTTTAATTATACCACATCAAATCTAATCAAACCCTCTTCCATCTTGTCTCGATTGATGATGAATTGGTGTTAGGTCACTTGTACATTTCAATTGTCAACACAGGCAAGAAACCCACTTCAAGACTCCAACTGGAACGTGAAAATTCTGAAATCCCGGTAGAGATAATAATGTCTTCAAAATGTCAGTGATGGATGGATAGCGTTAACGAATCATGGACAAATTGCTGACTTAAACAATCACCTCCAAAATCTAACATTTATTCAGTTAAAAAGGGGGAAGACGCTTCTCTCCTTAACCTCTGAGATCGTTAAGGGGGGACCTTTCTGGCATCCGTGAGATCAAATTAAAAAGGCATGAATTGTCTTTAGGGTTTGTAGCGGCGGAATTACTGGTCAACTCGTTCGGCTTAGACAGACAAGATGTAATTACAGACCGCGTAGTGATAAATAACCCTGGCGAGCTGGACCGGGAATAAGCGAAACGATCCCGGGGACAGGAGGGGGTATTTCCTCGCTAAGAATTTCCTCACGGAAGAACTCTTCAACTGTGTACAGTCTTTAAGATTGATGTTCCTCGAAATTAGAAGTCGTTTTGGGCAACTCTACGCTCTCTCTCATACTGCACGCTCTTGATTGTAATGAAGGACTTGAGGCAAGGATGGGTTAAAAAAAATCAATTTAACAGCAAAAGTCACGAATGAATTTCTCCAGATTTAATTGTGAAATAAAAGCAACAGCATGTAGGAGTACGCATGTTAAGATTTTAAGACAGATCGGGTGAGAGGCCAAACGTGTGGCGGTCAGTGACTGTTGTTTTTGCCAAGTTAGAATCAAATTAATTTACGTGGTTTAATATCGATCCGGTGCTTTTCCCGTGAACTTGTGCGTGTATTTTATTTTGGACATCTCTTGTATTGTGTTTGACACTCAATGGTTCAACTTCACGGCCTAGTTTCATGATTCTCGCGTTCTGCAGAATTCTACACCTTGCAGTCCATATGTTCGACTTCACAGCGCACTAAGATTCGTCTTAAGATGAGTTGCCAAACTGCCATGGTGATCCGTATTGTGACATCACATCACACCTTCCTCGTCAATTAAGAGTGATACACATTTAAGATAAATCTTTGCAAAAACTTTTTGCAAAATTGGGCCCTGATGGGGTCGATTTCACAAAGCACTGAGATTAATCTTAAGATGAGTTGTCGATATCACCATAGTGATTTGTATTGTGACGTCACACTCTGCTTAGCAATTAAGAAGGATACACTAAGATCAATCTTTACTCTTTGTGAAATCGGCCAGAGGTCTGTAGCATGAAATCCACCCCTTGACTGCAACCCTACCCCCATCTTACCCCATCCCCTCAGCGGTGATTAATATACAATACCCTGCATGTGTTGATGGAAAGAGTTAACCTAGATTATCAACTTAACCCTTCCATCTCAAATGTTAACAAATAAATGTATATCACGGATGCACTGGTTGAAGATTATGGTTTATGGTACATCTACTGCCTATTTCACGACGCGCAGGTCACTTACACGCACCTATTATTGTCCGCCATTTTGGGAGTCAGCGGGAATTGACTCCCAAAACAGCGGAAACTGTAGACGCGCATTGTGCGGATGTGCGTTCCGCATCGTGCACGCGGTCAACAGTTAGGTAATTTTTTGTGACTCGATGACCAACTGCTGAATACAGAGAACGAACATGTTCACAACTCTGACGTTAAAGATACTTTCAAACTTATAAAAGACTAATTTTTGTCTTTCGCTAAAATATTGACCTAAATGCTGGATCCCCTGGACGTTTCGACGTCAAGGCAATGCGACCATAACGACATACTGATTTGCTTTTATTCTCAAACATAAACTCAAACCCTGTCGCCTGTAGTTATAATTTAATTATAAATCGCTCCGAACCCAAACATATTCTTCCGTGTCTAATCTGGCAATAAAATTAAACGACTTCATTGAGCAAAAGATTTGTCACAAAATGTATCACCATAATACATCATGAATCTCTGCCAAGTCTACGGAGATCTATCTTGTGGAATTTTGAACAGAGAATTGTCTTCGTATAGAGAACCACCCCCAAGGTAGTGTGTACACCCGCTACATCACAATAACTGCAGAGTGACGCCGCACCGGGTCTGGCAGGCCCTACGCAGTCGATCTGTCTTCCCTCTTCACTAAGAAGACACAAACAACGGAAGACTCAACCTGCTTGTAATGAGTAGCTTTGCATGGATACAAACCTATGCACAGAAGGAGAGAGGGGGGAAAACACAAGACGGGAAAAACACGACAACAAACATTTACAGTAGATACATCTTCCTGGTTGTAGAAGAGATAGGACATTAATCATGTTTTGTATAGAAGGTCCAGGTGGTGTTTCTGGCCACGGCTATACTGCCTTGACTCTATACCGACGAATAAGACGAAAACCAGGGGGGAGATGGATGCTGTTTCGGCGTCTCACGGGCCGGACCGTTGGAAGATCGATGCTGCACAATGCATCACCCCACGTGTTTCTAGTAATCAGGAAGGGCTTCTCTTGTTTTTCTACCGTTTAGTGAAAGGGGACTGTGCCTAGTATAAGGAAGACATGATGGGACGAAAACTGATTGGATAGTTGACGGCATAGTCAAGATTACTGTCGAGATTCCAACTAAAAATACATCATTATCTGATTCGCATCCGTCACTTTGTTCCAGATTGTAGGCTGTGACATCGTTTTGTCTTGTCGAGAGTAGCACTATGCGAGACTCACTGGAGTTATGAACTCAAGAATATCAGATTCGGATAACAATTCCGTTTCTTTTTGTTTCCAAGAACTGGAGTGTCATGAAATTATTGCCATCATTTTCTGTACTGAAAGCCCCAGGGCTAGCCTCATTTATATAAACATTTATTTATTTATTTGTTTATTTCTTTATTAAAATGTCTTTATACAGGATAAGAAGATCAGCAAAACTGTTTTACACCAATGTCCTGTTTTTACATCAATGGCCAAATAAACAACAGACTAAAAAATATATAGGCCTATATTATTAATTAGAAAGGACAAGATGAATAAAAAGTATAACTACTTAAAGTACAGTTTCTTATTATACTAAAAGAGCTTAATTTAACAATATTTATATGAGTTATTTTTGTAGCAGTGATTCTGTTTGGCTAAAAAAAATGCAAAAGACTGTTCATGTTTCGCGTGTGATACGTGGGAACCTAGGAATCGCCAAAAAAAAATCGAATTCGCACGAGACTTAATCAATGACTTCATCAATTGCTCGTGGATGACACGCAGTTATGGGGAACACGATAGGTCGAAAAGGGCAAACATTACTGCTCAAAATATTCTATAAAAGTGTGGAATATCCTTTTCCTTTGTAGCTTTATTAGTCTTAAAAAAGAAGAAGAAGATGAGACTGTATACTCCCCCAGGGAGCTGAGAAAGATTAAAGGAATGTTATTGGCCCAATGACCAGGACACTAATGTAAAGCGCATTGAGACGTTATTGTAAAATGCGCTATATAAGAACTGGTTATTATTATTATTATTATTATTTTAACCTATAGGTTGAAAGGTCTTCAATGTGAATGTTTTAGTGCAATTAACAAAATAGAGATAAAGTGAACAGAGGGGATAGGGAGGGAAATGGTGAATGTTAACACTTGGTGGCGTTGTTTATTAATTTATATATTTAGTTATTTTCGTTTCTGGTTTTTTTGTTTTTTTTTTTTTTTTTTTTTTACTGAACGGCCAGCCGTAGACGTGAAATACCACAACGTTTCAATTAGTAAACTGCTTGGATTGGTAGAAAGGTTTAAGATAATAAACTGATTGCAGAGAAATTCATGTGTTTAATATATTTGGGTATTTCATGGGAAAGCCAAAGGAATGTGAAAGTAAGTGGTCGAGGGTTTACCATTGAACGAGTTACACAGAAGCGTTGTTTTAGGCTTTCACCAGTCAACACGCGGTGCATAGCCAGCGAGCAGCGTCACATGTCGGCCAATGAATTGACCAACGTGCACGGGTAAACGAGGGACAATGAAAATGACGCAAAATATTCTGGCGACAAACTACTGTGGCTGTAGACAAATATAAATGAAAAATTTGCTCACCGAATTTAATTTGCAAAATTAGATTTTGTCTATCATTAATGAACAGAAGCCAACAGCGACTGCGAACTCATAAACCAAATACAACAAAACATAAAGCCGAAGAAAAAAAACCCGGCAGACTCCGCCACTGATGAAATTCAGTTGATTTAATAAAAATGCAAAAGGTACACGAACTCAGTTCAGCTATGAGACACATTTACTATTATTATTTTCATCTGATTATTTGATTGTCTAGTTTATCATTAAGCATTAAGGGCCAGTTTCCAACTACCGCAGTTGATGTAAGTGATTATTAGCAAATTCGGTGCACGCGTGTCTTGCGGGAGACGGTATCACTAGGGTGTAAAGGGTAAACTCTCCGCGGTGCGATGGCTCGATTTGTGCCCCACAATGAGGAGCAGATTCATCGGTGGTGATTCGATTTTGTTGGTTGATGATTAAAAACAAGAAAGCTGTCATCAACTGTCCCATTCAGACGCGTGTACTTTGTGACAGTTGAAGTGTTTTCAATATCACGCACAGGTGTCCTATAATGTATACCCTATGTGGATGTATGTTAGTCATACAAGTGAAGAGGGAGACAAAATGTAATGAAAACAAATTGAACATCATTGTTTTAGCTTCTATCTTTCTGTAATTATTTCACTATAGATCGGTTCAATTGACCCATATTTTAATCTCTTATAAGGCCAGGCTCTCAAATCAAAGTATAACCCGTAGAGGCACAGCGGTATTGATAACTCGAGCCGAAGCAGTGTATATTGTGTCGATAAAGATTGTACAGCCTTCTTTTATTATGCAAAATTGTGATATAATGTTCATATTTCGGCAAGAGTAGCTTGGGTGGGAGTCGTAATAAGGCCTACGTTATACAACGTAAGATTAAAGAGAACAACAGGAGAGGGCAGATTCAAAATGGCTGACTGTCGAAGCTGTAGCCGACATGCAAGACAATGTTTGGAAACGTCATATGCCTCATCCAGATCTAGGGGTAATATCTTTTGATTAATGGTTAGACCCGGTTTCCTGGTAGAAAATGTCATTCTAGCAAACAGCAGTGGCGTAACTAGGAGCAACCCCCGTGAAGAACCCACTCCCCCTAAAAAAAAATGAGATTAACAAAATGCACAAATTAATGGTTTGCTACATTAAATAGCACCTATTTTTGACTTGCACCCCTCCCCCAATAACTTACCGAAAATTTAGTCTAGTCTGTCAATGCACACAGCAATATAGAGGGCAGTAGAGAGGTAAGAAGACTGGGGGACCTTTAAGAGTATAATATGCCATCAAAATGAACTATAACTTATAAGTTTGGTTAAATGAAAGGTCGGGTCTGTTTATCCGCTCGTACATCAATATAGCTTTATCTTTCTCTATATTATTGAAGTGCTTATTAGTTTTGAGATCTCGATCGTTTTTACAATTTATATGGAATATTGATATTCTTTACTGTATAGAGATCAGCACTGGATTGTTAAAGAATATTGTGATAATTACGGGGAAGCTATACACAAAATAATGACATTACGATATTCCCTGAAATTAGATAGAATATAGAGTTCAGGAGTTTGCTCTTGATTTAAGAAACGAGACGCGATGCAAGTCTTTGACTTGTAGCCTAAAAGCTCAAACACAACACAAGATACTGACCCGGACGGAGGGCGATGAAGAAAGCGAAGAAGAGAGTGGGAGGGGAGAGAGAGAGAGAAGGGGAAAGGGCAATCGGTTGAAGTGTTTGGCTTTACCTGGACGAACGGGGGGGGGGAGAGGCATCCCACAAAGTCTGCCTTACAATCGCTCATCAGTTGGCATCCCGCGGTGATGTATGGCGTTACTTCTTCATTTGACAGGGCAAACGATGCGGCTCGACGGAGGCGTGTGCCAGCCATTCATCACTGCCTACACAGGGTGGAAGACAGGAGACTTAATGGAGCCTTCTCGACCCTGTATCTCCATCTGTATAGATGTTGCGCTCTGCTTTCCGTTTTCTCACAAATTTGAAAGCATCTTTTTCTCTCCCTCTCTCTCTCTTTTGGTTTTACTCACGACCACTCTCTATTTCGCTCTTTTGCGGCTAATGCGTCTCAAAACACGGTAGAGCCACTACCTTCCTTTACAGACAACCAACATCATATCTACGTATTCTCACAGTAGCTTCGGTGATTATCAATAAAAAATCTAACATTTTAACATAAAACTTGTACACTTTATATATAACGCCAGCATACCAGTTCTAATCTGAAGATATTCTCTCTGAAATGGAACCATTTATATTTTTATAAATAAGTGTTTTTAAACACAGACATTCCTCCAAATCACTGCAATTATTTTGTTTCCACAAGAAATGTTTAAAAGCTGAAAATTGAAGTTCCATTGACAAAGGACTAGGTGTTGATGTATAGGCAAGTCATAATTATGATGTCGTTGTGCAGAATCGGTTAAGAGACGATTTTATACTGCACCAATGGTCATCGATTGAGCTAAATTTCGGATCTGCTACATAAGCAGAAATTGAATTTGCTAAGCAGAATTCATCGGGAAGCCATTTTCAGGCAATACGTCATACTTCCATTGTTATTCCACGAACTGCATCTATTTGGAACCACTTGCTTGGTACATTTTTCCTTCCATCCTACAATCTAGACTGTTTTCAGAGGAAGTTCCTACCTTCAGCTCCCTCGAGTTATTTTCATCTTAAATGTTTCTTCTTGTAACCCCTTACCAAAAGTGGCTTTGAGCCTTGTTTGGGGCGAACTTGCATATTACAAAAATAATAACATACAAATCATAGCATTTTGGCTGGTTGCGTCATGGTTTTACAAAACAAGAGTCTTTTCTTTGTTCAGAATATTGTTGTTTTGTTTTGTTTTTGTATCAACTTTTTGAAATGGTTCCTAGATTAAAATTATGTTTCTTCAAGAGTGTCTTCATGAATGCAATCATCTATGATTGTGCACTCCAAATGATGTGGGTATTTGACTGTAGAAAAGAATTGTCATTGCTGAAACGAAGAGTTGAAAATGTTGTCTTTTTCTAAATAACTGTTTGTTTTCTTTTCTTCTTTTTTTTGCAGAAAACCACATGTGTGCGCCTTGAAAAATAGGACTAAGATAAATGCATTTGGTTCGACTTACCTTGCTGTATATTGTGGAAATAGATAATCAATGGATGGTGTATACATCTTGTTCACATTTTCTCGAAAATAACAACACGTAAGAAGGAAAACTTTTTTTCAGGATATTTGGATCTTAAAATATCTCACAATTGAGAAAGAATAATAACTCATGTTAGGTTTTTTGTCTTCTTAGTGGATAATTACCAATTACCTACTTTTAAGATGAGTCTTCTTCAAGCACATGTAATCAGTTAAGATAACACGAGGACCAAATCAAAACTCTTATCAGATGAAACAAAACCATCAAAGAAATGACTTGATCATGGGTTGTCAGTTGACAGATCGGTCTGCGGTCGAGTCCAAACCAAATAATTCGTTCGGCATAAGTGGGGGGACTTTTCTCTCTGTTTTCGAGGCCTTGTTTAAAGAGAGCGATGCGTCAGGCTGGAATGTTGCTCCTGCTTTAATTACGTCGGTTACTATTGGACGGCTTGCTATAGTCACAACATCGTGGGTACTTTGCCTGCATTGGTACACGGCGCTGGTAGAAATGGATTGAGGGCTACTGGCATCATTACGGCTTACACACTGGCCTCTGCCTTTGGATTTGTCAGCCATTTGGACCCCCGCCCCCCCCCCCCCTTTGCACTTACTCCGCACCACTCATTTCAACGTTTGAGAGTGTGAAAATCAGCAAAAGTAAAGTCAGTATTACATATGGAACATAACGTTCTGAAATGGCTATACAAACTCTATAAGTAATAAACACGAACTGTTGTATTTCCTTCATTTTCACTGATTAGTTTCCTTATCAATTGTCGAACGAAATAAATATTGCTTTGTTCAACTTTGATTTCATTATAAAGTAGGCCTTATTTTGGAATCAGTGTCTCAGCTAAGCTTAATGTCTTTTATTAAATGTCTCATTTAATTGACTGTATCAGCCATTATTCTAGTAAAGGTCTATGCTGAAAAATGTGTTCTAAAATCGGTCATTTGCGGGGCTATCGTCAGGCCCTTGGACGTCCGGACAAAGTTCAACTATTCCCCGGACTTGTTGCCGGGTTGCACTCCCCTCTCATATCGATCGCCCGGTAGAACGACCGTGTTTGCTCTCCACGTATTAGTATGAAGTAATTGCACGAGGTGCAGCGTAATAAACGCCGTCTCTTCCAACGGTAAGTCGAAGCTTTGCACGGCGCTCATAGTCATAGGTGCGTAAAATTTCACCAGAGATGTGTGCCCAGCCGACAGCTGGGTAACTGTGAATCCAACTACCAGAGCTCCGGGTGAGAAGGAAAAAACAGGGTGTAATTTCTGATTTTTGGCTTCATGGGTAATGGACCCGATCATCATAAAGGTTCATGTACTTTTTATTGTTTCCCTGTTTGCCAATATCCTTTGGGTGAATTTCAAAGCGGAAATTGATAGGTAATCCCAGTATCATTGCCCTATTTATTGTTACTTTAATGTGGTATTGTCTTGACAATAAGATGGTATTCAATACGGTTCAGTGTTTAAGGGAAACATGTATAAAATTGTCAACATTTTGAATCAGAAAGCGAGTAGATTATGGTACAATTCACCAAACTCTCTGAAGAAATCTATACCGTTATCTGAGATTGTCCGATCTTTTAGGGAACATGATTGAGTTTGGGAATTTAGAGAAAACCGTCGTCTTCAAAACATACAAACAAACACAGATGTTTTAAGTGTCATGGTCTAAGGTGTTTTTCCCGTTTAATTTGGTTGCTGTTGTTGGTTTTTTTTAAAGAACGACAACAATGGACGATAAACTTAGAGTGCCTAAAAATTGAATGACGAATTATAGGAGACGTGAGCCCACAGGTAGCCTCATCCCTCTGATAGCTGGTATAGGGCAACTTCCTTGAAGGCTGCTATGGAAGGAGACATCACAGCGGCTGCTGGGAGCTGGTTCCATAGTCGGATGGATCGTGGATAGAAGGAGTATTTGTATGGGTCTATGGATGCTTCTGGTATGGTGAACTTTAGCTGATGGTCATATCTTCCTAGAAATGGTGATGGTTGGATGATGGGTGGGAACTGTATGTTTACCAGTCCATGGTGAATCTTATAAAACATGGTTAGTTGTAAGACCAGGCGTCTAGTATGGAGTTGCTCCCAGCCCAGGGTAATAATCAAGCTAGTCACATATGTAGTTCTCCGAAAGTCACTGAAGACGAACCGTGCAGCAGCCCGCTGAACTTGTTCAAGACGGTTGACTGTGTTGATGGTATACGGGTTCCAGGCTTCCGAAGCGTATTCTAGCTGGGGGCGTACTAGAGCAGAGGAATTGTCTTCTTTTTATTGATGTATGATGTTATTGATGGCAATAAATCGTAAATGCATATTGTTGTTATTTACACAAAACGTAAGTGACGTCACAGCTGAAGCAGGTGCAACATCACAGTTAACTTTATAAGTTGTAAAGTTTGTTTGCATTATTAAATTGTTTGTGTATTGTTATGCGAAATGATCTCCTTCGTTTTATAGTTATTATTCATGAATATCGATGCCACTTTTTATCTTACATTTGTCATACTAAATTTGGTAAATATCAATATGGTATCATTATTCTGATTGCTTGATAAGATAAACCATTTATTTGTAGCTGAATCAAATGTCTGACTGTTCTCATAACAACTAAATGGATGGTTTAAAAATTCAGGGATTTTTTTGAAAGAATGTTTGTTTGTTTACGTTTATTGTTTTTTCACGTTCATTTCTTGGCGTGTCGACAAAGAATAGCGCCCTCGGTGACATACATTGGTTATTGCTTTATGATAATTCCGCAAAAAAAAAAAAATCTCACACAAACACACAAATTAACAATTGTTGGTACTTTTTCGTTTCCTTTTCATTTTCAAAATTAATTTTGTATTTGTAAACAAAAAGGAATTTGATGTACATTCTTGTGTATTTTATGTTCTGCATTATCCCCCTTTTTATTACTGTAATTTTGTTAATTTTTATTCTTGTTATCTATTGTTTTTATGCCATTACTTGTATTGATTCTCCTTGTATTGATACACAGGGAAAACAAATTTCATGCTTTTTATCATGACAATAAATATTTTGAATCTTGAATCTTGAATCTAATTATTTTCGGAACCCGTCGCTTTCTGTTTGTTGGACGACTGTAATGCTTATTCGAATTGAGTGTTGTACTGCATTGTGGGGCGGTCTTTTGCTGTAATATAACTGCCATCAACGCAGCCCCCCCCAAAAAAAATCGAAAATTAAACAGAAGTTCATGCATCACTGAAAAAAAAAATACTGGTCTAACTTTTTCAAGAGCGTGTCGGCTGAAACCATCTTCAGAAATCCATATAGTTCGACGTCATTTTTCCAAGGGTAGCATCGAGGGTAAAATACACCGTCAATGTCACATCTCACGGGTCAACAACGTCCGTTTAAACTCTTGATTTTCAACCCGGGTTGCAATCTGTGCATCTCACTCGTCTAGTGTTTATCATCATCCTCACAAGATGGTGAGCAAATATCCAAAAAAGATCTAATCTCCATTCGGTACGAGGAAAAGAGGCACCTACCATATGCGTCTGCCCGGCGCCAGACGCGTGCGGACCCTCCAACGCAATGGCACCGTGTCCGCAGACCGCCCCGGGACCCTCATCTCCTTCACCCCGTAGAATAAGGTGACTACGGAAGTGGTAATTACTTTGTTAACTGATCGCATTCCTCCCTCCATATCAGCGACTGGGTTTGCTGGCTCTGGCCGTCTTCAGTCAGCCCTTACACCGTTCACTTTCTCTTGTAGTGTTTGCTTACTGAGCGGGCCCGAGTACGGCGATGACACGGGTAAGAGCCCTGCGCCGTATGTTACGGATATTCGACGGCTGACACAATGGCCATCGATAACCCTTCATGTCGGTGTCTTGTTTGATATTTTTCACTCTGGTGGATTTTGTACAGTTCGTTCAGGAACGTGTTCAAGGGGCTAGCGGAGATAGCGAGACCCGTTGTACTTGAGGGGAGATGCTCGGCCGTCGTATTGTTCCAAGCACGGCGTGTATTCCACGCTAATTAACACTGTTCCTCCGTCCTTAGACCGGGTACTGTTGACGAAGTTCGCCCCACATCGTTATCATTGATTTAAGACACACAATAATGTACACACAACCATACAAACTTGACAATGACCTATTGAACAATCATATCATAACAAAAGATGAGCCAATACACAACTTCGCTTCTCTTGTCATTAAAACTACTTCGTAATGTTATAGGTATTCGTCTGACAGAACAGAACAAAGGCGTTGAAATAGTCTTGAAGTACTGTATATCTGTGTAAAACAAAACAATTCTGATTCAGTAATTGGGTCAGGAATTGCGAACATTTTCCAATTTAGCGTCAATTCAGACACTTTGGATGAAAAGGGTACAGTTTATATGAAAACAGTATGAAACGATTTTCAAGATTGTCATTTGCTGTTCGTCAGAAGCAAAAACAGTTGTCACTTTTTTCTTTTAAGTTTAAGCAAGGACCTTTTTGCTCTATACCTTAGGTTACAAAACTGCATTATACTATGAAACATAACCCCGGCACAGTACAATATACAGTGATACTCATAATGGGTTCAAGCACGATTTTGAACTTTGCGAAAGAGACAAGGTTGACTCTCTTATGTAGATCATCAATTGTAGAAAAATCGGCCATGAATCAATAATTAAACCACATTGTGCATATAGTTACTTACCAGAATCATGGCTAGTGCCTTTGAGGCTCGCAGATATCGCTCCCAAAATTGCATAAATTGTTTATTAACCATAACGCGCGTTGGTCAGTCTAAACAAGGTTGTGTACGAGGTACCCGGTTGCTGTGTACACGTGCGTAGACCCCATTTACACAGGAAACGCACGTCGTGTCGTTGAGAGGTATCCGAGCTGCCGGCTGGAAATAAACTGTTTGCAAGAAATCAAAACAAAAAGATAAAAAAGTGAGAAACTTGTGGATGTAGTCTGCCTGAAAACCAATCTGTTTGTTCTGGTTTGCAAATGATCGTCAACTCCAAGAAGAGCATAGCACGACCCGTTAGGCAAGCGAGAGAGCGGTGCATGGAGACAGCGTCACGCGTGTGACAAACCACGGACTGAACGACAAAATAAACGCCCGGTTATACGATCTAAAAAAGAACACAAAAAGGGAGCCTTTTTGGCGTTTATCTTCACACACAAAAATCTCTTTCAGTCTCACAAATGAGGCATGGAGAAGCTCTTGAAAATTGCCGAGAGGTTCGGAGTTTCTTCAATAGTGGATTGCACATTGTACCTCGAAGAAAGGGGCGATACATTGGTTTGGAAGAAACTATATCGTTTCATTTCAAACTTTCTTTTGACAGTCGACTCTCGTTATAACAAGGTCGCTGGGGCTGGCCAATTCACGTCTTTAAACCAGGAACGTTGAAAGAGGACAGCAAAACAAAGAAACACAAAGCAGAAGGGAGATTCTGTTCTCTTCATAAGCAGAGTCCCTTTATACCAATAAGGAGAGTTGACTATATGAAAAATTTAAAAGGTGATTAGGTTTTTGGTTGTTTATGATTTTTAGCTACGTTTTGCATGAATGCATGTTAGAAAGCATATTCCTTTTGCATTAAAACGGAATATAATGTGATTGGATTTTAACGCAGTTTTCTAAGCGATGCCTGCATTTCCATAGAACCTATGGTAATATTTGCTACAAACCAATCGTTTTTTACTCAGCTGACAACTATCTCATTTTAAATCATCAATTCAGTATTTTGATGGTCACCCAAAATTTGACATTTCTGGGTTGCAGCACTGATACAGGTCAGGGTCAGTTCCGTACGCTTGTGAACGCTAAAAATGAACTTTGATGCGTGGGGCCATCAGGCACTCCCCACCCCCCAATCAACCCAACTCATCAAGTTAACAATCTCGGTAAACAAGACCTCATTGTAGTATCAACAATGACGGATGTACAGACTCTTCTTGATAATAATCACACAATGCTAAAGCGCCGCCTACTGACCATCTTTGGTTTAACCAATCCTGTAATATTGCCAGCAGTTCCAAGACTGTTTACAATAACGCTCCTTTATCAATAGGCAAGCGCACGGATATCAGTGTACAGAACGAATATTCACAATCAGTGTTACTTATAAGTATACGATAAAAAAGTGATTCCATTTGCAGTTCTCCGCCACGGCCTTACGAAATAACTTCCATCTTTTAACAGGAAAAAAAAGTGAGATTTGTTGATAAACCCTACGTCCCCGACCATTTGAACCATTTAGTTTAATGGGTAAACATGGAGAAAATTGGCGAGCCGACATCTGTGTGCGCCCTGTCGGGCGTTTACTAGGTAAACTAATTATGTTTAATACGATTACAAAGGATTGTGAGATCGGTATAAAAATAGACGATATCATCACTTTTAGAGACTAATCGGTTGTCAAGGCGAGACTGACGTGTTGTTTGATTTACCAACTGGACCAACACATGCCGGGCTTACGTGAAAGTGACAACTTAATGTGCGACGCGTTGGTGACAAACAATTTGCAAGTCTCTGGTTTTGGGTGATGAACACAATGACGAGCTGGCATCTGAAAGGAACGAATTCTATAATTTTGAACATTATCCTTACCATTCTTCCTAAATGATTTACAGGAAAGTGTTTTGGTAAAGAAAACAATTGATCGTCGAACAAAGATAGCAAGATATTTGAAACGAAGACATTTATTATTCTTATACCAACAACCTTGTAAAATAAAAACACATTTAATAATAATAATTATATAAAACATTCATCACTGTTTGTGCCTTCACATTGTGTCAAACAAAAGTCATGCTTTCTTTTCACGTTAGTTGACAAACAGTTTTAATTTCAGTTTATTTTACTGTAATTATATTCAGCCATCATTTTCTCAGGATTTGAGTTTTTCAAATTTCAGTTTATTTTACTGTAATTATATTCAGCCATCATTTTCTCAGGATTTGAGTTTTTCAAACAAGAATATTTCTAAGGGTGACTAGTCATTTCATATTTTGTTGGTAAATGAACTGTGTATAATGATTGATCAACGTTCAGTAAATATTTAGGTTATTAGTTGAAACAACGGTTCACTGGGTTGTTTGTTTATTTGTGTGTTTGTTTGTTTGTTTGTTTGTTTGTTTCATTATTTATTTTATATATTAATTTGTTGATGTACTAAAAAAGTAGGCTGGATAAAACGTAACTGTACATCAAGAAGACTCTTCCCCTGAGAAAACGCATGTTATAGCATATTAAAGGGACACGTTGTTATGATGTAGAAAGACGTTTTTTAAAGTAGAATAAAATGATCCACATTAATATGCCTCGAAATTGTGTGGTTTTCCTTTCACTTCGTAAACTAACACGGCCCGCCATTTTGAAGAGCAAAATTTTTCACAAAATGGCGGACCGTGTTAGTTCACGAAGTGAAAGGAAAACCACGCAATTTCGAGGCATATTTGTGTGGATCATTGTATTCTACTTTTAAAGCATCTTTCTAACCATATGCATTTCATAATAAACAGTTTCAAACGCTTTTCATAGCCCAAATCGCCCAATCCGAGGCAACGTTCCCTTTAAACGCATGTTGTATAATGTTATAAGATGATGTCCTTCTATCTGTCATTATTTCCATAATTGCACGATACATCATTCCTAATGGTAGAAGATGGACCCCAAACCAATGTCGTACCAACCTGAAGTGTTAATAATATACATCAAAGTAACAGAACCGTACATTCATTGCACTGCATTTTCGTTCATTTTAACACACTAAACGACCAACCCGTGAAACCCTTATCAAAATGACAGCGTTTTCGAGGACACTGTGAAAAACGTTTTAGTGAACAGCAATGGTGTACCGGTGATGTTGTACATAGATTGTGAAGCTATAATTATAGAAACTCTCACATTGGGGGGGGGGGGGGGGGTAGAACAGTGTCAATACTTCTTAAAGGGTCTGTTTACGTTTGGTAATCACTCTTAAAATTAATGGCAAAAAAAAAATATTGGTTAGAAGCCTACAGCAGCTTTCGATAGTACAAACATTTTGTGCCGGTGATGTTGTACATAGATTGTGAAGCTACATAGAAACAGAACATCACACTGGGTAGGGGGGGGGGGGGGGGGGGGGGGGCTATAACAGTGTCAGTACTTCGCAAGTGTCTCATGACAATGGTACCAACAGGACTAGACCAATATTAAGAGGGGGGCTTTTGGACTTTCCAAGTAGGCCTATTTCATTTTTTTATGTTTTCTTCAAATTATTAACGAAACTGTAGACGATCCTTAAGGGTTTTAAATAAAAGCTTCCCCTTTTGTACCATGAAAACAAGGGCTACATAAAAAACAAGTTAATAAACTCCGACAAAATGTCAACATTTATTTTTCGCTGGATTTATAAATTAACTCTACAGCGAGACTGTAGTCTCGTTCCAGCTCCATTGAGGGCGTTTTGAAAATTGTTTTTGCCGAAGCGACAATCGTTGTTCGACCTCACCCTGATCCTAGAGATTGCGTCACGGATGCGCACAATGGAGATTGATCCCTCTGGGGTTTTTTCTTCGTTTTTTTTTGTTTTTTTTTACAAATGTAATCACCTAGAGTTCAATCGAGTGATAAACAAACACTATAGGTTCAACATTTTCGTTGGATTTTGTTTCTGAAATCATTAGTAATATCGACATAATTTATGTGAAGGTTACATTTTGTAAGGCACACCTAGTGATTGAAATTTTTAATGAAATTCAGTACGTAAACAAAACAATATTTTATTACTCAGCCAAGCATTTACAAACAAGAACATTACACGTTTTGATTAATTAAAGAGACTGTCGAGTGCCAATCTGGCTGTTGATGCTGCTGCTGCTGCTGCTGCTGCTGTTGCTCAGCGGTGGAGCCTGGAGGGGGCACGTGACCCACAATTTTCCAGTGCCCCTGGTGCACCCTGGTGCGCCCAAACCACCCCCCCCCCCCCCCACACACACACACACACAAGTGTGTAACAGCCTGCAATCGTTGACCCTCCTTTGTTCAACTCTTTGTGATAGCAACCGTGAACCACAATGCTTTCCTTTGTGATAGCAACCGTGGACCTATTGTCCTCTTTTGTTATAGGTCCCCGGTTTGAATGTGGTTACCTACTCACCTCCACACACACTGAAAAGCATTGCCCCTCCTGTGCCCCTAATAAAAAGTCCCTGCTACGCCGTTACCGCTGCTGCAACTACTGCTGTTGTTACTGCTACTGCTACTGCTGCAACTGCTGCAACTGCTGCAACTGCTGCAACTGCTGCAACTGCTGCAACTGCTGCAACTGCTGCAACTGCTGCAACTGCTGCAACTGCTGCAACTGCAACTGCAGCAGCAGCAGCAGCAGCAGCAGCAGCAGCAGCAGCAGCAGCAGCAGCAGCAGCAGCAGCAGCAGCAGCAGCAGCAGCAGCAGCAGCAGCAGCAGCAGCAGCAGCTGCTGCTGATGATGATGGTGGTGTTACTGTTGTAGCTGTTGCTGCTACTACTGCTGCTGCTGCTGCTGCTGCTGCTGCTGCTGCTGCTGCTGCTGCTGCTGCTGCTGCTGCTGCTGCTGCTGCTGCTGCTGCTGCTGCTGCTGCTGCTGCTGCTGCTGCTGCTGCTGCTGCTGCTGCTGCTGCTGCTGCTGCTGCTGCTGCTGCTGCTGCTGCTGCTGCTGCTGCTGCTGCTGCTGCTGCTGCTGCTGCTGCTGCTGCTGCTGCTGCTGCTGCTGCTGCTGCTGCTGCTGCTGCCGCTGCCGCTGCCGCTGCCGCTGCCGCTGCCGCTGCCGCTGCCGCTGCCGCTGCCGCTGCCGCTGCCGCTGCCGCTGCCGCTGCCGCTGCCGCTGCCGCTGCCGCTGCCGCTGCCGCTGCCGCTGCCGCCGCCGCCGCCGCCGCCGCCGCCGCCGCCGCCGCCGCCGCCGCCGCCGCTGCTGCTGATGATGATGGTGGTGTTACTGTTGTAGCTGTTGCTGCTACTACTGCTACTGCTGCTGCTGCTGTTTTTCTAACAATATCATGATTGCAATCTAAAGAATAATTTAGGTAAATGAATGGACTAACTCTGGCTAATGTTTACAGTTCATATAGTGAGGTAAACACTGCGCGAAAACGTGAATCAAGACAAGATTCTATTGATGAGCCCACTGCGGTGATCTTTCTTCTGTTTTATACCTCTGTCTAGTCACCTTCCAATGTCGCCTTCTTTGGGTTTTACACCTTCTGTTGACAACATCCACTGAAATAAGAAGAAAACATAAGCTCCCTTCATGGCCAGATTACTCGGTTTATAATGGACTCCTTGCATCAACCAATACAACAACTCTCCAGTGTTGCATGCAAACACAAAGTGCACATAATTAGTCAGCTCGATGCAACAAAAAAAGCCGCCCAGGTCTGGCCCAATTGTTAAATTGCATGAAATATTCAGTAGTTTCAGAGCTAATTCGTGAAATTAATTTTCTCGATTCATCTTGGCAAAACCCCTTGGGGTGTATGGGGCAATTCGCTGAAATGGTCCACTGGGGACACGATATTCTGAACGGTATAAGAGGTTCAGGATTGGTGATGAAAAAAAAAACGTTGGAGGTACGAGTTTGCGACTGAGCTTCACCGCGTCGGCTAGCCATATTCAGTGGGGCGACGGTTGCCACCTGGCCCATGTGATAGCTGCTCCGTGTGCTCGGTGACTGCTGATCCGTGGGAGATATATCACCAACAGTTACCAGCTAGACAATGCCTCGACCTTTCCCCAATCAGCAGCCGTCGAACCAATATCTGTTATGAGTAAAAACACGCTTTCGTACAGCTTGGATATGCTAATTTCATTAATTTAACGCTTTCTGGGTGAAAATGTCCCCGACAAGAGAACAAATTAAACTCGCCGCGCTCTGAGCCGCAAAAAGGGGCGAATGAAATATTAATTTGTGTTTTGTTGTCAGCAAGGCCGTGACGTATAGCAGGGAACTCGTTCACAGTAACATGTCAAATACATCGACTGATTTCTAACCCTTCATGTATAGATAAATATATGTATGTATTCCACCGGAAGTCCACATTGTGTTGGTTGATTTGTATGCACATGAGATTTTAACGAACTTTGAATAGTGCAATACAACCCTATGTAGACCCCAAGGCAAATTGCTTCATTGGTTAGCTGGAAATCTCATTTCAACATTTGCCTTTTTTTTCTTTTTCTTTTTCTTCTTTCTTTTTTGCATAATATTTAGTTTCTACACAGTCTTCATAATGTTTTCAACATTCAACTCTACATGTAAAATTCAGCACTTGACAAGGCGTGTTTGTTAAACATGAACGAATGGTCGCACTAATGGTGTTTTGTCTTTGTGTGTGTGTGTGTATTATTTTACCCATAGAAACTGCCTCTTCCTCGACGTATTTGTCTTACAAGTACTCTATGCTGAAACTCTGCCCAATAAAGTAGCGGCTTTAATTTGATATGGGTAGGCAGCAAAAGTAAGTATCTTTACTAACCTAAACCATGACTCGCGGATAAAAACAAAGATCCACTAATTAATAAGTCAGCTAATGCGACCGTGCACTTGGTGTTAAAGTTGACACTTAATAGGTGTTGTCACGTATAAATACCGGGGGGCACCGAAATGTACACCATACGTGTTAAAATAAAACTAATTTCTGCCTACACTATAAAAAGGTTACATTGGTGCTATCTTAATACCCTATGATATTAATTTCAACACCCATTGAGTACATTTTCGCAGTGTGCTTTCTTCTGTATTTTAATTTTTGAGTCTTACTCGCCACCCCCCTTCCACAACCCTTCCAAGAAGTAGCCTCACTCATTATATACTTACGTAGGGGTCCTATGTGTTTATATTTCGTAATACACATCACCAACGGAGCAAGTGCCATTTACAAAATAGTACAGACGACATCATTATTTTGATGGTGCTCGATGTGATGGGGCATGGTGTAACCCCCACCCCCTGTGTATTCGCTGTCTGCTTGGAATCAAGAGGAAACTAGTGTGTTAAAGTATGAAAGTATGGGAACATTAGGGGTTTACCCTCTGTCCCATATCGTGCGTGGTATAGACGCCTGCGCTAAACGTCGCACTTTTGCCGTGTCGAACTCAAATAATTAGAAGATGTTGAACTAAATTCGACAAAAGTGCGACGTTTAGCGCAAACTTTTGATTTAAGTTCGACACTGCCGTGTAGCACGGCAAGCTCTGCCGTGCTACACGGTAGTTGCACGACGTGGTGACAAACGTCGCGCTCTTGCCGTGTCGAATCGATTTGAATTCTCAGTCGGGCGATGCTCTTTGGGAATACGCATGCGCAAAGCGTTTGAAAAAACGTTTTAAGGGTATTTTTTAATTGCTAATGTTCTTCTTGTTAGTACCGTAGCTTGGAGAATTCCGGGATGGGATGGGGATTAACTTATGACTAGAACAAACATAATCTGTAGAATTTTAGGACACTCTATAAAAAAAGACAATGAACGCCGCTCATTATGAGTTTTCCATTAATAGTTTTGTGTCACAGCTCGAATTGCCACAATGAAACATGACTTTTTAGCAATTTTCTCTCGCATCCGCCATTTTGAATGTGGCAAACTAATTTACTAAATTCGACGTTTGTCACCATTCGTTTTAATTGCTGCTTGCTGCACTTCTGCCGTGCGAAAATCATTGAGTTCGACACGGCAACCCAATTTTGGAAGACAACAATTTAAAATAAAATAAAACTTTTTTTATTACAATCATTGTTAGTTATTGCTGAAGTACTGCTGCTGGCTGACGAATACATAGTGTATCTACTGTTTGTTTTGATTTCAACAAGTATTTTGTTGTCATGTCACATGTGTTGTCCTCCTCGTTACTGAATATAACATTTCATTTGGATAGTTCTGCCCCGTGGCTCAATAGGATCTTAGGAGTTGCTTGCCTACATTCATGTCCATAACACAAAGTCCTCTCGATTGAGAAAAGGAAGTTCGACACGCGCCCTCTATCAATGTTTGAACGGATTGGGGGCGCCCTTGCTACCCTCAAGATGAGAAGGTCTGCAATAATAATATTGCGCATGATTGTTCATACAATTCTAGCCTAATTTCAACTTCAAGAGTATGCTATTATGTCAATTTGATTTTGATTTAATTTGATGATTAGGTTCGGTCGGCTAATCTGAGGGAACGGTAAAATTCCGAAACTGTTATAATGAAGACAAGACGATGAACTTTAGACAAAATGATCAACTTTCAGCAGTAGAAGGAGATGTTTTCATGGAAAGGAACTTAGACATATACAAGTACAATATTGACCATAATATCAAACCCCCAAAAAATGAACAAGAAATGAAATAAAATAATAAAAGCAACGCAATTAGTGAGGAAAACATTTGTTGAAGATTGTTATTGGCCTCACGTTTCGACCCAGGTCAACAAGTTTGACCTTCTTGACCAAAACTTTACTGCTGTGCAGTAGGCCTACGTCCGTGTCTTATTGTCCTAGTCCTTGTCATTGTCCTTGTTTTGTGTAACCTGTTATATTCATTTAGTGTGTAAAAAACAAAATAAAATTCTGTATGCAATTAATACATTTAAGCTACACATGTCATGGGGGTCTCTACTCGACAAGCTCAGCTTTTTTGGAGACTCCCACCACTTAACCACATTCTATTCTGTATTAAGCCATGTATGTTTGATTGATAGATTGAGTGGAAATAAAGTATTGAATTGAATTGATTCGAAAGTTAAGCAGGACCTTTTTCTATGGCTAAAAACAACACACACTGACACATGTAATACTATTGTGACCGAAGCAGTCAAGCAGAAAATAAGTGAAAAGAGAAGCGAATGCAGTCAGAAATAGCAACGAATGAACAATGAAAAGGGAAACAAAACTAGTTTATGTATATAAAATGCCAACCACAGTGGTGTCAGCTATTAGTCACTGGAGACTTTCCAGAGCCGCCTGAAACCACTCACTCTCCGATAGTCTACCATAATATGGCCATCTTTTTACTTGCACCGTGATTTTAGTTTGCAGCACATTTCGTTTGATATTTGTTTCCGTGACCAAGCACATTTGCACCAAAGTACGACTATACTCCACCCTACTGGAGAGATGTACTTCATGTTAGATAGATAGATAGATAGCACAAGCTGCCACTAGACCGCCATCCTTGGTTACTAATAAAACGGCAATGATTACAAAACGTAATAACTAAGGGACAAGAATAAAAAGCAAACTGAAGACAACACATTCTGTAACTTCATGCCTAAATACAATAATCGTTTGTGATCAACTTCGATTACCTAAGGTGGCAATTATATGACAGATCAAAGGGTGAACATTACCTGTTATGAAGACACTGGTAACGGGCCATGTTACGATTACCTTCATGGGAATGATGGGAGGTCCCGGAATCCTGACGTGGAGGGCGCTCGATATTATTGGGTCGATCAAAGAAAAACTACTGAGCTGAACTTGAATAATGCAACCTCAGCGTGTCGGCGCTCATATCAACTATAGCCATAATGCTGGTGGTATCCGTAATTGTTCAATATCTTTGTTGAAATTAAAAAGTAAGAGGAGTTTTACAGATCTAGAGCTTAAGTTTCGTGAAACTTAACGAGGCGCTTCTTGTTTATTTTATCTCACTTATTGAATGTTTGTTGATGTTCGGTCGGCCTAACATCACAAACAGTGGAAGCTAAATTTGTGTATATTTATCTTGGGTAGATAATATTGGGCAGGAGATTCTGCCCCGTCCCCATGTGCGGAATTGCTTGGATGGATAGTCTATAGGAAAATGTGTCTCCCTAGGGAATGACAATCTCTAGATTATTCCGCTATAGGGTGTACGCATGAATTATGTGTCTCTCGTGAGATTATGTCATCACCCCCCCCCCCCCCTCGTCGCCCTCCTATACGAGTATGCGTCAAATCGACTGCAACAACTGTATTGTTCTGCATCATTATTTTCGTCAAACGTGCAGCAGCCTGAAGTCTAAAGGTACATGTGAGTGTATATTATGGCGGCCTCGTTTGGTTTGACTATTTTAATTTCATTCTTCGTGAGCAAAATATTTATTTCTAAGGCCGTATCCGAGTTGCCGGCTACGGCTACGGCTACTGTTACAACTGTTGCTAAACGACGTCCTTTGCTTCAACGCATGATGAAGCAGAGATCTAGCCATAGCGGGTTCTATTTCTATGAGCCATAGTCATAGCCGTATAGGTCAATTTGGACACGGCCTAATTTCTAGATGAATATACGGAGAAAAACTTCATTTGATGGGGAAATCAATAAAATAATAAATAATTGATACAGAAATGTTGTAGTTCAAGTATAGCCCCCCCCCCCCCCCATATCTACCCCCTATCGCCTTTCTCTCTTTCTACAATGAGGCGATTTTTTGTTTTCGTCTGTAACCGTGAAACTGTCACAGCGCCATCTGTTGGTAGAGTCTATACCACTTTTTATATATATTTTTGTTTACGTCATTCGTTGTTAAAAATTGTACGACTTGAGGGGTCCTGCCTTCGACTTGAGGGGTCCTGCCTTCCCAAAGTCACGACGCACTTTTGTTAGAGGCGTGGTGGGGGTAGCCTTGAGTCGTGAAGCCTTTCTTAGATTACATTTTTGGGGTGAAAATCACCTCTTTCTCAAAAACTACAAATAAAATACATTACTTCAAAGGAGGCCGTTTCTAACAATGTTTTATATATTATCAACAGCTCCCCAATGGTATTTACCCAAGTAAGTGTTTATGATCATTAAATTGTGGAGTAATTACCAAAAGTATACCCTGCCTTTGAACAAAACAAATTCAACTAATTTCTTTTCATAATAATTGAGAAATAGTAGAAATGCTGCAACATGACGATGATAAGTTACAGCTTATAAATATTTCATTTCAGTCTGTTCATTTGGTGGGATTTTTTGAAAATGCCCATCAAACCAGTCCATCCTAAAATGAGAACACCCCTACACCGGATGCAAATATCCAAACAGACAATTACCGTCTACTGGGAGTCGAATTCAGTGGTCGAAGGGCCCTACGATTGTAAGCAATGGTACAGATACCTCTTCAGTGGCTAAGTTACCAATCGTGCGTGAAAGCGCAATGTCCATAATGTATTAATAATATAGGTTTACTTTCACCGTATAATTAATTATCATACCGGAAGTGGAAATTACTTGGAGCATGGAAGTATAGGTGTGTTGTCATTAAAGATTAATTATAATGTATAGTTGCCACCCTTTCCCCTCTTTACCGTCTGTCCTTTCAGAAGAAAAATCAAGGTTCTTAATAATTCACTTTTCATTCCGATTTCAGGCACCAGTCCAACCCCTTAATGCCTGCATAATTTACAAATCACCACCCGTACACCCTACGGACCAACAAAACAATTTCCAGATCTGACATTGATGAAGGGGTAACCGGTGAGCATTTACAGCGTCACTGCTCTCCATTTGCGTTAACCTAATCTGTTAGAATGTTGTTAGTTTATACTGTCATCCCCTAAGGTGACAATTCGGACCAGCCATTACCTGTTTCCAATTTGCGCGGGGTTCCAGTTGAAAGCCAAAAACGCGCGAAACGAGGCACCGACGATCCGTTACGCACAGAGAACCTGTGAAACCGGAATTGGCAGATTGAGCCCTGACGGGCATCCACGAAATAAAACATGATCGCGAATTAAAGTGGGACATTTGAAATTGAGATGTCGTCTTTAGAGCGTTTGATAGATTGGAGCTGGAGGGGGTGGTACGTGGTCATTGATGCAAAGAGTTTCAATTAAATACTCTGCAGTTTATAGTGTCACCCTTTCAGGGAAATACGAGATGGTGATATGTTAGCATTGATTTATCAGTATTTGATTTGTAAGGGAAAGACGAAGGAGAACATGCGAGTCGACAGTGACGGAAAATTACGGATCTTTGACTATTGAAACATTAGCTTTGGTTCGTGCGGTTCCCTGTCATTTTGAAGGCTGATACCACGGTTTCAATATGGCAGCTGATAGATAGCCTAAGCCATTCAATGGAGTACAGTTTCAATGTGGCAGCTGAGACCGAGAGTAAGCCTAAGCCATTCAATGCAGTTTCAATATGGCAGCTGAGAGTAAGCCTAAGCCATTCAATGGAGTCTCATATTATTGTTGTATTAAGTGTATTGGATTTATGGTCTAATGGCTGGTTAAAAAGTCAGTTCACACTGGGTTTGAATCCAAGCCCCAGAAGAAACGTCACTAATATTGAAACACCATTATTAGCAACTATTCTCTATCACATTAGAACATTGGTACCGCACCCACCCCTTGCACATTATTTTACACACACTGGAAGAATAAAAGTTGAACACCACTGGTGTTAAACCCCACTTACAGTAGTATAGAG
Source organism: Leptasterias polaris (assembly GCA_037783415.1). Lineage (NCBI taxonomy): Eukaryota > Metazoa > Echinodermata > Asteroidea > Forcipulatida > Asteriidae > Leptasterias > Leptasterias polaris. The sequence continues at coordinate 264,632 of JAZGTN010000122.1, forward strand.
TTAACACCCCCTTATGTCGCACATTAGACTTTTTATATCCTTCATTCGTTTTACGAATGGAGCGGAAACCAGCTTCACGAGAGGGACCTAACACACCGGGCTTAAGCGAAGATGATTAGCTGTATAGACACCGAGGGGTATAGCGCTTCTTAACGGGGCCTCGCTGTCATCATACACGCTCTGGCTGTCCTTCTCCCCGGCCCCAGCGTGATCTTTCCGGCTTGCATACCCCTCATCCCACGGTAATGTCAAATCCCTTCACTAATGTCCTCATGGGCAGCTTGGCAAAGGAACAAGGAGCGGAAGTTAGTAGCCCGGGAGACTGTATGAGATGACATCCCCCCCCCCCTCTCTCTCTCTCACTATCTGCTGCTTTTCTCCCCCTTGTGTCTTGAGCATCTTATTGTTGGCATGTCTTGGGGACCATTAGGAATATCATGAGCAAGGTCCCTGGCGACTGACGCTGTGTTTTCACAGCAGTGCCGCTTGTTGGTTTGAGTTCTTTCTCGTAGCTGTTTTATGAAATATTTCCAGTGAAAATTCTATCAAAAAATACGGAAAATGTTGTTCAACATTTCCAACTAAGGAACGAGCTATTCATAAAGTGAATGAAAAAAATCAATCTTCCTGAAAGTTATTAACAATTATTATGCTTAAGCTAACGGAAGCAATTATTTAAGTATTTCAAAGATTAAATCGCATGCCTCTAAATGTACTTTTTTAAATATGACCTTATGTCGATATTTCCTTTGAAGATTCGAATATAAATATTATGGCTACTCCTGATTGAATTGAGTATAAAGTACGATCTGTTTAGTGGAAAGAACGATCCGTTCAGTGGAAAGTTACATACAGGAAAATGAAGCCCTCGAATTATTCCATGGGCGGGCGGCCAGGCCTGCAATTCAAGACAAGAAGGCCACAGAGGCCACGGTCACTGCTTCTCTGGTCTTAGCCTTGGTGCCCCTTCCAAATAGACCTTAACAATTTCCAATGGAAGTGCCCTTTTCAAAATGAAAATGGCCTTGCCCTCTCCATGATGAAATTCCAGGCATGGCAGGTGGTTACAGTGATGCGATCAAGTTTGCAAAAAATAAAAAATTAAAAAATTAAATCTTCATCCATGAAAAACCGCCATTGTTATTATAGCAAACTATTTTACACTTTCAATTTTCTAGATGGCAAGTACTTTTTCACAACCAACATAATATGTCTTGTTTTCTGAAGTTAAGATTATAGAATTAACTCTTGCAAACTGCTTACAAACCAAATGACCTATAGTATAAATGCAAAAAGGGTTAATTGCCTGCCGTTTCGACCCTAGCAGAGTATTTTCGAAAGCTTAATGACAACACAACATACATAAAAGGTTATACTGGTGTAACAGAAGAAGTCAAGTGGAAATAGATGAAAAGAGAGAGAGAGGCAGAAAACAAACAGAAATAGAAAGGGACGAACAATCAAGAGACAAAGGTGTTTTTTTAAGTTATAACCTTGGATTCCTAAAACAAAACTTTCACATGGATTGCCCTTCTAAAATTGCTCACATACACACAAAACGTAGTTATTTTGTTTTGTTTCGATGTGTTGGTTGTTGGTGGATTTGTTTTCTTTAGAGTGAGTTATTTCCCCATGCATCAGCCGTTGGATGACAAAATGTCCATCCCTTGTATATGTATCTATTCTGACTATTAAGCATCTCCCTCTCCCTTCATCTATCTTTCTTTCTCCATTCCCCTGGTCTCCATCTCGGTAATCCACCAAGCAAGCCGAAAGACGCATCACAGACCGTTCGTCAAGGTTGCCATTTCCCTTGATACACTCTACACCAAGCAAGCCAGAGTGGTACAACTTCCGTGCTGTCATTCCCCCCATCATACAAACCCTTCAGACTTCCTCGTCTTTGACTCACTCCTACTCTCTACCCCTTTCCCCCCCTCTCTCCCGCTCTGTCTTCTCTCGCAGCACGGCTTCAAACCACCGGGCACCGAAGAATGAGAACGCGGGGCACAACTCCCAAGGGCTACCCCGGTGAAATTCACCGATGTGAGGGCCCGTATTAATTAAGCCAAATGAAGCATCATTACATGCGAGTTACAAGGGAATCAGCCACTCGTTATATCTATATGATGACGGTGTATTATTGTAACAAACCATCGAAGGAAGTTTACCCGTGGGAGCAGTCGAGACCTTTAATCGCAGGATTGTCATCTTCATGCTACAAATACTGACCTGAAATGAATTAATGACACAATGGTGTTAAAAAATGTCCACCAAACATCGTTGTAGATTGCTTTTTCTTATTCACAGGGGGTACATAACAAAATGTAGTGATGCTTTGTCAACTTTCCATTTTATTTATGTTATTTTTTATTTTATTTGCTGTATGTCATTGCTTGGACTTCATAACGGCTTGACTGAAAGCAATGTTGGTTCATTTCTTTAAAGTTAATTTTCATTTCGAATAAAAAGACTATTTAGATCTATCACGGGGTGAACTCACTCCGACAAATGTCCAGAAGAAGACGAAAAAACAACGGGTAGGCCTACATACTCTGACACCCGTCACAAAATATGGGGAAGAAGACCCCCAAAATACCGAACTGTAGATTTAGCTCGCAAATGTCATTTCCGGATTTAAATTCAGCTCTCCACACTGCACTCTCGGTCAAAAGCGAACTTTCAAAATGCTCATTCAATGAGTCGTATAAAAACACAGAAGTCGTAGTTTCCACCAGTCTTGAGTATTTGTGTCCTGTCGAAAATCTCTCCCAGCCCGTACATACAACTCTTTTTGAGGTTTACCACCAAGTTTGCTTCAGACAAACGGAGCACCCAAGTGTTTCTTTCTAGCTATCGCTGTATACCAAAATGTCATCATGTTATTAGACTACACTATTTTCCAGCCCAGCAATGACTTGGCTCATCGTTCTCTGAAGCGTAGCCGGGGCGTTTTTCATCCCAAAGGGCAACGTTTTACATTGGTAGGGACCATCGGGTGTCACAAATGCCGACATTTCGTTGGCTCGATCAGTCAAGGGCACTTGCAAATAACCTTTTAACAGATCTATTTTACCGACAAACGCAAAATTTCTCACTCGATCAATACAGTCTTCCAACCTTGGGATCGGATAAGAATCCCGTCTTAGTTTCTGCATTGACTTTCAAATCTATACTCAATCTAAGAGTATCGTCTGGTCTAGGTACCATGACAATAGGAGAACTCATGAACTTGTCAGGATTAATTCGGTATGGAGCTTGTTTTATAGGTCTTGATTCTCCTATACATCAATATCATGAACTGCTATCGATGTACGACCGGGTTTGTCAGAACAAACTTGCTTGTACTTTTGGAGTAGGTTTGATAAATCTGTCCGTTGGACATTGTGCAAATAACCAAGGATTTCGTCCAAGTTAGTTTGCAAGAATTTCTGAGTTAGAAAGCTGAACAGGTAAAAAGTTAAGTTCTGACGTTTTTGTCTCCATGTCTTCGTTGCATGAGTTGTCATCGTCAGGTTTTGCCTGAATGACAGCTACCCCCACTGGCTGTTCAGAATTATCACGCTCATAAAACTTCTTGAGCATGTTAACATGACAAACTCTTCGGCCCTTTCTTCTGTCTGGGGTACTGATTACGTAATTAACATAATTAAGATTCTTTTGGGGGAGTTTCTGTGTAACAATCCCTTCGCCGAAGCTGAAAAGATTTCATCCTTCCGTAGCTAGAGTGGCTACATTTCCTGATGTCAAGATGGTTGACTCCTGCGAGAGACACATAAGTTAACCATCGTGAAAGAAATGACTCCATCATAAGTGTATCATTAAACGTCTATGGTTTTATGTATACCATGGAGATGGGTGTTGTGTGCAGTGAATGCATGAAGGGATACTATTCTGCACAATGTCTACCTCAGTGACTCCACGCCGTCATTTCCAACTATACTTAGCTCATCTTCTCCCATCTCTTCCCCCCTCTCTTTTTATTATTAATATTTTTTATCTGCAAATTAGCTCCATCGTGTTGTCTTTGTGGCTTGCTCTTTCTGGTGAAAACTCTTGGGAGATTGCTTCCTTGTGAGTTTGCAGACTTGAAGTAATTAGTATTATCGTCAGCAACATCAAGGGTATCAACATGACAAAGCCAAGAGACTGATGCGTTGGGGCTCAACCGCACAGGGTTGTCAAGATTCACCAGGGAGGGAGTTTCCCAGGGTGCCAGACGAACTCTTTTACAACGTTGATAGAGAGTTTTTTGTTCGGGAACCAGTGAAGCCATAATAACCTCCCCCCCAGAAGATCAAAGAGGACACCGCGGTGCGTCTTGGAATAGAACGTACAGTCAATGCTTTTGGTTCCTTTATGTAAAGCAAGGGAACTCCTGTCTTTAAATTACAATCTTGTTGTGGATGGCTTTCTTTACAATGCAAAAGGAAGGGTCATCGCGCTTTCGCAGAAGTTGCTCGGAACAAACCTAATTGATGTAATGATGGGAGATTAGAATGCCCTGCTGTTGTTAAACAAGAAAAGCAAGTCAGTTTGAGCTTCATCAGTTTTCGAGAGTTAAATTCAGCATGCGATTTCCTATTAATGTCGGAGAGTGATTGAACAGCGAGCTTGAAGGCGCTCCCTCCATGGGGATACAATAATGCTAAACATTTATAGAATTTACGGCAATTGTTCTCTCGAAATGAACACCAGTATTCATTAAATTGTTATCTGCGAGATGACCGAGCACATGACAAGTTGTCCCCCAACCTTTTATAAAGTTGAACATTGTATCTGTATGCGTCGGGTGCTTTGATTAAACATGCTTCGATTGCTCTTTAAAACGAATGAGGGAGTTTATTTATAAAACCTTTAAAGAACCTTTTAAGAAAATACTTGTTTAAATTTGCGCGCAAGATTTGCAGTGCGTCATGGTGAGGGAAAGGGTAATTAATTTTTGACGATGAGGAATGAAACACTTCATTTTTAACTATTCTTATAAAATAAAAAAACAGAAACGGAAAACTCTAAGATATAGAAAGGAAGCCACACAGAGGGTTAAAATTAAACAACATTATACACCTCAGAGTTTGCTTTGAACTTTTCAGTGACTATAGCCAGCGGGAACAATTAGTTTGTCATTTCATAGTTCCCAAGCTTTTTCACTAGTCCACTAATTCATATTGCATAGAGATGCTTTTCAACACTAAACTAGCCAGCCAGACCAGTGCATTTTGCTCGGTCCTCGGATGACTGACATTTTGCCCACAATGTAGGCCCCTTGGTTGATGTCTTTGAAAGCCGGGGTTTCACAATGATAAATAACAATCATAATTTAGGCTCAATCGGTTATCGATGTCACGAGAAAATAATAGTAAAACAAAATCCCAATAATGATGCTTTCACTGTTCTCAAACATCAGGTTTTGGACTCGCGAGATCAAAACACTACTTTCCTTACTTTTTCTTTAAAAAACCAACAAAAACAACAAAATAACAACAGTAAATACAACAACAAGAACAGCAGCAACAACGACGACGACAACAACAACAACAACAACAACAACAACGACGACAACAACGACGACAACAACAACAACAACAACAACAACAACAACAACAACAACAACAGCAGCAACAACAGCAACAACAACAACAACAACAACAACAGAAAAAAGAAAAAAAAACATAAAACAAAACAAAAACAAACACTTTACTATCATAAGGCAAACATTTCAAATAAAGTTTTCCAGAATGGCCATCCTTGTACTTACGTGTAAATCTGTGAATATAATTATTTGTTGAATCTTATTACCAATGTTGTGCCCACGACCTTTAACATCTTGCAGTGACGTTTTGGATCCGACGAATCTCTGAGAACGCCGAAGATCTGTTTTATTCTTAACTGTGTGAACGTTTCCATCCTTACCGTTGCCGTGACGTCAATATTTTAACCTCCAGTCATATATATAGTGGGCTGAATTACTAATTGGTAATTAAATAATCTGGGCATGGACGTAAATTCGTATCGCCAGAAGATTTTTAGGACAATTTTTACGCTCCCAACTATACATTTTAATTGAGGTTGGTTCACTTTTCCTTCCTGAATGGTTCACTGTACATTATGTCATAGTCGAGATGACAGTTTCTGACGGTGTCCGCAGTTTTTATGTGGCATGATGTTCCCCCAATTGTGTCTTCATTGCTCTGGGAATCGCAGGGTGGGGGGGGGGGGTTACTTCTGTACAAGAGGAAAAGATAATGTTAAATTATGTGAACATTAGGGGGGGACACCCTCTACCTCATATTGGGCATGGTATAGGGTTGGCGTCTTATCTTTCCTCGCCTTCCTTCTTAGGACCAAAGTTCGAATCCCTCCAGGGGCACTATGTGGATTGGGTTTTCAGTCTCTACCCGACTGCGTTGGTTTTCCCTGGAATATTTCACTTGGGTTTTCCTCCCACATCTAAAACCGAACTTCCTTCATTGTCTTCTCTCCGTGGGGTTCTTGGCTAATTTTTAGTGATATAGTTCGATTTTCTGAAAAACATTGGCTTCACACCCAGAATTATATATGAAAATGAAATGAAATCACTCAATATACAATTTGAGATGAACTAATAGTAAATACTCAAATGAGAGCCCTTAATCCCGTATTATGAGGAACTGACGGTATACCTGATTGGAGAACACTTGAGCGTGAGCACCCCTTCTCGTTAGATTATTTGTCTTCATTGTCAAGTAGTATTCTCCTTTAATGAAAACCTAAACTTTCCTCCGTCTGATCATTGAAATTGTACGGAATAGAAATATCATGTTATGTATTGTATAAAGAAACGCATAGTCACATCGGCAGAGAACTGTTTTCGCCCCTGGAGTTGATCGTTTGCCAGAGTGTGTTTGATCCTCGCTAAATCTTATGTTGCTGGAGTCCTCGCCCGTTTCTAAACCCTGTTGAAGTTGTCCGTAAGATATTCTTAGTTGTATAAGATCTGTTCTAAATGTACATTTGTTTAACTTAATCATTGTACGTTTGTTAAACCAATCGGTATTTAAAGTGGTTGATAGTTTTATCATTGAATCACTTTGATTTTGTGTTCTTTAAATCAGTGTCCCCTTGTTTGATTTCTTTGTTGCATCTGAGAAGATTCAGGCTATTTGAGTGATTAATATTCACGGATAGTTTGGAGATTTTTTGATCGTAACAATGTTTGAATGAAAGTGTCTATTTGTAAATGTAAAGTTTACTGTATTTTTATCATAGACGAATATCTTACAAAAAAAGGTTAAAAACCACTTTACCGAACTAAATTTAACTAAATTGTTAAAACAATCTTCAATGAAAACACGCTACTTCAATGCCCTGTCCCACATATTTGCATATCGCCAGTATGGGTTGCCCAGGTCCTTCCCACACTTTACCCATAATGCGCCTTTGCATATTCTACCCTCAAAGCTTGCTGAGGTCGTTTACATAAATATGAAAACCAAACGAACCTTTGCATATTATGACGCGAGCGTTCGGTCGGCAGTCAGACTTGAAAGACACTTAAAGGTAGCGCATATGCCTGGGCATCGCGTCCTGCGGTTGAAAGCCACAATCTCAGAGATCATAGTAGACTGGGATTGAAGGTCTGTGAATATAGTTTTACAGTAAAGACAAGTCATAAGCAAGAACAACTGCCCAAACGTTAGGTTCCATTGTAATGAAGAGTCGATGCTCTTCTTATTTCGAACAACTTAATCATACATTATTATATACAATGATGAAGAGTACAGAGTGTTAGCTCTGAACTTAGCTGTTTGGTCATTCACACTCAACTACTAAAAATCAAAAAAATTATAGAAAATAGTCCCCATTACCCATGTACAAATATAGTTCATAATCGTGCTGCGTGCTGCTTTCCATTATGTCTAAAATAACAATGACATAACCAATTCGTCCATGCCCTAAATACAAGCATTGGTGCAATACCCCCTCCCTGGATGTAAGGTTAATCTATTTAATTAGCGTATACCTGGGGGTGTAATTTACCACTTCAGTGAAATTCAATACACAAACAGTAAATGAGGGGAACAGCTGGTGATTACAATAACCGGAAAGTAGGCAACAAGTGTTTATAATTGGCTTTGCCCTGAAGAGTCACAATATTTTCTGCCCCGCACAGGATTGATATACCAATTTCCATAATCGTTTCACCCACATGAGTTTGTCCAAAGCAAATTACTAAACTCAATGGCCTGCTAAACTAAACTAAATCTGAACTAAACTAAAATATTGAAACCACGGCTGAGGCCTTTCCCATTTGAAATCAATGGTATTTGCATATCCTGCGCACATGGGCTTGCCCAGGCCTTTCCTATACGATATACTGCTTATGGGATTGTCCATATTTCCCCTATTATGACACCCATATGGGCCACTGCATGTTCTACCCATAGGGGATTGCCCATGTTTTCCCCATTATGATTGCCACTGCATATTCTGCCCATATTATGGGATTGCCCACATTTTCCCCATTACGATACCCGTATGGGTCTATGCAAAAAAAATGCCCATGGGACCCATATGGGAATACTCCCCATAACCCACACCCATAAGGGCCCCATATGGGTATTATATGGGTTGGTCCGGCCCATAATATGGCCCAGGTATTTCCCATATGGGCCCCATATGGGCTTTACCTGGGTCCCTTGCTTTACATAAAAGAACCAAAAGCATTGACTGTACGTTCTATTCCAAGACGCACCGCGGTGTCTCTTTGATCTTCTGGGGGAGGTATGGTTTTACTGGTTCCCAAACAAAAAACTCTGTATTAACGTAGTTAAAGAGTTCGCCTGGCACCCTTGGAAACTCCCTCCCTGGTGAATCTTGAAAACCCTGTGTGCGGTTGAGCCCCAACGCATCCGTCTCTGGCTTTGTCATGTTGATGCCCTTGATGTTGCTGACGATAATACTAATTACTTCAAGTCTGCGAACTCACAAGAAAGCAATCTCCCAAGAGTTTTCACTGAGGCGGGCCTCAGAAAGAGCAAGCCAAAAAGACATCACGACGGAGCTAATTTGCAGATAAAAAATAATAATAAAACAAAGAGAGGGGGAAAGAGATGGGAGAAGATGAGCTAAGTATAGTTGGAAATGACGGCGTGGAGTCACTGAGGTAGACATTGTGCAGAATAGTATCCCCGCATGCATTCACTGCACACAACACCCATCTCCATGGTATACATAAAACCATAGACGTATAATGATACACTTATGATGGAGTCATTTCTTTTACAAAATGCAGCAGTGGTTAACTTTTTTGTCTCTCGTAGGATTCAACCATCTTGACATCAGGAAATGTAGCCACTCTAGCTACGGAAGGATGAAATCTGTTCAGCTTCGGCGAAGGGCTTTTCACACAGAAACTCCCCGTTAGTGGCATTTATGGAATTCCATACATTTGAGGATGAAAGGCATTACCCCCTTGTCAGTGCCTTTTGAATTTTCTCCTAATAAGTCACGGTTCAGGATCCTCAGAGAGTATGACACAAAGCACCCCTTCGATTTGAATGGAATGATCCCAACTCCGTCTCCACTCAATGGCTACACTGTATAAGTTTTTCTTTGGTAGTATCAATTACAAAACACTAAAGGGGCGGAACAATGCCAGCGAAAAAAAAGCCTCTAACATTAATGAGCATTGACTTTAATTGGTTAATCAGATAGTTAAGCAATACTTTTAGAATCTCATTGCTTTGAAGAGGGGGGCATGCCGCCTATGGGGACTCCATTCTTGTGTAGATGCTGGCACAAGAAGGCGACTTGTCTTGAGCCTCACAGTCTTATGTCTCTGCCCTGCCCGTGATTTGACCATTCCCTACCTCCATGATTTGGCGCACCAGAATTCCATCAGAGCGCGAATATACAACTTGAAGTTTAGGTTCAACTCATCGTAATATTATAAAGATAAAGCACGTCCTTCAAACTGTTTAAAATAATCATCACATAGGGGGATTTATAGCGAGCATTTTTTAACCGCCACCACGGGTATATTAATTTTGTCGTGGAGGACTCAACACCGTCATCACAACGGACCCCGCTGTTCATTTTTCTGGTGAACAGTTACGATATGCCAGCCACCGAGAATTCCAGCATGGAACCAAGTCAGGCAGTCGCTATCTCGTCGAGTCCGGATCCATTTAACTCCCCGAACGTACCGTTGGAGACACGCCTATACCCGAGCCAGAGACGCGTACGGGAGAACTGTGAGTCGGCAGTGGACGTCAGAACCTCACCAGGTAACGAAATGGGGTTTCACTACCACGAATTCAGCGGGGCTAGCAGCGATTCTGACGGGGATGATCGACACGGAGTCATGGAGAGGTGCGGCGGGGTTCAGCGCGACTCTAGCCCTATGCCGTCGGAGAAGTTGGATAGTCTTATCCCATCTACGGGAGTATCGCACGGCGACTACGGAAAAGGTATGTCTAGTCAAACTGTTTAATTTCGGAAATTATTAATTTCAACAATGTCGCTTAAAATCAAAATTAGGGAAGAACATTGATGTCTTTTCTAGTTTTCTACCTCCTTTGGGGTAAGGTAGAATCTACGATTCGAATCTACCTCCATTGGCAGACTCACTCTTCGAAATTCAACACAATCATTTGATTGTCCACGTTAAACCAGACATAAACTATTTCAATCGAATGAAGCACACAATTCATGGTTTCTGGGATGCAAGTAAGACAAAAGAGTTCATATCATATGTACAATGATGTATTGTTTTAAGACCAGTTAAACTCTGTCCCGACCGAAGAGTTGTTGGGTTATATGAATCACGGTTTGTTAAATTTCAAGCTAACAAGCCCAACATTTTACAATTAAGTTCCATCGTTAGTTCTGTATTCGAGACGTCAACACTCTGTCCGATTTTCAAAATAATTACTTCCAGAATTTAATCAAATTTTCATATAAATCACATAATTGAAACAATAACAGTAAATATTTGAATCATGCGAATGTCAAGGCAAAATGTTTGAATGCCCCACCTGGCTCAAATGAGCAATTGTCAGGTAATTAAAACAAACTAAGGCTCTGATCAGATTCAAACATTACAAATATTAATTTTCATTTTGAAACTTTCCATCGGCCTGTATTGGCAAAATCACGAGCTATTTCGTTTTCACTGACACAATATGATTTATAAATCATCCCATACAGCTAGTCAGTCTATAAATTAATTATTTTACTCTTAAGTCTCCGTATAAAATATTGCCTTGTTCAATTTTTAACGAATTTCAAAGTATGAATTATTAACTGGAACAGATAATTATATTAAATATTTGAACACAAGGATACAATTACCCACAGATGTATTTCAGTATCTACTTTGCTGTTTGTAGGTACATTTATTTGTTGAAGGAAATGACCGAAACAAATAGGCTAGTCAATAATATCATTGTTTTCTCGATTAATTTTCATTCTCAAAAGAATAAAATATTTGGCAAAATACATAAATCAATTGGTCCAGTGAGAACATGGATTTTCTAGAAAAAATAATAACTTTTTCATTTTTCTTAATAGTTTTGGTTCACAAATCTGTGAACACAACTTCAAAAAAGCTTGGGTTTCTTGCTCTTTCGTGTAAAAAATGTTCAGTTCAATCGAACCACTTTCAATATGTTTGCTAACCTCAAACATGTTGTTAACCTCAAACATGTTGAATTTGTTGTTTTAGCAAAAGTTCGATATTTGCAATCAGTTAAGATAGATACACAGAATTAGGTGAACATAAGCCACCCAAAATAATGGTTAATAAGTCAATGACCATTGTGATATTTAGATATCTGTCCGTTTTTTTAAATTATTTCCCCGCTGTCATTTTTGCTGCATGATTTTGTACCCAAAGCGGGCATATCCTATTAATAATTTGTTTACAATGAGAAGCACAAAGTTCGAACCGAATTATTCTCCATCGTGCAAAATCTCGGATTTTGTTAGTCAAAAATGTATAATGCATTTTTGTAAGCAGATTAGAAAATCCAATCTTTCATTGAAAATTGTCCACCGTAATAAGTATTATTGTTGGGGATTTAGGCAATATTTTAAAGTACAAGTTTAAATCCATTTCCCCAAAAATCAAATTAGAAAATATCGCTTGAATGATCTCAGATATTTATTCAATTTTGTCCTATCTTTGACAATGTAGACTAATTTTGAGCAATCGGTGTGGATGTATCATTGGTATGTTATGCCTGAACATACACAGCTTTCAGATCTTAATAAAAATCATCATTTTAGAATGACCGAAAAAATACCCTTTCTGTGTTCGTGCGAGGCTCAGATTGACAATCATCTTCACAGAAAATTACAGAATTATTTTCCAAAATTGTTTTCTCATTCACTCATAGTCGTGTTTTCCCCAATCCGCTTTCATTTTTTGACATTTCAAAAAGGCACTGCAAACCTAAGTTTATCTGATGATTTCATAAAAATCGAATGAAAAAGGATATTAGAATTGTTGATCGGTAAGAAGATTGGCTATTATTTTGATTTCGTAATGATCCCTTGGTTGATATAAGAAGGAATGAGACGAGTCTCGTGTGCTCTTCCGCTTTCGTTAATAGGCAAATGAATAAGGCTTATTTATAATTGATTTGATATGATATTACCCTCAGTCTCTACACGCCTCGGCGAGCCATGAACAAGCAATTTTGACAAATTGAGAGACGGGGAATTAACTTGTCACAAGGTCCCGTGGGGTTCGTGGTACCGTCAGCACAAACAACCGTGCGTACCGCCTTATGCTATGCTCGTATTGACACACAACATCATACCGTTCTAATAAGATAGCTTCATCTATATAAGATGTAATTAACAATTTTAGGAAAGGTCCCTCTATACTCACAACGACTGATGTCCTGGGGACGAGCCGTTGAGGGGTTGTCTAATTCGCATTCACGCTGCCACACTTAAGTCATTATAAAAATGTTATTTGACAACAGTGAACTTATATTATAATAAATATGTAATAAGAATGTTCACGTCCGTGATTGTTTGGTGTCGATTCGAGAGACAGTGTTTTCGCGCTAGCCAATGCAGACGCCTTTTCTTTGTGGTTTTGCAATCCAGTTTCCGCGGATGGAGTATTAAATTGTGAAAAGGTGGCGCTTTCTGTTATTAATGTAATGATCAATCAATTTCTATGTTACCATCTGTGCTGAGATCGGTGATTGTCTAAAACATGTTGGGTTTCAATTGTGTCTAAAATATCGTACTATAGTGTTTTTGTTGAGAACCATAGCCTATGCTATTTGGGTAGAGCTTTTGATATTTGGATGTCAAAGAGACGGGACAGTTGTTTTTGTGGTTTCAGCCATAAAAGGGGGTTTTGTTGAGCCTAAAATATAATTAATAATAAATAAATAAGTTGAGATTATTATGAAATCACCCATCAGACAGAAATAGCTCCATAAGGATGAGGTTTTTCTTCCTTCTTCCTCTTTTTCGGGGGTGGGGTTGGGGCGTCAAGTTTCTCGTTGCTTTTTTGCTTGCCTCTTACCTCTTATGGATCCCGGTTCGAATCCTGCTGCGATCGATATCATAGCATGTGGGTTCTATGGATCCCGGTTCGAATCCTGCTGCGATCGATATCATAGCATGTGGGTTTTGGTTTTCAGTCCCTACCTGATTGTGGGTTTTCCATATTTGGGTGACTCGCAGATCTAAAACCGAATATTTCTTCATCTTCTCCCATTTATCGTGTTATTGGCTGACGTGTTTGATATGTAATCAAACAAATAAATCAATAAATGATAATTTATATAATCAATGTTTCAGAACTCAAGATAATGTTGTCACCCCTACAGTGTGCTGCTTCATCGAACGACAATAACATTAAACACACTAGTTCTAACTTCGTGGTTCTACAGTTTGACTTTGACGAATATATTTCCAAATCACAAGGTTAATCTAACTCTTTCAAATTCTTAAATTTTGTGCTACCTTTATACTTTCACACACTGAGAGTAATGTTTGTCTTACCGTACCCGATACAGGAGACCCAAACGCTGATCAGGCTCGCCGGTACCGCACGGCCTTCACTCGGGAGCAAATCAGCAAATTGGAGAAGGAGTTCTCCCGGGAAAATTACGTTTCACGACCCCGACGCTGTGAGCTGGCAACTTCTCTTAACCTTCCAGAAACTACCATCAAGGTAAAAGAAAGTTCCTACCTTTTATGAAAGATGCATTATCGTTACACTTTAAATTATGCAAACTTCGACAATAACTTGGTTTTTAGAAGAATAGTTGATCCTCCACATTGCAATAAACTCATAACCAACCTGTGAAATGTAAATCATATAGGGGGGGGGGGGGGGGTCTCGTTTTAGCGAAAACAAGGAAACAATTCGTGTTTAATGTGGAGGAGATCTCGGCAATCTAAATAAGCAATGACGATTTTGGTCTTCCAACGCTATTTTTTAGGACTGACAGTATTTGAAAGTGAAACGGAATATTTCTCCAGAGGATTAATAACATTTACAATCAATGGGCTATCAAGTTGAACAAATAATTTTTCCCGTCACAGTTGATTTCCAAATTGATTATGCTGATTGGGATTGTAAAAACTCGAAACAGGCCTTGCACATAACCTTCGGGTAAAGTAGCCCACCAAGCAGGACTGGGCTAGTAAACTGGGCGTTGTACTTGCCCCAGGAAGTTTTGGTAGCCCAGACTTTAAACATATTTTATCATAAATGTAATCTTTCTGATGTATTAAAGGTAGTGATAACAACCAGTATAGTCGAGTGAAGTTAAATTCGCACACTCAAAAACAAAACACACAGTTTTTAAGATTTATTATTCACATCTCAAGGAAGGAATTATGAGAATTTAAAACAAGCAGGTTGCAGGGTTTTTGGGAGCCTATACAGGGCAAGGTGAGAAGTGGAGTTCACTAGTACAGTAGTAGCAGTGTTTACGAGACAATTATACGCCGGGCTAGTGTTCATGGTGAACCATGTCAAAGTACAAGCGGCATGAGTTCCAGTATCATTTACAAACTTACACGAGACAAATTATTACCAACAAACGGTTACTTCGTTTATCAGTTCAATATTGTGGTATGTTTGTTAACATGCAACAGGGATAGTTATCGCCTTGTCAATTTCCATTTTAGACCGCATGAATACACGATTTTCTAGAAAAAACAACAACAAAGTTCAGATCGACAAAGTGATAACAAGCCATATCCAGTCGTACGTGAACGAAGAATAATTATCGTCCAATATTTTGAAATAAATCGAATTGTAATTATTTTTTTCAAGTTAAATGGTTAAAGGATTGACGTTTCGACCCTAGCAGAGTCTTTCGTCCGATAATTTGTCCTTTTTTCTTTCTTTTTCTTATTTGTTTGCACTCTTTTTGCCTCGATAAATTTGATTTGCCGACTCGACAATCTGAACAAATTAAACTTGTATATACACTAAAATGCTGTACAAGATCAGTTTCTACCCAAAAAAAATCATTTGATACTCAATACAAGCACAGTGTGCACAAAATAAATTTACATATTTTGTTTAAAGTTTAAATATGTTGCTATTTATGCGAAATTGCTGGGCAGAATTGTTCCCCATCACAAACCTATTGACGGTAAAATGTTTCATTCTGGAAAAGAGCTCATACTTCAAGAAACGTTGTCAATAGACCTTATGCATATGACGTCATTTGAGTAGGGCGCCCTCGCCTAGAGGTCAAAAGGAAGATGTTCATTGGTCAGTCCTGTGCGCCGCGCGTACAAATCAGCGCGTTTCCATTGTTTCGTCATCAGTTTACCTCTAAGATGGCGGCTTGGTGACGTCAATGCATAAGGTCTATAAAGCCTTTCCCTAAGGATCATCAATGCAATAATATGTAGCTGGGTCGAAGTGTTTATGAGTTAATTATGCAAGTTTCCTGATGACATAATATTTGACTCATTACGCCAGTCGTTGAAGAAGTATCACTATTAGTTGCAGTTAAACACCCAAATATTCCTAACACCACCGATAAGATTGGCTTTATTTGGGAGGGTCATCTGGTATAGGCTGTGCAAGTCTCGCGCGTATCGGAGCGAGAAAACACGTCAAGTGAAGAACATATTTTTTTCTGAAATCAAATCATTGTTTTTAAATTAGATCTATGAAACAATCTGACCAACAAAAATACTCATTACAATTTGCATAAAATTAGTTTTAGCTTTCATAATAAACACACAATTTATTTGTTAGTTTTTGTTGAAACAAAAACAACCCTCTGGGACAAGGATGCTTATTTTGATCTGAACTTTTTAGGAAACCCTTTTGTAAATCCATGCCTGAATACGTGCAACCACTAAAGCAGGTTTAAATGCAGACGCGCGATGATCGCACGGGCGTACGAATTAACGTGTGACGCAGTTTAAAGAGGACGCTGACGCCTCGACAACCGTAGACTGCAATGAAAAGGCTTAGCGTCTGGCAATTACAGCGTCTTGTGATTATCATCGCGCGACCAAAACAAATTTGGTGATCGGAGGTGGGCACAAATTCTTAATTTTTTGCAAGTAACCGGAAGCAGAGGTCAAGTTTAATTCTTGGGTTTTCTTCGTTGCATTGTTGAATTGATTTTACTTTCATATTTTTTATCACTTAGTACTACATTCCCAACAACATATTTAATTTTCATGGTCATAAAGTACGTTAAACTAAAATTATAGACGAAACAAAATCTTGCCAACGTAAAACTCCATATGGTTGGGACCACGATGGTCCCAGAAGTTCGCTTACGCGCGAGACTTGCACAGCCTATTCCCTTCCCCCACTCTTCTGTCTTTTCCTGCCCCCTGCCACTCACCATCCCACCAACCTCAGTATCATAGAGCGTATACCTCGTTCAAATTATCAATAATCTCCAAAATAAAAATGTTAAATCCCGCTAATTGGCAAATTCATTATTCAGACTGCATCATGTATTTACTATTTACCCGTGTTTACATTTTTATCAAACTCAATTACTCTCATGTTATTTTGGTTCGGTGTTTTTTTATCTCAGAAACTTATGGAGTTTTTCATGTCTCAATAGAGCACCGTCAAATCATCGTTTTTCGATAATTTGCCTCTTCATCAAGCTTCCAGTGCATTCTGTTTCATCGGGATAAGCGAGCTTAGTTGTTTGCATAATTCAGAAGGCACTTACGGCTATTAGCCCGAGAAAGATATCTTTTGGAGGGATTTTCTCGAGTTAAAGACGAAAGAGGTAGAAGTTAGTAGCGGAGTTTAGACACAAAAGTCTCGCGACCATTTCCGGGCGACATCAATGGATGGGAAATAAGTCGGCGTTGAAAGATCGTCCTTCTAAATTCCCATTCAGATTTCCGTAATTGTGTTTGGAGACCAAGTATGACAGTCATTGATGATAAAGTGAAAATCATTACATATTCATGATCAAAGGCAGCTTGTAGCGCGGCTTTTTTGATACTTGTTTTGTTTGTTTGGGTTTTTTCTCGTTGTTAATATTTTGTGTTCTGTCTTTCTTCAAGACATTGTGCATTTTAGATGATAATCGGAGATGAAGAATAAGTGATGTTACAACCATATTTGGGATAAGATGAACATTAAGTCTAAACATCTTGAAATATGATTCTATCTAAAATACTTTAGCCTTAAGAATCTGATCTCGTTTCTCTACAAATGTTTGTATTACTGTGATAAATGTCTGTCAAATAAGTCCTTTTAACAGCTTCAGTGAAAGTCTAGAAGCTTGTTTTAATCTTGTTCAAAACTTAGACGATTGAAATGATTCAACGCTAATTACAAAATATTCGGTCAAACTTGCTATTACGTCGCGTTGTTCCAGAATAGTTGAGAGCTTTTAGATCTTACCTCTGACCTGAGGGGCAAATCTATACGCTTTGACATGTATGCGTCACGTGAATTTTCGAGACTGGCCGTTCTTGGGCGAAGGCCTCCGGTGAGGCAGACAGCACTTTCAACGGGCGACAAAACAGTTGATTTTTGAACTAGAGTTTGACCCACCAATTTCTTATTTTAAGCTCACTGAATGGTCTTTTAATATATTTGGATCGTAATGAAAGACTGTTATTGTGGCCTTTAATTTGTAGCTGCCTTCAATAATGTGCTTCCTTTTCCGGATAACAATAGATGCTGACAGAAAACAACACTCAAGAAAGTAGAGCATGTTTTTCTTAAGCATATCTGTTTACGGTAATTTCATGCGACTGTCTTTTTTGTTTGCTTGTAGGTTTGGTTTCAGAACAGACGAATGAAAGACAAACGTCAACGAATGTCAATGGCAGCATGTTCCTGGCCCCACCATGCCGCTCTAGACCCGAATCTCTACTCCCTCATGCTGACCGGGCGGCTACCATATCCTTGCCCCTCTACTGCGTTTAGTTACTACCAGCCGGGCCACTCTCCTCTCTCCCCAACAGTCGGTGCGTCACACGACGCGTACAACAGCTACGCCGTACATCTTCGCAGTCGCTCAGCGGACCTACTGCGTTCAATGTGTCACCCGTACGCCCGGCTCGGCTCCCCAGGTGGGGCTCCGAGCTTCTCTGCATCAGACCTCTTAGCAGCAAGGGCCAGTGCCGCTGCCAGCTCACCCTTCATCGCACCGAGTTCTGTCCCGTCCCAAGCCACCCTTCCCTGTGCTTGTCATCACCACTACAGGCTTGGTCATCCTGCCGGCCACTCTTTGTCTGGAGTACACGCTTCGTCTGCGATGCCCCTCTCGGCTGCAGTAGGGTTAGGCCACAGAGACAGCGATGCACCACTCCCTGGGATCTGCGCTCTACAGCCGTCAGTCCACCACTCATAAAGCTAGTTTCAAAGTACTCACTGCTGCAAAGTTTGTTGACGTTGTCCAAATACTTGAAGAAACTGTTAAAATTGAAGATTGAATCAACAGCACTCTGATATTGGACTAACTTGTGAATATTGCCACTCAAGTAAAAACTCGACATGACTGTAAAAGAACAAACGCTCACCTGCATCCTTCACTATTTCAGATAATTATTGAGAGTTATAGTCCAAAGAAAGATTCAAATTCATAAATAAAAGTTTGCCAGAACTTTTCACTTGGTAATTTAATTTTAATTTCAGCTTCAACATTTACAGGTATTAATGCCGTATTAGTACCGTACAGCACCTGCCGACAACAGTTTAAAAGGGTGCAGGGTCCCACTTTTGACCTGAAAAAGAAATTAAATTAAATTTTAAACATGATATTTTATAGATACGAAGACGTTATAGTAAGCGTTCATTTAATGTAATCTTCGCCGCCAAAGTAACTGATAAATTGAATTAAATTATTAAATTATAAAACTAAAATTGAATTATTTTTGGGATCCCGACACTATCTCCCCTTCATCAACATGTACAAACAATGTTGCATTGTCCATGGCACACGCAAAAGTTTGTGTATGTTTTTCTTTTTAAAACAGAGTCATATTTCACACTTCGATAAGAGAAAAATATATATGGGCCCCATTTTGTGAAAAAAATTTCCTTCGGTATAAAGCGGGCAATGCAACTTTAATAACTGTAAACTTTAAGAATGGCCTATGAAGTTTGGTATAATGTCCAGAGTTCTCATGTTAAAATAGTTCCTACACTAGCTACTCATTTTCTGTATCACAAAATATTTGTCTAATTCAAAAACTCACTCCAGTTTGATCGATACAGTGTCTCTTTCGATTTGTTGATTTTATATCAACTTTCTAATCATTCACGTTGAGAACATCAACTTGATGAGCTGAAAGTGACAGCAAATGTTTACAGTGAAACGTGGACCCACCTTGTGATTGAAAACTCGAACCAGATTTTCACAAAGCTGGCTGGCGGGGAAAAAGTATAAAAACACTTCAAACATCCCATACTTGAGGGTACATTCACGCTGTAGGAGTTTGTTGTTTGTGTTTTAAGATCTTTGTGTGAAATTTCCGTTGTAGCTCAGTGTGAAATGTCATTTAGGATAACTCAAACAAGGGCATTTTCAAAGTTTCTGATTTCCCCCTCCCCTTCAGTTTTGTTACCTGAATGTTCAGTTATTTGATAGTACAGCTGAGAATATGGTGTTCCTAAAAGCTTTTCGATATTACATTATTATTTAAACGTAGTCAACTTAAAGCAAGAAACTTTTTCCTACAAACTGAAAACTACATGGAGTTAAAGTTTATAGTCCAGCAACTATCGACGTACGATTGACTTTAAGGGGAAACTCTACTTTAAAATTACAAAGATAACAACCTGATCAATAATCTGTATTAGAAGAATTTTGACCAAAGCATCACATCATCTAGTAAATTTGTTTTGTGTATGTGTGTGATTTAGCAAAGGTTTATTTTCAATTGTCCCAGTCATGGTTTAATTCAACCTTTGAGTATCATTGCCACCAGGAGACAATGAAAAGTTTGAAAGGAAATGTTTAAACTTTCCCTCTGCTTGTAAGGACTGTTTTCGGACAAACTTTAATCATTCTTAATGGGAAAAATTTCAAGGAACTTTGGAAGTTTCTACAGCCGAGGAAATCATACGTGCAGCCTTAGTTAAGATCAGTTTAAATTTCTCAAGAAGTTAGAGTTTATCTTAGGAAATGACAAGGACGAGTAATGATTTTTTGAAAACATGTATATATTTGATTTATTGTCCAGTATCTCGTCAACTTATTAGCCAAAATATTCATTTTTTTATCTGATTTTCCTTTTTAGTTATTTTAAATCTGACTTTGGATCTTACTACGCAGCCCTTACAAATGTAAATATATGACTATGTATTTATTTTATGTTCTCTGTTCCTTTTATTTGGAAGAATGTAAATAGTTAAGAGTATACATGTCAAACAGAAACTGAAATAAATAATTGCAAACAAAAACAAGAAAAGTTAAATATTTGCAAAAAAAACAAAGGATAAGTTATGTGTGTGTTCAACGTCATAATGTCTTGAGTTTGCATAATATTGTTTCTGTCGGTTATTTGCCTTTATTATACCGTTATTACGCTTGAAGCTAATCGTGGTTTATGTCATTATCCAATCCAACTGCAGGGTTTGTTTCATACTAGGCAATTTTGAGGCAGTCAGCTCAAGTCAATCTCAAAGAATATTCACATTAAATGTTCTCTGGGCCAGTAAAATATTTTATTAAAGATAACAATCACTCTGATTGGAGAAAAGGCGGGATTTTGAATTTGCAGTGAAGTCATCAGCTGCTTCCGTGATGCCTGATCACCACGTGTGACAAGGCTATGTGGGGGGAAAAGTCTGATACCCTCCACATGAAGTGAGAATTATATGACCGTTGCCATTACATTAGATGGTAACCTGACCAAAATGGCCGCTGAGTGGTTCTTGGTCAGTGTCGCAGAATGACATTGTTTGTAAACCACACAAAAGAGTAAATGTTCACACATTATAAGCATCCTTTGGTGTATGTTTTTAACTTTTGACGTCACTCACCCATATTTATGAGGACAGTTGAAAGTATTCATAAACAAGATGGAGTGAGACGTGTTTACTCTCTGTGTTTTTACATCTTCACTTTGTTACTTCATTAATGCGGTGGGTAAATATAAAACTGACGGGCTGTGTCTGGTTGTTTTGGAATCTGTCATAAATGTTTGATTGTCGAGCAAAAGAAAAGGTTGGTTTTAACAACTGTATGAAAAGGCCGAGTTGCTTGAGACACATTGCGCAACCGATGAATCTTTTAGAAGATTGATGTATGTATCACTCCAAAGCTTACAAATGAAAATCCTTCTTAGGTACAGAAGTCTCCATATAGCAGGTAATGGAAGCATTACTATAATCCAGAAAGAGTAGCCTCTGTTCTCGGAGTAATCAAGCGTACCGTGGCCAGGCCGACCCAGCTGCCGGGCCCAGCCTCTGGAGCACCGTAGGGACTCCGCGATACACAGAGGCAGCGATGCGGCCTCGTCCACGGCGAGATGAACCCGGTGCTGCGACGAAGCCAGACGAGCGTGAAGTTGCAATGATTAACAACAAAACAAGCGTTAAACATTATGATTACATATTCTGCAGTCGAGCGATGATTCCATGTAGGAAGCTAATCCAAGTTTATTGACTACGTCTTGCTGATACGAAAGGATTTCGACTACTGACGTGAGAGCGCTGTTTGTAAGTTTGAATTCTGCTCAAGGGTGAATGTATCAACGCTAAGTCGGGGATAGCCCTTCCGTACGTTAGTTCAGACTTTGAGAATGAATCAACTCAATCTTGAACGGTACTACTAATAACTCTATTATAGAGGACTCTTCAGCATGATTGCCTCCAGTGGACGTGGAGGTATGATTGGTTAATTTGGGAGACATTTGTAGAAATTGAGTTTAAATCGTTACATTGGACCGCTGCGCAGTTTGAGTCTTCAATACATCATAACGTGTACGGGGATGAGGGCAAGCGACTTGGAGCTGAGAATGCTTTACAAACGTTTTGATAGCTGGCGTTCCCACGAGACACCGAACCAATTAACAGAATCTTTTTGTGGATTTGCAACGCAAATTGTTACTTTGTTCAGGAATTTATTGGCGGACGACTTGCTACATTCAGTCGCACCCGTTGAAAACAGCGGGGTAGTAAGTCCCCACCAGTGGAGGACCAGCTCCTGAACGGGGTACATTCGTAGAATTCTGTCTTCCTTTAAATCCCCCAAATTCCGTTGGTAAATCAAGCAACAACTCAATTAAATCTTGGAAGTCGAGCTTGAACAATCGAAAGACCTAATCTCTAACATTGCCTCCAATTTCTGGAGACGTCCAAAGATCATCTTGATTTGATACCTATATCGATAAAGCGCTAATGCATCGTTATTTCTAAAGGGAACCAGCCTATAGTCAGGGTTGAATTTGGTGTGCTTTTGTGCATTGTTCAAAAACATGTGCACGTTTACATTTAGACAGTATTCCATTTCAAGGCCAAACAATTTTGCTTAACAAAAAATTACCGCTAAGCAGAAGTGAGTCACAAGCCACAATATTATGCACTGCACAATGGTGGTGATTGGACCTCTGCTATCATATTTAGCTTAGCGAATACGTTCATTTTTCTTTCGTTACAGTTTTAGGAAACCGACTCCCACAGTCTGTTTTATATTGAAGTTGCCTAAAAATCGCACCTTCTCTAAACGTTAAAGGTAAATTTTACCTATGGTTTTTGGAAGCTTTCGGTTGTTTTGATCCTATATAAATGTTGTATATACAATAAAACTAAAATGTGAAAATTTCACTTCAAAAGGTGGTCACTTTTTTGAGATATCGCCGAAAATCCGGAGCGAAATTATGGTATGAGCAAAGTTAATATAAATTACATTTAAAAGCACAAGAAATACAAATGTATACAGTTCCTACCTGTCACATTAAGAACAATTGCTTTTAGATGTAAACTGCAGTTCAGCTAGTTTCCCTTTTTACGAGTCCATTTCTTTGACTGTGACACCCCCCCCCCCCCCCCCCCCCCCCTCCCTCATTATGAATGAATCTACGGGCTGGATAAATTTCGCCGCCAAGAAAGAAGTCGTTGGAATACAGCTTTGTTTTAAAATTGATATTTTTTGTGGGGGGACGAGTTATGATGTACATTGAATTACAAAATATATAAATTGACTCATAGAAATGTCAATGTTGACATTAGAAAAAACTCCTCTCACGAAAATCCTTCTCCCACCGACCCCAGTTTAAAAAGTAGCGGGACCCCACGCCCGCAGTTGGCGTTGCGGAACCATTCTTAAGCGTCAAACACCGGCAATGCTATCTAAAATAAAGGGCTGGAGTAAGCACGGCCATTAATTATTGACGAGGGGGGACAGAATCAGCAACGGCTCACCCCTGACCAAGACCTCCCAAGAGACACGCAGGTCCATTATGAACTCATCATGAGCAAGTTACGCCTGTAGTTCTAACACCCCGACCGGTGGGGGGAGGGGGTGTACCGTGGAGAATGTGTCAGATCCGTTTACTCGCACGTAGTCGCCTCGGCGCAACCTTTATATTTGATTATTGTGATTACGCAGTCGAGTTTAATTAGTGAAGGGGAATGTCAAGTGTAAAGCGCCGGGATCGACCATAAAGGTTGTCCTACTACTAGACTAGCCACTTAAAGGTAAGATTTACTTTGGGGTTTTGTCAAAGACCGGTATCTTCACTTTGTGTATCCCAACATTTGCATAAAATAACAAATATGTGAAAATGTGGGCTCCATTGATCATCGTATAGTTGCAAGGAAATAATGAAAGAAAGAAAAACACCCTTGGAGTTGTGTGCTTTGAGATATCTGAGAAAAGCTTCATGCCTGAAGCCTTTTTCAGCTTCATATTTCGGGGTGAAATTTACCTTAGTAACTTGCTTAAGAAGTGAATTAATAACAGTTTAAGAATAACATGATAATTATTGAACCCACATGGAGAAGAGTACAATTATGTATATTACAAACAATGAATCGACTGATTCCGAATGAAAGCATCCGGGTAACTGTCCTCCGAGCCTCGTTTTGATCTCCAGTGGGGTGCATGTGTATGTAAATGCGCCTATTCAACTTGTCTCAATTGTGTTTACTGACACATTAATATCGTGTGGTAGACATAAGGCTGGCACATTAATTGAACATCAAAACCGCAATCATAATGTGACTACCAAACTGTAGAATTGCCATTTTTCACAAATCATTTTATTAAATATATAACCAATGTTAAGTTTTTTGTATCTTATTAAATAAGGTACAATTGCATGACCGGTACCTCAGTTGACAAATTCAATAGACCTAGTAGTACACTAGAAGTCATTATATTATTTAAATCGCATCTCCTCAAAGTAGAAAAACAGTTTTGGAATCAGCAACTAACAGAATGTGTGTGCTCGTATTCAGTACTTTATGGAGACCAAGGACAAAACAAAAAGAGAAAACATAAAATAGGACTACATAGGGGAATTCTAAAGACCGGGGTGCTCCACAAGAAATTGAGTGTACAAAGTCTATGGTGAGGATGTTAAGTACAGGGACAAAGGAAAGAACAAAAGAATGCTCCACAGGGGTGTATTTTTGAGAAACATTGATCCGTGCGTGTGTGAGTTTCAATGACAACTTCAACACACTGCCTCAAACCAGCATCATGAGATGAGTTCAGCCACACGGCACCAGACTGAATCAGAGACATTCCTTTGAACCGACTGGTCTTCTAGAACGGAGACCCTCTTCATTAATTTATACATTGGATCTTCACAAAACTTTCCACAAAAAGGATAACCTATTATCTATTCCTGGAAAACAATGTTTCGTATTTATTAGTTCTCGTAGAAGATTCAGGTCGAGATGCCATTATTTTGCATCTACTCAACTACAGCAGGGCTAAGTCAGTGTCCCTTGCACCTTAAAAAATGTCATACGTAGGAATAATTCAAGAGCATGTACGTGTTTAAAGCTCAGCTATGAATTGACCGAGAAAAGGGGGGTTCCCTGCAATGAGCCTATAGTTTGACATGAAAACAACTTGGGTATAATTATAAAACGTCACCAATCATACACACGCGCAGTTAACAGGCCACCTCGGAAGTCATTAGTTAATCCAAAACCCTACCCTTTGCCTATTTAATTCGTGATCATTCAAACTGGCTTCAGTTCAGACCATTTAAATTCTATTCCAACATCAGAAATGCACTGGTTTACTAAATGTTCCACTTTTCATGAGATTTTAAAGGTGTGCCATAAAATTGTTTATTATCAACGCAATGTTGATTTGCAGGACAAATTTTCAATAAAGATTCAATTAAAAGTCACATGTGAAAGTTCCAGCTGCATACAGTGTCTATTTGCTGAGAAAACAGCAACAGCAACAACATTGTCACGGTATTTTCACAAATGCATCGAATCCATCCACTTTTAGCGAGGTGACAGCGGGTACCAACTGCGTCTCTGGCCGCAGCATTCACAAAAGGACACCATGGAAATTTGAATATGCGATCTTTGAAGATTCAAAATTGTCGACATATAATTGTTGTTTTTTAATTAACGGGAGTACTTTCGACGAATTGCTGTAAGTGCTGACCTTAACAAGCGACTAAGAGACTTAAATTACCAAATTGATGTTTTCATTATAACAACTTTTACTAGCAATAACCGGCAATGTAGGCTTCTTTGTATAGTTTGTTTGTATTTATTTCAATATTATCATTCGGTTTTAACCTTACACCGATTGGTGTATTTATTTTTTTTTTTTATTGTTGTTTATTTGTTTAATTTTATTTTATCTTACTTTAAATGTTATTATTTGTTTTTAATTTATTGATTATTTATCTATTTATTTTATATTTTTTATTTGTTTGTTTATTTTTTAACAGGATAACGTAATCATGATGGCTATTCTGCTATTGACTCGTGAGTTATCAATGCAGTATATTTAATTACAGTGTAATAAATAAACTACTATACCCTGCCATATTTGTTATAATCCATTAATGGACCTTGCTATGAAGGAGTCTTTAGCGGTTTTATTAAGCCCTCATTTCCCTTCAGCCCCACCCATTTGTCCACCCCACGTACGAGATAAAGCTCTTTGGTTGCTAATACTGAGCTAAGAGTATGCCTCGAGATTGACTGTAAAGAAGGAACTTTACGAAACGTGCCAGAGACTAGTTTTGTCTCCCAGTCTCTCTTATTATTGTTCCGATCTGCAGCGTAGTGTTTTTAACAGCTAATGCACTCGATTGGCACTCACTGATGACTGATACAGCATTATAAGATCACTTATGACTCGCATGAACGGAGTTACTCCGTCCAGTTCGAGATCTGGCCGATTTGTTGACATAACCGTGAATTTTACATTTTCCTATCGGCACGTGGAACCCTCACTCGCCCCGTTATCACCTCGTAACATCACCGCCCTCCAATGTCACGGCCGCGGAGAGAATGGCGGTACAAGGCATTGCAAAGCTATCTTAGAAATCAGACTGCCAACTCCCTGCCTTTCCTGCTCTTCTAATAGCAACAAGAAGACCATTAGCATCCACATGACCGGCACATTATTTAGAAGATTTTAAGTGCGAGTTCGAGGTACCCGTATGATAAAACTAATCAAACAAAACGGATACATTAACGGCCGGTCGGACTGGCTCGTTCCTGTCGCTACGAAAAGGGTTATCTTAGGTCTGCTATCTTTTTAGGGGACTCAACCTGAACAAGTTTTTAAGGAAAGTGACTAAAACACAGGTTTTGAAGGACGAGTGTGATAGAAAGTGGCTATGCCAGAATATTTCGAGTTGTAGTCGAATGATGAGTTTTGTTTCACTTCAGATGTGGTATGTCTTGGCCGAGCGGTCTGCTCCATTAGGCTCAAGTTCCGATGGTTGAATCATCGAAGTGTGGGTTCCATTCCCGGTCATGACACTCAATGTCCTTGAGCCAAACACTTAACCATATAGTTGATTATCTTAATGCAGGTGTATACATGGGTGAGAGGGCCGCAGACACTGTTGTGCTGGATTAAGTGTTAATTAAGCAGCTTGGGGTTGAATGCTCTCCAGGAGTTGAGAAAGTTGGAAGAATGGTCTAAAAGTATATGATCTAGCTGTAGGAATTGTGCGCTATGTTAGAACCAATAGCTGTTACGGTACATTTACAATTTGTTTGTATATATTGACTTATCAAAATGAAAACTATCTCATTAAAAATAATAGATCAGTGTAGTACCCATGCAGGAAATGCCCCAGAAAACACGAGTTCATTATTTTTGTAAAATATTGTGACTTGATCTATTACACCTCCCTCCGTATAACGTTTATCCATACATTTGTTCCTAATAAAATGTATGATTGCGTGCATCCACCCAGGAGTGGAAAGCTGTTTTTCAGATGGAATATTTATATAAAGTTGGGACCAATCTAGTTGGAATACCCCCCCCCCCCCTTCTTCCCGCTCTCATTTGTGTTCTCAACGGAGTTTGGCCTGTCCATAGACGGTGTCAGAATATCTTGAATGTAGCGTGTGCAAGAAAAATTTTACTTAATGTAATGCTGTGCCATTCATTCAAAAGGGAAGAGTCTGGGACTGTGTGAGTGGCGTTAACCAGGCTCTCCGTGCATGACGTAAGACACTGACACCAACCCATTTACCGATTCCATAATCGTTACAGAAATGAAATTCCCCTTAATGTAATAATAGCAATCGTTGTTGTGGTTATGATATTTTTAAAACACAAGAAGTCAAAACAGGTGAGTTAATACGAGTCACTTTCAATGTAGTTAACTTTCCAATTAACTTGTTAACAAGTTTTTGCAATGTTATGACGTAATGCATGGAATATCTGGCTAACTTTGTGTGCAAAACTTCCTATAAAAATTAAAAGTCCTGTCATTTTTGTCTGGTTCCGTGTTTAAACGGGGATGTTCTAATTGTCGTTTCAAGGCACTAGACTACTTGGTTTTCTCAGCCTCGTAATGGACTTATTGAATTTCATGGGAAAACCGGGAATTTAACAAATATGATCGCACTCTGATAAAGAACTTGTTTCATTGTTGTCTTATTAACTCAAAGGTCTTGTTTTCTTTTTTCTGGAAACAAAATGTTATTGGGTATTGAAGATAATTATCAGTGGATCAGTATTCAATTCAAATTGATTAAATTGAAGAAAAAATAATCCAAACCACTTTACCAATACGTATTATTTAATACAAAGAGATAAGCAACATGTCCTTTAGACTATATACATGCACGCTGCAGATTGTGGGGTTTTTTCCCCCAGTAAACAATTTTTTCTTTCTTCTTTATTCCTGTTTTTCGTCTTCTAAATCGAAAGCAATGCGCAGTAAATTCCGGTCAATGGCGGCATGCACTTTCAAAACATCACTCCAAATCTTCAATTAATTACCACTGTTTGCTGTTCATTAGAATACGAGCCAACACTTGAGATGTGTATTGTTCAAGTTGCTTGTGACGCGTGTTGCTAAATGTGCCTTAATCTGTTTCTTTCTGTCTTTCTATATCATTTTAAAGTGGCTAAATCGGCTGTTTGATTCTACAGCGAGGTGGTTCAATTCAATATTACATTTTAAATGGAGAGACAAACAGAAAGTTGCTGTTTTTTATTGGCGGGATTCTGGAGTTAATAAGGTTGGCTCAAAGCTTAATTGCATCTGGCAGAGTTACAACGGTTTCTATAATTTAAACTCAACATTCTCAATTAACAGTCGAAATGTCACCGAAAACAGAATTAATTCTCTTTCCCTGCCCTCCCTTCATCCTCCTCGTACTCCTTCATATTTTTTTTCAATATTTGTCTTAAAACCATGATTTTTGTTACGGGAAAGAGTAATCCTTGTGACTTTAGCTGCACTAAGCCGCGGCCCAAGGTCGACGTTGCGAGCGAGCGTGCCGTACGGGGAGCTGCGGTGCTCAGTCCCCCATCTCTTGCTGACAATCATCATCGCTCGCTGAGACCATGCGTGATTGAGCTTAATAAAATGAAGCTTAGTCGTGGGAGACGGGTCATGCCTGGGATTTGTTCCTCTTTCCTGATGCTTTCAAAGGGCTTGCCTTCTTAATTATTTACGATCTAACCGGCGCCAATGTCGACCAGCATTTCTTGGGCCCAGAGTTGCTTGGGAGGTTGATGAATGTTCGCATTAGGCCATGGCTGTTCCAGCAGTATCAAGACAACAAATCGGCAAAAGATAAATTAAAGAACACTTTTTCTGTAAATCAGAAAATCAGAATCTTTCTATTAATATTCAAACAAAACTATATCACACTTATCGATTAAAGTTGGTTTATAATTCTTATATTATTTTGCAGGTACACTTTGATTGTATCACTCTTGGATAAGTCTTTGCTGAAGATAACGCATCAGTTAACTATAGTTTCTTCGATGACTAAAAAAACAATACTTTTTTAAGAATTGGTAAAATATGAAACACTTTCTTTTAATTCATATGGAAAAATGAAAAGGCTTAAGGGAGGGTAGGTCTAATACCTTATTGGTAATTACTCAAAAAAATATTTACCATTAAAACTTACTTGGTTAAAAAGGAGTACTGGTCAGCTGTTGATAGTATAAAACATTGTGAGAAGCGACTCTTTTGAAGTAATGTAGTTTTAGG
The DNA here is from genome assembly GCA_037783415.1 of Leptasterias polaris. Classification (NCBI taxonomy): domain Eukaryota; kingdom Metazoa; phylum Echinodermata; class Asteroidea; order Forcipulatida; family Asteriidae; genus Leptasterias; species Leptasterias polaris. The sequence goes on from JAZGTN010000122.1 coordinate 294,740, forward strand.
GGACAAACATAATTTTCACTCAAAATAAATAAATCTGAGAAAGACTTCGGGCATGACTTCGAGCTTTTCTCAGGCATCTGAAAGCACACAATTCTATGCAACAAGGGTGTTTTCTGTCATTATTTTCTTGCAAATGACCAAATTGAGCCCAAATTTTCACAGGTTTGCTATGCTTTGCACATGTTAGGAGACACCTAGTGAAGTTTCTTGTCTTTGACGATTAGGCCTACACCCTGCCTTTAAGAAATGCAATCAATCAAACCATACAGTTTTGTTAAACTTTATTTAAAAAAACTTAACAGCATGTAAAATAACATGGGTTTTGTTATTGGCGGACAGCATTCGTTGTCACTTGTTTACGATTCTCTGCAATCTGCATACACGAGGAAAACGCCTACAACAAAGACGTATGAGAGAAGTTCGTGGAATATTTGTACCAGTATAGTCTCTTATAGATTAAGAAGCGGCACCCCCCCCCCCCCCCCCCCCCCCCCCGGTAATCATATCCTGTCGAGGATGAGGGTGAATCTATTGGAAGTATGAAATTGTATTATTTGAATAATGTCCACCTATAAATGATCTTTCTCTCGTCCTCTTGTCTGAATTAAGAAAGCAGGACTCGGTAAGATCTTCTTATGGAGTCATTATAAACCGAAAGCTCGCATTGTTGTGTGATGACCTCTCTCTAGTTCCACCATTCATGTTAAATGAGATGTGAGTAACGCAAAAACAGCGTCAACAAGTCCCATAGGACATTGCCTCTTGATCCTCCAAAAAATCTGAAATGTCCAACTAAGGGTTAAACGTACTTGAACAAACCTCTATTAATTTGGAAAGTTATCGCGTGGAAGTAACTTTACATATATGTAGAAATCGTAAACTTCTGTTGGCAAAATGAAGAATACGAATCGTCATAAACGGGTATTGGTTTGTGGATTTGGTGGTAATGATTTGGACGTCCTCTGGGCAGTTTGGGTTACAGCTTGGCCGGCCTCTCCATTGTGTCTCTGCTTATATCTACGGACGCCAGGCGTTCCAGTTCAGCAAGCACTTCCAAAGGGTCTACTACCGCATCATCCTCAAGGATTGAGCCACTCGATAATCAAAACACACACTTAACATTAGCTTCTTGAAGAGATTATAGAAATCGACCCGTCGTCTTTATTTGATTGTCAATGATACGGCCTGTCATAAACTCCCGGCAGATCGGTTACTCAAGGAGACCGTAGGGCTCTTTGGTTGGCTTCCAGCGGCGGTTTTACCCACTTAGTGCAGACAAAGAGCCAATCAGATTAAGGCTTTTGTGTTGAAGATGATCTGGCAAGCTGGAGTCAGCAACATTGTAAACATGTAAGTCTGACGTATTATGGAACATGATGACCTATGTGATTAGTCATTAGGGAAATAGTACAGGGCACACAATACCTCAAAAGACACCGAAAAGACTAGCAAAGAAGCCGATTTAAAATAGGGACGATTGTGCGCGACAGCAAACTATTGAACAATCCCCTGGGCTGGCGACAGGGTACCGTAAAACATGGAATGAAAATGTCCTCTTTTTGAGACGGCGGCTCCCTTTACAAGGATTAGGAAAGCATCCTTCACTCGTAGAAACGATTCACACTTTACTGGAACTTCGCAATTATTTATGGTACCATGTGAATGGGGGCGTGCGGCTCTTGGCTCTAGGGTGGCATAGTTTTAAGAACGCCAGCACAACACCGCAGGAGATCGTTGGTTCAAATCCCGATCATATTCTAGTCAATTTTGCTTTGTTCAAAGAAAAAGAAGAACAACTGACGACGACAACTACAACAACAGAAGATACTCTTGAGTTTTGTTCGAGAAAAGCATGGTTTAATAATGTGACAGCCAAGAGGAGTGTCAATATGCACTATATAAAACTGTTATTGATTCCAATCGCACGTACTGTCCTGGTTGGTATTCCATCTGGAATGGAATTTCATCTTTAAAAAAGTTAACTTGAAAATTAAAATGTTGGGCCTAAGCTCCCTGTTTTCCAAGACAGGCGATCGCTTAATAATGTGTAGCCATTCAATCATAATTTCAAGGTTAATTCTCATGAAAAAAAGGACATCCTCTTAACTTGATTATTAGACTGTCTTGTATCAAAAATTAGCAGTGGCTTTACCGGGGGGGGATCGGGTCCCCCGCTTAGAATTCTTGCCTCACCCTAACCCTGGAAGAGATCGAAAGTGCACAGCATGCAGATCGGTACATTAAACTTCATGTTTGCCCAACCCCACCCCCGAAAACAGTCTTGTAACGCCACTGTCGGTTTTTTTTTTTTTTTGCAGTGTGTGACTAATTGTGGAAATGGACTCTTCCAAAAAGGCAAATTAATTCATGTACCATCCCTCAAACAACCGTCCGCATTTACCAACGGCTTCGAACTCTCGAAGTAAGATTGGCCACTGAATGCATGGAGGAAGGAAGAGACATCCTCCATGCTGAATGCAAGCAATGCAAAGTTCCCCTTATAGTTTGGTGATAGTAGTTGTGTATTTTCTGCCAGTCTGCTGGAAACAGATGTAGTTTTTGACCACATGTTCATCCCAGGTGTGAGGGTGTCGTCTATGTATCTTGCATCGCACCATTGAACGTAATGATGAGAGAAAGTCAACGTCATCATCACACTGGTTAATGTTTGCTCACGACAACCGTTGCGACGGCTGTTTTGTGACGCGTCAAGCAAAGGTGACAAGTTATGACTTCTTTCATTACGGGGATTGTCTTGTCTCTCTGTTTGTTAATAATGTTGTACTAATAAGAACAAAGCAGGCGGGTTACACCCATGGGAGTAGAATGTCTCTATTGTGAGAAGTGAGGGTTCTGGAGAACTGGAGTTGAGAAGTATTCGACGTTTCGGATAGCCTAGCTCGTCTTCAGGAAATGAGCGGATAGCTTCAAATCTCACTTAATGATGCATTACGTGCAATTTAAGGAGAAAGTTGGGGTGACACATTAATGAAACGTGGCCATCTCTGACTTTATAACTGTGACTTCTGGGTCTGGCTTTGGCTCCTGCTTCGGGCACACGACCCTAATATTGCACACCTAAACTTAAAGAGACAATAAATTATAAATGATGTAGACATGTGAGCCAGGAGCGGAAAGCTCACAAATCTTATCTCTCTTCCTCCATTACAAAAGAAGTTGCATTTACAGTCCGAGAAGAGATTACTTAAGAGTAAACCATAATGGGAAGGGAAAAAATACTTTGGGCTACTAAAGGAACAAAAAATATCACGCTACAACAACGGCAACTAAAATTTAATGCAACACAGACACAGTACTGACCTTTATAATTACAAAGGCAACATTCCTTTTATTTTCTGTGAAAAAAGGGTCGCACTATATTATCTACTTATAAAACAGCCGCCGAACACGGTCGAGTGTCCAATTCTCGAGAGACCTCTCATCAGTAATGATTAAAACGAGAAAAGCAACGCATCCCTAGGTATGGGCGTGGCTAAACTTGTGTCTTATCCCGTGTGTAAACACCATTAAGTGTCGGATTAAGTGGAGATGAGACGTGGGCATCCGCTCTCTATCTGACACTGACACTTTTGATGAAGATATAACGCAACATGCCCTTGTTGTTGTTTGTTCTTTTAGACTGATGAAGGGATAAGTGAATCATCTTTAGTAAACAATAAATAATAACAATAAAACAAAATAGGTTTTCGCATTAATTATATTTATCTATATATTTTTGTTTTGCCTTGTTCAACTCCATCTTATTATAGGACCATAACTTATGAATTATGGATATAACTATGTATTATGTCCGCAATAAAAATACAGATAATTGCGTTCAATTGGCAATTGGAGGAATTACAATCACAAAACAAGTACTGATATAGCTACAAATGTACAGAACATTCAGTATAAAGCCCGGTTCATACTTCACGACCCAAAGCGAACGCGAAGCGATTTTTTATGACTCAATATTCAGTAGGCCTACGCGCTGTTTTTCCAATTAATAAGACGCAAGATCAAAATGTGCTGAAATTTGTTTTCGCTTTCTTGTAAAGTATGAACCGGGCTTTACAATCACATTAAGTGCGGAACTAAACAAATTAATTAACATTATGGGGGGAAACAAAATACAAAACTTGCAAATTTGTTATAATTAGTATTACTTTGTTCACTTGATGCGTTTGATTTTTGTTTTCAATGTCCTTTTACCAATACTTCCTTATGCGCAAATGCAATCAACAGACTGCTGCTATGCGCATTTCATACATTCTCTAATAATAGACTAAAGACTCGTTAATTACAGTGCGAGATTTTATTATCTTTTTATGATCAATCAAACACTGTTCCTATGATTAAGAAGAAAGATGTCTAAAGCAGAGAGAAATGAATGGCAAATAACACTGTCAGTAAAGAAAGGTGTGTGAGAAACAAAATAAACAGTTATAAAAAAGCGACTGGCAATGGAAACTATAAACAAAGAAAATGTCACGACCAGACCAACAGAGGGCGTTCTACCTCCGTTTCACAGAGGATGAATTAAACTTACTTACGGGACGAACTTCTCTCTAGCGGGGACGTTTACTTCCCATTTCATTACTGTTCGTTGGTCAAAATTACTTTAATTTTGTATGTTTTACCTACACTTTAGGTTAAAATACAAGTCATAACTTTGAAAAAACGGGAAATAAGATTAGCGATGGTCTTTTCGGTTCCAGGTCTGTCAGTTGCTGATGAATTTAGGCCTAGTTTCGGCAATCCCATAATAGACACCCAACACATAGTCCCAAAGCCAAATGGACAAACACTCTATCAAAGATAAACTTAGTGGCGTAACCTCTTTTTGTTCTTAGTTTTTGTCTTCTCTTGAAAATAACTATCTTTGTTTATTTCTTCCATGGTTTGAGGTATGTTATCCACTCAAATAAATCATCCCGAAAAGGATACGTTCTGCGTGTTCTTCTTTTGGATGTGCAGCTAGCTGCCGGTGGGCGCACCACTCTAAAATTTAATAATCTCCCATAGGAACCAATGCTAAATGATAAATATTCAAAAATACTCAAAAAATCGTGTAAGTCTCTCAGCCTCTTGAAAACCAATCAGACATATTTCCGGACAACTAAACTTCAGAATTCTTTTGGTCAGCCGTTTGGAATTTTTGCTAACTACCCCAGAAGGAAAAAACACGACATGTTTTTTTTTCCCAAAACCGACTTGCTGCCAGTTTTCGTGAAGCACTTCTCCACTTTCCCTTTCAAATAGGGCCAACTTTAACGCCTAAATTTATCAAGTCTCCTCAAAAGTTGAAGCACAGAACCCCCAGGTTGTGATAGATTCATATATGTACACAATCTATTAATTGCATGACCCCAAAAACGTTATAATTAAAAATAAGTTGTGGGTTTACAAATTATGATAAGTAGCTTGGCGCATGAACTTTGGCTTATTTAGTGCGGTGCACCCCGGTGGGCGCACCACACCAAATAAGACTTTCACGATTTTTTGAGTATTTTTGAATATTTATCATTTAGCATTGGTTCCTATGGGAGTTTATTTAGTGTGGTGCGCCCTATATATACAACATGGCGGCGCCCGTGCAGCCATGTTTGTGTTCTGTTTACATTATGTAGGCTTGAAACAACGACAGTAATGAGTTGTGTGGGGGCATTGTTTGTCACTTTGTTGCTGTTTTTACATTGGAAACATCATTTCTTTGACTGTAAACTGTTAGTATAGCAATAATTTTTCTATTTCCTCAAATTACAATACATTTATTCACCGAGAATAATTCAACGTTTCACACTCAAAGAGGGGTTTGCTTTCTAAACCTGCATGGTTAAACCATGGAGGAAGATTCTTCCTCCATGGTTAAACTATGAAAAGTAATACGTATGAGACTGACGGTTTTAGTCACATTCAAAGAATCATGAGCCAACGTGGCTGGTTGAATATGAAAAAGGAGAGAAAAACCACCAACAGACTATTTGAAGAGGAGTAGGGGAGGTGGTGGATATGTCATCATTATATGTCAAGTTTCCGGAAGGTGAATGCACTCTGATGCGTGTGAAACCCTAGGCCTAGCCCCCAACCAGCAGCCTAAACCCTACACTATACTGTACAACCCTCGGCAAAAACCGTAGCCGTCAGCCCAAACCCCAACCCCAGCCCAAAACCCTACACCCAAGCCGAATCATAGCCCCCAGCCCTAACCCTAGCCCCTAGCCGAAATCATAGCCCCAGCCCAAACTCTAACCCCCAGCCGAGCCTACCCCCAAATCCCAAAACCCTAGCTGTCAGCCCAAACACCTTATTAGCTTACAGTCTTAAACTCCTAACTATAGTCCAATTGTTCCCGTTCACCCACAATTTATTAACCGTAAAGTGTCTGGAAGGGCATTTTGCAACAAGCCCCGCCCACGCCCCGCCCACCCATTCACCCCCCTTATCCCTTATCAGCTAGGTAAAATGAAACTTGGAATGACATTTAAACGTGGTAAAATGACCTATGTATATTCTTTTTTGTTATAAAGTTCACCATTTTAAACTCAATATGAATACATGGTTAAAAATGTTGGCGGGTAAGCAAAATCCCCCCCCCCCTTCTCAGGCCCTCCCTCTTCAATCCCCTTTCCCTTTTACAGCTTCCACATTAGTTAACCCCCTCTTGTCAACTATTAAAAATAATTGTAAGGCGTTTAGAATCGTATAACTAAAAGAAAAGAGATACGTTTATAACTTGTTGAGTGACTAGGATTTGGATATAACAACTGACTTGTCATTAGAGTGTACACAGCGTGTAATGCAGGTTTTTCTTATCGCATTGCTTAGAGTACATGTAAATGCTCAAACATGTTTGACCTTGTTGTAGACGAACGCAATAACATTTCCAATTCATTTTTTCAGATATCAAGTCAGTGACTTATTTTCAACAATTTAAGCATAATTTTTTAACCATAAAGAATAATTAAGTGCCCTTATATATACAACATGGCGGCGCCCGTGCAGCCATGTTTGTGTTCTGTTTACATTATGTAGGCTTGAAACAACGACAGTAATGAGTTGTGTGGGGGCATTGTTTGTCACTTTGTTGCTGTTTTTACATTGGAAACATCATTTCTTTGACTGTAAACTGTTAGTATAGCAATAATTTTTCTATTTCCTCAAATTACAATACATTTATTCACCGAGAATAATTCAACGTTTCACACTCAAAGAGGGGTTTGCTTTCTAAACCTGCATGGTTAAACCGTGGAGGAAGATTCTTCCTCCATGGTTAAACTATGAAAAGTAATACGTATGAGACTGACGGTTTTAGTCACATTCAAAGAATCATGAGCCAACGTACGTGGCTGGTTGAATATGAAAAAGGAGAGAAAAACCACCAACAGACTATTTGAAGAGGAGTAGGGGAGGTGGTGGATATGTCATCATTATATGTCAAGTTTCCGGAAGGTGAATGCACTCTGATGCGTGTGAAACCCTAGGCCTAGCCCCCAACCAGCAGCCTAAACCCTACACTATACTGTACAACCCTCGGCAAAAACCGTAGCCGTCAGCCCAAACCCCAACCCCAGCCCAAAACCCTACACCCAAGCCGAATCATAGCCCCCAGCCCTAACCCTAGCCCCTAGCCGAAATCATAGCCCCAGCCCAAACTCTAACCCCCAGCCGAGCCTACCCCCAAATCCCAAAACCCTAGCTGTCAGCCCAAACACCTTATTAGCTTACAGTCTTAAACTCCTAACTATAGTCCAATTGTTCCCGTTCACCCACAATTTATTAACCGTAAAGTGTCTGGAAGGGCATTTTGCAACAAGCCCCGCCCACGCCCCGCCCACCCATTCACCCCCCTTATCCCTTATCAGCTAGGTAAAATGAAACTTGGAATGACATTTAAACGTGGTAAAATGACCTATGTATATTCTTTTTTGTTATAAAGTTCACCATTTTAAACTCAATATGAATACATGGTTAAAAATGTTGGCGGGTAAGCAAAATCCCCCCCCCCCTTCTCAGGCCCTCCCTCTTCAATCCCCTTTCCCTTTTACAGCTTCCACATTAGTTAACCCCCTCTTGTCAACTATTAAAAATAATTGTAAGGCGTTTAGAATCGTATAACTAAAAGAAAAGAGATACGTTTATAACTTGTTGAGTGACTAGGATTTGGATATAACAACTGACTTGTCATTAGAGTGTACACAGCGTGTAATGCAGGTTTTTCTTATCGCATTGCTTAGAGTACATGTAAATGCTCAAACATGTTTGACCTTGTTGTAGACGAACGCAATAACATTTTCAATTCATTTTTTCAGATATCAAGTCAGTGACTTATTTTCAACAATTTAAGCATAATTTTTTAACCATAAAGAATAATTAAGTGCCCTTATAGGGCGCACCACACCAAATAAGCCAGAATTAATGCGCCAAGCTACTTATCATAATTTGTAAACCCACAACTTATTTTTAATTACAACGTTTTGGGGGTCATGCAATTAATAGATTGTGTAAATATAATAATCTATCACAACCTGGGGGTTCTGTGCTTCAACTTTTGAGGAGACTTGATAAATTTAGGCGTTAAAGTTGGCCCTATTTGACCGGGTAAGTGGAGAAGTGCTTCACGAAAACTGGCAGCAAGTCGGTTTTGGAAAAATACAAATTTTCGCGTTTTTTTCTTCTGGGGTAGTTAGCAAAAATTCCAAACGGCTGACCTGGCAAAAATTGAAAAGAATTCTGAAGTTCAGTCGTCCGAAAATATGTTTGATTGGTTTTCAAGAGGCTGAGAGACTTTCACGATTTTTGGAGTATTTTTGAATATTTATCATTTAGCATTGGTTCCTATGGGAGTTTATTTAGTGTGGTGCGCCCCGGTGGTCCGAATTATTTGTCAGTATAGCGCCACCAATCGATATGTTATTGCAAATCTGGTAAAACCAACATGGTCACGGTGGACTCGAAGCATAAGTAAAGTCAAAATATTATTTTAAATAATCACTGTTTCGTCATCTATGTTTGTTGTTAATAATTATGTGTCCCTTATTTGTATAATTTGTCTCTGCTGTTGTTTTGCATGTTAGGGCTGATCTGTGGAACAGATTTCAATTTGATAGAAAATAATCACGTAGCAGACGATTTTAGGGTGGAGTCACGAAATACTTCACTGGTTCCCGTCCATTTCAATGGAAATCTATACTGACAAATTTGGCGAACACCCGCGAAGGATCGGAGTAAATTTAACCATGACATCATCTCAAGTTGTGCAAAGTATGAGATCTATATTTAGATCAACAGTTTACCCTTATTATACATCCTTCACAAATGAAAGGTGACAAAGTGTCTTACTTCAAATGCTTGAACCTGCCGTGCAAGGGAGAAGATTTGTTGACGTCCTGTTTGCCTGTCGAACATTTGCTTTTATAAGCTGAAATCTAACTACAGTTTGTTGAGTTAGCAGTGGTAAGTTTGTCTGCATCCAGCGATAACGATTAACGATTTTAAGAAGTCAGCTGGGCATGGCCTGTACTCGTAGTCGTACTCCTGTAACAATTAAATGCCATAATGTGCTGCAATGCTAGTTGTGATATTCTTTGGCTACCAACCAGAATTAATGAAATTAATTCTCTACTATTTGGTTTAGTCATGTTAGGTCTACTACTAATAATAATAATAATGGTGGCTTCTTATAGAGCGCCCGGGTCCGTCAGGCACTGCGCTCATGGCACTGTAGTTAGTAATAGTAGAGTACTACATACACACAGTGACTGCACTAGAACTCAATGGCATGTCTTTGTTTGACAGGGGTCCAGTCACACTACATTGAACAGTTAATACTGTAGGCGAGTTGGTGTAAGCAAGAGCTTACACCAACTCGCCTACATAGACTTTTGTTACATTACAATAATGGGTGACTTTTTGGACACTGGTGGTGGCAGACTCACTCACGAGAGACTGGAACTATTATTAATAATGTGATGCTAATTCATTGCCATTGTGCAGATACTAACGTAACGACCTCAGTTAGGAGTAGCAGCAGACTCTAAATCACTATAAGTCAATCTAAATTAAGGTAAATTCAATGTTCTGTGAAATTTGTGCAAGCTCTGTATTAACGTAAACAATAGAAAACTAGACTTAACGTGTTTGTGACAACAAACACTAGGTGTTCGGGTATCGCTGGTGGGCTCACTGCTGTTTTAATGCGTAAGCTATATCATTGAATCGCAGAAAACAATCCTGATAGCTTTTGAAATATTAGAGAAAGTAAAGAAAGTAAAGAAATAAAGGGCTGCTAAAAATTTTATAAATTTTATAAATAACAACCTTTTGTTTAGCCAAATTTGAAAACCTATGACATCATTATGAAGTTAGAAAGTTTTTAACGAGACATAGGCATTTAAATATGTGCCTAGTGGAAAACAAAGATTAACTTAGAAAGTAAGTTTATTTATTTTTCGATGGTTATCGATTTTGTATTGATAAAAAACCACACTATACATGTTGACATTATTAGGTTACATTTCAGAAAAGTTTTTAACAGGGTTTCAAATCCAATGAGGTGGATACTCGGTTCAGGAAACATTGATTGTTCAATACAAAAACACTGATGATGATGTCGCTAAAATAAGTCAAGCAAGTTCTGACCTGTCAGTTGTATTATTTAAAAAGCTTAATTTGCTTGATTTTTGGATATTGATTTTCCTACAGAACAGTTTGTTAATTTTTAGACTATTGAAAGGGCACTTGTTTTAAATCATAATGCAAAACGAAGCCAAATCATGAAGACGGCAAATCTAAGCCTCTCCTGAATTTTGACTTATAACATAATGATTTATAAGTTATATTTCTACCTGTATGGTGCATCATACAGGAAATGAGGAATGCAACACAACAACACGTGGAAAATCTGTCACTGGATCCAAGACCATGCCGGTGGATGTGCTGTATTCTGAAGAAGAAAAAAACAATATTACAAAATAAACAAAGTATGACTCTAGGAAAATTAAGTCAAGCTGAAACTGTTAAAATAAACAAAAATCAAGACTTAAAACGTTTCATATTTATATAATAATACTACTAATTTATTTAATTTATATTGCGCTCTCTCAATGACCAACCTGTTCAAAGGGGGGGTCAAAACAGTAACAACCTTAGGAAATTGCACAAGAAAAGGTTAGTGGAAGGTGCACATATTGTTTTGGAAGTGAACAACTTATAAACAAAACCTACTTTACTTAACACAAACGTCATCAAAGTTGCCGACAAACATTCTTCACTCGGACCATTTTCTGACTTTAGTGACACAGCCAACAATCATACCAATCCCCCATTGCCCAATTCTACTCCTCGACGATCACACTAAACGTTCTTTAGTTTTAAAAACATCACCAACGCCACCACTTGATGATAAAAGATAAACTTTATAACATAACTGTGCATTAAATAAATACTCATTTTGAAAAGCAATGATTTTCACACAAAGCTTACCGTTTTATCACCGTGTGGCACCGATATAGCATCAATAAACACTGCCGTGGACGCCGTCAGAAACACCCATTCATGAGCTGATGTCAAGTCTCTGCTTCTCGGTGTTTGATAAACACATAACCAATGTTCGTCTTTTTCTGCTTGCATTTTCTCAAACAATTACAAGTCATACGAATCACTGAAGCAGGTGGTCATCTCAGTGAAACTTCGTCTTCAATTCCATATTGATCATTAAGCCATGAGAAGGGCGAATAGGGGAACAATTAGACGCTGAATATAAGCGGTATTTAGATCTATAATCTTAATAGTACGCCATTGATAATCTTGAACTACGTTGTACATACGGTAGCAGACAAACGAGCTGCTCGCGCTGGTCTTTTTTCGTGCGTGATATCCGGGCCGGGGGTGCCGCGGTGCGCCTTGACTAAAGGCTAGCTTCCCGCCACATGAAACAACAATGACGACACTGAACTGCAGCTTGCATCAGTTTCAACGTTATGTGTACATAATGCTTTGTCAATCAAAGCGGGGGGGGGGGGGGGGGGGGTACGAGTGGGAAGGGCCGCTTCATTGTCCGGTTTTGATCATATATTAAGGTCAAAATGTTGTCATGTCTGTGTTCAGAAGTTTGAGCACGACTAACGTTCTACACCCCGATACAAAAATTATGCTGAAATGATCAGTAGTTTTAAAGATATATATCAGATAGGATAATAAGAAATTTTCAACTTCCGATTTTAACCGGAAGTAAGTTCAAATGTTGGACGGGTTCTGTGTAGCGTTTGTCGAACTTTAAATGAGCTATCCGATGATGTGTATATTATAAAAAACAAACAAATGGTTCATGAGTTATGCTTTTTACAAATATTAAACTTTGATTTATTATAATTCGATGCCCGATGACGTCATCATGACGTAAATAGGTTTGTGTCGTCTTGATAGTGAGGTTCAACTATCTGTTGAGTTTCATTGTTCAATTCAATCTCAATCTTGAGTTATTCCGTAGATAAGCTCGAAAGTGTTTTTTTGAAGGAAAAAACGAAGGCGAACTTCGACCTAGGGTAACGACCCGGAAGTTAAGGTCATGTGAATTTGGCGTTAACTTTTCAAATGTTGCCCGTGTCTTGATCTATCATATGCCCAAATATGAATACTGTAGCTGTAATATTCAGAGACATACAGGCATTGGCATGAGGGCACTTTTCGAGCTAAAATGGCTTGTAACTTGACACCTGATGACGTAATCGTGACGTCACAACTTACTCGGCTTCTCCTAGTTATGTTCTAACTTCACATGAAGTTTCAAGTTGATCAAAGATTCGGAAGTATGCGTTTGCTTGCGGACAAAGCTCGCTGAGAAGAATAAGCAAAACAAAGAAGAAAAAAAAAAAAAAACGAACAATAACAAAGAGTTGTTCGGTCTGTGGACAGAACACCTAAAAAAAAAAAACGAACAATAACAAAGAGTTGTTCGGTCTGTGGACCGAACACCTAATTACCTGGCATATAGTGCCACAATATAGCTTCCCAAAGTCTCAGACAAACACATGTAACTTTGGATGTTTCTGTTTTTTTCCGACATCAGGTTTACTTTCTTACTTCAGGAAACCACAATTTACATAGGCAAGACATAATCTTTGATTCGGCTATCGACGACAACTTAGATTCCTTCTACTAACTCTACTTGAGTCACATGCACAAAACGTTGAGTGAATTATTCATGGTTTATGCTCAATAGGCCCATCTCACTCGATTACAAACTAAGTTTTTTCTGATTGGGGCGCATCCTCACTTGGGGCATGTGATTTCCAATTTAAATAGCTTTTATGGCAGGCTAAGGCATAGTCTTGGTCCAAGACGTCAGTGATCGATAATGGATAGTGTACTGCGCTCGGTTACAACTCGTTATAGCGCGCCCTCTTGTGGCTTGAGTGAGAGCTAGTCAAGTTGGGTAATTCAAGCCACAAGAGGGCGCGCTATAACGCGTTGTAACCGAGTGCAGTACACTATCCATTATCGATCACTGACGTCTTGGGCCAAGACTAGCTAAGGCAAGGTTCTTCAAACAGTATGGTGTTCCATATGTGCCACTCCTTCCGTCGCCTTTTCAATTTTGTCCGTCGCCTTTTCAATTTTGTCCGTCGCCTTTTCAATTTTGTCCGTCGCCTTTTCAATTTTGTCCGTCGCCTTTTCAATTTTGTCCGTCGCCTTTTCAATTTTGTCCGTCGCCTTTTCAATTTTGTCCGTCGCCTTTTCAATTTTCTTCCGTCGCCTTTTCAATTTTTTCCGTCGCCTTTTCAATTTTCTTCCGTCGCCTTTTCAATTTTCTTCCGTCGCCTTTTCAATTTTTTATTTTTTCCGTCGCCTTTTCAATTTTCTTTCGTCGCCTTTTCAATTTTGTCCGTCGCCTTTTCAATTTTCTTCCGTCGCCTTTTCAATTTTTTCCGTCGCCTTTTCAATTTTTTCCGTCGCCTTTTCAATTTTTTTCTGTCGCCTTTTCCATTTTTTTCGTCGCCTTTTCAATTTCTTCCGTCGCCTTTTCAATTTTGTCCGTCGCCTTTTCAATTTTCTTCCGTCGCCTTTTCAATTTTCTTCCGTCGCCTTTTCAATTTTTCAGCCGCATTTGTTTTCTGAAACGGCCACGTGACTGTCACATGATGACCATGTGATGATTTGTTGGCAAAGAAAAATGATTGGATACCTCAACCATACTGTCTATGTACAGGCTTTGCTTAGTAAATCAAGAATGGAACTGAAAAAGGATATTGTCGTAGTTATCTGGTCTCGCGACTGTGGATGAAGCAACGTATACATTTTGGCAACTGCGGTATGCCTCCCTTCGGAGTCATGTGATAGTCACCTGGTAGTCACGTGGACCCACGATGGAAAAATTGAAAAGGCGACGGACAAAATTGAAAAGGCGACAGACAAAATTGAAAAGGCGACGGACAAAATTGAAAAGGCAACGGACAAAATTGAAAAGGCGACGGACAAAATTGAAAAGGCGACTGACAAAATTGAAAAGGCGACGGACAAATTTGAAAAGGCGACGGACAACATTGAAAAGGCGACGGACAAAATTGAAAAGGCGACGGACAAAATTGAAAAGGCAACGGAAAGGAGTGGCACATATGGAACACCATAAAACAGACCCTGAGCTACATGTACCTTAACCCACACAATCACAATCTGGGTTATTTTACCCCGATTGGAACCCTGTTCTTCATAATTCCCATTGGGGTAACACCGAATTGGCTACAGCTGGATCATGTGTTGATAGGACGTCCTTAACAACACCCTTAGAAACAGTCAGAGCCATAGCTTTAGCCACCAATTCGGATACAGCCATAAGTAATTGACATTGTACCCAAATGGGAATTATGAAGAACAGGGTTCCAATTTGGGTTAAAAAAAACATTGGTATTGTGTGGGTTAAGGTAGCTAGGCCTGTCTGAAGGACCTTTGCATTACATGTAATGTATGTAGGAGTGTAACAGGACGTCACTGTACACATCCACTAAAGGAAGTTAGTCATCTTAAAGGAAGTTAGTCATCTTAAAGGAAGTTAGTCATCTTAAAGGGTGTTTGTAACATTGGTTAGAGTAAAAATATAAATGTTCACAGATTCACACATAACTTACGTGGTACAAAGATGGTCATGATGGGAAACTCCCTTTGAAATATTTTTGCTTTAAATGCTATAGTTTTTGAGAAATGAGTAAAACAATTAGTTTTGATCTCACGAGTCAAAATCTCGATGTTTGAAAACAGTGAAAACACTTAAGGTTTTCCCCCACTTTTTTTCTGGTGATTGCAATGACCGATTGAGCTTAAACTTTCACAGGTTGGTTGTTTCATGTATATGTTGGGATACACCAAGTGAGGATACTGGTCTTTGACATTTACCAAAAGTATAGACTCCCTTTAAGAACATTTCCTGTACTTAGTATGTCTGAAAATTTCAATCGGGAAACACGGTTGATAAAACCAAGAGGCTTATTTGAGAATCTAGTCAGGACAATGAAAACAACTTAAGATTGCTTGAAAGCAAGGAAGTGTAAGTATTTAAGTAGTTTTAATTGCATGTGTAAACAAAACGCATCTTAGCAGCCATACGAAAAATGAAAGAAATCAAAACAACTGTTGATATTGGTTTTGGGATGTTTTTTCATTTCATTTCATTTTCATAATTTTCATTTCATTTATTAAGCCAAGGACTCTCAGAAAAACAAACTTAATCACTAAACATCTATAGCCAAGAAACCCATGGAGAGAAAACAAAGAAGGAAGTTCCAGTTTTAGGCGTGAGAGGAAAACCCCAGAGAACTATTCCAGGGAAAACCCACACAATCAATTAGGGACTGTGAAAACCCAATCCACATAGTGCCTCTGGTTTTGAACCAGAGTCCTAGAGGTGGAAGGCGAGGAAAGATACCACTACGCCAAGCTGACAGCCCAAGGTAGTGGGTTGGATTTGAGTAGAATCCACTAGTCGTGTCATGGTTGAGTGGTTAAGAACACCAAACTCAGCAGAGTGTGGGTTTGAGTCCCAGTCATACTTTACCATAATTACTTTGTCTTTTGGATGAAACATTAGGCCAAGGGTTCACAAAACACTTCGTGGAAGAGTAGGGTGTTTCTGGTTCACATAGTAAGCACCCTTGTTTACAGGATTGCGAGCTACAGTGGTTAAGTTCACTTATGAGGCATCCTTGGTTTCATTACCAGAAATAGTCAATAGTATTAATAATAACAGCATCAGAAATATTGCTGTTGGTAAATACCTTTGATTTTGTTTAGATTTTTTTTTAATTCCTTTCTTACAAATGTCGATCTTAACATTAAAAAATGCTTCTCTTCACTCAGGGGTAAATGGGTACCTGTAATCAGTGTTGTAGTCGAGACCTGGAAGTCCGAGACCGAGACCTTGACATCCGAGACCGAGACCAAGACCGAGACCAGCCCTACCGAGGGGGAGACCAGCCCTTCCGAGACCGAGACTTTTGCAGTCCGAGGGGGAGACCGAGACACCAAAAAAAGGTCTCGAGACGGTCTCGAGACCGAGACCAGGTCTCGAGACCTACAACACTGCCTGTGAGGGCAGAGATAGTTCATGTGATTGATGAAGCTTGGTGCGCTACATATTGGAAGCACTTGCGCTATACTCCCAAGGGAGCTGAGATGGTTTAAGGAGTAAAATAATTGGCCCAGTGACCAGGGGTAATAATATTTGAGCGCCATGAGCGATACTTAGGGACGGATTTGAGCGCTAGCTATATAAGAAGCCACTATATTATTAGTATTACTATTTTGTTTATATTTATTGTTTTCTTTCTTGCTCTTCAGATCACCAGCCAGGATGCAGAACCTCAAGCTTGTCATGGTAGGTGATAACGATGTAGGTAAGAATGCTCTCCAGATCGCCTACACCGCCAACTCGTTCCCAAGCAACTACATCCCGACAGCTTTTGACAACTACAGTGCCAGCGTCAACGTTGGAGGCAAACCTTATAACCTTGAGCTGTTTGGCCTTATAGGACAGGTGAGCTTTGTAGATTGTCGTTTTGCCAAAAAATGAAATAGCCCCTTCTTTCGGAAACTTAGCCAAGGGATGGGTAAACTATCTACATGTACAATGTTTGAGACTTGGTTTGAAAAACATTCAACAGTGCTCAGAATAGTGGCCATCAATATTTTTCCCGAATTCTTAACCCTTTAATCGGTAATTTTGTAAGATTAGATACAAACAAAAGATAATAAGGTTATCACAACCCTTTAACCACTTCACATTGGATGCTTTGTATAGTCCTACAAGGCAAATTTTTGTGGACTGGCTTATGGAGTACGCTTTTTAACGCCCGGAACAACTTTGGAGAGTTCTCATTTTTTGGCAGTTAGTCAGACGGCTGCCGTGTTAGCCCTATATAGGACTCTTCAGTTGAGACTTATAACCGGTAAACTGCTGCTACCCGTGTTGTGTCGACGCTGTGAGGCAAAGCTGGAGTGTCCTCTCCAGGGCACATGCATGGGCAGGTTGATATGGAGAACAAGCTGTAGCCCATGTAGCAAGTCCCCCCCTCTCCACGGCACAGATGTATTCCAAGGGAAAGGTAAGTACCAATACGACTTGGCACCGGTGACGTCGCAGGAGTTGCCGGAACAGCGTTGTGAACAACGTCAAACCGCCTTCGGGACTCCGGCTCCAGATTTTTCCTCAGGGTTTACTCCCGAAGCCTTTCCCAAGAGTGGGTGTAGCCGCAAGGCAGCGGAGGTTTGAAATCAGAGTTTCCTTCTCTTAGATGAGCTACCAGCCAAGGTTGACGAGCCCCATCTGCCCAAGTTTGAAATCAGAGTTTCTGTCTCCTAGGTGAACTACCTCCCATGGTTAACGAGCTCCACCTGCCCGGAGCAATCTGGTTTTAAGGCGCCAGAAATTCGCCTTCACACCTCTGCCCACTGTTCGCAACAGGGATCGGCACGTGAAGCCGGGCAGAAGGAGTTTGAATTAGGAGAGGCTATTTGAGACGCTGATCATATGGGACATTTCAATGGATGAGGAGTGGCTCAATCCTCCTCACCGCCCCGATCATCCTAAAACCTTTTGACCCCTTATACACAGATACAAATACACGAAAGTGAAAGGCCGCCAGGGCTAGCTGTCGTGCATATTCACATGGTCAATCAGTTTTGTAGCATACTAAGCTTCATTTCCAGCATATAAAGAGGGAAAAGGGTACTGGATTTTTTCTCATCATGTCCCTTTTTATTTGGGGTTATAATGTTATCTCTGAATCCAGACCTTTGTCCTTGTGTTATACAAATATGGCTTTAACAGATAATCAATTTTATCAATAACAGAGTGTTTACAAACAAACAAAAAACATTCCAGGATTTTTTATTTTTTTATTTTTTTAAGGAGCCACATTCATGATTCCTGTTCCTAATTGTTATTATTTCCAATAAAAACCATAAAACAAGCCTGTTGAATATCTTCACATTTTTGGTCAGACATTTTATTGAACGGCGAAAACAGTTGCTATCGATTGCGTAAGAGATGTTCACACGTCTCGAGCCTACTTCGATTGCGAAGGATTGTGTGAGGATTTTCAAACTATTTTCTTGACTTTGTTTAGGCATATACATCCGAAGAAAAATGTGTTCGCTCGTGGGTGGATTGGTATAAACTTCACAATCAGAGCTTTCAAAGATAAGCTATCAGTATTTCAGTAATGTTCAACTTTCTCCTTATACTGTATGTGATTTTGGCCCAATTTCCTGATAGATAAAGCACAAAACACGTGTTGGTTACTACACTATAAATGTTATCAGTAAACATTTAGAAAATGTCTTTTTCTTCCTTATATATATATATATATATGTATATTTTTTTTTCAAAAGACAAATCTGCGATGACCTCAGTGTAGCCGAATATCTTTCTTGTGACAAATCTATATCTTCCAAATTCCATCAAATGTATAAAATCCCCAAAATATTTCTCTTACTGCCCCAGTATAGCCTATTGATAATGTTATGCAGCAATCTGATCGTTGCTTAGATAAATGTTATCAACAACATTCCTATTGTCCAATGTATAAACAAAAAAGGACTTTTGGGGCTTCCCTTTTCTGTTTGTTTATTTTACATATTTGTTAGTTTATTCTATTTATAGCATTTTAAGTAATTTTCATTTCATTTTTGTACGCGTTAGGTTAAAAAATAAACTCGTACGGGCAGGAAGTAAGTTTGATCCTTTATTTTGATTTTCTTTCTTTGAGAAGGAGCCTCGGATTCGGCATCCATGGAATCAAACTACCTTTGGAACCCCCCCCCCCCCCCCCCACCCACCCACCCACCCAATGAGATAGGGAACATGCACAAAATAATGGTCCGATACAGCAAAAACCGCCCCAAATAATGTTTGCTCCCGCCCCCAAGTTACGCCACTGCACTGCATCAGACTATGACAATACATGTTGTTTTATCATCTGCCCCCCCCCCCCAAGAATAAAAAGGAAATCTTCTTGGCATTTAGTTTCACTTTCTGGTAGTCACTTTGATCTCATCAGAAAAATACATATAATTAGTCTCATTACTATATTTCACTTTCATTGTCGTAAACCGCAAATGTTACTGACAAAACAATATGGCGAACGATCCCCTAATATGGCATACAGATTCAACCACGGAATTGAAATCAGATGAGGCACGCGGACTTTTTATTTGTTTTTTTCGGTGAAGTGGGTTTTTCCGGCCATCACTGGTTTTCCCCTCTTTAATTTTGGATTGGTTCGTTTCCGTTTTCATTTTTATTTGTATATCACTATCAGATTGGATACCAGGAAATAATAATTATGATTAATGTATTTCATCGACTTATGTTATTATTAATATTTTGTTTATAATTAATGTCTTATGTTTCAAATTTTTATTTTTATTTTTTTTTTTTTTGGGGGGGGGGGGGGGGTGTTTTTCCTTTTTCCTTTTTCTTTTTCTTCTTCTTTGGGGGGCGTCTTAGAGAGTGAAAATAACTGCGTTAATTCCGTGGCCCAATAGTGACCAGATTCACCTTCCAATTCGATTTAGAGTGCCAGTTGCTGTACTGAAATTAGTAACAATGGTTTACAAACTGATTTATCCGGTGTTTTCTTGTGTCTTAGTTTTCCCTCTAGTCTGTTCTTTGACCTCCCCCCCCCCCCCCCCCCCCCCCCCCCCCTTATTTCTGTTTTCGTGAAAGACGGTTGTGGTCGGTCCTATAATGCAGGTTCTAAACTATGTTAAACTATAAAGTATTTGAAGAAACAGAATCGCGTACAAGTAAAACTCAATAGTGTTGGGACCAACTTTGGTCCTGAAAGTTTGACTATACGCGGGAGACTTTTGGCGTTTTCTAAACTGCGGCTGTAGGCTCCGTCTTCGGCTCCGTTTGACGTTTAGAAACAGCGTACAAAATGTACACTGCTCAGGGCCGGATCCAGGATTTTCCAAACGGGGGGGGGGGGGGGGGGGGGGGCGTGAAAATTTACCAAGCAGCAAATGGTGAATGAAATTTTCGGCTCCTTCGAGCGCGTAACGCGAAGCCCATGGGCCGGTTTCGGGGCCCGCTTAAATGCTCCGAAACAGTTAGGATTCTAGATGCTCTGTGGTGCGATCTCTAAAAATATCTGACCACTTTTGTTTTAGCAAGATCATTGTTAAAACTTTATTTTCGAGTTGGGAGTCATTGATTTGAATCAGCCATCCTGAGTTATAAAAATCAAAATGCAGGCTACAATTAATACAATATTCAGGGGGAAAAAACTGTTGGGTGAGACAAACGATAGTGCAATTTTTAATAATATAATTAATCAAATAGGGTCTCTTTGTCTATAATTGTTCACATACTTGAGGATTAGAATGTGACACAAAATATGTTACTATATACTGATAAGAACAAGTTGTGCTTGTCTTCAGTGACAGCGCAATCGAGCAACAATAACATTAATGTACGAAAATGTGAGGGTAGGCCTAGAGGCCTCCTCCCCCAGCCCTGCATCGGTGTATTATCTGCACAATTGATAATTACTAGTTTGAAAGAAACACAACACATATTAACCCTCTTTCTTGAATACAAAAACAATCTGTGATTTTCTGAACAGAGTGAGACACCATGATTATACGATGATGTCTTCACTAGCCCCATATAGGGCCAATCCATATAGGGCCAATCCACTTCGTTCGTATCCTTGCCAATTGAGCCTTGCACCATTGCAATCCTATTTTTGTGCCCGATGTAATTTTTAATCCGGGTTATAAAACTTACCGATCGAATGCTACTGTAGGCCTACTTGTAGAAAGCCCTAATGCTAAACTTTTGTTTTTAGCATCACGGATATGGGGGAAAATTGTATGCCTTTCGAGTCGCGAGAGTGAATTTGTTGATCACGTATTAACAACTTGCGCGAGAACCATACTAGCTAGTTGGGTTCCCTGAACAATTTCACAACATTTATACGATCTAATGGGGACCAGGCTGATTTAGGCCGTGTCCGAATTGGCGGCTACAGCTACGGCTACGGCTAGATTTCCGCGTCATCGTGCATTGAAGTATAGGACGTCCTTAGCAACACCCTTAGCAACAGCCGTAGCCGTAGCCGTAGCCGCCAATTCGGATACGGCCTTACATAATGCCCTGAGCATAATATATTTTGCGCAGACGGGCTTAAGATGCGCACCTCATTACACGTATTTCACAAAACCTTGATGGCGCGCTGAGTGAATCAGTCTGGTCCCCATTAAATATCAGCAGTTGATCGTATAACTGTTGTGGATTGTTAAGGGAACCTGACAATGGTTTTCGAGCAAGTTAATAATATGTGGGGGAAAAATCACACTCGCGATTCGAAAAGCAAAGAATTTTCCCAAAAGATCTGTGATGTTTTTAAAAAACAACTAAGCATTAATAGGGCTTTCTACAAGTACAGTAGCATTCGATCAGTAAGTTTCATAACCCGGATTAAAAATTAAATCGGGCACAAAAATAGGAATGCAATGGTGCTAGAGCCAAGGATACGAAGTGGATTATTTAGCGCGCGCGCGTGCTGACCTCCAGCCAGAAACTTCTGCACAATGTACACACACTGGCGGCATGGTCGACTCACGCTGCGGTATGATCTTCACGCCCCCGGACTTCGCGCCAGGCATGTGCAGGTGTTTCGCGCTTATGTTCAGTGTGTGAGAAAAACACGATGTCCACACACACAGATTCACGTGTAATTCCTCATCAGTCAGTGAATTAATAGTGGTCCACAAATGAAACAAAGTGTACGAGGTACGGATTATTAGTAGCTTTTTTATAAATAAAAAAAATAGGTAGGGCCTATGTCATTAACTTTGTCTCTCCCTCATTTTTCCCCTTGATGTTTTTGGGGGTTTTTTTTCGGTGTTTTTTTTCTCAAGCAAAAAGGGGGGGGCGTGCGCCCCCACGCCCCCTCTGTATCCGCCCCTGCTGCTCTAAAATTCATGTAGGAGTCTAAGCCAAGGTTTGGAGTAATAAGGCCTTAGTATTCCATAAACAGGAAAAACATGTCCTCCGAAAATAGCCCCGTGGTCACTGGCCCTAAAAGTCCTGCGAGCAAGCTGTGGTCACGGTGCAATGGGCTCCATATAACTATAACCCTACTCCACAAAACCAACAACACTAACTAGGAATTTTCCAATGCTTTATAAACTACACAATGAAAACCACTCGTCGAGTTCATTGTGGTAATAGACTGTGCAAGTCTCGCGCGTATCCGAACGAGAAAACACGTCAAACGAAGAACATTTTTATTTCTGAAATCAAATTTTTGTTTTAAATTATATGTCATGACAAAATCTGAACAACAAAAATAAATCGTTACAGTTTTATGAAATTAGGTTTAGCTTTTGAAAAAAATACACAAAATTATACTAATTATTATTGAAAAAAAAATAAAACTCTGGGACAAGGATGCTTTTTTGATGGTAACTTTTTAGAAACCCCTTACGCGGATTCGTGATGGTCAAACGGGTTTTAAATTGACCAGTATCGTAGTTTAAAGAAGATGCTGACGCCTCAACAACCATAGACTGCAATGAAAAGGGTTCGCTTTGCAATTACAGCATCTGGCGATCATATTCACTCATCCATAAGTTTTATGATCGGAGGCGAGCACAAAATTCTTAATTTTTTGCAATAACCGGAAGCTGAGGTCAAGTTAAATTCTCGGGTTTTCTTCGTTTTGTTGTTGAATTGGTTTCACTTTCATATTTTGTTATCACTTAGTATACATTCCCAACAACATGTATAATTTTCTAGGTCACAAACTACGTTAAACTAAAATGATTTACGAAACAAAATCTCGCCCACGTAAAACTCCATATGGTTGGGACCACTATGGTCCCGGCGGTTGTTCGAATGCGCGCGAGACTTGCACAGTCTATTGAAAAGGTTTGGTTACATCATTCCCGTGATTGCAAAATCAAAACAAAACTAAACATTTCCCAAAGTTTCTCGTTGCGAAACAAACACAAACAAAACCGATGTATACAGAGCTACTCTCTTAATTCTGACGATTGAAATTTCAATCTGTTTATCAGTGTATTGGGCTCAATGGGAGGTAAAACATAGTGTTCTAAGATTCCAGCATACCTTGGCAGATTATCTGGCCGGAGTTTTGTTTCATTATGACAACGATATTTTCAAAGGAAAATGATAACTCTGGAAGCTCCAAAAAGTTAAATAGTAGTATCGCGCAGAGGCACAGCAATTGTTTTGTTTTTATACCGACGCGAAGTGATAAACAGTTATAAGAAAGTGGTTTGAAAACTGACACTGATTGAATTATCTTTGTAGTTTATTATTAAATGTAAATAATTGTTATCATATTTATCATATAAATCCAAAGATATTTTAGTTAACCGGTCAAATATATTTTCTCTTTGTTTTTGTGTGTTATCAGGAGGATTATGATCGCTTACGTCCACTCACTTACCCAGAAACCGACATCTTTGTTTTATGTTTTTCTGTCGAATCAAGAGCTTCTTTCAACAACATTGAGTCAAAATGGCTGCCAGAAATCAAATACCACATGCCAGATGTTCCAATCCTTCTGGTTGCAACTAAAACAGGTTGGTTTTATTCGTTTAATTCAGAAGAGATAGTCTTATTGACTGCTTCCACCAACGTCACAGGTGGCTACCTCTACCATGCATTCCATTGTGGGAGTCGCATTGCACGTACAAATTTGTGTGAGCTTTTAAACCCTGTGTTGCCTAAAACTCGCACTACACTGTAAAATACACTTGAAGGGCATTGACTACCAAAATGGCGAAAACAATATTATTTGATGATGACGTCAAGTACAATGGGTCAATAGATTACACGTATGTTATACCTCTGACATCACACGTTTAGAAAAGAGCCATACAGCTTGGATATTCTGAAAAACATAAAGTCAAACATTTTATGGAAATTGCACCGTATTTCTTTGTGCACATCTTAGAACCTAATCAACTGTTAATTTTACAACTTGAAATTATTTTGGTAAAATATGAAAAACAAAGTAAAATTTCTCAGATGACCAGTGTAGTGTCTTGCTTGCCAGCCCTAGAATGTACAAGATCACTTTTTTGTTGACAAAGTGTTGTGGTCTTTAACAGGTCAGGAATTTCATTTTGAAGACGGCACTTCCATAGGAAAATCTTAAAGTCTATGAGAAACTTTTGAAGGGGCACCAAGGCCAAGACCAGGGGCAACAGAGGCCACTGTCTCCATGTATTTCCAGGCCTGCTCTATAAGTTATAGATGTTTTTTCCTTCTAAGATCAAAGTTTTCGTCTCAAGCCAAAACAGCTTCCTCAGCAACTTGTTGACCTCTGTTTAATGCAATGGCATGACTTGATGTCGCATATTTTCAAACTGTCTCAAGTGACATGATGACATACCAAATTCATCAACTCACAACACCACTGCAATATTTTCCAACTTACATCCTGCCAGAGCATCTGCAGTAAGTTGTCAAATCAAGAACTTCACTACCAATGGTCAGCCTAATTGCAAATGGGACATCGATCAAAATAATAACCAGTTTGTATGTAGCACTTAACTATGGGCGTCTCAAAGCACTTCCAGACAAGTTTTTAATTTATGAAACCCATTGATGTAACACCTTGTACGGGTTTACAAGGTGATGTGGTGCATTCAGAAGCCACCGCCAGAAACACGCCATAGATGTTAAGTATTTTCCATAAATTGTGTTATAACTGATGGCATCCGATGCGTTTTTTCATTGTATTTGTCAGATCTTCGAGGAGGAGGATCCAATCGTAGCTGTATTGACTTTGACGAAGGATTCAAACTGTCCCAGAAACACAACATGGAATACACAGAGACCAGCGCACTCCAGGGAAGCAATGTCAAGCATTGCTTTGAAAAAGCTGTGAGTAGTCATTTCCCAAATGTGGGTCCAATTTCTTGGGCGGACTGCATGTTAATTTTCCGTCAGCTTACTTTGCATTTTTTTGAAACTGTAAAGCCATACAAATCCCATTTAGCAAAGTTGCTGGAAATATAAAGAGAAAATGAGGGGGACATCACGCAAGACCTGGAACTTATTTGGGTGTTTGTCTGTTGTTATTTTGTTGTTTTGTTTTTTGTCATTTCTTTTACGGGAGGTGGTTTCACCTGCATCTGAGATTCATTTTCACCATTTCAATTCTATCAAAGGACTTCCATATTTTCAGTGTGTGAGAAAAGATTTATGACTTTATAGACGATGTGACCTCTGTTTACATTCAAACCGCCCTCTGTTGACAAGTCTGTTGTCCAAGTCATGTTCCGCCGGGCAAAAAGACGCGTAGTCATGGTAATAATATTGCGTGTACTTTCTAGCTGGCTGTCAAGTACACAAAGGTTTTGCCTGGCGACATGCGCGCGCATCATGTTATGATTTTCAAATGACGTCAGAGGTCACATCGTCTATAAGAAGCAAGTCTTCCCTCTAACCTCCCCCCATGTGTAGTTTTTATATTAATTCCCTGCTGTCACAGTCTGCCTATATTATTCACATCATTTACAAAATTCCATCATTGGAATAGCTGCTGTCAGTGTTAAGTTTCCACAACCATTTTCTTTATTCAGGCTTATATGGCTGTATCTAGCTTGGGCTCATCAGAGCGCAAAGGAAAGATGGGTTTCCTCGGTTTTGGGAAAGGCAAAGGTCGGAAGAGGGTCCCCCTACCACCAGAGATGCCCCCAGCAGGTAAGTCAAGCCACTCAAAGCTCTGGAGACTATTTGATAGGTGACCATTGTTTGCTACACGACTTTTTACTCATAAGATCCTTCTCACAAAAACTCTTCCCTTAGAAAGTTGTTATCTTGGGGTTTTCAACGAATTACTTCATTACCTGTAGGGACTAGGGATTTTTAGCAATATGTCTCTGGAGTAACTTTCAATAAAATCAAATCATTCAATCATCTTATTCCACTCAAATCAATGGTTTTTAGTTCAGCCTTCCCAATCATATACTAATAACTAGGATCTTGACCAGCATCCAATTGGATAATCAATTTCACATTTGTGACCAATCGAGGCTTGGCATCAACCTTTTGAATAATCAGATCTAAACAAATCAGGTGATCATCAACATTAGATTTATTTAAAGAAGACAACTTTGGCCTCAAAGTTTAGATCATTGTAAGATTGCTGACAATCTGACATCAGATCAAATGAACCAATCAAATCACTGACATCAAGTTCATGACAAATCAAAATATGATTTGGGCCAGTAACATCAGATTAAGGTAATCGATTGGATTCTAGAACAAGGTTTGCCCTTATTTTGTTTTAGTGACTAAGTAGCCAACAGGACCAGTTAGCTTGTCATTTCACTGCCCGTCAACGTTTTCACTCATTAATATTTCATATTAAATATGGATGTTTTTCAACACAGAACTAGTCAGCCTGACCACTTGTAGACTCATGGACAAAACGTTAAAGGGACACGTTGCCTTGGATCGGGCGAGTTGGTCTATAAAAAGCGTTTGTAACCGTTTGTTATAAAATGCATATGGTTAGAAAGATGTTTTAAAAGTAGAATACAATGATCCACACAAATATGCCTCGAAATTGCGTGTTTTTCCTCTTACTTTGCGAACTAACACAGTCGGCCATTTTGTGGAGTCAAAAATACTGCTCTCGCGAGATCACTGCTCTCGCCCGAAGTTGCTGGCTGCCGATACTTTGTGTGACCAGTTGTGAAAGCAGAAGTCTCGCGCAGAGCAGCATTCTCGCGGGATATTGCGAGAGAGCCGATTCGCTATCACCGCGACGGACATTTAATGACTTGTCAACAAGTCTAGACCACTTTGCATGCTTGGAAAAAATTCTTAATGGTCCTCATGTGTTCGTAAAAAGAGCTAAAACCATTTTTTTTTTTTTATACATTGATCATCCATATGGTGCTTAACTATGAAGAGTTGCATTGATAATTTGATTATATTGATAATAATGCTCACAACACTAAAACAATTTCTCACTTCATTTACAAGGCATACATGAATCTGCAGAGGCAATCACATTGTGAGAAAAACTTTGGTGTGATAACCAGTTTCTTCAAAGCCAAAACTGTCGTCGTCTCTTTTTAAAACGGATACAACTTTACAAGAACTCGTCAGTAGAGGATATACCACCTGTGATTCAGCAGAAGAAATATTACCTGTGGTTTTATAGTAACAACAAGCAAACTGATGTCCTAATTTTGTTAGCCACTAAACAACAGCTGAAAAACATTAGCTAGAAAAGGTTTGAAAACTCGCCATTAGCCTAACTGTATAGACAGATATGGTGTATCATGACTTAGTGTTTGAGATTATCAATATTGAGTGAGTCAACGTTTTTAATATTTACATAAACGCTTTCCTCCAATTTTATGAGACGAGTTCATCGTTAACTTTTTCAATTTTGAGGAAATCAAATCTATTCGTAAGCACTGTCTTGATATTGTTTTGCTTAATATTTTATTTTGAAAATCAAGGTTGTATACTTTTAGCTAATTGTTATTCTCTTTTTTAAGTTATTCAATTTGTGATAAATTAAAGTTTTCATTGTGCCACAGTAATACTTTTACTGCAGCGTTTACTCTTAAGTATGTTAGTTTCATTCTAAAAGAACAGTCATCCTACTCCAGAGTTCAGATAGCAGAACTAATCCTTACAAATGTCTTTGTAGAACTGCCTCAAGGTTTTTTTAGGTGTTTTTTTTTAAGTTGTGTATTCTTGAAGGTTCCAGTGCGAGGTATATTTTTAGTTTTTTATGGCTATAGTGTCGATTGTTGTTTGTACTTTTATTTGAATAAAAAGTTTGATGTTTTATGAACTGAGCGGTTTTCTTGACAAAAACAATAAATAACTAGACATTAGGTGTTTGTGAACAAAATTTTGTGGCCCTTTAACGCTTCCGTAGATAAGTTATTCCCTGTGTAACATTTTCCGAACTTAATTATTAATTCATTATGAAATGAACCGTGGTGCAGGAATTATGATTATCGTAACATTTCACTACTCTCGGCATAAAACTTATTGAAATATAATTCCAGAGGTTGAAATTGACTTGAATTTTATGGTAGCCAACAGAGCTAGTCATGCCAAAATGTTACTATTCCACATAATAGGACATTATATGTGTACATTTTTAACACCTATGGCAAACTGATTCCAGGGTGTTGCATGTAAAAAGTGTTGTGATTCACATTTAATTTGTGAACTGTTTATTAGACCATCAACCCATTATGATACATTGAAAGAGTAAACAAACAATTATATTGGGTAATAAGATATCTTTGTTTTATAAGTAATTTACATATTCCTATAGCTTGTCTTTTTAGCCTTCTGTATTAATACACAATTTTCTAAACCCCATAGTTTAAGTTAAGAAACTGTTGTTGTTTTTAAATCCTTAAATGAAATCCTAAATACTGATTCAGACTAAAAGAACAACTGTTTCATGTTTTGTGATAAACAATACGATTGTGCAGTTAATGTAGAGGGGTTCAGCCACCGAGAGTCCAGCACTTGATGGTCCAACACTAATGGTCCAGCTGTTGATGGATCAATCCTTTATCCAGTCTTGAAGATTTCCCTATAGAAATTAAGCATTGAAAAAAAGCAAAATGTTACAATCTGTTAAAAACAAATTAAAATTTTACCCCAAAATGCATAAACCCACATATTGTTTTCCTTGGGCTGGGGGGTGTGGGAGGATCAATCCCCTAACTACGTGGTGTTCTATAGACCATTGTGACCTGTGACATCACATGTTTACAAAAGAGCCACAGAGCCTGGAATTCGTGCAGGCACATTAATTTGTACACAGCTCAATGGAAGAATACAACAAATCTTGTATTTTATGGAGATTGCACTCTGATTTTGCTCGATTTTTGAAATAAGGAAAGACATTTCATAAGCCTGTACACCTGTTGCTTTTGTAAATTTTGAATTTATGTGAAAATAGACTGTGCAAATCTCGCGCGCATTCGAACTCCCTAGAAAATTATACATGTTGTTGGGAATGTAATACTAAGTGAAAACAAAATATAAAAGTAAAAACCAATTCAACAAATAACGACGAAAACCCGAGAATTTAACTTGACCTCAGCTTCCGGTTATTGCAAAAAATTAAGAATTTTGTGCTCGCCTCCGATCATAAACTTATGTAAACGCTTGTTTTGGATGCGCGATTATAATCGCCAGATGCAGTAATTGCAAAACAAACCCTTTTCATTGCAGTCTATGGTTGTTGAGGCGTCAGCATCTTCTTTAAACTACGATACTGGTCAATTTAAAACCCGTTTGACCATCACGAATCCGCGTAAGGGGTTTCTAAAAAGTTACCATCAAAAAAGCATCCTTGTCCCAGAGTTTTATTTTTTTTTCAATAATAATTAGTATAATTTTGTGTATTTTTTTCAAAAGCTAAACCTAATTTCATAAAACTGTAACGATTTATTTTTGTTGTTCAGATTTTGTCATGACATATAATTTAAAACAAAAATTTGATTTCAGAAATAAAAATGTTCTTCGTTTGACGTGTTTTCTCGTTCGGATACGCGCGAGACTTGCACAGTCTATTATGGCACAAGATGTAAATTGTCCAATGTAGCCTGTGTAGTCATGGTAGTATCTACCTAGTACTATAGTAGCAATAATTGAACCCTCCATCCTATCGACAGTCGAAGACCGGAGGGTTACGAGACATCGGGCACAAGATACGACCATGAGTGCAATTTTGACCAATGTTGACAGACTAGTCACCAGATTTGCCAAATTTTTACCAATTTTCAAAAAACATGACACAAATTCTATGAACACGGATTTGATCGTCAATGCCTAAAGAATCCATTCATAACACTCATAACATCATTGGAAAAAAGACAAAGCTCGTGAAGCCTAGACAGATGACGGTTGAGGTTTTAAATCCGCACTTCTCGACCAAACAGCATAATTTCTTGACCAATCGGCTTAAACCATGGGCGCGGCTTCTTTGTCTTTATGCGCGCAGTTAATGCATTAATTACCAGACTTGCACAATCTGCAGGTTGCGCCACTTGTTTGCCCGCAGAATCGGCACATAGAGTCATGCATTTAGCATATCAGAATGCGTGCTCAATCTGCAAATTGTATTTTTTATAATTATATAACCTTTGATTGTACAAATTAATGAAATGCGCTCAGCTTGTGGCGTTGAGTCTGTAAGCGCGGTGTTTGGTTTAATGCTGATTGGTCGTGATGTTACTACATGTTTGTATACACGTTGGTCAGTCTCCGGTAAGTTTTTGCCTTGGTCAAGAATAGCCTTGATCAAGGCGTTGGAGTTTTATTAATAATGAAATAAAAAAATTACAATTAAATGCAATAAAAATTAAGAATTTCAAGAAAGTTATTAAAAGAGAAATTTTTACACTGTGACCCTCTTTCCAAGCTAAGTGCACATTTTTGAACATTTACATTTCAAATTTTGCAAAAATCTGCACACTATAAATTAATAAACTAATATTTCACATAAAATCAAGAAAAATGTAATAAATAAAAAAATATTTTACAAATTTGTTTATATAAATAAATATAAAAAACAGGATTGTAAGCAGATGTGCATGCCCCACGCTGTTTGTGTAGTTGTTATGGGTGTTTCAAAATGGCGTCCACTGAGCTGCGGTGGCTTCAATGAACGCACTCAACCCGCTATCCAGTCAGTATAATCATGGAGCTATAGGCCTATGGTTTGGGGAGACTTGATCAATTTTGGCGTTAAAGTTGGCCCTATTTTGACCGGGAAAGTGGAGAAGTGCTTCACGAAAACTGGCAGTCGGGCAGCAAGTCGGTTTGGGGGAAGAAAACAAAATCGTGTTTTTTTCTTCTGGGGTTAGCAAAAATTCCAAACGGCTAACCTGCCAAAAATTGAAAAGAATTCTGAAGTTCAGTCGTCCGAAAATATGTTTGATTGGTTTTCAAGAGGCTGAGAGACTTACACGATTTTTTGAGTATTTTTGAATATTTATCATTTAGCATTGGTTCCTATGGGAGTTTATTTAGTGTGGTGCAACCCGGTGGTCCGAATTATTTGTCAAATAGAATAGCGCCACCAATCAATATGTTATTGCCAATCTGGTAAAACCAACAACATGGTGGCCTTGGACTCTCGAAGCATAAGTAAAGTATTCAGGGCGTCCCTGAAATCGAGGCAAATCTTTTACTTCTCTGCGCGCGATGTAAACATGTCCCTAGATACAATTTTTGTGGTTTGACTTGCCAAGCAAAGAGTCTCCTCTCATTTGACCAAAACTTAGAAACATGTAAGGCTCCACTGGTTAGTTGCACTTGTTATGCAAAAAGTTGTGGTATTTTAGGCATTTCCCCGTCTGCAAGGTGCACATGTCATACTGTCGGGGCCATAAAAAAAAAAATTCCCACCGAAAAAGTTTCATCAAACACTTTTTCAATTCACAATTCACGATGATCAAATCATGTGACTGAACATTCTGCTGAGCATTCTGGGGAAAAAAATACAGAGGCTTAAAGAAGCCACGTGCCTTATATCATTTTCTAATAGTCTGGATAATTTTTTTTTTGTAACACTCTATCATTTTTGTTATTAATATTAAAATTTAAACATCAGCTTTGTGATTCGATTATCACTGTTTATTTATATGCTTTATTGTAAATGTTAAGAAACATAAAAAGACACAAAACTAAATAAAAATAAGATTTGAAAGCCAAGAATTATTTACATTTTTTTTTTTTTTTTTTTTTTTTTTTTTTGAAAAATACCATGGTTATTTTTAAAACTAAATAAAAAATATGTTGAATAAAATGAAGAAAACTGCTGGCTATAGAGTCATACACTAAGTCTCACAGAACACTTGTAGTCACTGCAGATGTTTCTTCCACGTATGGCTTCACCCGGACACCGTGACTTTCTTGTTTGCATCGAAAACAGGTAAAACTCAAAACAAATGGGACGCTAGAAGTCATCGAAGATCGGTGCGTGGTGTGAAAGTTTCAATGTCCATCAAGTTTTAATATAATTATGTTTGCATATTTCTTATAAACAAAGGAAGGTAATTAGGGCATCAGTTGATTATGGAATATTTTAATTTTTTTTCAATTCAAAGAAAAAGGCATACTACATCGAAAACCGGACCGTGGGGGAGGATAAATATTATTTAGAATAATCACTGTTTCGTCATCTATGTTTGTTATTAATATGTGTCCCTCATTTGTATAGTTTGTCTCTGCTGCTGTTGCTTTGCATGGATATGTTAGGGCAGATCTGCGTTAGGCAGATTTCAATTTGATAAAAAATAATCACGTAGCAGACGATTTTAGGGTGGAGTCAAGAAATACTTCACTGGTTCCCGTCCATTTCAATGGGAATCTATACTGACAAATTTGGCGAACACCCGCGAAGGATCGGAGTAAATTTAACCATGACATCATCTCAAGTTGTGCAAAGTATGAGATCTATATTTAGATCAACAGTTTTACCCTTATAAACATCCGTCAAAAATGAAGGGTGGCTAGCGTGCAAGGGAGAAGAGTTGTTGACGTGTCTGCCTGTCGAACATTTTACTTTTATAAGCTGAAATCTAAACTACAGTTTGAGTTAGCGGTGGTAAGTTTGTTTGCATCCATCGATAACGATTTTAAGAAGTCTGGGAATGGCCTGGCTGTACTATACTACTGTAGTGTACACTCCTGTAGCTGTACAATCATTCAATGCCATGATTTAATATGTCACAGTGCTGCATTGCTAGTTGCGATATTCTTAACCCCTCCATCTGCATCCTACCCGACACTCGACAGTCGCACTCGCAGGGGATGATGCGACATGTTACCGCCCCGGGGATGGACTGCTGGGAGGGTTACAATTATCGCAACTTGAACTACACAGGCAGCTAGCTGTGCATATGACCATGGAGGTAGAATTAGATAATTCTACCTCCATGATATGACATGAGTGCTGTAGTTGGAGGAAGTGTTGGCAGTGACCATTGCAATTACAACAAATTATGTGCTATTTGATTTCTATTTGGTAATTTTTGTAATAAATTGCATTGCAAATTAATTGGTGTGACACGCGTGACATTGCAAATTGCAGTGTGACACGCGTGACCTGTAATTAAGAGAGAAGTATGAATAACTAATTTTTAAAATGGAATATTGGAGGGATAATTATTAATTTATTATTATTAATTTAAACTTTTTTTAAAATAATTATAGTTGTCTTGTTCTTTTAAAACGGAATAAATTATAATTAGCCGTATTACTATTATTAATTTGGTGGTGTGGTAGGGTGTGTGAAGTGGTATCCTTCATTGCCTTACACCGCTCGGCCTTTGTACAAATCATTGTTGGCTAGCATTTTCTGAGAGTCCTTGGCTTTACAAACCAGAATTAATGAATGAAACTAATTCTCTACTTAATTTGGTTTAGTCATGTTTAGCCCAGGTTGGACTCCTCCGTTGCATACAACGCGACAGAGTCCAGCTCCAGGGTATAAAGGTCCCGTACCATTGCAAATTTTTTTATAACAAACATTTTTCATACTTTTACTTGATGGAGGAAGTTGAAGCTTCGTTCACCTATATTCCTTGTGTCCAGAACTACCAGCCTGCTTGGTTCAGAATTGTTAATTTTATCCTTGGATTACATTAATTGTGAAAATAAAATGGAAATTGACGCCTTCGCAGACTGCGCCTTCGTTGTGACATCCTAAACTGACATGCTTGTGAAGGCTTACGCGCATGTGCGTACTTAATTTGTAATGCATAGCAACCACGATAGAGGGCTCAGTCTAACTTGGAGGGAGCATGCGCTCATGACCTTACACGGTCAATTGGTACATGACGGTCATAACGGCAGTGCAGAACTCCGACTTATTTTCGGAAATAATGTGATCCATGGATGTGTTTGTTACTTGTGAACTCATCAAAAGTGTAGTTAAGGACACCAAAAACATATGAACGAAATTTCAGCTTCTCAAATCAGGTAAAAAAATGAAATAATTGTAGTCAAAATTTTGGTCGCATTGTAGAGGAGCTTTATACCCAGGACATCAGTGCAGTGTAGCAGACACTGACGTCCTACCAGGGCTTATAGTCATGTTAGGCCTACTAGTAGCTTGACTAGTAACTACACACAGTGACTGCACTAGAACTGGCATGTCTTTGTTTGACAGGGGTCCAGTCACACTACATTGAACAGTTAATACTTGCTCTTGCTTACACCAACTCGCCTACATAGACTTTTGATACATTACAATAATGGGAGACTTTTTGGACACTGGTGGCAGACTCACTCACGAGAGACTGGAACTATTATTAATGTGATGCTAATTGCCATCGTGCAGATAATAGCGTAACAACCTAATACGTGTAGTTCTAGGAGTAGCTCAGCAGACTTTAAATCACTATCAGGTAAATTCAATGTTCTGTGAACTTTGTGTAAGCTCAGAATTAACGTAAACAATAGAAAATTACCTGGCATAGAGCCACATATAGTTTCCCAAGGTCTCGGACTAATACAAACTTTGGATGTTTCGTTTTTTCAGACATCAGGTTGGCTTTCTTATTTCAGGAAACCACAATTTACATGAAACATATGTAGGCAAGACAGAATCTTTGATTCGGCTATTGGCGATAACTTAGATTCCTTCTACTCATAACTCTACTTGAGTCACATGCACAAAATGTTTAGTGAATGATTCATGGTTAAATGCTCAATAGGCCCATCTCACTCGATTACAAACTAAATTGTTTCTGATTGGGGCGCATCCTCACTTGGGGCATGTGATTTCCAATTTAAATAGCTTTTATGGCAGGCAAAGGCAAAGGTCCTTCAAACAGGCCCTGAGCTACATACCTTTACCCAAACAATCCTAATTGTGTTATTTTGTAAACCCTGTTTGGAACCCTGTTCTTCATAATTCCCATTGGGGTAACATGCCCGAATTGGCTAGAGAGGGATCATGTGTAGGACGTCCTTAATGACACCCTTAGCAACAGTCAGAGCCATAGCTGTAGCCACCAATTCCGATAAAGCCATAAATAACTGACATTGTAACCCAAATGGGAATTATGAAGAACAGGGTTCCAATTGGGGTAAAATAACCCAATTGGGATTGTGTGGGTTATGGTAGCTACATGTAGGCCTGTCTGAAGGACCTTTGCATTACGTAGTGAGTGTAACAGGACGTTACTTTACACCTACATCCACTGAAGGAAGTTAGTCATCTTATGAACATTTCCTGTACTTGGTATGTCTGAAAATTTCAATCGGGAAACACGGTTGATAAAACCAAGAGGCTTATTTGAGAACCTAGACAGGACTATGAAAACAACTTAAGATTGCTTGAAAACAAGGAAGTGTAAGTATTTAAGCAGTTTTAATTGCATGTATAAACAAAACGCATCTTGGCAGCCATACGAAAAATGAAAGAAATCAAACCAGCTGTTGATATTGGTTTTGGGATGTTTTTTCATTTCATTTCATTTTCATAATTTTCATTTCATTTATTAATTCTGGTTGCGAAGCCAAGGACTCTCAGAAAAACAAACTTAATCACTAAACATCTATAGCCAAGAAACCCATGGAGAGAAGACAAAGAAGGAAGTTCCAGTTTTGGATGTGGGAGGAAAACCCCAGAGAACTATTCCAGGGAAAACCCACACAATCAATAAGGGACTGAAGACCCAATCCACAAAGTGCCCCTTGGTTTGATTTGAACCAGGGTCCTACAGGTGGAAGGCGAGGATTTATATATATTTTTTTTTACTCTTTAGATCACCTGCCAGGATGCAGAACCTCAAGCTTGTCATTCTTGGTGATGGCGCTGTAGGTAAGAGTGCCCTCCTGATCGTCTACACCACCAACTCATTCCCAAGCAACTACATCCCGACAGTTTTTGACAACTACAGTGCCAGCGTCAACGTTGGAGGCAAACCTTATAACCTTGGGCTGTTTGACACTGCTGGACAGGTGAGCTTTGTGGATTGTCGTTTTGCCAAAAAATGAAATAGCCCCTTCTTTTGGAAACTTAGCCAAGGGATGGGTAAACTATCTACATGTACAATGTTTGAGACTTGGTTTGAAAAACATTCAACAGTGCTCAGAATAGTGGCCATCAATATTTTTCCAGAATTCTTAACCCTTTAATCGGTAATTTTGTAAGATTAGATACAAACAAAAGATAATAAGGTTATCACAACCCTTTAACCACTTCACATTGGATGCTTTGTATAGTCCTACAAGGCAAATGTTTTGGGACTGGCTTATGGAGTACGCTTTTTAACGCCCGGAACAACTTCGGAGAGTTCTCAACTTTTTGCAGTTAGTCAGACGGCTGTCGTGTATATTCACACGGACAATCAGTTGTGTAGCGTACTAAGCTTCATTTCCCGTATAAAAAGAGGGACAAAGGGTACTGGAATTTTTGCTCATAATGTCCCTTTTTACTTGGGTTATAATGTAATCTCTGATTCCAGGTAAAACTTAGCGTTCTGAGATTTCAGCATACCATGGCAGATTATCTGGCTGGAGTTTTGTTTCATTATGACAACGATATTTTCAAAGGAAAATGATAACTCTGGAAGCTCCAAAAAGTTAAATAGTAGTACCGCGCAGAGGCACGGCTATTTGGTTTTTGAATACCGACGCGAAGTGATTAACAATTAAGAAAGTTGTTTGAAAACTGACACTTATTGAATATTGTTTTGTTTTTTTATTAAATGAAAATAATTGTTATCATATTATATCATATAAATCCAAAGATATTTTAGTTAACTGGTCAATATATTTCTCTTTGTTTTTGCGTGTTATCAGGAGGATTATGATCGCTTACGTCCACTCTGCTATCCAGGAACAGACATCTTTGTTTTATGTTTTTCTGTTGATTCAAGAGCTTCTTTTAACAACATTGAGTCAAAATGGCTGCCAGAAATCAAACATCACATGCCAGGTGTTCCAATCCTTCTGGTTGCAACTAAAACAGGTTGGTTTTATTTGTTTTATTCAGAAGACATAGTCTTATTGACTGCTTCCACCAACGTCACAGGTGGCTACCTCTACCATGCATTCCATTGTGGGAGTCGCATTGCACATTTTTGTGAGCTTTTAAACCCTGTGTTGCCTAAAACTCGCACTACACTGTAAAATACACTTGAAGGGCATTGACTACCAAAATGGCGAAAACAATATTATTTGATAATGACGTCAAGTACACTGGGTCTGTAGATTATTTTACCTATGACATTACATTTTTAGAAAAGAGCCATACAGCTTGGATATTCTGGAAAACATAAAGTCAAACATTTTATGGAAATTGCATCGTATAATTTTGTGCAACTTTTGATATGAAGAAAAGGGCACATCTTTTAACCTAATCAGCTGTTAATTTCACAAGTTGAATTTATTTTGGTAAATATGAAAACAAAGTACATTTTTTTAGATGACCAGTGTAGTGTCTTGCTTGCCAGGCCTGGAATGTACAAGATCACTTTTTGGTAGACAAGGTCTTGTGGTCTTTAACAGGTCAGGAATCTCATTTTTGAAAGAGCAAGGCCATTTTCATTTTGAAGAAGGCACTTCCATATGAAAATCTTAACGTCTATGAGAAACCTTTGAAGGGGCACCAAGGCCAAGACCAGGGGCAACAGAGGCCACTGTCTCCATGTAATTACAGGCCTGCTCTATAAGTTATAGATGTTTTTTCTTCTAATATAACAGTTTTCGTCTCAAGCCAGAACAGCTTCCTCAGCAAGTGCTGACCTCTGTTTAATGATGTCGCATATGTTTAATGATATCAAATAATAAACCACAAGGGAAACTGACTGGGTAAATATTTAAATGATTTTGGGTTGAACAAAGAAAAATTGACTAGAGCGGGATTTGAACCAACGACCTCCGGTTTAACGATGTCGCATATTTTCAAACTGTCTCAAGTGACATGATGTCATACCAAATTCATTGAGGAGACTTAAATTCTCACCACCAACCCACAACCGCACTGCAATATTTTCCAACTTGCATCCTGCCAGAGCATCTGCAGTAAGTTGTCAAATCAAGAACTTCACTACCAATGGTCAGCCTAATTGCAAATGGGACATCGATCAAAATAATAACCAGTTTGTATGTAGCACTTAACTATGGGCGTCTCAAAGCGCTTCCAGACAAGTTTTTAATTTATGAAACCCATTGATGTAACACCTTGTAAGGGTTTACAAGGTGATGTGGTGCATTCAGCAGCCACCCCCAGAAACACCGGGGCAAACCCCTTTTCTTATCGAAAAATGTAACGGGGTTATTTTACATGCATTACAAATCACAAGGGAACTACAGCTTTACGTCCCATCCAAAGGACGAAGCAATAATGGTTAAGTGTCTTGCTGAAGGACACAAATGTCAAAACCAGGATTCGACCCCACATTCTGCTGGTCAGAAACTCCAGAGCTTGAGTTCAGTGTGCTTGACCGCTCGGCCACGACACACCATAGATAAGTATTTTCCATAATTCAGTCACTCTTATGTTTTAACTGATGGCATCCGATGCGTTTTTTCATTGTATTTGTCAGATCTTCGAGGGGGGGGATCCAATCGTAGCTGTATTGACTTTGACGAAGGATTCAAACTGTCCCAGAAACACAACATGGAATACACAGAGACCAGCGCACTCCAGGGAAGCAATGTCAAGCATTGCTTTGAAAAAACTGTGAGTAGTCATTTCCCAAATTTGTGTCCAATTCTTTGGCTGGACTGCATGCTAACAACTCCACCAGCTTACCTTTTATTTTTAGAAATGGTAAAGCCAACAAAATCCCATTTAGCAAAGTTGCTTGAATTAGAAAAAGAAAATGAGGGGGACATCACTCGAGACTTGAAACTAGTTGGGGTGTTTGTATGTTTGTCTGTTGTTGTTTTTGTTTTGTTTTGTTTTTTTGTTTTTTTGAGGGGGGGTGTGGTTTCACCTCTATCTGAGATGCATGTACACCATTTCAATTTCATCAAAGGACTTCCATATTTTCAGTGTGTGAGAAAAGATTTATGACTTTATAAGAGGCAAGTCTTCCCTCTAATGCCCCCCCCCCCTCCATGAGTAGTTCTTAATATTTATTGCCTGCTGTCAGCCTGCATTATTCACATCATTTACAAAAATTCCGTCATTAGACAGCCGCAGTTAGTGTTAAATTTCCTCAACCTTTTTCTTAATTCAGGTTTACATGGCTGTATCTAGCTTGGGCTCATCAGGGCGCAAAGGAAAGATGGGTTTCCTCGGTTTTGGGAAAGGCAAAGGTCGGAAGAGTGTCCCCCTACCACCAGAGATGCCCCCAGCAGGTAAGTCAAGCCACTCAAAGCTCTTGAGACTGTTAGATATTTGACCATTGTTTACTACAAGAATTTTGACTCAGTAAATCCTTCTCACAAAAACTCTTCCCTTAGAAAGTTTTTATCTTGGGTTTTTCAATGAATTACGTCATTTATATAGGGACTAGGGATTTTTAGCAATATGTCTGGGATTTTTAGCAATATGTCTCTGGAGTAACTTTCAATAAAATCAAATTATTCAATCATCTTATTCCACTCAAATCAATGGTTTTTAGTTCAGCCTTCCTAATCATATACTAATAACTAGGATCTTGACCAGCATCTAATGGGATAATCAATTTTAGATTTGTGACCAATAGAGGCCATTGGCGTCAACCGTTTGAATAATCAGATCACTGACACAAGATTCTAAACAAATCAGCTGATCCATCAACATCAGATTAAATTAACAAAGACAATTTTGCCATCAAAGTTTGGATCAATGTAAGATTGCTGGCATCAGATCAAAACTTAAACATTACTTGTTAGATACATATATGTAATGCCATCATAATCTAATGGTGTTTTTTTATTTTTTATCGGTTATGTTTGTTTGGTCTTAGCTGTCAGCTTGTGTATACGTCACGTGTGTGTCTGTTTTGTCTGTCAAATAGGGAAAAGAACAAAAGTAACATTGTTGCTTCACTTTCTTCCTACATATTGACTCATGTACATAAATGTTCAGTTAAATCATATAGTGTGATACACATGTATTGATTAATTATTTGCTTTTCTACAATGTATGTATCTTATCGTTGAGTCAGTATGAAATAAATGTTTCCTGTCTGTGACGGGGAGATTCTCATTTCAAAAATGAACTAATCAGGGCCCATTTTCATGGCTCTGCTTACGGCTGAATTCTGCGCTTGCGATCACCATTCTCCGCTTACCGAGCAAGCGCCGAATTTCTGCACTAGCTGTGTAAGCGTAGAATGCCTAGTAAAATTGACTACGCAAGCACACAAGCAAAAATTCCCTGCTAACCCGTGAATTCCCCGCTTCCGTAAGCGCCGATTCTTTGCTTACGGTAAGCAGAGCCATGAAAGTGGGCCCAGATCACTCACATCAATTTCATGACAAATAAAAATAGGAATTGGGCCAGTAACATCAGATTAAGGTAATCAATTGGATTCTAGAACAAGGTTTGCCATTATTTTGTTTTGTGACTAGCCAACAGGACTAGTTAGCTTGTCATTTCATATTAAATAAGGATGCTTTTCAACACTGAAGTATATGGGATTTGAGGCATTGCATGATGAGGTATCAATGTATATTTGGTTTGCGGTAACACCTTGTATATATCTACTTGCTAGGTAGATTTTGTTCTTTGAGAACTTGTCTTGCTATTCATTCTACTGCCGCGGAGTAGATTATTCAGACATCGGGAGACTTTTCAGTTCTGAAATGAACTGTCCTGCTTATTAACTACTACCTGGGCGGAGGGTAGGAAATCGGCCGGGACTACTATATTCGCTTAGTGGATCGAGGGGACTTCTCATTATTAACACTGAAGTAGTCAGCCTGACCACTTGGCATGCTTGGAGAGAATTCTGACTGGTCCTCAACTCCTCTTGTGTTTAAACTGGCATTTGGCTAGCGGACCACTGTTAAGTGAGAACGCTGTAAAAGATCTATTCATTGGGAGTTTGGAAATTTTATCCAAGAGGTTTGTTTCGCCTCCAAAAATGTTTATTGCTAAGTGCTGTTGGTTTATAACTCCACCCTTGCAGGAAAAGCTCCATGGATAGAGATTCAGACATCCACCATGGGTTCAGATTTGGGCAAAGCGTTGGAGCAGCCATCAGATGCTGACGTCGTCTTTGTGGTAGAGGGAAAAGAGATCTTTGCTCATAAGTTGATCCTCAGTAGTGCCT
The DNA here is from genome assembly GCA_037783415.1 of Leptasterias polaris. Lineage (NCBI taxonomy): Eukaryota > Metazoa > Echinodermata > Asteroidea > Forcipulatida > Asteriidae > Leptasterias > Leptasterias polaris. The sequence continues at coordinate 336,509 of JAZGTN010000122.1, forward strand.
GCAACTTCTTCTGTAGAGTGTTTGGCATCAAAACACCAGACCAGGTATACTTATGGAGGTCTTCAGACCATAGCCTTAGGCTTTTGTGATGTATTCTACCAGTCTAGTAAACTGTGCATTTTACTTGCCAACAAGAAGTGTTAGTAGCCAAGATTCTAAACCTGTATTGTCATGGGTGTATCATACTGATGTATTAATGGTGGCAATCACAACCAGTTTAATGGTCAAATAAAGTTACACTCAAAAATTGTGTTAACACATTTTAAAAAATGTATTACTCACATCTGAAAGGGAAGAAATATGAGCTTTTTAAACCAGTAGGTTGCACAGTTTTTAGTAGCCCATAGGGCAAGTTGAGAAGTGGCGTTTACTAGCCGGTAGCATTTTGTACTAGACAATGTACACTGGGCTTTGTCTGGCTTTGTCCCACTATTAATTTCCTAAAACTGATTAACACTTTCATCAACATCTTGCCCTATGCCAAACTTCTTATCGATGACATACTAAATCCATTAAAATCAATGTTCGGTGAAATGGGATTTAGACAGATTTGTGTTGAAATTGTGGTTTTCAAAGAATGTTTAAGATTGACAAAATCTTTCTGCTCCTTTCCCCAAAATAAGACGACAGTTTATTGTGACGTTTGAGACACGCGTCACCAAAATCAGGCAGTTATTGGAAATAGCAAAATGGCTGTGAAAACAGTCGAGACAGCCAAAAGATCATGCCTTAAAGGCAAAGTATACCTTCAGATTTTGGAACCGTTCGATTGTTTTGATCCTATATAAATGTAGATATTATATGCAATAAAACTGTGAGAAAAAAATAAACAAACATGTGAGAATTTCATTATAAACCCTAACAGGAATACACAATCTGAGAAACATTTCTGACAGAAACTTTTCTAAGATTCAAATTTTGGGGCATGAAAACTGATATCTTTTTACATATGAGCACATTTCTTCGAAGTGAAATGTTTCTCAAAATGTTTCATACCCATCGAAAGCTGCTGTAGGCTTCTAAACAATACGCTTTTAGTGTCAATAATTTTAAGAGTAATTACCAAACGTACACCTTCCCTTTATAGCTTTCTTTATTTAGGTTGAGAAATACTTCTAGTAAAGTCCCTAATCAGGTTTTATTTGATTTGAAATTCCTTATTCTCATCATTTGCTGAGAAGTATTGACAGACTTTTCACTATGAACACAAAAGTAAACGTGATGATTTTTGCCTCGTTTTTGTGTTGACCAGGGGCCCAATTTCATAGAGCTGCTTAGCACAAAAAAGTATCTAAAAGAACACAACAAACTTATGCTAACTAAATTAAGGTTACCAGCCAAAATACCATTCCTCATATACCATCTCTGACTTGTATTCTGCTTAATTTTGCTAAACCGTTATCTCCATTGTCTTCCCTCTCATTACCATTAACCGTTTGTCTCATCAATGTCAGGGTAAATCCAGCAGCACCAATGTCTGGAATTTCACCTGGGAGGACATCAACGAGGGCAAGATTACCGGTTTAGCTGGTATCCATGATACGGTACTTGAAGCCAATCTTGATCCAGATGCAAAGAAAATGACACAGGTTACAATCAGTGCAGATATCTCCTACACAATCTTCAAAAACGTCTTAGCATTTTTATATACAGGTATGATAACTTTCTGACATTTTCTTACACTATGTGATAATATAATGTCCATGAAGATGCCATGGCCAGTCTTCCTTCAAATAAAAACATTGACAATAAAAACATTTATTCTAAGCTGTCTGTCTGAAGGCTGAACATCTTGCCTTGCAGTTACAAATGAATTCAAGTCATCATTGGCCCGGACTTAACAGGCTTTTTGGCCTAGACTTTCCATCCAAAGCTAGTGTGCTGCCACGCCCTCTTACATGAACGCTTTCAGTTAGTGCCATATTTTCCTGCGTATAAGGCGCTTGGCATTTAAGGTGCAGTACCCCAAAATCACCAAAACAAGATTTGACTGTTATCGTGAAAGACACACCGCCGTATAAGATGCAACATGGCTGCTCACAGATGCTCGCCAGGTACCACTCACTATTGGTACATCACCATATACAGGGGTCAATGTGTTGGTACATGACACTTACCATGTTGTAAAGGGATCGTACCGGTAATTGTTTTAATCATGGAAATGAGTAAAACATCGCAACTACACTTCCTGCGAAGCTGTAGACAATAACGAAGCAATAATGATACTCAGTTTATAAAATATTCTTGAAATTCAGAGAGAACAATTCTCAGAAAGGTAGAATTAATACAAGGCAAGTGATCTGACTATACCCTTTATTTTTCTGGTAGGCACCAAATCTGTAATTGTCCTTTTAAAAGGGAAATTACATCATTAGTTTAGAGAGTAAATTCTGTTTCATTTCCGTTTTTTAGTTTTCAATAAACGCATCAATCTGAGCAATCTCTTACAATTAAATTGTCCAGTTTAAGTGAAAACTTAGAACAATAGTTTATTTGCACGTTTTTCGCCCAGGTAGTAAGCAGGACAGTTCTTTTCAGAACTAAGAAGTCTCCCGAACTCTGAATAATCTACAAGTAGATATACACATGGTGTTACCGCAAACCAAATATACATTATTATTTTTTATTTTTTTTCTTATTTAACCAGGGTAGCCCCATCAGTTTTCAATGAACTGTTCTCTGGATACATACAATGTAAAATACACACGAATGAAATACACAAGCAGCTACAAATTATCTACAAGAACACATAGAGTCCTAAGAAGTACATTATGAGGCCTAGAAGTCAAAAAACAAAGACAACACACCCAACCTCAAAAAGAGGCGTACAGGCTTATTTTGATTGCAGCAATGGAAATAAGCTCCGGTGATTTGTGGGGTCCTGTAATGCTATTATTTCCTCAACATTGACAATATTTCAGTTGGAAATATTTCTCTAGAGGATTTGTACTGGTACGATTTGTATAAGGAGTGAGAGCTTTCAGATTGAACCTAATAATATTTTGTTCAGATAATCACCAACCCTGTACTTTTTCTTTTACTATCTGTATGAAGGTCTTCCAACTATCTCAGAAGACGCCAGTGAAGATGACCTTTTTGCATTATGTAAAGCATCTGACGTCTTCCATCTCCCGCATCTTCAAGACATTGTTAAGAATCTACAGAATGAGGAAGAGTTCCTGAACCCCAGCATCGGCACATATCTCAACGATGAGACGGGGAAGAGAGCAAAGTGGTTGTTCTTGAATCGGGAAACATTATCAGACGTCCGCTTCAAAGTAGAAGGTAGGGGTTTAAAAGCAGATCTTGTGTAGATCTATGTTACAGAGCGCACACAGGCTTTTCAAACTGCCATTTTGGTGATCATGTCCACATAGAAAAAGCACAAAAGGTAGATGTTTATAGTAAACATTTGGAAGATTCGAGCAGGAACTTTGTTATCATTTCCAGACACTGAAAACTGTTAGGAGTCTGTGTCCCCTAATGAATGCATGTACCAAGGTGGTAAATGTTTACGGTAAACATCAGCCATATGTGCTTTTCTTATGTGGACATGATCACCAAAATGGCATTTTGAAAGCACTTTCATAGAACATTGTTGGTGTGTTTTAAGTTGAAAAAGAAGATTTGTCCTCAATGTGTGTGTCACACTCATAACAAAGCGTAATGCGGAAGCCTAAAGGTTTGCAGAGGTCAAGTTTGAGCATCGATGCCAATTTGTGGGTTCAAGCACTGACTTTGTGTGAGACACTTGACCACAGTGTCCCTGTCCTTCTGAAGGGAAGAACAGCACACATGGATGAGAAATTTCAGACTTAAATTCTAAATTCAGACTTTTTAAGTCAACCTTGTGAAGAAAATCAGCCTTTATTTTTTCATGTTGTAAAGAAATCTGTTCTTTTATTTGCTTCTCTAGTGCTGAGGACACTTCCTAAAAGCTCTGTGAAATCTGAACCCCGGGGGTTTACCATAAAGTGGAAATGTCATCACTTTAACATACCTCCTAAAATTTGGATCCTGGTTCAGGCTTTTTTTGTCAGAAATTACTTTCAGCCTGGTGTTTTGTACAGCCGAGGGGGCCAATTAGCACCCGAGGCAGAGTGAAGGGTGCCATTTGCCCCTGAGGGTGTACTGCAGTGAACAAAGCATCTTTGGTTTTATTTGAGAATGTTAATGAATAATAGAAACCCTCCACATTCTTTCCTCAGGTACTGTTGTCCACGCCCACAAGGTAGTTCTGAAGTCTCGCTGTGAATTCATGGCTGGAATGTTCAGTGGAGTTTTTGCTGAAAGTTCACAGACGGAGGTGAGGCAATCAATGATTGCAGTCGAAAAAATGATCAAATCAATTGTGTATCTACTTAATGTATTTATTTAGTTGGTGCCATAGAAACATTGGAAAACACTATTCTCATGCAAGAAGTTTATCTTTGAAGAAAACCGAATTTAATAATGGTGCAGGTGAGAAATTATAATAAGACACTGCAATAATGAAATTTACTGGACCGTTGTAAACAAAAGAAACCTCACACCACTATCTAAAGGGAAGAACATTTATTTCATAAGTTATTAATTTCATAACGATATTTCTAAAGTTCGAATCAACAGTAGAAACATATTAATTGAAGACAAATATAACTGAATCACAGATCAAAGGGTGAAGAATGATTGATCGGAATAGTAAGGAGATACAAGATTCTCCTCCCCCACACCATCTTCCATTGGTCAGCATCTCAAACAGCCTCTCCTATCCACACCCGCTGGGCTTTTTGTGCCCATCCCTGCTTGAAAACAGAAAGCAGAGGTGTGAAGGCCGGTATCTGGTGCCTTAAAACCAGAGAACACCAGGCATGTAGGGCTCGTTACCTTTATAGAAAACAGCTCACCCTAGGAGGAGGACACCTCTGATATAAAAATCCTTTATGGGGTGTCGTGGCCGAGTGGATAAGAACACCGAACTCAAGCTCTGGTGTTTCTGTTCAGCAGAGTGTGGGTTTGAATCCCGGTCGTGACACTTGTGTCCTTAAGCAAGACACTTAACTATAATTGCTTCTCTCCACCCAGGGGTAATATGGGTACCTGTGAGGGAAGAGATGGTTCTTGTGATTGATTTAGCCTAGTAGCGCATATTTGTTGCACAGGCTGTATACTCCCCAGGGAGCTGAGATGGTTTAAGGAATGAAATAATGGCCCAGTGACCAGGGGTAATAATGTTGGAAGCGCTTTGGGACGCCCTTCAAGTGTGAAAAGCACTATATAAAAATTGGTTATTATTATTATTATTATTATTATTTACGAAAATCTAAATCTGGGAAGACAATACTCGGCAGATATCACCGACCTAATTATGTAAGCGTAACTGAAAACTCAAGCAGTAATCAAGTTTACTTTACTGTTTAGGTGGTTTGGGGGGGGGGGGGGGGTGTACAATGAACAATAAAATCTACATTGATACTCTGACATGCACACTGATGTTGATAAGCACTACTTTGGGAAGGGGTGCACACTGTTTCTGTATCACCTCCCAAATGTTGAGAACTTTGAATGATTCCTTATAATCAAAGGAAATGGAAATTCATGACAACTGAAGATTCCATGGCTGATGCTCATCACTGTTTTCTCTCAGATCAAAATTGAAGAGACAAGCCTAGAGTGCTTCTTGGCCCTCCTGGAGTACATCTACACTGACCACTCGCCCATCGAGGAAGGTGATGCTGTAGGTATCCTGGTAGTCTCTGACCGCTACGGTCTGGACAGACTCAAGAACCTCTGTGAGTTGTACATAACCAAGGGTGTTGATGTCGCTGTGGCTCACTGCATAGCGGAGGCACATGTTGACGTGATTGGACTTCTACATACCGCACAGGTATGTTTTCATTGTTGGACGGAAGGTTTCTTGTCACATGAGGCAAACTGGTAGCAACCAATTGAACCATGTTTGACTACCCCAAAGAATATTTTATGAAAATTGAAATTTGAATGTATTTTTCATTGACCTTGGTTTCCTGTATATTGCTTCATTTGACCTGGGCCCAATTTCATGGCACTACTTACTGCAGTATTTTGCGCTTACAGCATCCAGTAAAGCGCTTATTTCTATGGGCTGTAAGCGGAGAATTATGCGGTAAGCAAAGCCATGATATTGAGCCCTGATCTTTATGAAAGTTGCTCTTCAAACAACAGCTAAATGATTCCATCCAAATAAGAACCGTAAAAAGGTGAGGATTCAGAAACTGTCAAAGAAAGAGAACATTTAATAGGTGGCTTGAAATCTATATATTTTTTCCAAGATGCCCATCTTTAGTTTTTACTTATCAATTCCAAGATGCCCATCTGTAGATTTTACTTCTTATAATTTCCAAGATGCCCATCTGTAGATTATACTTCTTATAATTTCCAAGATGCCCATCTGTAGATTATACTTCTTACCATTTCCGAGATGCCATCTGTAGATTTTACTCTTATCATTTCCAAGATGCCCATCTGTAGGTTTTACTTATCATTTCCAAGATGCCCATCTGTAGATTTTACTTCTTACTTACCATTTCCAAGATGCCATCTGTAGATTTGACTTCTTATAATTTCCAAGATGCCCATCTGTAGATTATACTTCTTACCATTTCTGAGATGCCATCTGTAGATTTTACTCTTATCATTTCCAAGATGCCCATCTGTAGGTTTTACTTATCATTTCCAAGATGCCCATCTGTAGATTTTACTTCTTACTTACCATTTCCAAGATGCCATCTGTAGATTTGACTTCTTATAATTTTCCAAGATGCCCATCTGTAGATTTTACTTCTTATAACTTCTGTGTATTAAACATCAAACCCTGATGATGTTTAGTTTGTCTTCCTTTATTTTTTAGCTGTACAATTCAAGTCAGCTTGCAGCCTGGTGCCTCCACTTCGTGGCTAGTAACTTCATCGCCTTCCAGCGGAGGTCAGAGTTCAAGGCACTAGAGGGAGAGAATCTGAAATATGTGAACGAGCAACGCTGGCCTCCAGTCAGCTACTTAGAAGCCCTGGAGGAGCACAAAGTGCAACATGGCCTGAAGGAAGACAAGTCATGTAAGGTTCAGTAAATTACAACAGAGGGAAGGATTGTTAAAAACGCACTAGATGATAACGTTTGCGACATCGGGGATGAGGGGAGTGAGATCTCGACTTTTAAGCTAAATTCCAGCTTTTGTTTCCCCTTTTTGATAAAGCGATGGATATATTCTTGTCAAAATATTGAACGATGGGCATAGTTTTGCAGACAATAACAGGGACAAATCAGTGTGTGATCACTTGGGATTTAGCACACCGGGCAATTTTTTTCTTAGCAATATATTTTGTATATGCACTCATACCTGCAACATTGGTTGCATTTTATACGCTTTACAAAAACGATGCAGTTTAATGGTAAACTTGTTATCACCACACTAGGAATTTTTCTGTACCTGTAATTTTTCGAAACTACCAACATACTTAATTTTTTTTGCTAAGGGATTTTTTTTTACAGTGCGTTTGTCACGGACTGTATGGTCCAGAGAAACATTGTGGGAACTTGTTCTGTTATATTTGTACTGGGCATTATCTGGAAACAATTTTAATGACTGGGTTGATAAATTGTTATTTTTACCAGCAGTGTGTGTAATATACTGTCAATTTAATTAAACAGTGTGTAATAGTGTCCCATTTCGATGGCAAATCATTGATTCAATGGTCCAGTAAGCTACACAAGAATTGAATCATGTTATAATGACCGATTTGTAAGTAACACAAGGTTTTTATCGTGTTATATTATATTTTGTAATTAAATGAGCTCGGACGAACAAAGTTAAAAAGTTGTTCCTTTTTTGTTTCACCATTACTCCAAAGATTTTAAAGCTCGATTCCGATGATGGATCACAGAGGTTTTGTCCAATGGGATTTCAATGCATTGGAGTTATTTAATCTTCATCTGTTCATAGAACAAACCTTTTATTCCTCCATGATCTTTCAAAATGGTCCTGAAAGGGTGTTAGATCGGCACTGCCTTCCCTATTCACCTTCCCTTCTCCTGAAGATATGCTGAAGGTTTGTGATGTATTAGAGCTTTTCCTGATTTTAGGATTCTTCATTGATCTCCCTGCACCTTCAAATTTTCTTGAAAGAGGCAAATTTGCCATCACAGAAAAGAAAGACTTGGCCTTTGTTATGACCAGACCTTCAGATCTCTAATTGAAATGATGCAGAGAGTCTGTAGACCACTAAATTATAAAAATCCGTAAATTCTTGGGGTTAAATAGGAAGACCGCCAACATAGGTTGAGATAGCTCAGCTGGTAGATCGCCAGCTCGTTAAACCGGAGGTCGTCGGTTCAAATCCCACTCTAGTCAATTGTTCTTCGTTCAACCCCAAATTTTTCACAGGTTTCATCCCCAGACCAAGAGGGAACTAACCAAGGGTTTGTTGTATTCATACAATCTCACCCCTGTTCCTGGAAACAGCAAGAGCGATACAAATTCTCATCTGTTCCATTGGTATTTATTTATGTGTATTCACCACAGAATAAATAAGTAGCTCAATACAATCCTTGTAGTAAATAAACTTAAAATCATAGGCATAGTTTTATAAGGCAAAAGCATTATTTCCAGGTTCATCAAAGGGACATTCAATCAAAAAAATGCTTTTAAAACTCAAGAAACGAAAACAATAGACCTTATGCATTGACGTCACCAAGCCGCCATCTTAGAGGTAAACTGATGATGAAACAATGGGAACGCGCTGATTTGTACGCGCGGCGCACAGGACTGGCCAATGAACGGCTTCCTTTTGACCTCTAGGCGAGGGCGCCCTACTCAAATGACGTCATATGCATAAGGTCTATAAAGCAACAAATAAGTATTCTTCTTACAAAATCCATGTTTCTTTTTGTCGAAAAAATACTTTGGAGAACACTTTTGAACAAAAACCCCCATTCTCTGGGACCTTCAACAAGTGCAACAAAGCAATTTTACGAAATCAACACAAATTAATACCTTCTTTTCAATTGAACTTAGCCGACGAGATATAATTTTTGCCAACGGCACTTATATATGCATGTATATATTTATATTTTCAAAAGTATTATAGGATGCTGAAATGAAACTTGCCATTATACATTACAATGTTACCACTTCTCTTTTGTACAGTATCCTAAAGGAGGAATTTATAATGTTAAAGTGTTTTTCTTTTGAATAATATTAAACGTATTTTGAACAAAACATGTAACTTTGCTGTTTTATTGGAATCCTTTTGAAAGCATTAGATGGGAGTTACTGTATTATCTTCCATAATTCAACCGTCTTTGCCTTTGCCCCACCCTACCCCCGTTACAAGGAGGCGGGCGCTGAACAGTTGTCGGTCACACTTGGCGATACAGTCATCTCCTTTTGATCAACAGAGGGCGTAACTGCATTCGGCGCTTTCTGTTTTTTTGTGAATTACCTAATGTTTAGAATCTAAAGGGTAATCGGCAGGCCGCCGAGACTTCGATTGACCTCGTCACCTTTAACCCTACAGATTCCTATTTAGAGTACACGACCCTTTGGGGTTCAACCCTAATAATTATTTTCAAAGGGCGGGTACCCTTTCGTAATTATCCCCCCAAAACGATGACCATAAAAACGTTCTTGAAGAGCACTGGGGAGCTGTTGATACTATAAAACATTGTTAGAAACGATCCCCCCCCCCTCTTCTGATTTCACCCAAAAACTTGATCGAGAAAGGCTTCAAGATCTGAACACAAAGAATTCCATGCAACGAGGATGTTTTCTTCATTGTTTTCTTGCAACCTCGATGGCTATAAATGAGCCCCAATTTCCACAGGTTTGTTATTTCATGCGTTTGCGCCCCCCCCCCCCTCCAAAAAAGTCCTCAAATAATATTTTTTTAAAGATCCCCCTAAAATAAATAAAAATTGTTATTTGTTTAGTGCGCACCCCAAAAAACGCATAAACGTACCTATTGGCATGGCTTGAATTGGGCCTTCATTTTCACCCCCCCCCCCCCCGCGTCGCTGCACGACAGGCGGCGCTTAAGTTCCGAAATACATTTTCTTTCAAACCCCCTTCCCGTCCTCAATTGTTCTCATACTTTAAATTTCTCTATAACATAAGTAAACACCCCCCCCCCCCCACCCTAAAATCCTATACAAAGAATTCATGAGAATCCGACTGGTGGGGGGGGGGGGGGGGCGGGGGGTACACCCATGTCTCATAGTGAACCCCAAACGTACCTTGCTTCCAGTTTGAAATAAGTGAAACTGTGTATTGTCAATGACAACTACCTCATAATGCAAACACACTTTCTGCAGTTTTCTTGAAAACTCTAACACAAAGAAGTCCAACCGTATGTGATTGCATAAACGAGTTTTTGGTTCAATCTGAATCTCTTCAGTCTTTCATACCCAAATTTCAGCAGGCAATCTATTGTTGTTCAATGAGCTAAAGCGAAAGTCACATTCCATCCTTCCTTGCAGTCCTGCATTCACTCTGCTTAGAACACTTAGTGGAGTCCAGTCGGTGTCCATACGGTTCAACATTTCAAGAAATAGCTCTAGATGTCTTCTCAAAGGTATAAGATGGTTTTCCTTTTCAATTGTTTTCAAGATAACAGTAATTCTTTGGTTTCTTTCACTCTTCGAGTAAATGATTGAAAAAGATTACAAACGTAACACGATCGACCCTCACTTTTTCACTCGTCTCTTGTGACCAAATTCAGTATTATTTGCCCACAATGTTGTGTTTTGTCATGAGGATTGATTGAAATGGCGGTCGGATTCGGGCATCTTACACAAATATTATCTTGATCTTGTATACTGTATTGTTATACTAGCCAGATTAGAGAGCCAAAGAAAAGGGGATTCAGTGTAGAAATATTGCCTAATTGTGACAATGGGTTGTTAAGTTCCAACTTGAAGTATTTTGGATGACCTAGGCCCTGAACAATTGTCCTAGTTTTGCCAAGAGGTGTAGGTCCAATTTGTAAAGTGTCGTGCTCCGACGCTTGGAAATTAAACACAAATTAAGTGTGGGTGTTTTTATCTGGCCGGTGTCATAGGGAAATCTGTCCCCCAGAGATTCTGTTCCCCCATAATGGAAATTAACGTAGGCTGAAGGAGGATGATTCAAAAGGGGGCGCTATATCAAACGGAGTTTGTGCATTGTTCGCCGTATGGGGGACGTAATCTCGGGGGGGGGGGGGGGTGTCGACACCAGATTCTCCTGCCTAACCGGAAAATAACTCGATGGACGGGCCTTGGGACAACCAATGTCAACTTGAGCAGATGCAAGAAGTTGGGAAGTCAATTGATATGTTTCTTTTTACTGTATTTTAAAATCAGTTTTGAATATTAAAATTTTGCACATACTATTGTTTTTATCGGAATTATTTAGTGAGGTGCCGCCCTGATACTCAGAGGATGTATAAAGCCGAGATGGGCGCTCTCGTGGGATCCTTCAAAACCACTTCTCAGTGTAAAGATACCCATCTCGGAACGCGGAAGACCTTCCAAAAGGTGGTGCCCTTTATATGCAAGCATCAAAGGGCCACCCATATATACAAGCAATCCCATGCCAAGTAAGTGTTTCTTGAGGAGATTTGAAAGATCAAGCGTCTTGAAAATAACGAAAAGACAACAAAACATTTCAGAAAGGTTATATAGCAGACACAAACTAAGACTTGATACACTAAAATATTGAAAGCAGGAGACTGGTGAAATTAAACAGAAACATTTGAAGAATTTCTTACAAACTAGGGAATTGAATCACCCTTCCCGTTAAAAACTTATTGACGATCGATTCTAACTTATCATAATCGTAGATTTTTGAAATGGGAAAAGCTAAATGAATTTATTCTGAACTGGATTTGTGAAGTTTTATTGAGTAATGATTTTAAGGTAACATGACCAAGAATTGCTTCTGCAGTACCATAAGTTGCACTTCCAAACGTCAACTTGCAAATTCACTTCATACATTTGAAGCAGTAAGAGTGGGCAACTGGAATGGTCTGGAACTCATTCACTTCAACTAAATTCAGTTCAATCCAACATTTATTTCCCTAATAAAAATTCCAGGTCAGAATTTACCCGGATACGGGTCCCTTGGGGCTTGAGCAATTTCTAGTCAGTGTGATCCTGAGTCTGTTTCAAAATGACCCAGAAATGGGTAAAATTTACACAAACTCTGGCTTAAAATCTCATTTTGTGACAAATTTCTGTGGAGCCATATATTATTCGAAAGACATTTTTAAAAACCTCCAGGGATGTTGTTTGTCATACAAAATACGAATCAGAGAATCTTGGAGAAACCTGTACGGAGCTCTTGATACAAGCACAAGTTTTCCTCTCGTGGGCCTGAATGTGTAAATCATGCATGTTTTGTTATTAAATCTTAATCTGTTTTTGTAATTCATTTCTACACTGTCTAAAAACCAACTTTGGATCAACTCGTGGGAGCTCTGAGAACCAGCAGTGTCTCGACATGAAAAATAATGTAAAGTTTTTGGAGATTTATAATTAATACAAAATAATTATAGCCAAAACTGCTTCGAAACATAGGCCTACTTTTATTTGAAGGTATAATCACTTTAGTTATTATCTTTGTACCTTTTACAGTGACAAATGTTTTTATTAATTTTGCTTTTTATAATATTGCATATCAATCTTAACTATACAACTCGTTATAGTGTAGTTTTTTATACTTTTGAAAAATATATATGTATTATATAATTGCATTATTGTGTTATTAGGAGGTGGCTATAGACTGGTTTTAATAATGTAAAATTATCAGTCTATTTATTTATTATTGTTGATTCGTCGCCTTTTTTGTTGTAAACGATGAGTAACAATTTCATTGGAAAGAAAAGTAATTGTTTTTATTTCTTACGGTATTTTAGATCTGGTTTGTGCTCCTGCTTTCTATAAGCTTGAATCGGTGTCTGACAAATGGGGACTTTTGGGACGCTAGGTGGCAGCACACTTACCAGGTAAATTCAGCGTTCTTGGTAATGTGCGCATGCTCAAAACTGCATAAACAATGGAAATTTACCTGGTAAGTCTGATGCTACCTAGAGTTCCAAAGTCTCCCATTGAACCATCAAACTGGGTAAGTAGAACTAAAGTAAATGGAGGCGAGCATTAGAACCGCTGACGTCCATATTGCTCAATGGATGTGGTACTTTGCGCTGGTTTGTGTGGCTTGAGCAGCCAAGCAGGAGACTCTTCTAGGCGACCGACCACTAAGACAGTCGGTCTCCACTGATCTACGCCCAGGGTGCAAAAGTGATCCAAACTCCACAACTCGCCCTTCCAAATTTTCTCTTGTAGAGACCCGGGGCACTTCCGCGCCAAGTTTACAACGGTGTAAAGGGGAACTGTGCCGTCGGCAAAGTGACAGACGCCAAAAATGCGGAAGAGTCGCTTGGGAAAGAAGTTACGGGAAATGGTAAACTAGACTCACCAATACCCGACTCTTGCGGGGTGAGCAGTCCCCTCAATTGGTCCTTCTCCTCATCCCAGCAAGGCTTCAGCTGGAGGAGCTGCTGCGCCAGCCCTCAACGGCGAAGGAACATTTTCCTTGATTTTCCGCGTTTTTTCCAGGCTCGGCAGCGGACGCTATTAACATTTTCATAACCGCGGTTCAATCTTACTGATGCTAATCTTTTAAGTTTGCATGTCCCTGCTAGACAAACTAGATCTTTTGCCAGGCACATTTTACATGTCCCTCGGAGCCGTGTTGGTGTGACCAAGCGTGGATTCATCTCGAGAATGTCTTTGTCTTACAACAGGTTCGATGGGAGGTGTGATGTGTTTGGAGCTCCTATACTGTTAATTGCTTCCGTATAGAAGTTTATAAATGTCTGAGTGCTGAACAGTTTTTTCCTCTATTATCTCTAACTCCGACTCATCCTAAACCTGCCCCAGCCCAACCTTACCCCCTTCTGTCAACGCCCCCCCCCCGCCAACGCCCCCCCCCACCCCCCCCCCCCCCCCGCCAACCCCCCCCCCCCCCCCCCCCACCCCCCCCCCCCCCCCCCCCCCCCCCCCCCCCCCCCCCCCCCCCCTCTGCCCAACCACCCCTTCCTTACATCCCTGTATCCCTTCCTTTAGTGGTACGAGGTGGGTTTTTTCTGCTGCTTTTTACTGATGCAGTTTGTTTTTAATAACAGTTTTGTGTAACTGTAATACTGTGTCATGAGAAAGATATTCGGTTATAAGGCCACCACGGATTTGTCTTTTAAAAACAGTATCGGTGGCGGGAACAACAAACAATTTCCAAAAGTAAAACAATGGCTGTCATATTGCTCGTTTTCTACCTATTTTCCAATTGAGGATCTGCAATGGCCCTATATACCCAAATCTGTCTTTCGACATATTCTGACTGTGTGCCAAATGCCATGCTTAAATCATCGAAGGCAGAATATTCCATTGCCTACCTGCAACACTATGAGTCTTTTTCACAAGAAAGTCTGCGTTCATGAACATAGTTTGGAGAACAATGCCACCTGAATCATTTTTAATAAATGAAAACGTAGATTGTTTGCAATCAAACATCAGTCGTAGCACTGTAATATCTTGCAAGCATTTGTAGTTTAATGTCAAAACGCATTTTGTAAAACAGCTCATTCATATATGGCATGTTGATAAAATAATCCATAATTGTCCAGAAATGAGTCGGTTAGTGTAAACGTATGCTTCAAGCTTCTATCATAGGTATACACTAGTCCGATTTGACAGCAATTACATCATTATATTATCTATTACAAGGATGTTATTATAAAGGTCATCCTTGCTAACTTAATTAGAACACACAAATTACACATAAATAATTAAATAATAAAGTTTCATTGTTATTTCCATAATATTATATAGCAACAAACCATCTTTAGTGCATTGTCAACCACACAAAGCTTTGCTACTTGCAGATAAACAGCACAAGAGGGCGTTCTCACCCCTTAGCCACAATATTGTGGGTCTTTTCCAAACCTCAGCTTAGGCTCCGTGTCCAGCTCCAGGCTTCGTTTGTTGCCGAAACACCGTTCAAAATGTATACTGCTCCAAAATTGACGGAAAAGGAGCCGGAAGCCGGTGAGCTGGAGCACTAGCCGCGGTTTAGAAAAAGGCCCCGTGTAATGAGAGAACCAGAATGTTAGCTCACCATGTTTTACAGCGGCATCTAATTATTACAATACGTCCATTGTAATTAGAAATGCAATGAAATATTGGCCCCTATGTACATTTACAAGGGCATGTCACGCATTAAAACCGAGGTCTTTAACAAAAGGGATCCGGTGAAAAGGTGCACCGAGGACGTCCTTGCTTTGTTGTGTACAAAACCAATGGGGACGTCGCTTAAAAAAACAAATCCAAACAAAGGGAGAACAAAGGAATGTCCTCGGTTTACACCATAATACAAACATGTACTGTACATACACTATTCCGGTGACGGAAAATTTAGTACGAGGAGACTAAGCCTAGTATGCAACAATGCTTTTGGTAGATTTTTCTCAATCGTTATAATAACATGTTGAACTGATAAACCTCTTGTAAAATGCCATCATTGTCAGAAAATTTAAAACACTTGAGAAAATGACATTAACGACCGTCAGTTTGGTTGGTCTTCAAAATGTCCATTCATCAACAGCTGCACTTTCGATTAATTGTTTTGGACCCCCAAATATTTAGTAACATTTACTGTTTTTCAATTGGCAATCAATTTGTGTCCACACTAACTATAGGGGCGGGCGATTCTATCGTTAACTAGGCCTATTTACAATGTTGTTCCTGCTGTCTTAATCGTTTCCAAGCTCCATGAGTAAAAAAAATAATTGTTAAAATCCTAAAATTTAATTTTTAAAACACATTAATAGAGGCAGTATTTTTACCTCCCGACCTCGGTTTGGTTAGGTTTGCCATGGACCGCAATGGAAAATAGCTACCTGAATAAAATGCAGGGCTGAAAGATTGATTCTGACGGTACAGTAAACTTTGTGTGGGATCATATTTTGGGTTCTCATTATTTAGCAAAGTATTAATTCTACACGATTAATACTTTAGCTTCCTGCTTATATTGATTTGGGATAATATTACGGTGTCCCCGGGGTGCCACTGCAAACATATACTGTCACCATTGTTTCGTTTGCTTCAATCTTTAGCTTCCCACGTCATGTGTACAATGATTTATCAATTAATTATTAGATATACAGAGATATTTCATTAAACATTTTTTCGGGGGGGGGGCGTCAGCTTTTGATGCAATGCCCCAGCGGGTATACGTGTTAACTCCATACACAATCAGTAGTGCTACGTGCGTTGGGTATTTTCAACCAGAAATAATTCTTTCGCTTTTTAGCCAATGAGCTATAATGGCTGGGGTGGGGGCTGGAGACTGGACAGCGCGAGTGTTGTTTTTGATCTGGGTGTTACTTCTCAATGAATTTCAATCAGTTTTTTTAAAATAGCTGTTAATGTTTTAAGTTTGTCGTGTCTCCAATCACGATGTTTGTGGGGGGGGGGGGGGGATGCGGGGCTGTGTTCTGAGGTGTTTACTCTTGCCAATATATGTTGTACTGCACTGTCTAAAATATTGTTGTCTTAACTCCTTTTCATATATTTCTTTGTTTTAGATGTTTACTGTCCTGTTCTGGAGCTTTAATCAATTTTAGACATGTATTTTATTTTTATTTTTAAAGATTGGACAATAAAGATTTGAATTGAATATGCACATGACGTCATTTGAGTAGGTCGCACTCGGCTATAGGTAAACAGAAGGTAATCCATTGGCCCAGCCTATGTGCTGCGAGTACATAGGTGTGCGATTTCCATTACGTCATCATCGTTTTACCTCTAAAGATGGCGGAGTGATGACGTCAATGCATAGGGTCCATTGATCTCCATTAATATTGATGGAGATCAATGATTAAGTCTATAAAGTTCGTTAGTGTGACGTAGTTTCTCTCTAAGCCACGCTCAACTCACACAAACTGACTCCACTGCCTGATGTCCATAGGAATTGCATTGAGCTAGTTTGATTTATGCAAGAAAATTGTTTAATTGAACTTGGTTTTTTACATACGTACATCGAAGACTCGATGTCTTCTCATCGGAATTATAAGTTTCTGTCATAAGAATTGCCTTTGAACGATAAATTGGTAGCTTTTGGCAATTTTATACACAAACGTATGCCAGCTTTGGAACCAGAAGTATAGCAAAATAATTTCTAAATTGCGGTCCAAACCTATATCTGGTATAAAGAGGGCGTTTCAATTGTTATTTAATTATCCAGTCCCAAGTCACACCTACTGTTTAACCCTTTATACTCGATACTTAAAAATGCAGAACAGGAACGATAACTATTTTGAAAATATTGAAATAAGATGTTTCTAAATCTTGTAGTCATAGTCGAAAAAAACCTTTTATATTAGTCACTTAAAAGACATGGGGAAAAGTGAGCGTGTACTTAACAAATCTATAAAAATTGTGCCTTTTTATCCGGTGTGTGAGTCGGGAGAAAATAAGAACAAACATGCACAATTTTCAGCATGTATAAACATTGTCCTTAATTGGTTGTGGCGTCTTTTAGGTTTTCCGATACAGTTTTCTCGAATATGACTTCATTTTAAAAGGAAAGATTTTCACAGCTAACAAAATTGTTTTAGTATAAACTGTATGCAGGCCAAAGTATGGTTAATACAATAATCAAGTAAAAGTGCATGTGACTTAGTTCTGCAAGGTCATGTCGTTGACTTAACTCATATTTCCGATCATTACGATTACAAGCGATGTATAATCAGAATCAAATGCTAAGTTTAACATGAAATTACGTAATTATTTCATGATAGATGCTACGACATTTTATCCAAGTATTTCATACTTAAATAAAACTAGTGCATTTGATTGAGTTGCTTTTGAAAGTAATATTATTCATCAAAATAATTGGCTCAATTTGTAATTTAGTTTTTTACTTGTATTTTTCAATTATTAAAACTTCGGCAACTGAGTTATATAAACTTACTCAGATTTTTGGTTTTACCCAATTTGAGATTACTTAAACATTCAAGTCGAAGTTATGGTATGACAGTTTAAGTATCTTGTACTTAAATATAACAAGTGATTATGATTGGGTTGTTTTTTTAAGTAATAATTAATCAAAGTTTTTAATTATGATTAACTCAATCTTGCACGTTGTTGACTTTACTAATTTTTGTGTGTCTTAAAAACTTATGGAACCAAGTAATCAAAACTGTTTTAATTTTAAAGTTTTTTGAACTAAAATATTTGCATAAAAGCAACAAAATATGTGTTTTAAGTAGTATCTAGTCATTTTATTTGCTCAACATTTACTTCAGGTAAGATTCATTTTTTGAGTGTATAGCTTTCAGACTAAAACTAAACAAATTATTTTTGTCATCCTTACCAATCTTTTGCAATACCTTTAGATGCAAATACAATCTTCATCACCTCTGACAAAGGATTATATGGAAGTAAATTAAACAAGAATGCATTACAAATAGCGGTCTAAATTTCTGTCCTCATGTGCGGAATGAAATTTCCGTGTCTGTTATAATCCCACGGCCAGCAGTAACTTCAATGCGTTTTTATACAGATAATGTCAGTCCATATTAGTTGCCTAATGTTGTACGCTTAGCCAAGTATTTGTCTATTAGTACAGTCCCCGTCTAATCTTTCAAGCTTCAAAAGAAACATCTCTTCAACTTCCGTGACCAACTCATTGATATCATTCGACGTACTTCGCTCGGCTCGCAGTCGTTGGTACATACGGACGAGCCTGTTGATGCCGTGTGGGGGCGCTATATCCCTATCGAAGTGCTGATTGAAGACGTTTGCGATCCGACCTCCAAACTGGTGAATGGTGTGGAGAAAGAGGGCGTTTTTGCCGGAGTCCATGTCGCGACAATGTGCCATGTAATTAAAGGTCGTTCCGTGTGCTTGATAGGGGAGCTCCAATAGCAAAGGCACAAGAAGAACCAGAGTAGCTGACCAGAGTAAGAACCGTCTCTCCATTATCCTGAAACGATAGAGTGTCAAGACAGTTCATTTAATAATAGTTAAACCCTGCTTTGGGAGCCGCTGTCGGCAGATGCTGACATATTGTAATACTTCCATTGTCTTAACAACATTCATTGTACACTCACTGGTCAGCTCATATGCCATGATATCGTCAGCTGGACCTTTCAACACTTCGTAGAGGGGGAGTCAATCAACATGGGACAGTGATTTGGTTAGAAGGGTGCAGGACAAAAAAATTGCCAGCATCCTTTGTGTGCAAAATCGGTATGTCAATTGTCAATGGTACTGGTAGATGAAACCAAATTATAAAACTTAACTAATTAAGCAAACAAAATTGGCTGGGTATATCTGGACTTGTAAACAACACCCTTTAGATTGAAGAAACCGTTGAAAACACCCTCTTAACCTGTGGAAAAAGCTTGTCAGCGTGTGGTGCTAACAATGTACCACAAGGGCATTGCAACCAAACTGAGAGTGAAGGTAGGTATAGTTTGCAGACATTGAAAACATGTACTTCAAAGTTACTACAAAATAACTTACTTAACTAAAGTACATTGTTATTCCCAAGTAGCCAGTGAAATCGTTTTGCCAGGTGTTATTTTATTTTAAAGAAAACTTCAAAGTTGTATCATTTTGAAGCGATGGTCGGTCGACCACTGTTTGAATTATTAGTTTTAAAACAAGAAGGTCTCTCTGGCGTCACCATTTGCACCATGCAAACGATAGAGCCTATAAAACATCCTACCCACAAATCCACATTTTCTCAAAAAACAACAATACCATTAATGTGTTTTCCCTAATACGAAAGCTTTCTGATTATAGCTTTCAATCAGTCCCAACCCCTCAGAGAAAAAGCTCTAAATTTATGTCAAAATCTAAGACCCAAGACTTCCCAAGTAATAAATTGCCCAATTTATGCAAACAACGCCTTGTAAACCATTACATGGTACTATATAAATAAATGGTCTTATATTTCAAACATAGCTCCGCATACCTTGTAGAAAAATAATGGGTGCTTTGAGACCGCCCTCTGGGTGTGATAAAAATATAGGAACTGCTTAATATATTATTCTCGCTTGGTCCTAAACAAAGTGCACAAGTCACAGCCCCTGACACAGATCAATTTGTTTTATTATTTGCAATAAAAAGGGGTCCTTGCATTTATTTATTATATTATTTTTATTTTTATTTTTTTATTTTTTTTTGGGGGGGACTTTTACAGGTTGCTGTTTTTTTGTGTCATTTGAAGACTGATCCATTATTTGTTTATATATAACACAACCAATTAAAACTAACTTAGAAACAAAATGGAAGTTTGGGACGAGGGCGAGTTTATTTTTTAGAAACCCCAATTGACAATCACGCCCAATTTTGTGATACCGTTGGTAGGCTACTATAATGATAACATGAACGTCAGTAAACTTGGGCAAAACTCTTGATTGTTAAGTAACCAGAAACGGATGTCAAGTCTTAATTCACTCTTTATATGTTTTTTTTCTTTTCTTCTTCCTTTTCTTTCTTTATTGTTCACGCTCACAGAGAGCAAACAAATTAATATTTCTGTAATGTGGACCGGGGGGGGAGGGGGTCATCGACGGGTGCAACGAGCGGAATTAAACGTCTTCTTTTTCAACACATTTTCCCACAGTGGTATGTATTCTTTATCAGAAAATTAAATAAAAAACTGAGAAAGTGAAATGAACAATGCAGACTATGAAACTTTACTTTCACTTCTAGCCGTTTCAATAATCATTCCTTTATTCCAGACCCATAAATAAGACTTACATTAAGTTTTACTTCTTTACAAATAGACATGGAGTATGGTTTACACCCAACTACAAAGACAAGTAGAAGTGTATCTACTAATCAGCGAATAATGGGTAAATCTGACAATATGATTGGGTAGTAATAATGTGACGTCAGAACAGGAAGATTGATTTCACGTGCCGGAAGTAGGCCTGCGTTGTGCGTGTAGGGGCCTATTCACTCACTCAATACACAATGAAGGGTATCGTTACACGAGAGCTTAATAATTCAGCACACTTCAACATAACAAACTCATTATAACGAATAAGTGGCCAGTTTTGCTTTTCTAAACTTAGCCGTTGTATTCAATCTTGTATTGTCGAAAATCATTTTCGGTGCTGCGGTCGTATTTCGATCGGGTGCTTTTTTCACTTAATAGTCCTCATATAATCCGAGGGACACACGCAGTTAAACGTATTTTCTTTCATGATTATACATTTGTTATACATTTTTTATTATCATTTTTTTCTAGCTGAGTGATGCAAAATTGTTTAAATGTTATTATTTGGCGTTTATTTGTTCTGATCAGTCTCAATCGAACTTAAGAAAAGGCATGTTTTAAAAGTCATCAGCAGATTTTTAGAAAAGGACCGAAAAGAGAACACATTCTAAAGTCAAATGCACACATATTTTTTTTTTAATTCGAGCCTGGCGATTAAGAGTTTATCTTTTACAATTCAAGAACTTCTGAAGGCCTGACGTTTCAACCCTAGTAGAGTCTTTCTTAAAATGACAACACAACAGTTCAATTTTGGTTCGATAGATGTACATTTTTTATTATTTTGTTTTACCCTTACACTGATGTGTATTTCTAAGCACAGTATACTTAGTACTTTCCCGAGTTCTGTGAAAAACAATGATTTGTTTTTAGTTTATTTTGGTTCATATGGGAAGCAGTTTGCAAGAGCTTTTTCCCACCTTCTTTCTTCATAATTCACTCAATCTATCAATATTACGGCTCGATGCTCAAAATGAACCTCAAAAAGAAGTTTTTTATATTTCTTGAAAGTCAATCCTGATCGTTTTGGATAAAACATGACGGTGAGTTTGACAAGAATCGGCAAGAGCGATGCGAACGCAATTGGCAGAGAAAAACAAACACGAAATTTACTCTCACAAATTAATCGTTCCTCATTTAACATTTTTATAAACACACTTTCTGCTGTTTGAAAAAATGCATTCTTCTTTGACGTCTTCTTTAGAATACTTTCTGGAATTTAATTCAACCCACGTTGAATCCAAAGAGGTATGTCTTTGTTAAATGGTGTGTTCAGTGGAGTGGAACGAATCTGATGACCTCAATTCAGTCAGGTCCTTGACATTTTGAAATGTTATTGTAATTCCGTAATGATAATGGCATAGACCGCCCACATTGTAGTAACGATATTAACATCACACATGCTGGTGAAAAGGGGGTTGCTTTATGTCTAAGATGGCATAAGAATAACCTATTGTCCCCACCTCACTCTGTTTGGTTCATTTATCAAGTAATAAAACAAAAGGGAAATTGACGGAGTAAAATCTAATTAGTTTTAGTTTGAACTGGCTACACGGCAGTTACAGGTTGAATAGCTTCTGGCTGGCACACACGAAAAAAGGTATTGACAAAATGAAGGAGAACACCAACATTAAGACCAGATGGATCAGTAGCGCCGGCACGTTTCCGAAGGCCGCAGGTTCACATCCCGCTGTAGCAATTTTTTCCTCTTTTTTTTTCCAACCGAAAATGTTATTCAATTAGGCATATAGGCCTACATTCCTCTTGCGTATTGCATAAGAAAACTGTTCAATGTTAACAGAGAATGGAAAATACATCCATTTTCAAATTAAATTTGGCGAGTTTACCATTAGTAATCAAAATTAATTGTTTTTTCTTTTTCTTTTTTCTACTTTTTCTTTTTTCTACCGTTCATCTTCATTTTATTGTTCGTGGTTGCGGCCTAGCAGAAGAATTAAGTTGAAAGTAGTCAACAAGTAGTCAATTTTGTTGTTGTTGAGATTACCAAATAATTTTCCCTCGTGGTCTAAAAATAGAATTTATATTCAGTATTTTTGGTCCACTCTTTAATTTCTGTCCAAAAAGAAAGAAGAAAAAACTTGCATGTGGATCACGGTTTCACTATTAATCCGACAGAAAGATTGTACATCGCTTTCTCCTTTTCACAAGAAAAGAATTTACACCCACGATTCTATTTACAAGTATTGGAACCACCGTAATGGTGTATCCCACGTAATTGTGAAAGGCAAGCTGCAAAAATTGGAAACAGACCATTTGGATATTTGGAAACTAGTTCTCAATTTTATTTCCCATTTATCAGTAAACAACCTTTTTAACCTGATTTGGGTTTTTGAGGCATTGCATGGTGACGTATCAATGTATATTAGGGAAATTACTGGGTAAAACAGGGCTAACACATTGGTGTAAGGGTTTTTAAAAAAACATATTCTGTATCCCCGATGCAAAACATACCATCTATTAAATGTATTGGTTGCGGTAGAACCATGTGCGTATAGTATGATCTTTGCTGATGTGTCGATTTGACCCTAATCTCTCCATCCACAGTTCTCTTTCCAGCAGTGCTGACTCTACACTGAAACCCCTAAATCCCCACAAAGAGATCAGCATCTCAAACACTCTTCAGTCTCCTGACAATGACTAGAGCAGGCTAGTCGAAATGTTGAGACCATTATTAAGAACTCACTCCGTGGAATTAAAGTTAATAACGAGGAGTCCCTTCGATCCACTGAGCGAAAGTAGTAGTCCCGGCCGATTTATATATTACCTTCTTATCTTTTTAAAAACTGTTTCCCGATTAAATTTTATAAAAGGAGAATGAATTTGGTTTAACCTGTGAGTAAAATTACTAAAGGATTTCTTAAAACCACCGTATTCTAAAAGGTTTGTCTTTTAACATACCTTTCTGCCAAAACGAGGCTGGGAGGAAAAGTAACATGGTGCCCTTTTGGCTCTGTAGATCCACAGTGGACGATGTATTTGCGTGCGAAATATTGATGCAAAAAATATCGCGAAAGAGTACTAATTAGGAATCGTCATGGTGTATGTTTGAATGAATGAATGGCAAGGTTATGGTTAATAACGCGGTTCTTTTATAGGCTTAAGCACCTTTTCATCCCCTGAGGGCGTCTCAAAGGGGCTCCTTATGTTTGTTCTACAAGTTATTATTTATTTATTTATTTATTTATTGCAGTATCTAGATACTGGATAAAACGATC
This sequence comes from Leptasterias polaris, assembly GCA_037783415.1. NCBI lineage: Eukaryota > Metazoa > Echinodermata > Asteroidea > Forcipulatida > Asteriidae > Leptasterias > Leptasterias polaris. Next base: position 360,587 of record JAZGTN010000122.1, read on the forward strand.
AGCAAAAGCTGACTTATATCAATGTCCTGTTTTCCATCAATGGCCAACGTTAACAACGTAGTAGGAAAATACAGTTAGTAGCAAAGTATACCCTTGGTTTTTGGAACCGTTCGATTGTTTTAATCCTATATACATGTAGATATATGCATAAAGACTAGCCTGTGAACATTTCATTTCAAAGGTAGTGGCGTTTTTGAGATATTGCCGAAAATCCGGAGCGACATTAAGAGAGTTTGCATTTCTTGTATTAACACCATGCCTATCTAAGTTCATTTCTACGTCATTACATAGTCGACTTGGAGCAAGTCCGTTGGTTTGCTCGATGACCCATTTATTTATGAAGCACCATGTAAAGGTTTACAAGGTACAATACAGAATTGGCGCAATTCGCAGCCGACCGTACCAGTCAGCATCGGGGGCAAACCCTGGGTTCTTGTTCGTGTGCTGGGTCCTTTTACATGCATTACACAACACACGAGGCCAACGACTTAACGTCACATCCGATGGACTCCGAAGCAATAATGGTTAAGTGTCTCCTTCTGGTCAAGAAACACTGCTTGAGAGTCAAGTGCGCTTAACCGATCGGTCACGAACGCCAGGTTGAATAATTAATTACAGCAGTCCGGTCAACTCTAATAAATAAAACAACATTTTCATGGAATCATTTTCAAGTCTAGCGATTACGACATTCACACTTAGAAAAAAGAAGGTTCGAATCCCATCTGTTTTGTATTTTATCGCTTGTCTGCTTTTTAATAGTTTAATGAGTGTTTCCTTTTTGTATATAGATAGTTGCTGACTTGTGTATTTTTGTGAAGCGCTTTGAGACCTTGCATAAGACGTTATATAAATGCTGTATTATCTAGGGTGCCTTTGGAATTATGTTTGCCGAGATTCAGGTTTTATCCTGCATCGGTGTAGAGCAAATCCTAAACATATTAGTCTCTGTCGTTGATGCTTTTATTTACATCAGTGAAATTCAGACAAAGTTATTGTTTGAAAAAGAGTGTGCGTGCGCTCAGTGTCATTTTACAAAATAAATCATTTAAATGAATTATTTTACTTCTGTATACAAAATTCACAACTGATAAACGTATCAAATAAATTAAAGATATGTATATATTTTTTCTTTTCTTTTTAAGCTGCCGTTTGCGAAAATTACCTCTTGGAATATTCTAAGGAATTAAGAATGAATAATTGAACAGAGTGAATTCCTTGCATGTTTTATTCAAGCTGCTTTTTGTCCAGTTTAAAATAAACTTTTAAAGGTAAAATCTGCGGCAAGTACGTCTATGAAGCAAGTATAATTAATGCAAGTTATTTCGGCTCTATATTCAAAAAATTTACTCCTTAAAAAAGGGTTTTTCTGAAAATAAATTATTTGTCAAATGTTAACGAGACTTGTGGCATGGAATCAGACATCTGGCTAAGCCCCGAATCAATGTAAAGATGTTTAGGTTTTCCGACAATCTCTTCTACATAGTAATTCTTAGCATACACGTCTCTACTAGCCACTTATCATTTTAATTGCTGCGGAAAACTATAAAGACCGAACGTCTCTATTTTTATGACATTTTTCAAAAGATTTGCTAGCCTTGCCTTTGGGAGAGACCTTCTGAGTGTATGGCAAAAAAGACCGAGCAAGGTGAATTTGTAATTCAGAGATGAAGGAAAATATGATTCCATAATGATAGATTCTTTATGCAAGGTTATGTCAAGTTGAAAAAAAGTGGCTATCCATCACACGGTCACGTAATGTTGTTCAAAGGCTCGCGTTCACACTGATGGTTAAGGAAAAATTCATGTCAGGCGACGAACCAACAGAATCATAATTCTTTGCCATAAAAATAGAATTTTACCTTTTTTTAAATGTTTATTTAACCATTACGTTTATTTTGAACTGATGGTTTTACTTAATATTGAGCTTTTAGGCTGTGATTAGAGCTATATATTCATTTTCATTTCTGTCATTTCACTTTGGCTTTATTAAAGTATGAAAATTATAATAAATATTGTTTTGAAAATTAAAAGTCCAAGTACCCAAGCTGCTTGTTTTACAATGATAACAAATTATGCTAGAAATTGAATAGACCTTATGCATATGACGTCATTTGTGTAGGGCGCCCTCACCTAGAGGTCAAAAGGAAGATGTTCATTGGTCAGTCCTGTGCGCCGCGCGTACAAATCAGCGCGTTTCCATTGTTTCATCATCAGTTTACCTCTAAGATGGCGGCTTGGTGACGTCAATGCATAAGGTCTATTGTATTGACAATTTAAAACAAATTTAGTTGACTAACAACAACAAACGAACAACAAGCAAACATTTTAACCAGACAAATGAGAGAATTATTGTTATACAATTATGCATAATTCTGTTTATTAAAAACAAAAATTCTTTAAGCGCTAACTCAAAACCTGTTGTGGATTTTGAAGTTATAAGCCACAAGGGAAACTGACCGTGTAAATTTTTAATAATTTTGGTTTGAACAAAGAACTCTGACTAGAGCGGGATTTGAACTGATCCGGATGTCGCATATTCAAATTCCGCTCTGGTCTTTTTTTGTTTGTTTTCTTTTCTTCTTTTCTGTTTTTGTGGGGCGCTGTGTTTCCAGTGGAGCATTCATCATGACTCGCCTCGTATAATATTAATCGCAAACGCACCCGACCAGAATTGTTGATGTTTATAACAATCTTGTATATTTTTAGAACATAAATTATATAGCCAGAAGAAGATTTCCTTTCAGAATTAAATTACTTAACTTTATCCTTCAACGTCTACGCTACACCATTTGCAATCAGTATCAATTCCAGTTGTATGTAGATTGTTTTCTAGTTTTTCAAATTGAGCCAAACCTGCACACTCTCAGAATTGACCCGGGTCTCAAGAGGCTTTCCGGGTCCCAGGAGGCTTTCCGGGTCCCAGGAGGCTTGACCAATTTCCGGGTCACGAAAATTGTATTTTTACCCGGATTCTGCGTCTGACTCAGCTTGACTCATTGTCTTGATAAGGTTTTACATACTCCGGGTTATCTGACCCATAAATGTTTGTCTATATTCCTCTGTTGGTCTGATTGTATTTCTGCATAATTTTGTATAGCAATGTTTTTTTAAAGCCTGAATGAATAAATAAATACAATAAATAAATGAGCACGGTTCACGCTTCAAATATTGTATTAATTTTGATTTCGGCAATAGAACTGAGCAATGGTGGTTTTGGAAGTCGTGAAAAACGTCTTCTCGATTTCGACAGAATTTCAGACACTCAGAATAATTTCTCTAGAGGATTGAGTCTGGTATTTTTATTCAGCTTTCAGATTGAAGATAATAACTGACAATTTCCAATCAATCAATCATTCAATCAATCAATCAATCAATATTTCACCATATCCCGAAGGACGTTGGCTCTAAGTATTTTCACTCTCCAATCCTGCCTATATCTTGTGCTCTTCGGTGTTCCGGGTAGAAGGTGATAGATGTCGTTTTCCCATCTTCCTTGGCCAACCCTGTTTATAGTTCCCAGTTACTGTTTTAAGAAATGTCATTTTGGAAGTCTGCTGGTTTCCATTCTCAATACTCAATTTCCGATACTTTATCTTAAATAAAAACTTGTCAAAGCATGACCAGAATAAGCGACAGCACACCCCCATGGCATCAGCATTTAATAGAAGCCCAACGTTGCAGCACTTAAAACCACTAGCGATCAGTAAAACACCAACCACAGCACAGCGGAAAAGGGTGCATTTCCGCAGGCTACTGGTGCGGAAATCTTGTGCTGCTGCTTTTCCGTTTATGGAATTGTAACTGCTTGGCTCAAGGTTGGTTAATTCCGTTGCCCTGAAAGAGTGAATGTGTTACTATTCGCAACACGTTATCACCGCTTATTAGTATGGGTGCTGTATACATGAAGATTTTCTCTCAAATTACGAAATTAATTTGACCGCGTGGTTCGAAGGAAAGACGCAAATTAGACCCCTTAGCCTTGTACGTGAAATACATGCCATGCAACTAAACCTATTTACCAGCAATTCCATCACTTCACTCACATCCTTCGGGATCTGAAGAACTATTAAAAAATCTGTCTGGTCCAGACTCGGCTCAATTATTGTTAATGGGCTGCGAGTTCCACCTTTTAAATCAAGTTACTAAAACGTGGGATCATTGATGACAGAGATTGATGACCATTTTGTATTAGTCTCGACTGGTAAACTTATTCAAGACAGAATTTGGCAGTGTTGTTTTGAAATGAAATGTAAGAATAACCTTCGTAGTCCTGTACACAAGACGAGTGTTGGTCAAGACATTATTTTGGGGAATGTGTATATCATTCCAAACCTTATTCACACTGCTGGATATAAATCCATAGATTATGTTCTCTGTTTTGTGTAAAAATTATATTTTATTATTGGCAGGAGTCTGGTTGTACACATCTTTTGATGGCAGTTTTTTATACTGTTGTATTTCTTTGACACTGTCTTTGAAACTTTGATTCATTGAGTGTCTAAAAGATTTAAAATAAATAAATAAAATGGATAAACAAAGTAAATGAAGATGAGTGTTTTTCTCTAGACTGTTTTATTAAGGAATTGATATGTACCCTAATTCATCGAAGGTGGGGTAAACATGAAAACAATCAATATAAAAACGATGGGTCCGAGACTTCACACCAACGCTCTTTGAGTACAAAGGCTGATATTCCAATCTCATTCAAACCATAAGTTTTACTTATCCAAGTGGGCCTGGAATCCCTTTTCAAATAAAGAATCTTAGAAATATATACCATGTGACTTGTGACATCACATATTTACAACAGAGCCACAGAGCCTGGACTTCCTGTAGGCACGATTTGTACACAGATCAATGGAAGAAAACAACAAATCTTATGTTTTATGAAATTTGGGCAAAATTATGTGGAAATAATGACACGGGATGTGAAATTTCCCATTATAGCCAGTGTACTACCTTGCCTGCCTGACAGGCCCTTGATACAATGTCAAATTGTTTGTAAACAGAGGTTAAAAGACCTAGTTAATCCGGAAAACTAATAATAGCCTACTGTAGCTTTTACATAGTGCCACCTTTATATTCATTTTACGCTCTTCAATTCCGGTTCTGTCTACAAGCGATAGAAACTAGCGACAACTCTGTTTTCTGTTTTGCTTTTTTACATGAATAGACAAAAAATTAAAGAAAACAATTAATTTTGGTATTCCCTTTTAATTTGCATTTGGAACAGTACATATTTCTTTCAAACCATGGCCAAAACTATTTGAGAAAACCCTTCAGAATACCAACATATTATTGTTTCGTTTTAACAAAACCAAATTCATTTGGAATAGAACTGGCTTCAACAAACATTATCTTAAAAGACGAAAACGTTTCAGGGAGATTGATATTTGTTTGCAGTTGGAGACAATAAAATTATTCTACCTAGGGGATTTATACCTTTGTTGTTTCAACATCCGATGAATTTGTCATCAAAAGACACTACCCGGCTCGTCGAACACAAAATTCATCACAAATCTCTTGCATCAGCTGCTGAAAAATCATTCTCTTTTGTCGCCCCTAAACTTTGGAATAGTCTCCCTCGATCTCTGCGCTCTGCCGATTTACTTCACATTTTCAAGAAGCATCTGAAGTCACACCTATTCCCACAATGATTGGTTGTCTGTTTTCCTACTTCGCAATTTTTGCATCATTGTTATACCATGTATTTGCTGTGTATCATCACAAACCGCTGTGATCTTGATGAAATGGCGGTATATAAAAATTGTTGTATGTATGTATGTATGTATCCATTAATTCATCGTTTGTCATCAAAGAGCATACAACACATTTACGTAAACTATGGCGTTTGGAATGCCCCCGGATAAAGCATTGAATTTCTTAAAATTTGAAAACATCGGGAGGGGTTACGATATTTACGTTATTGGACATTATTTCCATCTGAATTAAAGCCAAAGTTGAGGAAATAGCATTCAAATACACCAAGACTCACCAGTGCTTTATTCCGATTGCCTTTAATAGTCGACATAAACCCGATAAATAATCTTCACTGACAAAGCATAAACTATATTTTTCGTCGGTTTCACCATAAACGGCCAACAAATTTGACGAAATTTTTTACCATATTTTGACGAAATGTTCTCAAAGTTTGACGAAATGTTTACGATATCTGATGAAATTTTCACCAAATTTGACGAAATGTTTAACAAGTTTTACGAATTTTTCACCAAATGTTACCAAATATTTCACAAATTTTACAAAAAATTCTCCAAACTTGACGAATTGTTTTAAAAAAATTACCAAATTTGACAAAATTTTCACCAAATTTGACAAAATGTTCACCAAATTTGACGAAAACATTACCATATTTGACGAATGTTTACAAAATTTAACGAAATGTTTACTCCAAGTTATTTGTCTTTGCTGTGTTTAATTCTACTGTTTATGGTTTTAGTTTTGGGGGTTTTGTGGAGGCCAACTTACCGCATTAATGCAATTTAATTCAACGTCCTGATATCCCTTTAAAATACGTTGGTATACTTTCAGTCCTTTGCGACAAAAAGAACGAGTCCCACCCTGTTAGTTCCAACCTCTTTAAGAAATGGTCCTTCTGCATTTCAAGAACCTTGTTGTATAAATCCGTTCTCAAAGACATGACACTCAATAATCGATTAACGTTTAAGCTCTACTCCCAGGTCAATTTTGCAGTTCAAGTAAAACCTTAAGGATTTGAATAATGATGTGCGTTTTCGAAAACTAATATTGTACCACCTCCTTTGAAGAGAATCGAATATTATAATTACATTTGCTGATTTAAGTTTCTCCTGTATTGACAGTTATATTTGAAAAGGTTACAACAATCTCATAATTTTCCGCAGTTTGACAAGTTGTCAGCTATCAAGCTTGACAAGTAGGTTTTGCGATGATATATCGATCGCTGAAGGGGAATGCTCGGTGTCTTGATATCGCTTCCCCTCCAATTCCCTCTAAGACCCCCCATGCCGCGGTCTTGGAATTCCCAGTCTCAGCTACATCACTGTTAAAACATATTTAAACATAATAATGCCGATTCCTGGAGAATTTTCTGATGAGCGTCAATACTTGACCTCGATCTTAACATTATTGCGATGGAGATTATTGGTACGTTACTCCTTCATCTTCTGAAATGCCTCCAAGCGATTGTAATTATAAGTAGAGGAATTATAGAAATCTGTCCGATTTCATAAGACAATCTGCAACAAGCTGTTTTGTGTTTGGGGGTATTTTTGTTGAACGAAACTGTAGTAAAAATTCCGACGCTTTTGAAAATTGATTAGCGCACATTTATTCGTAAATTGACACGGGGAATGATTTTCCAGAATGCCATCGCGAAACAGTACACGTCTTTGCTGTCAATCATGTAGGTTTATAAAAATAGCTCTAAGCTGAGTTTGGCAACCACATAGAGATCATTAACAGGATTTTTGAAAATTTGACAGCCGTTTGACTAAGAAAAAATACACCAGTTTATAGAGAACGTTGAAATTGTTTTGGGTTGAATACAGAAAAATTTAGCCAACAAAGGGCTAGATGGCTTAATAGTTGGTATTCGTTAATCCGGATGTCGCAGGTTCAAGTCCCGCTCTAGTCGTTTTTTTTTGGATCAACCAAAATTTATTTTTAAATATATTATTCAGTTCCCTTGTAGTTTTTTACCTAATAATGTTATACATTACCGTACACTAATAAATTGTTACCCTAACAAGATGACAACTAAAATCAAACAACCTAACTTTGAAAACGCATCACACTCGACCAAAACAATGTGTTCTTGAAACAGCACACTGGTTGGACAAAGAGAAAGCTGGGGTGATACCACCTAAATCCCACTTTAAAAATATGACAATCTTTACATTGTTCGAAGCTAATCCATCCTACTTTGTAGCCAAGCAACAGTTTGCAAAAATGTTTCGTAGATTCTAACTCCTCACTTCCCAATGTTGCACATTTAACTAAAGAAAGTGGGAAAATTTACTTTTAAATGATTTGGGGTTGAACAACACAAAAAGGAGTAGAGCGGGATTTGAACCAACGACCTCCGGTTTAACGTTTAACTATTCATTATACAGCTCATCACATAAAAGAATTTCATGCGCTTTATATAAAAGGCAACTGAACAAGAATTGACCTAAACATACATTTATACAATCGTAACTTTTAGGGTTGATTTAAATGCAGTTTCAGTTCTAGCAGTTTTAATGTTGTGTGGGAGAGAGTTCCAAAGAGAAGGTATAAAGTAGTCGTTCGATGAAACTAAAAGTGCGATGTTTGTGCTTTTTCCTTGTTTCTTCAAACAAACAAACAGTTTTACGATACGTTTTGGAAGTCCAAAATGAGGAACATTTCTATAACAGTACTTTAATACACAGGGAAAGGTTCTCTCTTAAATTAATAGATTTCTGGTTTGGGAAAACACAAACTTCTTCGTCAAATAATAGAAACAGAATAACCTTACCTTTTGAAGTACGATAAGGTTGATCAAGAAGCACTCAAAAGTTAATTCACAAAAATGGTCGCCTCGGTCGAATAGTCTCAGTGTAGAGCTGCTGTGGTGATGGTTGAGAATGTATCGTAAAGAATCTACACAATCAATAACCAAAACGTGCCTATCGGTCAAATCATCAATTTCATCTGTTAGATCTCTGCTCCAACCGTGCACCTTTTATACGCACTAGTGAGCGATGTAAATACAACCATTCTCAGACAATTAAAAGCATCCATTGACGAGGATCAAGCGGTCGAGATACTTTATCGAAGAGAGAAAAGGGGTGATATTTTGTGATGGAATATAATGCAACAGGCTCCCCCCGCGCGTCCCTTTGTGAAGAACGCTATCTCGTGGGATGTCGCTAGCCCAGGTTGTTAACAACTCGTCTCTACTTTTACCCCCAGATTCTAGCTGATGAAATTCAATCGGTCTCCTTTCTCTTTGCTTCAAGTGTACGATTGTGTCCAAAAGTACTGATGGAGGATTATATGTCCGGCTTCCGATCGCACACACATCGACTGGCTCGTCTGACATGGTCAGCCGATCACGTGATCAACCTATCAGAAAAGAGTTACCTGTTTGACGTGTTACAATAGTAGGTTATATTAATAAGTAACAATAATGCCAAAAACGAGATTATTTATTATTATTGTTTATACACCGGGAATACTCCAAGCTTCACTGATCTAGGGGGTTTATGTTCTTAAAGGGGAGAAATACATATCAGTAAATATGTAAACTATATTATTACAGAATGAGTACTATAAAATTACCAGCAAGACGAGGCTCCAAATTGTGAAAATCCGAAAGATTTATCAAATGGGCTAAAATCTGTTTATTTAAAAACACCCAAAGATCACCATTTTTAGTTCAGGTACACTCGTAACTATTTCAGTGCCATACATTTCCATTGGTAATGCTCGGATAGCTCCCTCGTTGCAAGCTCGGAACTTGGGGGTTATTTTTGATTCATCAATGACACTTCAACCACACATCAACAACATCATACGTGTGTCATCATTTCACATCAGGAATATTGGTAAGATACGCAAGTACTTGAACAAGAGTGCCACTGAAAAAGTCATTCATGCATTCGTAACTTCTCGTCTTGACAACGGCAATGCTCTTCTCTACAGTCTTCCTAACAACCAGATTTCCCGCCTTCAACGCCTCCAAAACACCGCAGCCCGCATCGTGACACTGTCTAAAAAGTCTTGTTCTATCACCCCCATTCTGAAACAACTTCACTGGCTCCCTGTCTCTCAACGTATCATCTTCAAGCTGATGCTCATTGTCCACAAAGCACTTAACGGCAAGGCTCCCCACTATATCTCTGAACTGCTTCAAGTTTACACTCCGTCAAGGAATCTTCGATCCAGTACCATGCTTCTCCTCAAGGAACCCAAGTCTCAACACTCCTGGGGTGACAGGTCTTTTTCTGTAGCTGCGCCACGCATCTGGAACTCTCTACCACATAATCTTAGATCTTGTCTTTGTACCACAAAATTTAAATCACTTCTCAAAACTTATCTAATGTCACAGGTTTTCAAGGAATAATTTAGTTGTTTCTGTTTTTCTTTTGTTTGTTTTTTGGTTTACTGCGCCTTGAACACCCAGCAGGGTGGATATGTGCGCATAACAAGTCTTTATTATTATTATTATTATTATGTCAATTAAGAAATACAGGAAAGAAATGTCGATTAGGTTTCCCTGATCAAGAGGTACCAAATGAAATTAAGAAAAAAGGAGGCGTGTCCTATCAGTAGTCAAACCAACGTCACCCGTTCGTCCTCATTATTAATTTTGCATCAAAACAGACAGCAATGATGTCTTGTAAAAAAATATATATAAATATCAGAAATCGTCTCGGACTGAACATTCCCGTAATAAACACACGAGGTCTTCTAAAAAATCTGCACATCGTTTGCAAAACAGCTGATGTAAATTGAATTGTTCACATTAATTTTTGTTTTTATTAAAACAGCGTCAGTTCGGCCTCAAATGAGACTGCGTCGTTGACCAGTTCAATTGTTCCCGAAACTTCCCTCTTAACTCTACAATTTAAATACCGGTATTAAAGAACCTACCGCGATGATCATTTGGAGTAGCTTGGTTAATCTTGTTACCCTGGGGACTCGAGACAATAAGAGTGATAAGTACAACAGCTGCCAAATAAGCCTCCTCCTCATGCACACTCCAGCTTTTGATTTTCTACTTCTTTGTCGGCTCGCTTGGTTTTCCCGAAGATTGGTTATAGCTTTTGAATAATTCATAAATTGATTGATTCATTGAATGCTTGGCTGATGGAATGGTTGGTTTATTGACTGATTAATACCGGTTAGCTGGTTTGTAAACTGGTTGATTGACTGACTTGTTGACTGGTTAATGGGTGATCCGTTAATGGGGGATTGTTTGTGGGTTTTGGTGAGTGAGTTGGGTGTAAATATTTGGGTTTTGTTGGTTAATTGACCTGGTTGTTAATCAATTACTTGAATCGTTGTTTGATTATTCCAATCGATCGATCGAATGGTTGGTCTGTAAATTAATCGAATGGTCTGGCAGTTGACTATCGATCCATATTTGATCGTAATACGTTACTATCTTAAACTGTTGCAAGGGTGCACACTGTTGGTTGAGAACTGAGTCAAGAAAGTATTTTAGAAATAAGCGAAATGAGACAAGCTATGCAGCTATGGAAAGAGTCTGTATTGATTAGTATTATACTCAAAGAACAACAGTTTTAACAAGTTTTAACACATAATTATGGCCAATCATTGTAGGTACTCATTGTTCACAGGCATTTACCCCAAAAGCAATATTTATTTTTATTTTTAAAATGTACTGTGTGTTTTTTATTGAATCTGTTCGTATTTATTTGTGTTTGCTTAGTTTGGGGTGGGTTTTTTCGTCATTCGTCTGTCCCTTAATTTATGCAACAACTCTGTTCGTGTTAAAATTAAATAAGTCCACACCACCCAATCACCACCACAAGCCACACCCCCAAAATGGTAATTGCCAAAGAAAAGTGACAAATTAATCGAGACGCATCAATGATTCATAAATTTCGAGTTTCAAGAAAATCACAGCAAAAGAGTTTGATATGATTGAATATAAATATTTAATATTATGTTCAGCCCGTTACTTTTCTACACTTGTTTTCCACAGATTCGCAAAAGTGTGTTGTTCTGGTCAAAATGCAGATTTCTAAAGACGTATTTTATTTGGTCTACAGTAAAGTTGTTTCTTAAAAAAGAACCTTTCGTTTCTCGTCATGATAAATCATTTTCCATCAACAAAAAAACAAGTATCTAATGAAATTCCAATAATTGCTGGGGCAGCGTTGATGGATAGTTGCGTTCGGCCCAGAGCGTATGACGCCCCGAAGGGCTGAGTAACACGCGAGAGGCCAGCTCCGTTATCACTTCAAACTTGAGATGATTCTCTCTCTGATTACATTACGATTGCATTTCAAAACTGTGTGGGCTTCACACAGGAAGGAAAAACATGCTACCATACCAAACATTGCATCCGTTTTCAATGGTTAGACAATTTTAGGGAGATGCATGAAAACCAAATGGTTGATATAGTGAGAAGCGGGGATGTTCTAATGGAACGCAAATCTGTATTTTGTTTAATTTTATTTTTTTTGTATGAACGAACTCCAAGGAATGGGTTTAGTTTAAAATCAACAATCCTGCGGTTGTGGGTAGGTAGGTCAGTACGTTAACAAACCCAGTATCGTTGCTGTAAATAATGGACAATTATACGATGAACAGAAACACATTTTGTGGCTATGAATGAACTTCAACATGGAATGGTTAAATATTTGAAAACGATTGGTAGTATTTCTTTGTAACTGCTTGTCTGAGAAAAAAACAAATAAAAAACAATTTGAAGGAATGGCTTAAAAGACAGCAAATTATGTTTGTGGGTAAAGTGAACGACCTTGCAAATGGATGAATTTGAAATCAGCGACTAAGGTTTGTGGATTAATGAAATAGTTTAGAATTGACTTACTGATTGATTGCTTATACAATCATCAAACCCGGTACTGGCGGCTAGAAAAGAAAACGACATTATTAGAAAAAGAAGCAATCCCGGTTTTTGGAATGAACATGAACGTGAAGTGAAATGCACAATGAGCAACTTAACAAAGCGACCACTATCCTTCGGTTTTCAGTGTCTAGCCATCTCCAGCTTCTATTACGGAATCTGATAATAATATGGCATCTTTATCGTGCTCGTCTTTTTACACTTACACAGCCACGAGAGTCCATGCACATGAGTAATCAATATTCTTTGGATGAATAAATCTGATATCATGATAAGTTAGGAACCAGAAAGCGTAGGCCTTCCCACTTATAGTTTGTTTTGTACATTTCAACTGAACTCGTATGATAATTGTCTTTAAATCAAACACTCTCAGAAACGCATCCCCGTGGAGCACTCTTATATTCTTTCCTTTGTACTATCCTCACCGTATACTGTGTACATAAAACTTCTTATGGAGCACCTCAGTCTTTAGAATTCCCTTATGGGGTCATTTTATCTTCACTTTTTTGTTTTGTCCTTGGTCTCCATAATAAGGTACCGAACATGAGCACATCCCCGTTCAGACAGCTCTGTGTTGAGTATACTCTGTGGGCATTCCTTTGTTTTTACACTAAGTGGACATTCCTTTGTTTTTACACTCTGTGGACATTCCTTTGTTTTTACACTCTGTGGACATTCCTTTGTTTTTACACTAAGTGGACATAATTCCTTTGTTTTTACACTCTGTGGACATTCCTTTGTTTTTACACTCTGTGGACATTCCTTTGTTTTTACACTCTGTGGACATTCCTTTGTTTTTACACTCTGTGGACATTCCTTTGTTTTTACACTAAGTGGACATTCCTTTGTTTTTACACTCTGTGGACATTCCTTTGTTTTTACACTCTGTGGACATTCCTTTGTTTTTACACTCTGTGGACATTCCTTTGTTTTTACACTCTGTGAACATTCCCTTTTTTACACTTTGTGGACATTCCTTTGTTTTGTGCATTAAGCAAGACAAATATTTTTCAGCACTGTATTTAAAAACACTGTGGGAACGTGTGTAAGTCCCACATAGTGTTTCAAGTTTCAACAGTGTGTGGAGTTCATTTTCTTCTCGGGTCCACCGTTCGTATGTAAGGCTTAAACACTCTTCTCCATGTAGCAATTCTCATTCAGTCATTTGAAGCTGACACGATGTCTATGAAAATGTTAAACTAGCAACGGGGGTGGAAAAACCACTTGCAGTTTAAGCTAATATGAATGATATCTTGAGGGGTGAATATTAAGCCTTGTATAAATTCTTTGGCACGCAGGGCCCTCGGTTATTGACGGAAGGGCGACTTACAATTACTGATTATGGGTTCAACTCAGTAATAACAAACGGGATATCACAAACATGAACTCCGCAAATCTATCACTAGTGTGGTCTTCGCATCATGAATCACTAAGAGTGATTATTCCAATGGTGTTACTGACGACCCATTTATTACATGAATCACATTTAATATTTGTGCGGCCAAAATTTAAAACAAACCAAATTGAAATATGAGTTAGACTAGACCGGGCACTGCACATTCGTTTGGTTACCGGTATGCCATTACTATTTTCAGTATAAATCACCGTTTGTACATACGGGACTATGCATACAAATTGATACTCATGTTTTTAAATTCAATTTTCCACGTCGCGACGCAGGAGACAGTGCGGGTGTTATAAAACTGATGGCTCGGCTGGCCACTCCTCACTCTGAAAGAGTTGCCGATTTTTTTTCTAGTTTTGTGTTGTGTCAAACACAAAGTGTAATATGCTGTGTATGATTGCCTTTTATGTAGTGAATCAACATGAGTTTTTACTTTACAATTTAATACTTTGTCTGGACTATGGGACAGTTTCTTCTTTCAACTTGCAACCTTTAACAGATAAAGCCACCAAAGCCTAACCCTAACATATTCAGTAACAGCCGGAGGGTAAACGCCGGCCAAACATTGCGCACATTCTATGAGTAATTCCATATAAAGATAACACCCCTGTATACGAAAAAGTTTCGTCGCAGTCAAGTTCTTATTTAAAAATATAGAAGATCGTATACTCAGAATACTGCTTCTTGTGTTGTTTTTAGATAAAGATATATTACAAACCCGAGTCTTCTGGATGGGTATTTAATCGAAGCAGTAAGTGCATGGCGTGTGGACTGTTAGCATGGAGTGTGTGTAGGCACCGACTGCACCGAAGTGCTAGCGGTTTGTGTGTGTGTGATCTTCATTGAGCATTTTGATAATAGTTCGTACAAAAGTGAAAAGTGCTAAGATTGAAGAAAAACAGCTCCCCAAGGGGAAATTTTATAGTTGTTTTCTTCGCATGAATCATTTTCATTATTCTGGCAAAATGGAAAACATTTGAAGGGAATAAATTTGATTCTTCGACTAACAGAGTATGCTGTGCGATGGTAGGAGACATACGCTATGCAAACTGATCGGTTTTGTTTACTGACTGTGGATGTGGCGTTGCTGAAGGACATTGACAATGAGCTAGCAATGACGAGATAACAGCCTGAGCAGCGTATACATAAAAGCAATCGATCTACACACTAAAATCATGAGCAGCGTTGAGAAGTAGGCTACAGAATGAAAACAATATATATATGTCACAAAAACGTTCGTCATAAAGTTTACTTGTTACCTTGACATTATGTCCGATATAGGGTTTAGAGGGAGTCATCCACCCCAGCCCTCCTCCACCACAAATGTCCCCATATCTACACTCTTTACCTCTTGTACAGAAGTAACCCCCCCCCCCCCAAACCCTCCGAAAATCCTCTAAAGAATTTTGGTTGAGAATCCCAGAACACGATGAAGACACAATAAGCGGGTACACTCCCCGCAAATCGGGCAACAAATACTTGTCATAGCGGCACTAGACTTACAAATTTTGCTCACACAAAAAAAGGTTCCTTTGATAATGCCATGTCATAATGACACCAAAACTGCATAAGCCTGTCACGAGGTAAGGTTCTATGTGACCTGTCACAATGACACCACACCTGCATATACATGTCACGACAGGTTATATGTGACCTGTCACAATGACACCAAACCTGCATATACATGTCACGACAGGTTATATGTGACCTGTCACAATGACACCAAACCTGCATATACATGTCACGACAGGTTATATGTGACCTGTCACAATGACACCACACCTGCATATACATGTCACGACAGGTTATATGTGACCTGTCACAATGACACCACACCTGCATATACATGTCACGACAGGTTATATGTGACCTGTCACAATGACACCACACCTGCATATACATGTCACGACAGGTTATATGTGACCTGTCACAATGACACCACACCTGCATATACATGTCACGACAGGTTATATGTGACCTGTCACAATGACACCACACCTGCATATACATGTCACGACAGGTTATATGTGACCTGTCACAATTACACTAAACCTGCATATACCTGTCACAAAATAAGGTTCTTTATGGTATGTCACATTGACACATGGCAGACCTGCACAAATCAGTAATTTGTTTATACCATGTCATTCATGAAACCAAACTTGCTTAAAAAAGGCTCGTCACGAAGTAGTGTTTTTAGTACCTTATCATAACGACACCAGATCTGCATGAACCAGTCAATGTGGTTCTTCTTTGACTATGTCATCGTGAATGGACATTTCATTTCAATTAATCAGGTTGTGAATGACTCTCAGAAAAATGAACGTAATCACTGTACTCTAGCCAAGAACCTAATGGAGAGAAGACAAGGGAAGAATTTTCAATTTCAGATGTGGGAGGAAAATCCAAGAGGATTATTCAATGGAAAACCCACGCAGTCAGGTAGGGACTAATACCCGATCCAAATAGTGCCCCGGCAGGATTCAAACCGGGGTCCTAGAGATTGAACTACACCAAACCCGACCTAACACTTTGTTAAAACAATCAGTAATTTTACGGATCGTTTTACCTTACAGCATTGGTGTCAAACAGTTACCGTAAAATGTACGTAAAATGCACCATACACGGCAATCAAAACAATATTTAATGCAGACAGCACATTATGCAAAACAAATTGCTTTATGTAGTTTTTATAGGAACGTTAACCGTACCCGTTTTACGATAAGTGTTTGGCACCCATGTTGTTGAAGAATTACATGGGCATTTGTTACAGTAATAATATCAACCAACATCCTAACAAATTGGTGGTCTCATTTTAGTGGAGAATTTTGAAAAACTGTTATTTTGTTCAGGGGTTTTGTGGAGCAAGTTTCATACGTAACTCTCTCCGGGGGTTGGTAACATCAGCAAAATTAGAGAGCTCTCAAATTGAAAGTTTCCGCTGATTACGGTACCAACCATGTACTTTAAGAAGAAGTGTCATTTTGTGATGTCAAAAGCTTGTAACCGTGTACTAAAATAGCTAACCTTCACAATGAATAACATAAATAAAAACCGATAACGTTGTGGCATTACTACTAATGAAAGTATCTGTAGAGTTGCCTATGATACGAAAGTCAGATGCAAGCAACGATTTACCTTTCAAATTTGTATGGAAGGAGCCAAACATTGAATGAACTTGCCTTGAACGGTCGGTAAGGAATGACCAACAAAAACTGGCTTATGCAACCCGTAAATTGCAACACAATTGCCGAAAGGTCATTTAAGTTAATGAAAACTAAAGACAGAGTGTTTTGTGGGCTTTAGGAATCCCTTTTAACGTCGTGGATTTGTTGGCGTTTCTTATTGCATAGCTTTGTGTTGGTACATCTGCCTGACATGCGGGGGAACAACCGTGTGGGCGTGCGCTGACCTGGTAAAGCAAAATGTGTACACTGCATTGGACGCCCATCGTGCAGGACGACCTCTCCCTCTAAGGACTTCTGAGGTATTCTATCAAATCTTTAAATTATGACAAGAGCAAACCTTTCGGTGTACTTTACCCCCTTTTGAAGTTGACGAAAGGTAAGATAATGGCTCATGTGTTATCTCGAGTTCATTTAATTACCTGTTAAACTCGGGTCTCACCCACTTGCCTTCATTTAGTCGCTGACATTTCCTGCATGACAACCCACCATTACCCCCTCTCGGTTCAAACAACAAAAGGAAAGATCATGAACTACTATATACAAGGCAAAGCGTGCAATCGGTGATTTAAATATATATATATAATCTTCCTATACCCCTTAGATCTTGATATAGATCAACACGGTTGACATTTTTGTTACATTTTAAAAGATCCCGGTGCTTCTTTGGTTACATTTTCTCACCAAAAATAGATAAATTTATATAGAATTTAAGTGGGTTATTTCTGCAGTACTTTATACACAAAACACGGAAGAACTGCTGTTCTAGTTAAGAGATTATGTGCTAATCCCTCCTACAGGTATAAGGCCGTGAAAATGTCAAGCATGGGTTGTGCCCATTACCTGCTTCGCCTTCTATGGTTACTTCTAAACTGTCCTTTCACTCCTGCATGCATTGGTTATTTTAATAGTTTAATCACGAAACACTCCAAAAAGTGTACACTTAAAGGGAACGTGAGAAAATAGAATTAGCTGTTGCAAACTGCTTACCAACCAAAAGGTCCTGTGGTATAAATGCAACAAATAGTTAGTGGCCAGACGTTTCGACCCTAGCAGTCTTCGAGAAAGACTCTGCTATAGGGTCGAAACGTCAGGCCACTAACTAATTGTGTTAAGGGGAACGTATACGTTTGGTTACTCTTAAAATCAATTGCAATAAAACTTACTTGGTAAAATGTATAGGTTTTTATCTCCCAAAATTTGGATCTGAGAAACGTTTCTGTCAGAAACGTTTCTGTCAGAAACGTTTCTGTCAGAAACGTTTCTCAGATTGTGTATTCCAATGACTGATTATTCTTCCTGCGTGGACAAAACCGCTCCAGATATTCGGTAATATCTGAAAAACGCCACCACCTTTTGAAATGAAATTTTCACACTAATTGCATATATTATCTGCATGTATATAGGATTAATATAATCGACCGGTTCCAAAATTCAAAGGTATGCTTTGCCTGTAGTTGATAGATTTAGCTTAATGGCAAACCAATTGGAAACCTTTGAGCACTGACGGCAGCAGACGTAGCCCTAACAGATAAATTTCCATTTTTTACATAGTTCTGAGCCTGCCCACATTTTTGAGATCAATGGAATTACAGAGTCTGCCGCCACCTATAGTCCACAAGTCTCAAATATTTCTACAAATCGAATTTCTTTGAAAATCCCTTACAAAATGATTAAAGAGATAATCCTTTTGTGTCCAACTCGTTTGTCCTCGGCTATATATTCGTAATGAGTTCGTAAATTTAAGTTAAGATTCGGAGGTTGCCTGTCCATAACTAGATAACTGATGGGTAAATTATTGCATATTCAGAACAATCGTCTTGATTTATAAACTGAAAATGAGAAAGACCGTGACAACAAATAACAAGTTAATATAATATTACGCATGTGTATTAGACTCCTCGATAGCATGTCAGAAGAAAATTAAAATCTGGTGTCACTATAGGTTATACCTTTAACATAACACAGTATATGTTTACGCTTTAACCCTTAACCACGTCGTACACACTGGTCAGCTCACATACCATGCCACACGTCCTAAAGTGTTGTCAACAAGGGGTCAGTGATTGGTGGAGAAGGGGTAGGACAAAACTCTGCCAGCACCTTTTGTGTACAAAATCGGTATGTCAATTGTCAATGGTAGATGAAAGCAAATTATAAAACTTAACTAAGTAAGCAAACAAATAAGCTTAAAATGACCTAATCATTTCCTGGACATGCACACAGCACACACTAACTTAGATTAAACAAATCGTTGACAATGCAAAAACAAACCCCTTTAAAACCCTGCAAGCCTAATGATATCAAATTACACTACTCGTCTAAAAGGCATAGATCTACCCAACAGCCACAAAGAAAACGCACTAATCACAAACTTTAAAAATCTTTTTAAAGTATAATTTTCCCTTCTAAGGGTCTGTAGATATCAATCATTTAAAAAAATGAAGATTGAAAAAACACAACAACAAAAACTATATCGCTTCTTCTCGGGAGGCTACATCTGTTCCTTTTTTCAGTGACCCCCAGGGATTTGTGAACAAACGCATTGGGGTCAAGTATTCACCTATAGCTGAGCAGGCTGAACGAATTGTCTGAAACAAGTGAAATGTTTCCTATTTGTTTGCGTTGATATGAGGATAGACTATACAACAAATTAAATGATTTGATAAAAAATATATATCAGTTATTAACTAATTAGTGATTTTGTGATGTGAGTTACGGCGGCAGGGTTTTCACTGTGCGTGGTTGGAAAAAGCTTGCCAGCATGTGTTGACAGCGTATACCAAGCTGAACAGCAAAGGTCCCATCGCTGTTTGAACCTGCCGTGTTGAGGAAAGATTAACCTGGGTGAAGTTTGACGTCAGAAGGGTTTTTAGAAATCACCTTAATACCAAAATGGAAAAACAACCGACGATTTTTATTGTGAAGCCGGATCAACGCTAAGATCACAAGCAAGATACGACTGTAAAAGAAGAATCACCATCATCCTACGATGAAAAGATTTCAATCTTTGTTTTTCTCAAAGTAGTTTGTTGCAAGAAAGCGCGTATTAGATAAACACCTGCCTTGAGCCCAAGTCTCGTTTAAGTTTTTCTTTGTAGCAAGTGCACGTGTATTCTTCCCTGGGGTTCAGCAGACAAAAGCCTGGCTTGTATCAGGTTAATAGAAAATATCAACGTTCAACGTTCAGAAAAACTAGACCTTTTATTAACAAAGCTATCTTTTTAAAAATACATTTATTTATTATTTCCATGGTTGCCCCAGGGTGAGCACAATAAATTGTTTTGAGTTCTCCTGCGCTGATGTTATAAAAGAAGGAGTTCCAAAAAAGAAGCAGAAAAACTGGATCGGACCCCAGTGATACGTCACACTGGGCAGCAGAGAATAAACTAACAATGAAACCAAGGACATTTGTATAGACTAGGTGGTCATTGGTCACTGATATAGTTGGTTGGGGGGGGGGGGGGCAGCTTGATTCAGGGTTTACGTTAAGTCTATGTGGGGAAGGATGGGAAACTATTAATTGGGGACCCATGTGAAACAACGTAGTCAGAATCTTAGCTTACATGTAATCAACTTTCCCGTTTTCCCCGCTGTTTTTCTTTTTCTAAAGAATTTGTTGTGGGTGCACTCAATCACAGACAGAATCTAGGAGTATTGTCTCTGTTTATAACGACAGTGAACACGGAACTCAATAACAAAGGGAGTGTACGTGAAAACGGTTAGGTCCTGCCTTGAAAAATACATATAAAAACACACTTTTGGTAATTACTCCAAAACAATTATGAACCTAAAAAGTAAAAACTTACTTGATAAAAAGTACTGTAGCTGTTGATAAAGCATACCATTTTGAGATAAACGATTCCTTTCAAAGGAATGTGGTTTTCGAGTGAGTGATTCAAAAACATTTCAATCTGAGAAATGTTTCATGCATGAAACGTTTCTCAGATTTTGTATTCAAATTACGGATAATTCTTCTCCAGATTTTCGGCAAAATTTCGAAAACGCTACCACCTTTTGAAATTAAGTTTTCACATGTTAGTTTTATAGAATTTATCTCCATTTATAATTAAAACAATCGAACGGTTCCAAAAACCAAAGATATGCTTTGCCTTTAAAGAAACGCTCATTGAATTGAGTACAAATCAATTTCGGATTGTCAGTATTTTCCGTAGCACATTCAAGCTTACTTACTGTAGGTATATCCCAAAAACATTTGAATGGCATTTCGGAGTATCTAGGAATTCTGAGTCTCCAAAGTATTTTGGTAACGTTCGTCCAGCTGTCCTTTGTGAACTGTTGTATAGCTTTATCATCTACCATCTATGGATTTTCTATCTAGATTCGCTGTGTCGTCTGACAGTTGAATGGATTCAATTGCGCAAACCATTCCACGGCTGTTGATGGATCCAGGGAGTATCATTGCTCAGCGATCGTGGGTGCCGTAGTCAAGTTAAACCGTTTACGGAATGGGTTCGAACCTCATTCAGGTCGGTCGTAAGGCTGGTATGCCATTGTTG
Source organism: Leptasterias polaris (assembly GCA_037783415.1). Classification (NCBI taxonomy): domain Eukaryota; kingdom Metazoa; phylum Echinodermata; class Asteroidea; order Forcipulatida; family Asteriidae; genus Leptasterias; species Leptasterias polaris. The sequence goes on from JAZGTN010000122.1 coordinate 382,280, forward strand.
CGTCATTTTACCATAAAAATGACTTGAGAAGTTGACTCTCAAGTTTGGCAAGCCAGTTCAAACAGGTTCCGAGACTGGCTCCCAGGTAATAGTCTAAGGAATGCAAATCACTTAACTACTGTTAAATGCAGAACCAACAGGTACTGTTGTATTCCCATCTTGACTAAAGTTGTTGAAAAAGCAGTGTTGATCGTTTGGCCTGAGGATAATGTAAGGTTTTATACCGGTTTATTCTTTTTCTGATCCATTTTTTTTTTTTTTTGATTGAAATTTGTCTGGTCATGTTTGTCATTGCCACCATTCTTTATAACCCTTGTTAATGTACAGTGTAATTTAACATAAATTATTTTTGTTTATGCATTTTTGTTGTCTACTTGTTAAAGTTTTGTCTGGTTATGTTTATCAAATATTTTAATTGACTCCTTAAAAAAAAACTTGTAATGTATCACTGTAGTGCAATTTAACCTATCGGTTACCATACTGTAAATTTGTTTACTTGTATGACATAAACCAATGATAACAATAATCATAATTGCTTAATGATTTGGTGGGCAATTAAACTGTAATTCCCGTGTACTTGCAGCGTCAAGTAAAATACTTAGAACACATTTTTAGGGGGGGATATAAAGGTCATTATATACAAATTTTAAATACGAGTTTCATCATTAGTGTATTGTGGACTTAATACTCGATTCTCGAGTAAATGTATCAAACATTACTACCTAGAAGGTATACCATTTGCGGCCACGAGCAAAGTTAATATTCCAGTTAATGTTGATGTTACTGTTTTTAAACTTAATGTTTACTGTAATTTTTATACTCTGACACATTTTTACCTAAATTGGTATAATTGTGTTTTTAATTAGGCTTTTGATAAATACTCTTCCAGGGTCGGAACGTGAGGGCTTTACAACGTTTTGCATTTAAAGGCAGGGTATACTTTTGGTAATTGTCAAATACCAGTTTCCTCACTTGGTGTATCCCAACATATGCATACATTGACAAACCTGTGACAAGTTGGCGTCTATTAGTCATCGAAGTTGCAAGAAAAAAAATGAAAGAACAACACCCATTTTTACACAGATTGGTTGGATGATGTTTTTATTGAACACTAATCGATTTTTGTATCTTCCCTTCCGTACTAGCTCAAGAATTTAAATACTTATACTCGGCTTGACACAACAGTACCCACCTTCGAGATCTCAACAAATACACCAGAAGGTAGCTTCTCTCCTTAAATCATAGACCTGTCAATTCCAGCTAAAGAATACCAACATAAATCAGCCGTTACTTTAATCCAATAAATCCAGAATCTTGCCTTGAAATTGTTCAGAAACACATATACATTGCCATCGAACTGACTATAAGAACTATTATGAAGTAGAATTCATTGCTTTATTTTGCCCACGGCGGGGATACAGTTGCATTTCAAATGTGAGATTATCATCTAAGCTGAAATGGATCAACTGACGGTAATTTTGCCACCCCTACACCATTTCGCAAAAACCGCACGTATAGGCCTAACAGGGATCATTATAGACAATGCACAAAGGTCTTTCTAGTGAAATTGTGGTTCTCTCTTAGCCCAACAAAGCTTGGCTCTAGAATATGATATTCTTAATGCTGTTGGACTCATTTACATCATTCGGAAGAGGGGGTAATATGTTATTGTGAGAGAGACTTCAAAAAGGGCTTAGTTCGTTAGTTTGTTTGCTTGATTGCTCTCAATACACCGATCCATTAAGCCACGCCCATTTCTCTTTGACCAATCACAACCGCGAAATCTGATCACCATTTGAGCCGTTTGGTGATCTTTGCACTAATGGTGATCGGGTTTCGCGGCTGTGATTGGTCAACTCGTAAGGAGGCGGGTCTTAATGGATCGGTCTATTAGCGACGTTGTCAGTCCAGCATTAATGCAGTTTGTGAAAAAGCTTTACAAACTTTAAAGTTCATCTCAAAGAGCTGATAATGCTGCCGCCATCTTGGTAATTTTCCCTTTCTCCAATCATAGTAAAAAATGAAAGTATTCATTGCACTGAAAAAGAAACCAGACTATTTTTTCTTCCAGCCTCGCTTTTATTACATTGGTTCAGATTGGAGAAATCATGATGGCCACACCATTATGAAGGTCTATTATGTTTCACATTGCAGTCTATATTTGGGTATCAGACAATCATTCCAGATTTAGTTTGTCTGAAGTGTTAAATATACACATGAAATATATATCAAATTAGTAGAGGAGATGGCCTTAGCTTTCGATCCAAACCGGACCTTCGTCAGAGGCATAAACAAGCACAAACACAAACATATCCATTTATAGCAAAAAGAGGAGCAAAGGATAAAAGTATCCAGAGAAAAGCGGGACACATTATTATATACATATATATCATTTTAATCAAATTACTGAGTTAAAGCTCAACCTGCTGTGCGTGCTCGCAGAGTGTATAAAGAGTTGTTACTTTCTACCTACGATAGATAGCTCAATGCGTTCATTGTGGCCACATATATAATACATATTGGTCAAACCTTTGGTACATCGTAACACTACCCTAATACAATATCGACGAAGCGATTGCATTGGTGGGAATTCTAACTGGCCTGTGGGTGGGTATCTAATGTGTATACATAGTGTGCATGGTAGTGAAGAATTTGTATTTGGTTGCGAGTCTGCATTCCCCCGCAGTAGGAGGGGTCGAATTACATATCACAACAAAGAGCTATAATAATGCAATGGAAATCAAATACAGAGCTAATGAGATATGAATTTCCAGCTCTAGTTTTGCTTACTGATAGAGTCTATCTTAAAATAGTCCATATTGACGTGTCAGATTATGCTTCCTCTGGCAGAATGAATGTTGTTTTCTGAGAAAAACTCTTCCTTTGGGATTACTGAAGCCCACATTTATTCCAAGTGGGTGTGTCGAGAAAGATTCCGAATTAGATAAATCAATTACTTTACACAAAATAATCGTTGATGTAGCAGCAGTTACAATGTTTGCCCATAGTAGAGTTCCATTCATACACTGGGTCAGAGATTTTGTTGCGTACATGTTTTCAATTAGGCTTATTATTAACCATCAACAACTGGACAAAAAGAACTCACAAACAGGTCGAGTTGACATATGCAAGTACGTAGAGCTCTCACATTGTCCTGGGACCCTGGAGACGTCTAGATTACATGAACGAGGGCGTAAAGTTGGAACATATAAAATATGAATATCTTAACTGTTTACTTCATTTTGTTTTGAAGTATAACAATTTATAAAACCTATTGATGTTGGTATAGTTGTGTTTTTTGTTGATGCGTGTTTTCCCACTCTCTGATGCTTCTCACTGCACCATTCAGAATCGACGGGTTTTTGAGTATCAAAGCATTCTCTTCAGTTAAACAAACTTAAAATGGCGAGACACGTGTTTGAAATGGTATTTTTCGTAAACCACAACCGTTGATATTTATTAGCATTTAAAGTGTTCAGTAACCGAATATAGTATTGTATGAAATTCTTGGATTTAATTGTTAGCCGAGTTTGCCTGTTTGGACTAAAATGTCGCATCAGTTTTAAAGAAAGGATATTTAATATCCCAAGTGACCACAGGTGATAGCGGGGTGATACAAAATGTCATGTAAAACCAGAACAAATAACGCTACTGGGACATTATTTGTTTACCTTGTGGTTTATTATTTGATATTTAAAAGTAAATACATTTACTAAAAGTCACAGTTGTTAACGTCCTCTTTCTTTACTTGCGATCATTCAAAGGGAGTGATACCTTTGGTAATTACTCCAAAAAAGCACCACAGCTGTTGGTAATGTATAACATTTTAAGAAACAAATCCCATCAAAGGAATGTGGTTTTCGAGAAAGGGGCTGATAAACATTTCTCAGATTGTGTGTATTCCAATTACGGATTATTCTTTCTGCGTGAAAATAATTACCACTCCAGATTTTCAGCAATAGCTCAACAACAAGACTACATTTTGAAATGAAATTTTCAGTGGTTAGTTTTTATTGTACATATTATCTATATTTATATAGGATTAAAACAAACGAACGGTTCCAAAAACCAAGGTTATACTTTGCCTTTAAGATGTGGTTCGTTTAATATATTCTTTAATTAATTTATTTAAATATTAACTAATTCAGAAACAACAAAAGTTGGGCCCATGTAAGTTCGAAATACCTTCTCAAACGGCATGATATCCGTCGAAACAAAACCGAAATAGAATGCAAAAATCAGGTAAAACACGGTGTGACACGCAGCTCCATTATTTAGCATGATGACAGAACATCGTACTCAACCCTATTCAGCCTGACAATTACTTTTTTCTAGGGCAATTGTGACTTTTTAATTGTATATAGCATGCATCGAAATACCAAAATGCCTGTCATAGAATAATTATGATGAAAATAGAAACAGTTCAAGTAGGTCTGTATTCTGAACTCGATTATTATTTAGTAACTTGACGGCGTCACAATGGAGGGAGGGGGGAAGTCGAGATGAATCAGGTGGTAATTGTCTTGATGAGAGTGTGCTACATTGGGCAATTCCCGTGCTGCTCAACAAGGCAAACTGTCATTACACCCGTCGGTAAAAAAAAAATTAAATTCGGAAAATGCGAAATGAACTTGACTGCTCGAAATGATTGGATGCTCTGTCCCCCCTTCGGGTTACACTTGGTCAAGAGCTATGGGTCAAGTTACAGCTCTAATTTTGCCCTATTCAAGAAGCAATTATTTAAACGGTTAATTTCTTTACAGGATCGCACTATAGCGTATTGTTTGCCGTCATAAAACAATACAAATATTTGTGGCGGTACTTAAAGTCAAAAGATTAATGGATTGCAGCTGGGGTGTTTTGCTGGTAGAAATCGATTAGTGAAAAGAACATAACATATCGGTTCAAAAGCAAAATGAAATCAGACGTTAATAAGATTTGAAGTCTCTCGGACAAAACTCTGAAAGAGTCATATCTAGACAGTTCAAAGTGCATTTTTGGGGGGGGGGTCTATATTGTTTTATAATTATAATTGTATGAGTATTTTTTTTGTTTATGTTTTTATTAGATTATTTTGTTTTACTAAATATTTCGCAGTATCTTTTAATTGTTGTCATGACCAATAAATCGGCTGAAATGGAAATTATAGCACTAAAAGCAAAGCTGGTGCTGTCATTGTGTAGCATATACCATTTTGTGCTAACATCGCTCAACTTTTACGCCTTCAAAAACAATTTTAAAAGGGTAAACAAAGGAGGACAATTTATTTTATTTTTTCTCATTTATCATAACTTTTTTAATGCAGTTTCATTAACAAACATCTTGCTCTACTTCATATTGATCACCATGCCCATTATGAATTCAGAGTGGACCCGTTTTTCAACAGATCCCATAGCTCCTTGTTGAAAGAGCCCCGATTGTAACAAGTCTGAAATCAGTTTCAATTGTTAGGCTGATTTGCGACCTCAAATTATCCATCAAGCATAATGAAGAACAGTCGGTGTATAGACAACAGAGGGCGTTGTTTAATATTAATAGCAACGCTCTCGTTGAACATCACCCACAGCCAAGTGTAGATGTATCTATAATCGTCCACCTTTGAAATTATGACTTACTGAACTTTGGGCTCACAATCAGAAGTGCATTGTAATTTAAGACATCTACAAAAATATATATAAAAAACGTTTCACTCACATTGTACACGTTCTCTTTTGTGGAGACCTGGAAGTGGGTGGCACCTTGACTAGAGTCGTGCATCTTGTAGGTGTGCCGTGAAGGGGTGACGTTTATCCAAAACCTTCGATTCAATACAGTCCTATAATTCATCGCCAGCAAAATTGCACACCTACAGTTATAACAAATTATCAGTGGAGACTGCTCAATATTAAATATTAACCTTAATAGTTACAGCTTTTTAGATGCGTGCATACTATTATAATGCGGGCGATATATTAATTAGCATTCAAGATTGTGTGCAATAGTGGCAATTGATTGCAGGTTTTTTTATGTCACTATCCATTTCAAGTAATTACAATGCAGTTTATTTGTAGAGGCGAACGTGAGACCTAGTTAGAGTCAGTTATGTTTAAAGGATGATTGATGTGAAATATGGTGTGTTTTTTTATTATGCTCTTCCTCTTGTACTCATTCAACCTGATTTTTTTTTTTTTTTTTTTTTATGTTAACCATCACTTGCCCAGCTCAAAAGTCCTTTTTGGCAGAGACAATTGCTGTTGTTCTCAACAATTAAACTCATTCTATTTGTCACATAAATTCAGACCGCGAGACCTTAATGTTAAACAAATCCTGTATCTGTATAGAAGCCTAGCTAGTATAAAACTACATTAAAGGTGAGGGGTCATCGTTTGAGTTTCTTGTCAACGTCATGCTGATTAATAAGCCAAATTATCAAGAAAAATACCAGTCATCTGTGAGAGTTTCAGTTTAAAACAGTGTCTACTTGTTGAGAAAACAGCAAAAAGGGTATTTTCATCAAGAACGTCGAATCAATCTACGTTTAACGAGGTGGCAGCAGGTAACAACCACATCTCAGGCCGCAGCATTCACATTTTGGACTCCACGGAAATTTGAATCTTCAAAGTCGCCGTATAAGGCGCTCTTTTGAGATTCAAATCTCTTGACACACTTGTATTGATTTCTAATCAACGGGAGCACTACTTGAATAAAAATTACGATTTTGTATTCTCCTACTTTTTTTCCTTGTCATTACCAAAGTATGACCCTACTTTCAAGTATATGATACGAGCTGTAACAATTTAGATCGGGCTACTCCACGTGCCACACAAGCGCCTGACCGTCGATCACATGTAGATTTATTTAAACTATCCAAAAGTATTTCCGTAATTTTAATAATTGTATGTGACTTTATATGCAGATCATGAAATGTATGGTGACAATTTTAATATCTGATCTTCACATCCGTGACCTTGACATTATCTTTTATTTTGTCCGCACATGACTACTGCGTGTTCGAAAATCAATGCGGTCTTGCAAAAAAATTAAACATAAATACCGACGGAACTCATAACTAATTTTAGAATACTGATTGAAAAACGTCATATCCATTGGGCGGAATATGGAATCAAATAGTAGGTGGAATACAACAAACAATTGGACCCGTATATTTTCGTTTGATTTTGTTGACTACCTACCTCTTAATACCCGCCCCCTCTGACAGTAACTCGCATAGACTATCGATGCTCAGATATTTTGCAGAATTTCTATTTCTATAGGAGACTAAGTTGGGATCCGGGAGTAAGAATTGTGACTATTATCGTTGAGCAAGCTTCTCTACTGAAAGATTGGCTGGACAGGTGAATTATTTTGATGGTGTTTCCAGCCACGGCGAGTGGTACGTTATTACTAAAAATGGACAGGATACCTAACTGGTTAGACATGAATCCGGTGTATTTTTAATCCCAGCAAGACAAATAAATGTTTCTTCGTCAGTCTGCTTTGACAACGTCTTGACATTCTGACAGTAGCAAACAGCCGGGTGGTAATTAAAACGTGGACTGTTGACTGTTTTACCCAAATAATTGTATCTCTGTCCCACAATTCTGCATGGCAGCGGCGACGAGTGCCCAGAATATTGACTGGTTTCTAGATGACTTGTTCAGGTTTCAATTCTTCGAGTTATTATCAGCCTTTGGGGTTTTGTTTCTCAATTTGTTGAAGACGGCCACAAATAGAGCCCATTTTTACTTCCATGCTTTTAAAAATGTTGTAATTTAATTCTCTTCGTCAATGAAATAAATAATCAACATCTAAAATATCCTTTTGAAAAGTGCTGACATTTGTTTGTACTGCAAGGCGTGTACCGATAAGGGGAAATTCGGTTCGAATTTGATTAGAACATGTAGGGCAAGGTTCAGATCATAGAGGTCTTTTGGACGATGAAGCATACTGTCCACATTTTCAGCGTTTTGTAATAAGTTTACTATGTCAAATAACACTGTTACTGGCTGTTTTGTGGCGAGTTCTGCAGTGACAAGCTTCAAAAACACGGGCTATAATAGGCACTTCCAATGGGTTCGTAAGACCTCTATCTTTAATTGTTGGATCGTGCGACCATTAAATACAATTTAAAGGAGAGTTTCTTTTGCTTTAATTATTTCTCAACATTGACCGACAGTAATTAGTTGCTGCTTTCGGGCGAACTAAAGTGAGAAAACGCTCTTATATCTGCAATCTGTTGCCGTAACAACAATGTGTCCCGCTAACTGAAATTGTTTTGGTTTTCTATTTGTTGTAATTATAATTTTTTTTTTTTTTACGATAATAAATTTAGACACCGCGAGACAAAATCTACCCATTTAGATGCTTTTACGAATCGAAGTAAACGAAAGAAATAAATAAATGCGTTGAGGGCGCAAGACGTGCTTCAACATCGCTCCTGTTTATTTTGGTAAAATTTAGATTTTATCAGTTGTTTTTGCCATCGAGTGACAGAGACACTTCTTTTTCTAAGTTGGGTAGGTAACATACATCAAATCCTGAGTAGCAGTTTGCACAACAATTGTGATGCTGAGGCCTTTTGGCTTCAGAATTTCTGAGAAAGGCCGGGAAGGCGGCCATTTTGCACGATGGGTCAGCTCAATAGGCCCAACACTGTGAGGTTTAACACAAGATTCATGGAAAGCCACGTCACGCCTGAAGAAATCCATTCAGCTGTAAAGAAAGAGCTCCATACAGTCGCAACACTGAAATGCATTGCTGAATTGGAAAATGGTTGGTTTAATGTGTCTTTTGACAATGAGAATGACTGCGTCCAAATTTCCAATAGAGGCATGATCCTTCAGAAGCTTCTGATACAATGTGAAAGGGCAAATGTACAGAACAGCGCTGTGATCTATATCAAGGTTCCGTACGAGATGAGCGACCAGATAGTACTCAATGCTATCTCACCGTATGGCACAGTGGCCAACATCAGGAGACAACACCACTTTTTCAACAAAGATATAGAGACTGGTGTCCGAAGCTGCCTGGTAAAGAACTTGAAGAAAGCCATACCAAGCTATGTGAAAGTCGGCGGTTTTACTCTACCAGTCCGATATAGAGGACAGCAAAGAACATGCAAGCTATGTGAAGAACCCGGCCATCTTGCAAGAGACTGTCCAGTAAGAGGGAGATGTTTCGTTTGCGGGAGTTACAACCACCGGGCAAACTGGCATGAATCCAATGACAGGTATAATAATGCAACTGATGAGTCTGATCAAGAAGACAACCGCAGCGGAGAAAGCACTCAGGTCATATTTGTACCCAGGGAAAGACCAATAAACACGCACCACGAACTCAATAATGACGAGGAAGCAGAAATAGCAGACACAACTACCACTGAAACCAAAGAAACAACGAACAAGAGAAAGAAACGTATGGGGTTTTGGGATGTGGCTATGAGAGAGGAGAAACGGAAACGAGAGAGGGAGGAGGAGACTAGTGACGACGAACAAGAACAAAGAAAAATACCCCGAGATGAAAAGGGTGAAAGCGAAATGGGCTCAGACATGGAGATGGTCTCAGACATGGAAATGGCAAACGAAGAAAGACAACCCCGGGAGAAACGAGACCAGATTTCACAAAATAAACCGGACAAACACCACCGAAAGAGACTCAACCAGCAACCCAAAGAGGGACTTGATCAAACACCTGACCAGCAAACTGGGGATACAACTGACCAGCAACCCAGAAAGACAACTGATCAGCGACTCAGAGACAATGCCGACAAGCGACCCAGAGACACTGCTGACCATCGACCTAGAGAAACTACCGATCAGCGACCCAGAGACAATAACGACCAGCAACCCAGAGACACGGCCGATCAGCGACCCAGAGACGCCGACCGTCAACCCAGAGATACTACCGATCAGGAACCCAGAGACACTACTGATCGTGGACCCAGAGACACTGCCGACCATCGACCCAGAGATATTACCGATCAGGAACCCAGAGATACTACCAATCAGCGACCCAGAGACACTGCCGACCAGCGACCCAGAGATACTACCGATCAGCGACCCAGAGATAATACCGATCAGCAACCCAGAGACACTACCAATCAGAGGCCAAGAGAAACTGCCGACCAGCGACCCAGAGATACTGCCGACCGTCAACCCAGAGATACTACCGATCAGCGACCCAGAAACACTACTGATCAGCGACCAAGAGACACTACTGATCAGCGACTAAGAGATACTGCCGACCGTCAACCCAGAGACACTACCGATCAGCGATCCAGAGACACTACCGATCAGCGACCCAGAGACACTACTGATCAGCGACCCAGAGACACTACTGATCAGCGACCAAGAGACACTGCCGACCATCGACCCAGAGATACTACCGATCAGGAACCCAGTGAGGACCCCGACCAACGACCCGAAAAGACACCCAATCGACGACGTTGGGAAACAGTAAAACGATCAACTCGGGAAACTCCTGCGCATCGACCTCGGGAGACACCCGAACAGATATCTCAGCCGCAGCGAGACAAGCCTGAAGACAGTGAAGAGGGTGAGTTTGTCACATATACTAGAGGAGGGGTGCGTAGACTAAGAAAAAAGAGAACATCATGGCCTCACAAGGACGGCGAAGAAGCAAGAGACAGTCAAACAAATATGCCTAGCCAAACAAGTCATCGTGGTAGAGGGAGAGGTAAAAATACCTGTGCCTAGTTTTGTATTCCCTTCATGCTAATATTATGGTTAATTTGTTTCTACTCTGTGTCCTTATGCTGAGAATAGTAACCCTTAATGTTAACGGTCTCCGAAATAATGAAAAACGGGAAATCCTCTTCAACCATTTGCATAGAGAAAAATATGACATAATTTGTCTTCAGGAAACTCATAGCGATACCACAGATGAAAGTTACTGGAAGAAACAGTGGGGAGGAGATATCCTTTTTAGTCATGGGAAAAGAGATTCGAGGGGGGTAGCCATTCTAGCATCCGATCGGAGTGGAATTAAATTGACCAATCCCGACAATGATACAGACGGGAGAGTTGTCACGTGTAACTTTTCCTGGAAGGGAATCCTTTTAGAAATTGTATGCATTTATGCTCCTAACGAAATGTATGCTAGAAGTGCCTTTTTCAAGAATATTTCTAAGTATTTATTCGAGGGAACTAATTGGATCGTAGCGGGGGATTTTAATTGTCAAATTGACTTAGGGGTCGGAAAAGACAAGAGTGTCTCAGAATTTACCAAAATCATATACAATCACGATATGGTGGATACTTGGAAAACCTTGTACCCAAAAGAACAAGGTTATACTTTTTTCCACAAAGGCTTGAAAAAGAGTAGCAGAATTGATTATATGTTAATCTCTCGTTCCTTATATCCTTACTTGTCTTATGCCAATGTAAGCTCCCTGGGCCTGACTGATCATTTCGCTGTTATTTGTAGATTTGAAAAAAGTGAAATTACTCGTGGTCCAGGGAGATGGATTTGTGATAACAACCTTTTGAAAGATGACAAATGTATTGAAAGAATTGTAAATTTTTGGACTTATTGGAAAACCCAAAAAGAAAACCATGAAAACCTTTTGACTTGGTGGGATTACGGGAAGGGGCAACTTAAAGATATTATCAAAACCTACGGATCTGAAATGTACAATAAGGAAAAGAATTACAAAAATCGCCTCCAAAAAGATCTCACTAAGCAACTGAATTCAATTCATCCCAATTTGCACATCATTGAAGAAATTGAACAAAAAGTTAGAGCCTTTAAGTTAAAAGACTTGGAAAAATCTAGGTTGAAATCTCATATTGATAAAATAGATGGTGAAAGACCGAACCTTTTTTTTCGTTTTTCCGAACGTCAAATGTTCAACAACAATGTTATTAATGGTTTAGTTGACGCTAAGGGCAAGTTCTTTGAAGGCTCTACTTCTGTGTGTCAATGTGTAAATTCTTTTTACAGAACCCTTTACACTAGTGATGTTATAGATGATGAGAAATATGAAGATATTTTAAATAGTGTTGATAGTTTTCCTTTCAAAGAAAACGTCAAAGACGACTTAAGCGGTGACTTCAATGAAAATGAAATTTTGAATGCAGTTAACCAGATGAGTAGAGAAAAATCACCTGGTTTAGATGGCCTAACTGCTGAATTCTATAAAATGTTTTGGCACCTGTTGAAAGATGATTTTAAAGATGTTGTTAATGAATGCAAGAGGAAGGGAAGTCTTCCTTTTTCTATGAATAATGCCATTATCCGTCTTATTTTTAAAAATAAGGGGGAGAGAAATAATCTGAAAAATTGGCGTCCAATTAGCCTGCTAAATGTAGATTACAAGATAATTTCCAAAGCTGTCACCAATCGTCTTCAAAAAATCATGCCTTTTATTATTGGGGAAGATCAATCTTGTGGAGTCAAGGGAAGGAATATTCAACATAACCTGATGGTCCTTAGAGATAGCATTTATTATATCAATAATGAAAACAAACAGGGTGCTTTACTTTGCATTGACCAGGAAAAAGCTTTCGACAGAATTGAATGGAAATACTTGTTTGGTATAATGGACAAAATGGGCATTCCCCAAAGTCTTATTAATTGGGTAAAAATTTTGTACAGTAACCCTTTTAGTAGTGTGTTAGTTAATCAATTTATTACCGAACCATTTTGTGTTACACGAGGAATTAGACAAGGTTGTCCTCTATCCCCTTTGTTATATTCGATTTGCGCCGAGGGGTTAGCTTGCTTAATAAGACAAAATAATGGTATTAAAGGTCTCTCTCTACCTTATAGTGACAAGTCTCTTAAACTGGTTCAGCATGCTGATGACACCACTATTTTTATCACTGAAGAAAACGATTTCAATGTTCTCGGGAATATTATTGACACTTATGGTAAAGGCTCGGGATCCAAAGTGAATTTTCTAAAATCTCAAGGCCTTTGGCTTGGCACTTGGAAAAATAGAAAAGACAAACCTGGATCTTTTACCTGGGTTAACGATCATCTGAAAATTCTTGGTATATTTTTTGGTAATGACGACAACACAGACAGAAATTGGGCTCCTCGCATTGGTAAAATAGAAACTGTCTTAAATAAATGGAAACTTAGAGATCTTACCCTGAAAGGAAAGTCTTTAGTTTGTAATTGCTTAATAGGATCAGGTTTGTCTTACTATGGTTCTGTTCTATCATGCCCTCAAGAATATATTAATCAGATGGAACGAATTAAATGGTGCTTTTATTGGGATGGAAAAATTGACAAAATCAAGCGTAGTACTATGTGTAGCCCTACAGAGAAAGGCGGTACTGGTGTTATAGACATTAAACTTAAACTTCAAGCTCATAAAATGAATGTTTTGAGCAACTTTAGAAAAAGTACTGGTAAATGGAAATGCCTTTTTGAATATTGTCTCTTTAAAGCAAGTGGTGAAAACAGTCTCGGTTGGCTTATCTTAACTTGCCCAAAGTCAGTCGCTCCCGTAACTCAACCCTTTTATAGGGCTATCATTAATGGCATTAAACAATCAAATGTGAACGTCCGTCATAATTTTAGTTGTTTTAATGAAACTTGTAATTTGCCATTATGGAATAACACCATCATCACTGACAACAATCAGAAGGTTTTAGATAGTTCTATATTGAGATCACAGGGCATCCTCTGTCTTAAACAGATTATTGAAGATAGTCGGATTATTTCCTTTAATAGATTAGCCACTAAGTGTGATATTTTGCCCATTAATGCTGGTCGCATTGTAGCGGGTTTAAAAAGAAACATTAAAGCGGAGTATGTCAGTGAAACGAGGGAAGGCCCCCCGAATCACTTTCTTAGTAGCATTAACTTTGAGGACAAAGGTAATGACATATCCTTAAATTTAGACAAAATGAATGTCAAAACGTTTTACAGGAAATTTATTGAAAACCGATACAATCCACCTGGTGTTGAGACAATTTGGAATAATTACTTCTTTGCTGAGACTCTTAATTGGAACAATGTATGGAACAATGGGGGGTGTACAATTTTAAACTCTGAGGAAAAAGATTTATGGTTCAAACTGAAACACAAAATTCTTCCCACTAAGGACAAACTTAAGAACTACGGTATAACCCAAGATGACAATTGTCCTCTGTGTAAAGTTAGTATTGAAACTATTGAGCACCTGTTTATAAACTGAGTAGCGAACACGCAGATGCTTGGTTGTTTGTTGAAAGTCTTGTGCGTAAATGTACCAATAATGGCACATTCTGTTTAAATGATATCAATAGAATTTTGGGAGTAGGAGTTGAAGATAATTTGTGTATTTTTTTGGTAGCACGTTTACACAGAATTATATGGAAGGTTAGATGTAAAGCAGCCTATGAAGGAAACAACAACTGTAACATATTGATGTCATACAAAGCTAGCCTTCGTAAATTTCTGTCCTTTGAAAGGAAAAGATTAGAGGACAACATTTTCAATATTTTATATTGTCGCAATAGTGTTCTTTGTTGTGTTCAAGATGATCACTTACGATTTTGTTTCTAGATTCATTGTAGAACCTGTTAGTTCATTGTTTCATGTTCGCTATCTTCTTTTTTATATGCACTATTTTTAACCGCCTAATTGTAAATATCATAAATTGTTGTTAATTTGTTTCTTGTTCAAGTAAAATTGTATTTCTGTTATTAATGTGAGGAATGAAATAAATGGGGCTGTATAGCTCCACTTTAACGAAAAAAAAAAAAAAAAAGTAAACGAAAGAAAATATCTTCGTGCAAAAGGTTTTAGCGATATTTTTACAATTATTATACGAACACAAACAGAGATACATCAGACCAAATGGAATCATGTTTCTATAATGCAAAACTAATAGCAGGTTACCTACGATAATTGTTTTACTAAATTGATCACGTGATTTTAGCTCTGTGGTCAAAATGACCTTTACCAATATCAGGGAAATAATCCAAAGAGTACGGAAGTCCGGAAGTGCCATCCGACTTGTTGAGATCCTGGTAGAAACCTCAGGATTTGTGTATTATTTATTTTAAATCTTCAGGAATTTTTACAATGAATTAAAGTTGCACAGGGGCTGTCAAGGAAATAGACAAGAATAAAAACTGTTGTTGAAAGGTGTACCCTGCCAACGATAAAAATATGGTTATATAATGATTAAACTTGAAATTGCACATCAAAGAATTTTAAAGTTACACAACAGTAACCCCTAAAAACAATAAACAAACAAACAAAACTAAGATCCCCAAAAATCTTCCCTCAGCTTCATACAAAAGGACTCAAAAGCAAGGTAGGCCCTATACTTTTGCTAATTGTCAAAGACAAGTACTCTAACTTGGTATATCCGAACATAAACCTGTGAGAATTCGGGCGCAATTGGTCATCGAAGTTGCAAGAAAAGAATGAAAGAAAAAATACCCTTTTCTGAGAAAGGCCGGAAGCCTTTCTCTTAAAAGATAATTTCCCTGTAACTATCTCAATGTTTTAGCAGTTTGCAACAGCTAATTCTATTTTCTTAATGTTTTATGATATCAACAGTTCTCCAGCGCTCTATACCAAGTAAGTTTTTATGATCATTAATTTTTGGAGTAATAGCCAAATGTATATCCTCCCAAAATAAAAAAATTATTGGTATCCACAATGAGTTCCGAGAACATTGGAAAGCGAATAATGTAGAGAAAGTAGCAATTTATAAATTTATAATTTTCCCTATATCCACCAATGGTGTGTATAATCATGGAGGATACCTCCATGATATAATCTAGATGGCGGTATCTTAAAGTTGGGATGTCGACCAGACAATTTAAGTCATGATGACTACATCTCGGTAATAGGATGTCAAGTTCCTGAGATCACTCAGCCGTAAGTATATCGACAACTCTGGATATTTATCTTAGGGTGACAGCTGTGTTTATCTGTATGATGTATTCATTATGGGGTATTATCTCAGCATCTAATAAAGTCGGTTGGCATTTCCAGAGCTCCGTAGAAACGAATGACCCAGGTACAGATTTATGCCTTTGTTTTTATATTACTGATAATGAAACTTGAAAAACAGGTTTGATATTATTAATTAACAATATTGATTTATATTGCTCTCATTTCATACAATGTACACAAGCGCATAACAATCATGAACAACTTAAATAAACAACAACAGAAAAGGGACATTGTTTAAAAAGCTAAACACAGGAAAATCACAATAAGAACACAAACAAACAAATTGATAAAACACTAGGAATACCACAATCCATAAAAATGATAAGACAAGACCCTTGCAGAACCCATACAAAATCGTGTTATATTGTGAATTTCACAAGGCATATCTTTGATGTTTACAGCACCCCACTCTTATTGACGGATATTAAAAAGTACCTTAAACCAAAGCACTATAGTAATTTTTGCCGACTGGTACCTGTATACTCTCTACCTGTTAAAAAAATCAATACAGCTAAGTACAGCATCGCACCTTCGGAACAGAATCCGATAACGTAAACCCAGTCAGTCAAGATTGGACAAGTTAATGCATTGGGTTAAATGAAAAGAATTTTAGTGGTAAACATGGCAATTGGTAGAGACTGGTCTAAATGAACAGAGTATTGTGAAGAAGAACTGAACGCATTGAAGACTCTGAGTTAAACAGGTACATGGGGAGTGGTAGCTTATTATCTGCGGTACTCTAAGTTCGGTCCAAGAAATCATCCAAGATAAATCAAATGAGTGATGCATCGGGAGGCGTTTTCTGTTTTTCGTCTTGCTCGCATCGCAGGATGGCGTAAAGCGAGCAACTGATAACAACAAACACAAATTTTAGGACTGCAATTTGATGAAATACCTTGCTTTGAAATAGTCTTCGAAAAGACCTTGTAATGATGACGAAACATTTGTTAATTGACATGTTTCTTGGAAGCGTATCTGTATACTTATACGACATCATTGATTTCGTCATCAATGTCAGGGTATAGAAGGGGTTCAGGATGTTTTTTAACCAATGTTCTCTACCCATCCCGTTTCATACTCTTCACCCTCATGAGTCAGAACGGACCCAGATCCTGGTATCCATGAGGGAGCAGACCCATTTTTAAAGTCAGTATAAACCGGAACCCGTGTCAATTATAGCTTCTTTTCGTAAGATGGCGTAGTAATATTATGAATACTAATTAAGGAAGGGTAGTACTTAAGCCAGGGTGCGGCCTATGATCGCCAGTAGCTGTGTTGGCCTGGTCTGGGAGGTTGGAGTCTCCGTCCTTAGTTTATCTAAGTTACGTAAGTTAGTTATAAATAAAGCAATTGAGATCTCCTTGAGAAGAAGTCTCACATGCCTGTTTTATTTGAAGTTGTGTGTATTAGTATCCCGGTGGGATGACAAAGCCATAATACAATCCAATTTCATAGAGCTGATTAAGCACAAGAAGTACCAAAACATAATCTGCTTTTAACAGAAAATGGTTACCAGCCGAAATACTATCACATGTACCATCTGTGAGTGGCATCCTGCTTATTTTAGCTCATCAGAAATTAAGCAGTATTGTTATACAGCTTCATAAAATTGGGCCGTGTTTTCAAATTTTTGTTCTTCTTTTATGTCAAAATGTTGAGTTCTTGTTGAAATGGTCTACGTTTCGCAGCAGTATAAAACATTAATTTGTGTACTTTTTTTTCCCCCTGTTGACGGGGAATTGCCCTTTTCACTTTACTCATCCCTCTTTCACATCATAATTATAATATTCTACCTATAAAATACCCATAAAACTTATCATTTTCAACAAGACTACTTTATTTTTCCTTATAAATCTTTGGTTACATTGACACAGTTGTGCGAGTTGTTTTATTGGTCCTTGGTTCTATTTACTTCACACGTCTGCTGAATTCCCTTTTCATCCTTCACAATCACGAGGGCGTCAAACTTCTCCAAGGCAATTAAGACTAACTGAAGGACTCTCTTTCGCCCTCGAGTCTCGTAGAAAGGTGTTCAAAATACCCGCCGATGTGTGCTCAGAAATGTGATCTGCTTACCTTGTGTGATCCGCACGTTGTATCCATATCAGAGGTCTGCACTGTCCTTTTTCCCCCAATAGCTTATACTGTGACATATAACGCATACTGATTGCAGAGGTTTCATTAATATAGGCATTATGACTTGTTCTTTTATCTTGGGTTGATGTAGACAATAGACTGGCAATCATTGCCCCCCCCCCCCTAACAGCTCCACTCACCATGCCCGCCATCAGTGGCGTATTGACGTGAGTCTCTAGAGCAGGTCTTCTTGTCATATCGTTACATGAGAAACAAGGGACTCCAATATCTGTTAATGAATTTTCATCAACAAGTTTTTTTCAAAAAAGTGTATTAGAGATGTTCAGTTGGGAGATGACATCAAAGTGTAATCAGTGTGTCCCCCCCCCCCCTCCTGCATTTCACTCCTGTGGTCCCCGGTTCGAATCCCAAAGTTGGGCCTTGCTTGTGAATCGGGTTTCCAGTCCCCAGATGATTGCGTGGGGTTTTCCTCCAACGTCTAAAACTGACAACATTTTTATTTTCTTCATCATCTTCTCTATAAATCAGTTATCTTCCGGGCATGCGCACTGTTAGTCACTTTGAGGGGCCCTAGTTTCATTACCAGAAAGATAATAAGGGAATTATTAAAACAAGATACAATTACGGGTAGCTACGTGTTTAATTAAGGTTGCGTTGATAGCCGTATTGTCACCCTGGTTGCTTTTTTTAGAGTGTCTTTTCTGAATAATCTTCAAACCATATCGAGATGTAATTTCCTCTGGCTCTGTATAAGAGAAAACAACCCACATCAGAATAATTTACAGACATTTGTTGCCAAGAAAACCACACCTTTTTAACTTTATCCCTTTGAAATTGCAATACGGTTTTTACTTTGAATTTAATGGAATTGGCACTTATATATACCTCTGCGTCACATGAAACTTAAATTTAATTAATAAGAGAGCACCCTTTAAACAAAAGAATTATATAAAACTGTTACAACAAAACCAAATATTGTGTACAGCAATTATTTAACCCTTCAATCATTTAGTCCCCTTACAAAATTCACTTCACCACATTCCAAGAATAAATGTCATAATCTTTTCGGCTTTTCGTTGCAAAAAAAAACCACATTACTGTTTCTTTTCTTCCAAATTAGTTCAATACGGAAGCGGTGACATTGAGAGAGGAAAGTCATAAATATGACTTATATCTCATAATTATGCCTTAGTACTTAGGTAAGTCAAATTTATGAGTATACTTATAGGTATGAGTTATAAATATGATTTTCATATTGTATAAATGACTTAATTGGCCTAGGCCACAATTCATGCTAATTCATAATGTATAAAATATAGGCTCTAAGTCATAGTTCTGACATGTGCTAATTCATAAATTATTATGAGATGTCTTAGTTATGACTTTTGACCTTTTCTTTCTTTTCTTAATGTCCCTTTAACGCTTTAGTTCAGGCGACTTTGTCAGGAGGCGATAATGATGTGGCAACTCAGGGCGAGCTTGTCAGGGGCGACTCTGTTTGGGCGAGCTCCAGAGGGTCGAAGTGACCTAACATCCAAGCTCTTACCGCGTATCCATAAATCAATCTGTGGTAATCACTTCTATTTATCTTTAGTTGGAGCAGAAAGTGCCTTCATCTCTCGTCTGTGAATTATGTTTATTTCGTTTAATGCAAAGGGAAGCAGCTCTTCTAAGTAAAATATCCGAGATCCACTTAGAAAAATTGAGTCTATAATTGCAATACAAATCACCAGACAAATCATTACATTTCTCCCGCAGCATCGTTTTAGGTTCGCGGTGAAAATATCTAAGTGGTTTATTCGTTGTTGAGGCTATAATACAAAATTATGAAGTGAAGTTGAAAACGGTGCTTGGACTATATCCATTTACAACTCAAAGTTATTCATATTTCAATTTTAAAGCTGATTCAATAAGTTGTAAAATGATTTTGTAGTACTAGTAGGCCTACAGTACTCTTTCCAATGGGGAGAAGCACTAATGGGATAACGGTACACCAACCCTAAAAACTCTCGGGGAAGATTTGACCTGGATTCTTTGTTCAAGGGGGCTCTTCATTTAAGGGTAAGGTTGACCCGGAAACTGGTTAACAAATTTGATTCTGCGTCAGTTTGACCCATTTCTTTGTCATTTTGACACAGATTTCAGGAGTTTATAGATTGCAATTGTTACTTTTTATGGACGAGCTTTCAATGTTTGTGTATAAGCTTGGTTCGAGCGAGTCTCGCAAAGATATCAAAGGGTGTGTGTTTTGGGGGGTATTTCAGCTTTAAGATGAAATTGCAGAACAAAATTAGCCTACCACACTCGTGTTTGAGTGTTCATACTATCCATTGCCAATACCTACTGTGTGGCAAACATTTCTGCTGTTTTACACCTTGTTGCGTCAATATCACATCCTGTTGGACAATTCTTCCTATTGGACAATTCTTCCTGCGATCAACCAATCAAATTGCCGTAGGGTCACTGTAAGAACAATGACGACTGAATGATACGTTACAGTGACGTCTATAATTGTATGTCATTGAAGTGGCCTGATTGGTTGACCCGTGGGAGGAAGTACAAGCGACTGTGAGGTGTTTAATTACATTTGCCTCTGGCAAGGAGGATGTTGTGCAGAAATGCAACCTCGTTCATACCAGAGTGCAGGAAAGTCATTCAATCAACAGTGCTGTAGATAACAATCACCCCAAATCAAACTCAGCGATGCGAGCATGTTTCCTGCTCTTTCAATGTGACTTCGTTCTTACATTTTATTTTATTTCTGCGTTATTCGATCGGGACACCAACAAAAATTGTATTGTATAAATTGCACAAACGGGGAAGCGATCGTTGAAAATCAAACAGTGTTTCAGAGCACGTGTGTGAGTGAGTATATTTCACAAAAGATGCATCGCTGTGGTTTAACTGAAACATATGGCAAATAAAAGTGCTATAGCTTAGTATAGCTTTTGTTAAACGTATAAAACAAAACATTAAATAATTTTATAAGGTTTTTGAACATTAATATTTCAAGACACGTCTGTATGGAATGATCGTTTGGCCATGCAATACATGTTTATACACAATTCATTAAAATCCATATATTGTTATCAATGTTTGATGAAGTTGTCATAATATGTCTTCCACTTTCCCATCTTCTTTTTGGATAAGCTCTGGACCAGGATAGACATAGTTAATTTAGTAATTTGGTCACCTCAAGCCATCTGGTGGTGCCCTCGTGGAAGTTTATGGGTTCCTGCTCGCTTTTAGGTGGTCTGAAGTCAGGGCAGTTACTCATGATGTTGTTGATGTGTGGTCTGCCACACTGACACAGATTCGAGCTGGTAGCTCCGAATGCTCCGATGCTATGGAGGAACGAGGCATTTACGGCTCAGCCAGTTCGAGAGCGTTGTTGGACCCAACCCCAAGAGGAAGACCCCAGCTTGTAGATCTGAATGAAGGTCCATGACGGGGAAAGATGGTGATTGGTGATGATGTGGGGTGCTTCTGAGTCAAAGTGCCATGCGGTTCAACCTGCTGCTGATTTGCAGATCAAAGATGGAGGGCACTTAGGTTGTCTGGATTCAAGCCTATGAGAAACCAATACTCCAAAGAGCTATCGACCAGCATCTCTCCCATCTCCATGTCAACGAGGCAAGGTTACCACAACTCAAGCTGGCTTTCGAAAAGGTCGCTCGACTACAGCTCAAATCACCCGCCTAGTCCACGATATTGAATGTTCAGTCCAGAGTAAACTGAAGTTTGGAGCAGTCTTCATTGATCTCACTGCTGCTACTGTTTGGCATTGTGGTGTCCATCTCTCAGATGTAAACCTTTTGCAATTCATAGTGCAAAACCGCACTGAAGAAATTAAAAGCCAACAAAGCAAAAGGCCCAGATGGGATCTCTGGAAAGATCCTAAAAATGTGCTATAAAGAACTGTCACCTGTTTTTCGAGGAATGTTCCAACGGTCACTTGATGCACATCACATTCCAAAGCTATGGAAATCGTCAAATGTTGTCCCCATTCCCAAAATAGCCAAACCTTCAGCATTAAATGATTATCGGCCAGTAGCTCTTACCGCCATTGTAATGAAATGTTTTGAGAGCATTGTGAAAGAACTTCTCCTGACACATACCAAGATTTTCGCCGATCCTTGCCAGTTTGCATATTGTACAAAGCGAGGGGTAGATGATGCTGTAACCACACTTCTACACAATATCCAGAGTCATCTTGATCAACCTAAAACTTATGTTAGAACACTATTTTTTGATTTCTCATCAGCTTTCAATACACTGCAACCACATAAGTTGGTACAGAAGCTACAAAACATGAATGTCAATCCACACTTGTGCCTGTGGATCAGTGATTTTATGAGAGCTAGACCCCAACGTGTTAAGATCAGTAATTCATTCTCCAATTCAATCTTCACAAATACTGGAGTGCCACAGGGTTGTGTCCTATCACCAGTCCTCTTTACTCTGTATACCAGTGACTATCATTGAGTAACAGTGGATCTTGCTCTGTTGTTAAGTATGCTGATGATACTTCCTTGACTGGTCTGATCCTCAAAAACAATGAGATAAATTACAGACACGAAATAGATCGCTTTGTCCAGTGGTGTAATGACAATTTTCTCACATTGAATGTAACCAAAACCAAAGAACTAGTTTTTGATTTTCGTAAGATCCGACAAAGTATTCACCCGGTTAGTATAAAGAACGACAAAGTAGAAATTGTCAGTGAATATAAATATCTTGGGACAGTCATAGACAACAAACTGGATTGGAACAAAAATACTCAAAGAATGTGTGCCAAAGCAAATCAGAGGCTTTATTTTCTAAGGAAACTACGGTCTTTCAATGTCCGTGATTCAATTTTACACCTGTTTTACCAAAGTATTGTTCAGTCTGTCATTACTTTTAGCTGTATTGTTTGGTTTAATAATCTAACCGTGAAAAATCAGAAGAAAATTGATCGTATCACCAAGGTTGCCAGCAAGATAATAGGTTTTGAAGTAAAACACATGAATGAAATCGTACACAAACAGTATGTTACTAAATTAAAAGTTATAACCCAGGATCCAACTCATCCACTTCACTCTTTCATTCACATTCTCCCATCAGGAAGGTACCGTTCTCTTTCTACTCGTACAAACCGGTTCAGACTATCTTTTTTACCCAGTGCAATTCATCTTTTTAACTCACTTTTCATAAGGTAACTTAATTTTAGTTTTTTCTTTGTAATCAGTGATGGTAAGCTTTGGATAATGTTTCTCTCTTTTTAAAGTATAAACCTTTTAATTGTTTAAAACTAATTTTTGTAATTAGTTTCTTGTTTTTTTTGTTTTTGTAATGAAATTGTTTTTGTAATCAGTATTGAATTTGAATGTTTTTAGTGCACACAGGGAAAACAATTTTCACTTTTTACTTGTAAACTGTGATGAAATAAATAAAATTGAATTGAATTGAATTGAAAAGTTATCCTTGACACACCAAACGGATGCCGAAGTGGAATGTGCAGACTAAAGATGATCTCCTACAAAGCTCAACATTGGCACCAATCTCCTTTAAAACCCTGCAGCGAGGGTCATGTTTGGTTCCAATGCCCATATGGTTCATTACCAGCACTTGCTGACAAGATTTATCCATAGGTTAAGAGGGTTTGTTTTGCATTTTTCAACGATTGTTTTATCTCATGTGCTGTTTAGATACATGTTAAGGTATTGCCTGAGGGTAAATTAAGCTTATTGGTTTGCTTATAATAAAGTTTCAAAATTAACCATTGACAATACTGACATACCGTTTTTGTTCATAAAGGATGCTGACAGACTTATGTTCTGCCCCCTCCAAACCAATCATTGACACCCCTCCCCCCCCCTCTGTTGTCTGATAACCCCTCTAGGACATGTGACATGGTCCAGTTTAGAATATAATATCACATAAGGTGACCAGTGTGTAAGAAACGGTTAAGACAATGGAAATATTGAAGTATGTCAGCAAAATCTATTTCCCTCTCCAGGACTATTGATGGCGCGCTTTATTGTCAATCGACCGATTGGGGTATATTAAACATGTATAGGCAATTTGAATAAACAATTGAACTGAGATATCCCCAGCTCCAAAGTGTTTTTCTTCCTGAAATCTAACCATTTTTTACAGGATAGATTTTATGGATTGCAATTAGTGTTCTAATAAAAATCCAATGTTGTACAGGAACCGCCTTTGCTAAATACTCATAAAGACTTCAATAGTTTTGACTCCATAATAAAAATATGGTCGTCGTTGTTTGAATTAAAAATCGATTGAAATTCAACCGAGGAATAATTATCACAATCAGTATGATGGTCCCGGAGGTGCTTCGAAAATTGTAAACTTTCTGAGCATATATATTTAGGAATGTTATTGATTGGGCAAAAACATATGATTAATAATATTATAATTTAATAAATTATAATATTTTTCAATGACGTATGTTGAAATAAGCTTTTCAAGAATTTGGATTAATTACGGCCTGGAAACAACTAATTTAATAATTAGATAAAGTTCCACCACTAAATGAACTTTCGTATTCTTGGAATCACTGTGGAAGGGGGTATTCCAAGAGATATGATTTCAAAGTCAACGGATACAAAATTCAATTATTAAATAAAGTTGGGAATGGCTTGCCAGGGCGACGAACATTAAACGTCACTTACCTGTAGAGTTATAGATTGGTAAATACTCAAAAAGTAAAGACCATCAAAACTTACTTGTTGAGAAGCACTGCAGCTGCTGATAGTACAAACTATATTGAGAAAAGACTCCCTTCCAAGTAATAGGTTTGGATATTGTCGATTGGATAATTGATTGGTTAAATTTGACTTGTTTGTATTAGTAGGCGCTGTCACCTCACTAAACGTGGATGAATTCGACGGATCCTGTTAACATACCGTGACAAGTTTAGACACTGTTTTCAGCTGAAACTTTCACATATGACTTTTACTGCATCTTTCATGATATTTTTGCCTGTAAATCAGCATTACGTTGATAAACACCAATCTATGACACTACTTCTAAGAAAGCATTGTAATTGCGATGATTATTCTTGCTTAAAGGCAAAGTATACCTTTGGTTTTTGGAGTTGTTCGATTGTTTTAATAATATATAAATGTAGATAATTATATACAATAAAACTAACCTGTAAAAATTTCATTTCGAAAGGTGGTCGCGTTTTTTAGATATCGCCGAAAAACCGGAGCGAATATGTCCACGCATGAAGAATAATCCCTAACAGGAATACACAGTATGATAAGCGTTTCTGACAGAAACGTTTCTCAGATTCAAATTTTGGGGCATAAAAAACGCCATATTTATACATAACCACATTACTTCGGAGTGAAATTGTTCTCAAAATGCTTTGGGCTTCTAACCAAAAAGTTTTTTATAGCCATTAATTTTAAGAGTGATTACCAAACGTATACCTTCCCTATGATCAGGAATCGTCACTTTTGATTCCAGTAGCTACTTTCCTCAATTTCACTTTTCAAAAACTTTCAAAGAAACAGGTTTTTTATGCGTCTTGTACTAAAGAAGATGTACGAAAATATTTATTGTCGATATTGATCCAGTTTCACAACTAAACTTCGTCACTAAGTGAAACACTAACGGTGCACCAGTTGCAACAGTCCAAACTATATGTTTTTTCAGCTGGTTACCCGTTTCTGCTCAGCAGAATATTTCCTGTGCTTATAAAGGTTTAGTAGTTTCTGGAGATCGAAGATTGTGCTTTTGATAGTGAACATCACCCTGCTCTATCAACTATCGACTTTGTAAACGTTTATCGAGACAGAAAGGTTACATTAATGCAGGGTGGCGCTGTCTCGGATCCATTTTTCATGGTAACTAATGACGGGTTTTGGGTTTTTTTTGCTCCTTGAATAACTCAAATAACAAATGACGAGTAAGAAGTGAAGAATAAAGATTTGTTTCTTAATTCGTCAGAGCAGTGTCCTATTGAAATACCTATACATATCTGTTGTTGTATTTATAAAGTGAACAACGTAATTAAAGTCTATACCAAGTCTAAATTTAGAAACTGTCACTGGTAAACGAGGATGCACCCATCCCATAATACTGTAAACTAAACCTGGAGTGGGTTTTGAAGGGTCGTTCCCTTGAACAGCTTACGGTGGCGTCAACTTCGCTTTGCCATAGGGCTGAGGCCTACACTAATATTATTCGTCACACGCCACTTTCGCGCCCTTAACAAAACACCAATAAAGATCGAGGGCTTTCGGGGGAAGATAGCAACTGATCCTCCAGTTTAAACCCTCAATGTATCAGCTAAAGTAGCAAAGAAGAGTGTGACGAGAAACAAATAACGATCAGTGTTATCCATAAATGTGTCTTCATTAAGACAATGTGTGAGCTGAGCACAACACAACTGTCTGTGGCTTCAAGAAGTAATCTTTGGTGGCGTTGTATCCCTCTATCGACCACGTTGCACCTCTCTGATAGGTCTCAGGTTCATAATGGTTGTCAACCTCTGTTGTCCTAAGTTCGAATCCTACCACGGACCCGAACCTTGGGTATCAGGTTGGCTCATTGCTTTCTTTACCTGCCTTTCACCTCTGTGGACCCCGGTTCGAATCCCACCTCAGACCGGAATCGTGTGTGGATTGGGTCTTTCTTCGGTTTTCCCAAATCCCCAAAACACTAATAAATTTGGTTTGTCCAGTCAATTTCTGCAATTAATAACACAATCGAAACACTGTGTCATTATGTTCAACGTGTATTTAGTTTGATGTTTACTTTGCCAAACGTAACCAGAAAAACTTCACAAAATCCGCGCCTGCGCACACTAAAAACTCCAGAGTCAGAATCGACCAGGACTCCGGGCCCCTCGAGGCTTAACCCATTTCTGGGTCAGTGTGACCCGGAATCTGTGTCGAAATGACCCAGAGATGGGTCAACATGACGCAGAATCTTAGTAAAAATCAAATTGTTAAACACTTTCGGGGTCAGCCTGACCCAGCCAACTGGTCAGGCCCCCTGGGACTTGAAATCCGGGACAATTCTGACCCGTGATTTTTTAGAGTGGACATAAATTTGTTCATACTTGACGTTTTCTCGGAAGTGTAACCAATTTCCCAGTTTGGTTGGTTTATTGTGTTTATTTGAAACAACATTTGATACTCTTCCAATACACAATAACGTAAACAATTCATCAAGTTTAGAAGAAGAAAAACAATTACACTTAAATAATATTATATTTCTTATGAGTATAGACGTCTTTAAGATTTTACAAAGACGCAGTAAATCAATCCAGAACAGTGAGTATCGAGTTTCATACTTTATTGAAAGAGGGATTTAAAAAGCATCCTCAAAAATGAACTTCAAATCTCCGGTCAGTGGGCGAGGGGAAAAAACGCAAACTAAGGCAAATCTGAATAGCCCATTTCTAGACGATTTTTAATGTTGCAGATTTTGCAGCAGTAATAGTCAAGACGCCATTGTTACCAGATATTAATTTAACAAGTCTCTCGTACTATATAAGAGTCCAATTCGATTACGTCAGATTCATGCTTGGTCAAATTTGTTTTTAGAAAACAACCTGACCGCCGTCCGCCCTCATACATGCGTACACAGTTTCAATTACTTTCCCTCCAAATTTATGTTCAGTCATGTGCATGGCCCATTTTTTCCTCTCGCTTGACTGAAATACGTCAAAATACCCAGGGTCAATAAACACTAGATGACTGAACGACAGAGAAAACCCACCGAGAATAATGAAGATGACGTTTTCATAAGAAATTAAAAGCCATCAATCGTCAATTCAAACCAAGACAAGTACATCCATCTTTGTCCCTGAGAATTTTGTCAACGTGAAGAGGATACTTTCCATCAATGCCAGTGGCACTCTAAGCTTAACATGATATGGGCACTGTAAGAAGGAAAAACCTGTTAATTTAAATTTCTGTCGGTTGGGCGCAAATTCAAGTGTTGCAATTGTGTCCAAACACCCCGCACTCTCGCTGCCGACCGGGGTCTTTCTTTACGAGTATGAAACGCCTGGCTGGCAGCGAGTCCACGCCAATCTGACATTTTTGGTTTGACGGAGCAGACCGTATCATCCCTTTTCACGATTAGTCCCACAATCCATACTTTGTGCTACTTCAAGACGGTGCATATGGGATAGAGTGTCTGCTCACAGGCGCACTGTATCGCTTCAGCATCGGCCTTCCTATCGATTAACAAGTGAGACGATAACGGTACGAACAACAACGTTTCCAGATATTTTTGGAGCACCTCAAATCTTCAACTGAAGTTTCTTCACCTTGATTGTGATTCGATTTATAAAACAAAGATATTTCTTAAAAACTCAGGTGAGTCTAAACTGGTACTGTTCGTAGTTATTCACCTTTCACGTCGTCTTAGTTCCAAGCATTTGAACATTCTTTTTCGGGTCCAAATATTTATTAACCCTTTTGGGCTAAAGCTATGGCACATTGATTTGTAATAATTGATAGAGTAGTTTGTCAATATATAAGGTTTGTTATTGTTGTTGATGTTGTTGTTGTTGTTGTTGTTGTTGTTGTTGTTGTTGTTGTTGTTGTTGTTGTTGTCGTCGTCGTCGTCGTCGTCGTCGTCGTCATCGTTGCTGCTGCTGTTGTTGTTGTTGTTGTTGTTGTTGTTGTTGGTGTTGTTGTTGTTGTTGTTGTTGTTGTTGTTGTTGTTGTTGTTGTTGTTGTTGTTGTTGTTGTTGTTGTTGTTGTTGTTGTTGTTGTTGTTGTTGTTGTTGTTGTTGTTGTTGTTGTTGTTGTTGTTGTTGTTGTCGCTTTTGTTTTGTTGTCGTCGTCGTCGTTTTCGTCTCGTCGTCGTTGTTGTTGTTTTGTTGCATTTCCCCGCACACCCCACACTCATCCTTACATATCTGAATTTAAAATAGATTGCATTTTAGTTCTTTGTACGTAGTTGACCCATTTAATCATTATCTTCTTTTGTTTCATAACAAACTCTGCAAAACAAAACGTTCCCCACATACTCATTGGTGTTTATGTTATTATAAGTCGTGCGATTAACGTTTTTGATCAGATAGTTGTTTGCTCTAAAACAAAAAATACAAAGTATAAAAGTAGATCGAATGTCCTGAGAACCATTTATGTGCGAAAATTGGCCCAAATAATCGGGTCTTCGTTTCTCAATTCGAATTAACGAAAAAATATTTCGAGAAAATGTCAAGTAAAAAATACTTGTTTTACAGACATAAAAATTTGTTTTTTGATTCTTTTTTTTTAATCATGAAATTATTTTTCCGCCATATTTGACTGGCATATTTATCAACGTAAAACAAAGTATCTTTCGAATACTTATTTTACGATTTTTTTCTCCACGTCAAACCATCTCTTCTCAAACACACGTAAGTTCAATCATAGCAGTATAAAACATCGCCATAATTTTGTCTAACGAAGGTTTGTTTAGGATTGTAACCACACCTCATTTTTATCTCACTATTTTTCTCGCATACTGATTGTGCACAATGTGGGATCCCTATAGACCTTATGCACATGACGTCATTTGAGTAGGGCGCCCTCGCCTAGAGGTCAAAAGGAAGATGTTCATTGGCCAGGCCAGTGCGCCGCGCGTACAAATCAGCGCGTTTCCATTGTTTCATCATCAGTTTACCTCTAAGATGGCGGCTTGGTGACGTCAATGCATAAGGTCTATTAGACCATTTGAAGATATTGAAAGTGCTGTGTGTAAATGCAATTTGTTTGAGTGTTTTTAGGCCATGTATTCAATTACTTCCCTCCACTTAAACAAAATCTATTTGCTCCTAGTTCAGTTTGAAAAGGCTACGTCGTTGACAGGCCGCTTTCGAATCGAGCGGCTTTAGGCTACGGCTATTGTGGTTGTAGACACTACCGAAGTAATTCAAATACGGCACAGCTCAGTTTAAAAGAAAAGGCAATGGATAACTGGGAGATTTAAAATGCATTTAAAACATAACGAGTACAAAGAGAGAGAGACAAATTAATGTAAGGCCGTATTGGCGAATTTAGCTACGGTTACGAGTGTTGCTTATGGCGTTGATAAAGGACGTTCATTATTTCAACGGCCACTTTGAAGGTGACTTTTTGTAACTATTGGCTTTCCCTGCCAGGGTTCTTAGTTTTTTTGTTTAGATTCTAAACGTTTTATGTAGGGTACACCCTCACTGGAGGTTGTTTCCTATATCTACCCCAAGCCGGGTTCCTCAGTACTTTGCTAGGTGTTTTTACATTTATGTACTCTTCTCAAAACTGTATCGTGTGTTCTTGTAGATCCTTTGATTTGCAATTTTGTAATGTTTTTGTTCATGTTTGCTGGCGAATAAAATGAAATGAAATGAAACGGACATGACGCGGCGATCTAGCTGTAGCCGTAACCGAATCCGTATTCGGATACGTTCTAAAACTCAGATTATTCCATTCTGTGTTTTCGGCGAAAGCCAAGGGAACGTTTTATGGTTTCTTGACATTCTAAGGTTACGACGGGAATTACTAAAATATAGAATTTGTTTCATTCGTTTGAAAAGTCCTCAAAGTGACAATTACAGTGAACCGAGACAAGTGCTTGTACTCTGGTTAGTTTTAAAATATAAAATATGTACATCGGATCTTACATAAAATAGTACTTGCTACATTTAAATCGAAAATCTAACAAAACTTGATATTTAGCAAAAAGAGTAAAAACTATTTAAATTGTTCGCTGATCTTTAAAACAAACTTTTTTTGAAAATAAATGTTGTTGGTTTCTGCAGACGAGGAGATGAGGACGACTGCGATGATGAGTCGACAAGCTGGTCCCGCACGATCGACACACCCACTACTGTTATGGCTGGTAGTCTGCATAATCGCGTATCAGGCAGTCCGGTGTACGGGACAGTGTGCGTCTGGAGAACCCACAAAGATGCGCATACGGAGGCGGCACATAGACAGCCTGTCCTTAATTGCGTCCAGCATCATCGGACGTGCGATCGCCATTTCTGAAAGCGTTACCGATTCGGAAATTCTGACCCTGCTGGAGACAATGCGAGGCTTGTCACCTGGACCTGTGGAATCCTTTGAAAATATGATACAGAGGGAATACCAGAATGAAATGGAGGCTTGGACGTGGATGTGTCGATCGCAGCAAACCTTAGGAAAGCGCCGGAGAAAACGAGACAGTCCATTCGACAACTCGGCATGACGTCATGAGATTTAGTCCTATCCTAACAGTTAAATAGTTTCCTCGCCATCGATCAATATTTATTTTGAAAATAATGACAGCTGCATTTTGATTTAAATTCTATTCCGTGTCTCCATAGTTTAAGATATTGCCAAGTTGTGTAAAGTGTGCTCACGATTTTTAGAGTATAACTTCTATTTTATAGTTTATGTTAAGCATAATAGTATATTGTTTTAATATTTGAGCATTTTAATTATTTTTAATCACGTATCAAATTATTAGTGACAGGTATAGGGCTGTACTCTAAATGAGCACTTTGCTCTAATGAACCAGTTTGCGTAAAAGTCCAGAAATAGCCGATTTTGACAACTCTTTTTATGGAAAAATTGGGATCATAAAAATATTGTGTAGGAATTCAAAATGTCACCAGGGTTCACGTTATAGTGAAATAAAAAACATCACATGAATTCTGGTTGTTGAACCTCCCTTGATATCGATGGTATTAGGGTCGGACCAATTGATACACATCTCAGTATAATCATTTCAAATGAATTATTGGTATTCCTCCCACATCTGCATCAAGGTTTCATTCAAAACACGAAAATATTGACATCCGAAACTTAAAGGTGTTATACGGGATTGGTGAGGATACAAACATCAATGTTTAGTTTTAATCTGAGAGCTTACTGATTAAGAAGTTCATACTAGAACAACTTTTTGTGTGAAATAATTTCCTCTGCAGGAATGAAGTCATATTCGAGAAAACTGTATCTGTAAAACTTTTAAAAATATATATTTATATATATATATAAAATTTGTAGGGGAGATGGCCTTAGCTTTCGATCCAAACTGGACCTTCGTCAGAGGCATCGGTGTATATATAAATAAATAAATAAATGGCAGATTGTTGGTTGTTACAACCAAATTAAGGACAATGTGTTTACATGCTGAAAATTGTGCATGGTTTTTCACTAACGGATTAAGCCCACATTTTCACAAGTTTGTTATTTATAATATGGTTGATTACACAAAGTATGAACATTGTCTGCGACTATATATATTTTGTATTATACTTTACCAATCCTGCATGATGTCTTTAAACGTTATAGTATCAATGTTGTCTTTTGGGGAAGAGTATAAACATTGCAGTCCTCCAGTTTTCAATAAATCGACCGTTCAACCAAACTGTGGAAATGTCATTAAAGTGGGTCGAGAAGAAGACGAGGAAAAAGACCTTGCTCTATAAATTTCACTCAGCTCACACTGAAGCAGAACATAATTGCTTAAGACAATTCTGCTGAGCAAAAATGAGCAGCAGACTAATCACAGATGGTACATGTGAATTCTGGTAAGCATAATTTTGTTGTGCTTAGCTCTTTTGTGCCTGATGCAGCTATAGTATGAAATTGGGCCCCTGATGGGTCGTCGAAAATGTTGTTGTGTTTAGTTTGGTTTAAATCAAACAAATCAAAATAAGAAAAGAAAAAATGCTGGGGATATTTGTTTTCTAAAACTTAACGTCGTTTCACATGGAAGTATATTTTATTATAACTGTAGTATC
This sequence comes from Leptasterias polaris, assembly GCA_037783415.1. Lineage (NCBI taxonomy): Eukaryota > Metazoa > Echinodermata > Asteroidea > Forcipulatida > Asteriidae > Leptasterias > Leptasterias polaris. Next base: position 415,011 of record JAZGTN010000122.1, read on the forward strand.
AAAAATGTACTTTGTGATCATTATTGTATTTTTCTGTTTTTTATTTAGTTATTTAGTATTTATTTTCTCAAATCACAATGAATGATAAGGCTCACCTTTACGGAATTGCCACTGAACACTGAGTAAATAATACACAACATTATTCTAAATCAGTCTGACATTCATCAGCACTGAAGATTTAAAAATGGTTGAAAGATTTGTCGATCACTATCAATTTTGATTTTAATGAATAGACTTTTAAGAAGAAATTTATCTATGAAAGTTAAATTTAGTCAATTTTCTTGACTGCTTCTGTACAACAGGGGCCGATTTCACAAAGAACTGCGATTGATCGTAAGTGCAAATCAGTCTTAATTGCTTAGCAAAGTGTCATGTCACAATACAAATCGCTATAGCGATACTGACAACTCACCTTAGGATGAATCTTAGTGCTTCGTTGAAATCGGCCCCTAATTATTTGTTTACATGCTGTGTTGTCATTTTAGCTTTCGAGAAGGACTCTGCTTGTGGGGTCGAAACGTCAGGCCATTTACTATATTTTGCAAAATTCAATTTAGATTAAAACTAGATATCCACGTGGTTTGTAGGTCAATATGTTTGGTTTTTGATATCGGTTCAATTTTCCCTCAAATGTATCAAGTTATCAGGTACGCCTATACGATCATAAATCATGCCCATAGTCGGTTGTTTACAACAACCAAGACTAAACTGCGACATACTGTTGCTTATATAGTTTTAAAAGACTTTTTTGTTCAGGCTTGATTTCACAAAGACTTAAGACTGATCTTAAATGTGTATCAATCTTAACTGCTAAGCAAAGTGTGATGTCACAATACAAATCACTATGGTAATACTATGGTGGCCCTGGAAGGACATCGCATATCGCAAATGTTGCGCATACGTGAGATGTCGTGAAATTAATTGTAAATATGTGCGCATACGTTTTCGGATTGCGATGTCGTAAATTTTATTGCATACTTTGTCGCATATCTTTGGGATGATGTCATAGTTGCAGACAATTTGTTAATGACCTAGGGAGTACTTGACATTATAGCAGGAAAGTAGTCAGGCCCCTGTAAGCATTACTATACAATATGTGTACCCAGGAACAAGGCACCAGGCAAAATCTTGCCAATCGGAGTACCACCTCGACTTGCTTGCCTTGCAACAATGAGTACGGCTACAATGACTACCACTTACCTCCACTGAGGTGCGCTTTAACCAATAACAATGACCAAAACAATTATTGGTTATGGCCACGAAAACGCACCCTGGACGCAAGAAACTCCCCGGATCATTAGACATTTTATTCAAAGGTATGCGACAAAGTATGCAATAGAATTCACGACATTGCAAAATAAATTTTCGAATATGTATGCCAAATATATTTGCGATTGATTTCACGACATCACATACGTATGCGCACATATTGCAATTAATTTTACGACATCGCATACACGTACGCGCACATTATTTGCGATTGAATTCAGGACATCCCGCAGTCCCACCATTATGACACTGACAAAAGCATCTGAAGATAAAACTGTTTTCCTCCCCTGATCTTAAATATTATGGCTACTCCTTGTTTATGAAGCCGTAGAAACACTTCCTGCCATAGAATGTCTTAAATAATGTTTTTAAGACTCAACAAAAGTGTATAATCACCGCTTAGGCCTATACTTTGACGAAGAAAACGTTTGTCTACATTGATGTGAGACACATTATAGTGCATGATATTTTTGAAATGTAAAAATAATAAGGAACTTAATTTAATTGTACAATATTGTTCACTTTTATTTATGTCATAATTCACAAAGGTCCATTAAAATATCACCACAGTTGCTAATCCTGTGTTTGAGTCAAAAATAATGAACGTTTTCAGGTCAGCGATACAATTTATTCTTTTCTTTACTCAAACCAGTTGATAAACAGAAGCGGAAGGTTGGACATTTCTTGTGTTTTTTGTGTGTCTTTGTGGGGTTTTGGTGTTGTTTTTTGTTTCCTGTTTGTTTGTTGAGCTTTGGGGTGTTTGTTTGCTTGTTTGTTTGTGTTTGTTTGTTTTATTCTGTTTAACTATTATCACTGTTCACTGTATAGACGATGTGACCTCTGACGTCATTTGAAAATCATAACATGATGCGCGCGCATGTCGCCGGGCAAAACCTTTGTGTACTTGACAGCCAGCTAGAAAGTACACGCAATATTACCATGACTACGCGTCTTTTTGCCCGGCGGAACATGACTTGGACAAAAGACTTGTCAACAGAGGGCGGTTAGAATGTAAACAGAGGTCACATCGTCTATAGTAGAATAATTTATTACAAAATCACACTTTAGTTCCATGACACACAACACCTGTAAGCATGCGTCTCTAGTTCAACCTATATTCTTTCATCTTTTTTTCTTGAAAGTGCTGCCTCGTAAATGAAGATTAACCCCCTTCGGTTAAGCGCCATTTGTGGAACCATAAGCCGCAATAAATATAGAGAGTTTTAATGCAAAATACATAATTTTCTTTCAGATCTGTTGTTTCTGTTTAATACATTACCAAGGAAACAAACCCACACATCGCAATCTATACACCAAACGTATTACCAATGTCCTACTTTGGCCTAAATACATGAGAGTAAATTGATGACTAAGTACCGACAGACAAACCCATACATAGTAGCCTAGATATAAAACTCATTTGCTTAGTGCTTGTTACTTTCTTCGATGACATTTCGGTTTGGTTTTTTTTTTGTTATGATGACAGACCATCTTCACCTCGCAACCCTCTTGTGTAACATTAATGATTGTGTAACATGCAAGTAGATTATAAAGTGATCCTTTGTGAGTGGAGGTAATGGGTAAACCATAGCACCGGCTCTCCGCCACACTCTCCAACCATGACAAGAGAAACAATATACGATTCATACTTAACTTGAATTTACACTTGACTTGGAATTCACGGTTGTAAGAGTGAAGCAGAAATTGTATTCGTTTCGGAAGTAGATTGGATTGACGCAAGATTTGTTTTGCATTACTAAAAGTGTAACTCACGGAAGAAATGCGGCAATGTCTGATTGTAAGGAATTACTCAAACACAGAAATCTCACACTCTGTTTTTGTTTTGGACCTAGATGAAAATATACCTGAAATGCTCAGTGTGTAAATACATACGTTTAAGAACAACTGGGAAATCGCAAATTATGTCTTTGTGTTTAAATATTTATATGAAACCACAGCAACATTTTTCAGTTCATCAAATATTATTTTAATAGATTCATTCTGTATTTATAATATTATCAGCAAGTGAAAATTGTATTTGATAAAGTTTTAGCAACAAGCAAACATAAATGATCCAAAGCCAATTGTTTTACAGTATACACGGCTACTTTGTAACAATAACAAAAACAAGATGCTATGCGACAACAACACATCCGTTAAAACAATCTCAGAGAAGACCAAAACAAGAAAATTTACTAATTACCGATGAAAGAATTACAGTCTGATGTATACAAATCTATGCTTTCAGAAGGAAGCTTGCTCCTACACCTTAGAACCGACAAGGGAAATGCTAAAAGAGAAAATGCTTAAAATATTTAGCATTTCATGAGCCTTCAGAGCCAATTGGAATTGTAAGCTGTTTTGGGGGGATATAATAACCATGAACAACATTAATTTTAAATGCAGCAATGCTTATTATTATAATGATATTCTTTGTATTTTTACCATCTATGAGTTTCTTACACTCTAAAATAATTTAACATTAGAGTGCGGTGTGTGACAACTCTTTGTAAAGTTAAATTCATCTGATTAAAAAGGAGTTACAACTTAATAGTATATGGTGGACGTAACTTTGACAATGGTAATTTAACGTGTTCATGTTGTTAAATCTAACTTCGATAGAGTTGTCAAGGACCGCACTCTTTAAAAATGTGAATTCAACACTGTAGTTTTAAGAGTGTTGCAAGAATAATGAAAAGTGTGAAAAGCCAGCTTGGGTCATCTGCAAAACCAAATTATTATGTGAGAAACATTCAAAACGTGATAAGATTCTCTTGCGTTTGCTGTGATTTAACCACTTAAAGATTCTACTGGATACGAGTCCCTTTGTGAATGCGTTGGTTTTGGGGTGTTTTTTTTTTTTAACTCTTCGGGTTCAGGTTCGAATCCCGGCTTGGAGCGGAGCCAGATGTTACTTCTATTGGCCAAACTCGATTGGTTGAACTTCTTCCAAGACGGGTATTTCTTGATTTTAGTAATGAAGGTTATTCTTCACGAGTTCCCTCTGATTTCACGAAGAAAATAATTATTGCTGGGCCTGTATGAGTAAATATAATCACTGGTGCATACATATTTCACTACTCTTTGAAATTGCTTTTCCATTTCACTCGGCTTCGTATCTCAAAATGGAATAGTACAAGTTTCACCTCTTGATTATATTCTGCGAGAGTGCACCCAAATGCATCCAATATTTGTATTTAATTATAAATGAAAAAACTTAACAAGTAACATGTGATCATCCAAACACGTACTTGTAGCACGGGTTTTGTAGTTCATGATAGATGAATATAATTGGTCCAAGGGTATATTGCCTTGGTGGCCTTGTGTGTTGCCTTGTGTAGACAATTTTATATCCGCACCTGTTTTGTAATTCATGGTATGGCTGATACTTTAATTAAACAGGGTAAAATATGAAGACGTTGTGTCGATGTTAGCTTAAAGGAACAGTTAATTTTACGACGGCAAGCAAGTCTCTGGTCTATTGTGATATTTATGTAAACTTTGTGAATTTTAAGAGTCAGGCTATCACCATGTTGCACCCCCTTTTTCGAAATTATTCATGAAGTAAAAGGTATAGGGTCATAAATTAGTATTTGTCATCGTAATGCTTATCAATAAAGATACAATAAAAACCACATGTGAAAGTTCCAGCTGTGTAATTGTTGAGAAAACAGCAAAAACCTTTCACGGTATTTCCACTAAGAATGTTGAATCCATGTATCCACGTACAGCGAGGTTACAGCTTGTACCAACCGCATCTCTGGCCGCAGCATTCGCGAACGGACACCAACAGGCCTCAGAAATCAGAGAAACAATTCATGCTTGAATCATTTCTCAGATTCAAATGTTTTGGGGATGAAAATTATCCGAACCATTACTTCGAAGGGAACCCTCTCTCAAAATAGCTTATACTATCAACAGCTGCAGTGCCTATTACCAAAAGTTTTTATGACCACCAATTTTGGGAGTATTTATCAATCCATGATCCTATCTTTAAGTATGTTCAAAGATGTGCGTTTTTTTTTGTTGCTTTGGGGTTATTTGTTTCCATTGCACTGATATTTTGACGCTCATAAATATCTATACTGGGATTTGCGCATCACGATCAAATCGGATTATTTGACATAATAGAGGTTCTGATGTACCCACGCTTCCTGCACGGACAAGTTGTCCCAATAAGATTGGGTCACCCGTCTTCTTACACGGACGAATTGTCCCGATCGACGTTGGCTGTACCTACTTCTTGAGCGGACGAGTTGTCCTATAACTGAGGTTGGATGTACCAGGTTCCAGCATGGTTGTTGTTATGCAAAGCCTTTAATGCATTCGTGGAGTCAGTGTCTGGGTTGAACGACACCAGGCTCGGTAATGTAAAGTCAAAAAATATAGTTGTGTATGATTGACCTATCTGTCTACTAACGCGGTGAGAGTTTATACCGCTCATAAAATCGTGTCTCAATTGATCTTGTCTGCCTGATGGTCTGTAAGATTTTCTATGCTTGTAAACACTAGCTTGAAGAAGCGCAATCTCAATATCCATAAATAAGTTGAACAGATTCATAACTTAATTTCATCATTTTTTTTCACGTTTTCGTGGAATTCACACATACTATGTTTCCTCCATCTGTTGACAACTCGCCAGGTGCTCAGCAGAAGTTAGTAAGGCTAAAGGCACTGAACACGTTTGGTAATTACTCAAAATATATATTAGCATAAAAACTTACTTGGTAACGAGCAACGGAGAGCTGTTGATAGTATAAAACATTGTGAGAAACCACTCCCTCTGAAGTAACGTAGTTTTTGAGAAAGAGGTAACTTCTCACTAAAATAATAAAAGACTTGAAGCCTTTTATTAGCATCTGAAAGCACACAGAATTGTGCAACAAGGATGTTTTTTCTTTCTTTATTTTCTTGCAACTTCGATGACCGATTCAGCCCAAATTTTCACATGTTTGTTATTTTATGCATTTATGTTGGGATACACCGAGTGACAATACTGGTCTTTGATAATTACCAAACATGTTCAGTGCCTTTAACGACCCTTTCTCCTGTCAGAGACGCCGTAAGCAATAAAACGGTTACTTCAAAATATGCCCCCCCAAAAAAAAACAAAAAAACAAACAAACAAACAAAACAAACAAACAAAAAACAACAACAAAAAAGTAGCCTTCCTAAATGTCACTTTTTGGGTCATCAGAGCTGCGACTATCCATTTATATTCCCATGCTGAATAACACTTTCCTGATACAGGGATGTTTTGATGAACATAAAATTGTCACACTTAGATTTGTTGAAATACAATTATATTAATATTGCTTTCACTGCCCTTATTCAACAGGAAACATCCGTTACGTCTTGCCGGGCACAGGTGCGAACCGCCTCCTTAATTAGGTTTAAAATACAAGGAGATGGACTTCATTATAATGAGACTAAACATAATGTTATTTTCATTGATGACAATAAAAGAAAATCTAGCAAGTGGATTAAAGGCAAAGTATACCTGTTGTCTTTTGGAACCGTTCAATTTGTTTAATCTTACATAAAAATGTAAATAATATATACTATCAAACTAACCTGTGAAAAGTTCATTTCAAAAGGTGGTAACGTTTTTAAGATATTACCGAAAATCCGGAGTGGTTATGTTCACGCAGGAAGAATAATCCGTAATTGGAAATCTGAGAAGCGTTTCTGACAGCAACGTTTCTCAAATTGAAATTTGGGGGCATAAAGACTGATGTCTTTTTAAATAACCTCATTACTTCGAAGTGAAATGTTTCATAAATGCTTTATACTATCGAAAGCTGCTGTACTTTTAACCAAGTAGGTTTTTATTGCCATTAATTTTAAGAGTGATTACCAAACGTATACGTTCCCTTTAACTATAGTGACTTTAATTCACATTATAGAGATTTTGATTAACTTCTGATGAATGTAATGAAATGACAATTTGATTGCAAACAAAACACAGTAAAAGGGACGAGTTGGGCCCTTTCCTGTAAAAAAAAAAGGGGGGGATTTTCGCAAATTTTGTTCTACAAGCAACCTCGATGAAAAATTCGTATAGTTCGTTTGATTACTTTACTTTTATTTATCGGCATTTGTCGGAACTAGCAAGTGGATGAACTCTAAGACTTTAATTCCCATTATAGAGATTTTGACTAACTTCTGATGAATGTAATGAAATGACAATTTGATTGCAAACAAAACAGTACAAAGGACGAGTTGGGCCCTAGCCGGTAAAAAGATAAGGGGGTTTCGCAGATTTAGTATATTATTTTGATCAGTTGAGCTTCGAATCTATTTATTCTATCAACCTCGATTAAAAATTAAAGAGGGCACAAAATGGTCCAAAATAAATTCACCATTTTGAGCATTACACATTTATAAGTCGAAGCTTTAAAACCACCACTGCTATAAAATCGATTGCCGCAAATAATAGCCCACAAAAACGAACGTGTCCACAAAATACATAATTAGCTATTTTTGTCATAAAACAGAGTCACCTGATATGATGAACTTTCCTCCGGTTGGTGTATTTGTTTATGTGTGTTTTTTGCAATTACACGATGGGATCACTAGCAGTTATATCACACCATACAAAATTAAAATCTTATTATTTTCCGTTTGATATAGATAGGTTGCAGTATGACGTAAATCGGCCATCTTTACGGGCAGTTTGGAACACACAGTCATGCGTTACGCGTGAGAACGGCGTGCAACGCGCGCACATTTCACAAAACTCATTGCATGATTGGTTAGTGAATGACGCGGCTGCGTTAACAATTTGAGCGCTTGACGCGCCTGCATGCCAAAATGCAATTTGCCCGTAAAGATGGCGTCTACTGGGAACTATCTATAGTTGTTATATAGTATACATCAATTGTGAATCACACTTCTTGTTCATCCTTTAAAAAAAAACTAAAAACCTATAACCAAGGTCCACATAAACGCACTCAAGAGAATTCAAACTTAGGCCTAAGACATGTCTTCTCTCCCTCTTTTTCTTATAGACCAACACGTGCTTTTAAAAAAAATTGCCTGCCACGTGATTTATGCATGACATTAAATCCGTTGGCGAAACTATGAAGGGGAATTGAATAACACTTGATGATGGCGTACGAAGCTAACCTTGGTGCGTGTCTGTGGTCGCTCTGGTGTTACCTTTCGAAACCAAATAGTCGTCAAGGAGGGTGTGTAATCGAAGCGGTCTTGCCAATCCGGTTTGTTTGGACGCGCTAAGTTCTAGTATTAAAGATGTGCGTGGTATACCTGACAACTGTATAAAAGAACAGAAATGCTGAGGTTTTTGGTTGTTCTTTTTGTATTATTTGCCCGTATTCTTTCTTTCTGTCTTTTTGGCGTAAGGCTGTAAGAAACTCAAGCAAAATGTCATTTTTATACCTTGATGACTGCAAGCTGCAATTACACACAAAACACATCCCTTTTAATTTGCCTCAGTTTTTGGTGGTTCTCAAAAATTCACTATTCAAACGATTTTTTTATATTTTTAAAGCACGTCAGGAAAATGATAAAATATATTTTACAGACCATTTTTTAAAAGCTTCAATTTTACGAGAGATGGATAATACAGGCTACAGCTGTTGAATCTAGTCGAATTACTGCGCGAAAGATTTGGAAATAGTTAATAATACTATGATTTGATGATCATGATTCATGAATGTCGACAAACATGTTCAATGGTGGGGATGGATGAATGGTAAATTTGATTTGATTTTTTTTATTTTTGTAAACATTTACATACCGCTTTAACTTTGACACTTTGTCATTCATTGGAAAGAGACTATATAGCGCCCCCTCAAGATAATTTAAGGTCAACAAGTCTCACAGGAAGAGGGGGCGTCATTCAAAGAGGTAACCTTTTTAAGGTTATTTTCTTCGGGTTTTTTTTACGGGTTTTTTATGCATATTTTTATTTACATTTCAGTTCGTCTGGTTGGTGTATCTGCTAATATTTGGCTATTGGGGATCTTAAGTAACGGTGGTTTATATACATTTTAATACTTCTTTTACTTGCCATCTTTTTTCGCTACAATTTCAGATTTATGTGTATTTACAATTTGTTTATTCTTTTAATAATGAGCAAGGTCTGGGAGGGCAAATCTTTTTGATTACAGTTTGTTGACTTTTTCCTTTCCCTGGACGGCCTCTGCTCATTATTGTATTGTCCAAAGAATTAAAATAAATAAATAAATACAATAAAGCACGGCATAGAATAAAACATAAATAAACGCTATATTTTTCAATAAGACGATTCAATTCAAATTAATATTTATTTTAACCTTAAAAAATAATTGAAAACTTGAATGCACTTGCTGTTCACGAGTAGGATCTCAGAACATAAAAGACGGTGAATATTTTGTAATTATACAAAGTGCCAGTAGAAATCATTGGTAGCGCAAAGCAGTTGATATAGACAATGTGACCTGTGACATCAGATGTTTACAAAAGACCCACAGAGCCTGGACTTCCTGCAGGCACATGTGTACATAGCTCAATGGAAGAATACAACAAATCTAATGTTTTATGGAGATTGCACTGTCTGATTTTTCTCAACTGTTGATATGAAGAAAGGGGGGACATATCAAAAGCTGTACATCTGTTGCTTTTGTAAATTTTGAATTTATGTGAAAATTGTGACACAAAATGTAAATGTTCCCATAATAGCCTGCGTAGTATCTTGCCCGTCAGGAAATGCATTATAATGTACAAGGTCACCACTCTGTAAACAAGTAACATGGTCTATAGACCATGTTACCTTTGTTTACAGAAACAGTGACCTTGTACATTATAATGCATTTCTTTCGCAAACATGTGATGTCACGGGTCACATGGTCTAGTGAAACATTATAATTCAGCCTTGCGTGACCGAAGCGCGCAATATCTGCTGGGCGGGTGCTAGCGCCCCACCACACGGTCGGTCAAGCCAGTCGTATCCTGAATCCGAACCTTTTTATTCACTCTCTCTCCCAGACCACTAAGGTGGGACTCCACCACTGACAGCTAAGGTGCATTGGTAAAAATTTAATATAGTAAGCACTATTATGTAAAGGAAACATGGAGGACGATTTATGACGATAAAAGAGCATGCCGATTGGAACTATAACTCGGCCCTCTTTAAAACACCGCAATGTCCTTCGCTTTAACTGTTCCTTCGAGGTAAGGAGATGGAGGTGGCGGTGTGCTCGGGCGTTAGGAAAGAGATCATCCAAACGGCCCCTTCCTCAAACCAATCACAAAAACAACGTTTATGAATCTGGTTATCACCAACCGGAAATAATTGTTTCGAAAATGCAAACTAGCCGTACACTACTCCAAATGTGAGAGCAGACTCGGTATTCATTAGCTATGGTTTAAAACGTCAGCAGAAATTGTTTGTTACTGATTCTTCGTTTTTACATCCACAAATACTGAATGTTTTTAGCTCATGTGGGATGGGTGAAGCATGGAGCAATTGCTCCATGGGTGTGGTGAAGCGAGTCAGTGGTGTAACATGAATATGTATTCCTCCATAATGGGGGGTGTCTAGAATTAGAAGTCACGGACCATTAGTTTGATATAGCGCCCTCAAACAGCCAAGCACGAAATCCGATTTTTCTTAACAAGCAACAAGCATAAAATAAGTGTCTCTACTCGAGTACGACACAGAGTAATTGTCAGTCAGTCGAGTTGGAAACCTTTGCAAAATATTAAAGTTTTCAAAATCATGGTTAAAATTGTGTGGAGTTGGGTATTTCTTTATCCATATTATTGCAGTCACTCCTGGCTTAATAAATAAATATGAACAGCGCCCCCTTGCGTAAGTGTTAGTCTATTCTTTAGCGATTTTCATGATAATGCTGAAAATGAATCTTGTAGCCTATGTTCTAAGTTTCTGCTTTTATACTGATAGACTATGAAGAAAATACGCTGATACTAAAAAGGTAAGAATTAACTGTTCTGTAATAACAGGGAGAGTCCTTTGGGCTGATATTTAGTGTGGTTTAATACGATATTGTAACTTTAAATTGAACTAATTGTCAAAGAAATTGAATTACCCGCTCGTTTGTTTACGTTAGAATAGATTAGGTAGATTGAGATTAACAATTGTTACCTAATCGCAATTCTCAGTGTGTAGTTTGCAATTGTAAGTGGGTTACACATGAAAAAGGGTTACGATTATCGTCTAGCTAGGTGTTGCTTTAGAGTTTTGAGCCAAAGCCCCATCAGTCTGGGTGTGTTGGACGGGGGAGGTGCTGGGTGGTTGGGGATGGGGTTCCCTCTACTTCTTTAGAACTATGACTGAGCTAGGTGGTTTGTGAGGTTTAGCCCCTGTTGTTGTGTGGCCAAGTTCTGAAGTATGAAGGATTCAGAGCTTGGCCACACAAGTGGGGCTAGGTAAAGTTAAGTCCTGAGGTTGGTTTGCTATCGTCTCCACCCGCACCATGCCAGTTCTCAGACGAGTAAAGGTTTGGTTATAACTTATTGTACCATGTATGATGTGTACAGCCTCAGTAGTTCAAACAAAGTGGGAGGGGGTGGTAGGTTAGAGCCAGTAAATGGGGCAAAATGTTGACATCTGCGGTTGTACTACGACCACACAACCGCATGTCAAATCAAATTTTAACAAAGTACAGCGCCCCATTTCCTTGATCATGATGTAGACCCAGTATAGGCCTAACTCTGGGGTGTTTCTCTCTTCTTTTCTTATTTTGACCTTTGACAGCCATATACATTACTACTAATTACTAACTTCAAAGTAAATATTTCACCGCCCCAGTGACTGGGTCTAGTTGGGTCTTAAAATTAAAAATGACCTAGCCTTGCCGCATTTTCAGAACATTTAGACCTTAGAAGAAAAACCATCGGGAGAACCGGCGTTTACGGTTATCGCTATCCGCCTAGAGTACAGTTTGTGCATGTTGGTAGTTGAATCGAGGGTATGCCATAAAAACAAAGTTTACCTACGCCAAGACCTACATGTTGCCATAGGCCTAACTATGAATTTGTAGGATTTTCTTAAATATTAACAATCCTCAACATTTTGTTTTGATTTCAGAACTGTAGTGTAATGAAGGCAGAAGATGGAATGAAAAATTGACTCAAGATCATAAAGGGATGAGAACTAAGATGACAGATGGAATGATTGATGGAGTTTCCTTGGATGAGGTTTGCTCATTTCTAACCCTAGACATTCCCTCAGTCCTCCCACATGAGTTGACAGAAAAAATATTCTGTTTGCTGTCAGCTAAAGATCTATGCTCTGTTTCCTTATGTTCAAGGGTGTGGCGGGAGCGGTCCAATAGTGATTCACTCTGGCATCGTCTCTGTCGAAATAGAGGTTGGCAACGTTATAGTGAAGTCGTTGACCTTGCTCAAGAAATCCCTTTCAGCCCATCATTCACTGACATTTCTAAGACCACGCCAACATTTCACTTTGATAGCATCATCCATGAGCGCAAGGACCTTACCCCAACATGCACCTGGAAGCAGATTTACATGAGAGCATGGCACTTGGAACAAAATTGGCAGAGAGGGCGCTATCGCATCGCTCCAGTTCTGCGTGGGCATCAGGAGAGAGTGACGTGTTTAGACAGCAACGGTAAAATCATCATAAGTGGGAGCTTGGATGGGACTGTATGTGTATGGGACCTTCTGACCTCAGCGCTCTTACATAGACTGGATGGACACACTGATGCTGTATCATGCTTGAAGCTAAAGGACGACATCTGTGTGACGGGTTGCTCGGACACTCTCATCCGTGTCTTTAATCCTCATGCTGCGTGTTGTCTGATGACACTCAGTGGCCATCAAGCTGGCGTTGAATGCATCTGTATCGTAGGAGAAACTATTGTCAGTGCTTCCAATGACGGATCAGTCAGAGTGTGGTCTTTAAGTGAAGGAATCTGTACTCAGATTCTAAGGGGTCATACAGACGATATCGAGTCTTTGAAGTGTTTGGGGAACTTAGTGGTGACTACATCGTGGGATACGACTCTAAGGGTGTGGGATATCAGTAAAAAGGGGGATTGTTTACACACCTTACATGGACATACGGAGGTTGTCTTCTGCTGTGAATTCAATGAGCGAATCATTGTAAGTGGGGGTGGAGACAGTGTGGTCAAGATCTGGGACACGGCGTCAGGGACGTGTCTAAAAACCCTGGAGGGTCATGAGGGGGATGTGTACTGTCTGTGTTTTAATGATGATGTCATCGCTTCCGGGTCATCAGACAGTACGGTCAGACTATGGTCACATAGCGGGACTCAGCTAAGAGTCATGACCGAGCACATCGGTGTTGTGCGTTGTTTACGTCTCCTTGGCAACAGACTGGTATCTGGCGGGGACCGTAAGAAAATCGTTGTATGGGACGCCACAAATGGTAACCTGTTAAATGTTGTTCATCGCAACCCTAGTCTGCTCCACATCTTGTGGATGAATGATACACGTCTGGTTACAGCCTCCCCAGAATCGCCAGGTACAATGACTGTAATGAGCTATTGGTGACAATGTTGCATTATGGGATTCCTTCTGAAATCAGGTTCTTCCATTCCGCATGTTTAATAATATAATAATATGGATTTATATCGCGCTTTATCACACCCAAGGGTGTCTCAAAGCGCTTCTTAACATTATTACCCCTGGTCACTGGGCCATTTATTTCATTCCTTAAACCATCTCAGCTCCCTGGGGAGTATACAGCCTGTGCTGCAATATATGCGCTACTAAGCTAATCAATCACAAGAACCATCTCTGCCCTCACAGGTACCCATTTTACCCCTGGGTGGAGAGAAGCAATTATAGTTAAGTGTCTTGCTCAGGGACACAAGTGTCACGACCGGGACTCGAACCCACACTCTGCTGAACAGAAACACCAGAGCTTGAGTTCGGTGCTCTTAACCGCTCGGCCACGACACGCCACATGTTTAGTTGTGTGAAGTGGAGTGATTTACTATGTGAAGAATTTTATTGTCCAAAGGGCATGTTGAAATACCACTGTGGTACACAATGATAATTGTTTACCTAAACTTTGTGTCCTATCTGAAGATTGTGTTATCTAAAAGTGGTACTAATTTATCTTGAGCTGTATTTTCTTGCCTTTGTGAGGAAATCCGTAATACTGAACAGATCCGTGTTGTGCTTTTTACTGTGCCTATGAATTTATATTTTGTACAAAGTTGCGTGAACGTTTTTAACAATCTATGTTTGATATCTGGTTTTTTTGTCATGAATGTGTGGACTGTACAGAGGTCTTCACCTCCTGTTTATGCAGTACATTCCAGTGTACAATGTACAGCTGCAGCTCAGCACTGATGCTGTGTTTTTAAAAGATTTCCATGCCATGATTTGAGCATTTTGTAAACCTGTTATTTTTTGATTTGCTGTGATGTAACATCTAGGTGATATTATTTTTTACCTTTATGTTTAAATGAAGCTGGGCGTACTTCACTTTGTTTAGTGCAAGGGGTAAGGGAAGAACATCAGTTTTAAGACGTACAATAAAACTTACTTACTACTCTGTACTTTGGTCAGTTTCTACCTGGTCTCCAAACCTAAGAAATTTATATTTTGGTGCACCATTAAGAGTCACGAGGTAAGATTCCAGTCCATGCTATTTGTGGTCAACATTAAGTGAGCTTATAAACAGTGGTTATTACTATTTTGCATACAGTTTATGACAGGGGTTTTTCTTGTAACACTTTGTACATTCATGTACAATGAATTGAAGTTTGAAACTTTTTTTTCCTTTAACTCACTGAAAACCAGTTTTCCATCCACCTGTTGCATTCCCTTGTTTTAAATTTGGTTGGTTTTGAACTAAAACTTGTATTGTTTAATTTACGTATTAAACCAAGCTTTGAAAATTGCCATTCATCGGTGCTTTTTAAAGAAAGTTTCTGATAATGTTTTAGTTTCATAGGCGAGCATTCTGTCTCTAGGATCTCACTGCAAGGCCTGACAAAACACAACACATGTGTACCTTACCAGGACTGATATTTTGTTCTTGTAAGGACGATCTAGAAGAAAATAAATTAAGTAAAAGTCACCTCTTTGAAGCGACATAGCCAAGGAAGGGTGGGGGACGTGTCCCCCTCCCCCCCTCCACCATTTGATATCTGGAAATTCAAGATTAAGTATTACCAGGAGTAAAATGTTACATTTTATAAGCTTTAATGTGACAGTTTCAAGTGTTTTAAAACTATTTTTCCATTTACATGCAGACAATAATGTTTGTTTTTACACTCACGCCGGATTATCTTATAAAAATTGTAAATTGCATAACAAGAGCTCTGAAAAATGGTTCGTTTAAGAGAAATGCAAATAGAAGCTACGGTTTTTAATTGGCTAGAATTGCCGCCTAGAAAAGATGGTGCTCCCACTTGTGTCCACCTAAAATTTTAACCTAGTTTCGACATTCCCTCGTCAAGGGAAATCTAAATTTCTACTGGGATATTGCACCAAGGCATTGGCCAGAGGCTTGGAGGCAATTACCTCCATTGCCTCTGTGAAGTACCAGGGCCCAGTTTCATGGCTCTGCTTACCGTAAGCAATGAATCAGCGCTTATACGGAAGCAGGGAATTCCGCGCTTACCTCAAGCGTATTTCACAGGTTTGAAGGGAATTTTTCCTTGTGCGCTTGCGAAGTCGACGTTACAAGGCATTCTACGCTTACACAGCTAGCACAGAAATTCGGCGCTTGCTCGGTAAGCAGAGAATGGTGATCACAAGCGCAGAATTCGGCGGTAAGCAGAGCCATGAAATAGGCCCAGGCCTGTTTTTAATCTATCTGTCTTTTAGAACAAACTTGAAGCCAAAGGTTGTTTTCACTAAATGGTGTCTAGCCAGCAGGAGATTAAGATTGATCTTAACTGCAAATCAATTTTAATTGCTAAGCAAAGTGTAATGGCAATAATGACACTGTTATTTTTTTATTTTTTTTTGTATATATCCTACATTCGTTTTAAAATCTTTTTATACACAATTTTTACATTATTCCCTATACTGTCTTTCTTTTTAATTATCATAGCATTTTCTTTCTATTTTATCCTTTTTACTTTTTGTTAATTCGTTTTGTATCAGCCCTCGAGCTGTCTTTTATTGAGTTTGAATGTCAATAAACCATTTCAATTCAATAAATTAAACTTAATGCTTTGTGAAATCGACCTCAGGGAGCTTCTTGTTTTAATAGTCCACCAGCTTTGTCACTAGTCCATATTTTATATTAAATAGATGCTTTTCAACACTGAACTAGCCAGCCAGACCACTTGGGGTGAAGTTAGACTGGTCCTCGGATGCTTTAACTAGCATTTGGCTAGCACTAGCAGACCACTGTTAAAGGCACTGGACACTATTGGTAATTACTCAAAATAATTGTTAGCATAAAAACTTACTTGGTAACGAGCAATGGAGAGCTGTTGATAGTATAAAACATTGTGAGAAACGACTCCCTCTGAAGTAACGTAGTTTTTGAGAAAAAGGTAATTTCTCACTCAAATAATAAAAGACTTCAGCGAAGCCTTTTATTATTGGCATCTGAAAGCACACAAATATTTTGTGCAACATGGGTGTTTTTTCTTTCATTATTTTCTTGCAACTTCGATGACCAATTCAGCCCAAATTTTCACAGGTTTGTTATTTTATGCATATGTTGGGATACACCAAGTGAGAATACTGGTCTTTGACAATTGCCAAACGTGTTCAGTGCCTTTAAGAGATAACTCTGTAAAAATCCCATTGCTCAGTCAAGTGATTTTGTCCCTGGTTGTTTCTGGTTCACATAGCAAGCACCTAAGCTGGTCCATCCTGTTATTGCCCGGTGTACACTGTTGGATTTTAATTGAAAAGGGTAGGCCTACTAAATAGAATAAAGTTTATTGATTTTGTTCCTTGAACTTCTTCTTGGGGGTTATGCTGTTGATTGATTCAAGATGGTGTATATTAAAGAAACGGCTTGTTGAAGTTTCAGTGGATTGTAATTTCATTGACTTGGTGCTTTGAGGTTCTTAAAGTTGCTTTCTTATCTGTAGTCATTAAAAATCCTGTAAATAAATTGCTTTAAATAAAATAATTAAAATATACACCACAGATAAGTGTTTTCATAACAAAATTCATGATACATATCGTCAGTGTTTTCATGAAGAGCCACTGACGTCAAAAGGCATTTTTGAGATTTGACAGGAAACACAATAAAATTGTACCATTTTGCATCCGTCACATTACCAGTTTATCAAATAGCTGTAACTTTTGTTTAAGTACCTGAAACCACAAGTGTTTCAACACCTGAATGGATATGCAGGGTTATTGATGAGATTTTGTATTCCAAATGTTTTATTTTTATAGTATTACACATTTTAAACAACCTTTCGTGTGATTTGTACAAGCTTTTTTCTCTGCAAACAAGTTTTTTAATCTAAAACCCGAAACCTATTTCTAACCCATACCCTAACCCGAAAGTTTTCTAAATTTAAGGCCACGATCCCAAAATACACACAATAACACCAAACCTTTTTTTATTTAATGATTTTGGGTTGAACAAAGACAAACTTACTAGAGCAGGATTTGAATCAACGACCTATGGATTATTGTGCTGGAGCTCTACCAACTAAGCTCTCTAGCCCTATGTTGGCTCTACCAACTAAGCTCTCTAGCCCTATGTTGGCGGTCTCCCTGTTTTGTCAATATCTTTGTTTGGGAAGGGGGGATGCCAATCAGAAGCCATTCAACAATTTCTGCCGGGTAGCCAGGGATCACACCCAAGTGTACGATACAACCTGGGAAGTGGCAGCCAGGGGATCACGTTTTATTTACTGAACTTTTTGCTTTGTTTAAAAATAGTTTTGCAGAGCCTGACATCAATAGCATGTAATCAGTCACTCAGTGTGTGGGTGTAATCCCTTGGAAAATATTCCCACATGTCCTGACAAAAACAATCTCAACATGTAACTAGGCAAAACTGTGACACTCGCATAACGTTCAATTGATTTGTTTTTCTATTTTCAAGAAAAGTAGTGTTTGTTATCATGTGATAGTGAGTTATTCACCCCCTGGCTATTAGAATGGTACGACGCATTGATATCCTGTACTGTAATATACTTGAACATTGTCGGTTCAGGATGGGTTCATAAAATACATTCATGCTTGAACTTTGATCCTTGTGGATCTGGCATCAACAATGCCACAAGTATCACCTGATCATACAGTGTTCTGATTTAGTTATTAATTACACAACTAGCACCAGTAACATGACGGTTAATGAAATGAGAAGAAACTTTCAGTTTTTGATGTGGATAGGACAACCTCAAATGGGGAAAACCCACGCAATCAGGTAGGGACTAAGAAACCCAATCCACATGCAAGGCTCTGGTCTGAGGTGGGATTCAAACCAGGGTCCACAGAGGTGAAAGACAGGGAGAGGGGTCCACAGAGGTGAAAGACAGGGAGAGAAACCCACTGAGCCAACCTGATATCCTGATACCATTATCCCTTATCAATTAGTTTGTTTGTTTTTTGTAGGTTTGGTTTGTTTGTTTGTTTTGGGGTTGTTGTGGGGTTTGGTTTTTGGTTTTTTTTTGGGGGGGGGGCCTTGCAAGTTTCCTCTCTTGATATTATTTCCCCTCGTTCACCAATAAGGTTTATCGCGATTCAGAATCGCAATGGATCATGGGAGGGCAGAGGGGGCAAATGCTACAGTCGGTCGTCGTGCGCGAGTTCCCGGGTTGCCCCCTTTCACTACACTATCATGCGCGGCAAAACAGCGCCCTCTCTTGGTATTTTGCTATTCGCGATAAACCTTATTCAGCAAATTATGGATATGTGTCTTTAATAATACTCTGTGTTTTTCATCAATTCAATTAGACTTTAAATTAACCATTCACTTCTACAAAACAATTTCCTTTAAATCTCTGTTTTATTTATTTTGTTATATTATTATTTTTTTCAAATAGTCTTCCAGTTCATTTCCAAGAAAGTGTCGTGATCCGACAAGTGTTTTTCCATCACCATTGGCCTACAGATTTGTTTATATAATTTTTATTTTAAAATCATTTAAAGCGAACTTTGCAAAAATAAGCAATTTGATTATCAAAATCGGCAAACCAGGCAGTAGATCACACAAAATACATTGACGTTAAAATGTTTACAAAGCTTACACCTTTCTGTTTAGTGCAATAAATTCACCAAGGAAAACTGTAAAATCTGCACTTAAAAGTTTTCTTATAAAGCAACTGTAATTGGTTGGCACAATTAATTAATTAATAGGATTTTTTGTTAAACTAAAAACTGTGTTAAAATCAAGCAAAATGTTGTCTTTTGTTTCTTATCTTTAATTATAGCACCACCTACTGCATGTGAAATTCACAATTCATTAAAATAATTACCTACACTGTTATTTTTCTAAGTTCATTTTAGCCAACCTAGGACAACTAGTGCTACAGGTCATCTGAGCTGGTTATGAAGTAAAACCAAATAATTTATTATACTTAAGCCCTGGGCCCAATTTCATAGAGCTGCTTAAGCACAAAAAGTAGCTAAGCTTAACAAAAATTATGCTAACCTGAATAAGGTTACCAGCCAAAATACCATGTCACATGTACAATTTGTGACTGGTTTTCTGCTCATTTTGCTTAACAGACAAAACTTGTAAGCAATATTTTCTGCTTGAAATTGGGCCCCCAGACCTAGTAGTAAGCTGCCCCGTGTCCTTGAGCAAGACCCATAACCAAATGGCTTTGTTCTTCCGATGGTGTTGTGTTAATGCATGTAAAAGAACTCAGTACACTTATAATGATAGAGAAAGGGCTTCACCCTGGTGTTTCTGGCAAGAAGTAAATTGTACCAGTGCTTCTTGGCACTTCAAATGAGCGATATAAATTGGATGCCATTCAACATTTCCTTCTCAACAAAAAAAACCCTCCCTATTGTATGTGTAAAAAGAAGTACATCATATTGAGTAAGAATGCTACAACTGCAACTATTCAGAACTCCAAATTTACACTGGGCTGCAGGGTCAGTGATTTTAGCATCAGGTCAGGCCGCAAGTAAACTCATGACTGGAAAAGTCCAGCAGTCTTGTTTAAATGTTGACTTTCAATTCTGTTCAGTATTAAGAAATACCCATAAGTCAAATGAGATGAATCTTCTCTCAATGCTTGTTCAAAACTGTTAGGTGGTTTTTTTTCTCATTTTTATTCTGGTCTTGTCAACAAAAATTCTGAGCTACAAGCCATTCAGTCTTGTGGGCTTCCCCCCCCCCTAATTCCAGCCCAGATATTAACAATATTACATGCCTAAAAGTATAATTTGTATTTAAAAAGGAGAGCAAGTTTGTGATTGACCAGTGAAACATTTTATGAATCAAGGTGGTTATGTTTCTGAAGAAAAAAACACAGAGAATAACAGTTTATTGTATTAGGGATTTTATGAATGAGAAATCGAGAGTTGGAGGCAGTTTTTTTGCATGGCAATATTCCTTAAATTAATTCGTCGGCTCAACACTAGAAGGTTGAGAGCAGTTTGTATGGATTTCATAAAATTGCTTTTGCATATTTTGGAGCTCCTGGTAAATGGAAATGGGGTGGTCTCCATAGAAAGTGTTTGGCAAACAGAATCATTCATTTTCAAACAAAAACATATTTTTGGATTTTGACGTATTTCTTCAAATGTATACATAGTTTTTTCATTTAACACCCCTTTGATTATTACACATGAAATGACGACCTTTTAGCACTGAGCTGGCGAATAGTATTAAGTTGATACAAATTCAAATTTGAAATAACAAAAGTTGTTCATAAACTTTTTCAATCAATCCTAATCACGTATCGTACCATCATGTTGAAGAAACTTGCACAGAAGGATGTCGCACCAGTTGCACTTTCTTTAAAGTCAATACCGTGCCCATAATTTAGCCATATGAAAATAAGTATTTGATAAACACCCTACTGACCATTTCAACTTTTAACTTACAATTTAATCCCAGTTCAAACTCAACTGATAATTTATGGGTGAATACAAACAATGAGAATACATACATGTAGATATTTAACTTAACAGCAAGACTTTGTGAGCAGTTTTAAATTTTTTACTTGAGAACAGGACCCAATTTCCTGGCTCTGCTCACCGTAAGCAAAGAATTCTGCACTTACGGGTTAGCAGGAAATTTGTGCGCTTGCGTAGTCCACGTTACTAGGCATTCTTCCCTTACACAGCTAGTGCAGAAGTTCGGCGCTTGCTCGGTAAGCGGAGAATGGTGATTGCAAGCGCAGAGCCATGAAATTGGGCCCAGGATGAGATCAATCACAGACCACTGACGTCCCATGCTAAAATCAGACACTTCTCAGAATGAAAAGGCATTAAAAGCGAAGACAACTGAAGCACCAGCCTTTATATCAATGCGATGTGATGTCTTTCTATGATAAAATACTAACATTAAAGGTTCGAATCGTAGGTGCTATGTGAAAGCTCTTTTATAATTATTTCCATCAATTTGATGAGCAAAATAAACCCAGTTTTGTGTTTTAGCAGGAAGTGCCTAGTTTTGACATGACGCGCTACATGTACATCTGTCAGCTCAAACATTAGTAACAACAATTTTTGGCAACATCTTTAAGATGGATGGCAAGAGATAAGGAGCACGGCCCAAATTCTAAAAGTTTTTAGGCAAAAAAAATGCTTAGCACAGAATAAACTTGCTTAGCAGAAACAGGTTACCAGCCAGTGTAATGTATACCGTTTGTGACTGGTTAATGGCTAAGCACAATTTTCCATTTAGCAACTTTATGAAAATTTACCCAGGTGATTAAAATATAATGATATAAAGGTTTGTTTAGAGTAAACACAAACGTGATGACAAAGTGAAATTGACGACATAAACTTTCCCACAGACTAAAATAACCTGTGAGGATCTTTCTTCAAACGTCACCATCAGCTGGTCACCATTCACTTTGCATTCACTGTATTCTTCAATAAAAAGATCCATATTTCAGCATTTATAACACACCGAGATTGAGAGTGCATGGGTAAGCAGATGTGTTCTTTGCCATTATCATTATTGCCAGAGTGAAAGTTAACAACTACACAAATGCCTTCATAAACTCGGCTAAGCATTGCTTAAAACCCTGCAGCAAGGGACCTGTTTGGTTGCAACGTCCCCGTGTTATGTTGTTGGCACATGCTGACAAGTTTCTCCCATTGGTTAACAGGGTACGTTTTGCCTGGGTTAATGTAAGCTTATTAGTTCGCTTAAAGGCACTGAACACGTTTTGTAATTGTCAAAGACCAGTATTCTCACTTGGTGTATCCCAACATATGCATAAAATAACGAGCCTGTGAAAATTTGGGCTGAATTGGTCATTGAAGTTGCAAGAAAATGATGAAAGAAAAAACACCCTTGTTGTACAAATTAGTGTGCTTTCAGATAGGAATAAAAGGCTTCTGGCCAGAAGTCTTTTATTATTTTAGTGAGAAATTACCTCTTTCTCAAAAACTATGTAACTTCAGAGGGAGTCGTTTCTCACAATGTTTTATACTATCAACAGCTCTCCGTTGCTCGTTACCAAGTAAGTTTTTATGCTAATATATATTTTGAGTATTACCAAACGTGTACAGTGCCTTTAATTAAATAAATTAAGTTTTATAATTTGGTTTCATCTACCATTGACAATTGACGTACACAAAGGATGCTGACAGAGTTTTTTGACCTGCCCCTTTTAGTTTTAACCAAACCACTGTCCCATGTTGATCGACACCCCTCTAGGATGTGTGGCATGGTCCAGCTTAGGATATCATGGCACAAGAGCTGACCAGTGTGTCTGATGTGGTTAAGACAATGGAAATATTAAAATATGACATCATGTGTCGACAATGTCCCTCTCTACATGGAGATAAATAAATAAAAAGTACACCTTGACTTTAGATTTACATCAGTGTATAAATAAAGCAAGATATTTCATAGCACTATAGGCTTTCTGGGTCTGACAGAAAGAAAGCTAGTGGTGGATTTGAACCAACAACCTTCCTCACTCTAAAACAAGGTTTTTTCTAGTAAGTCTTGCCCTGCCTTCCACCTGGTCCCTGGTTCGAATCCAACCTCCAGCCAGTGTCCAACATGTGAAATGGGTTTTCAGTCTCCAGCGGGTCCAATTTCATGGCTCTTCTTACACTTACAGCCCCCTGTAAAGCACATAATTCTATGAGACATAAGCACAGAATTCCTCGGTAGGCAGAGACATGAAATTGGTTGCAGCCGATTACTTGAATTGCCAATATGGAGTTTTCCTCCCACATCTAAACCAGGGCCCAATTTCATAGCTCTGCTCACCTTATGCAAAGAATCGGCGCTTAGGGAAGCATGGAATTCCGCGCTTACATCAAGCGTATTTCAAGGGTTAGCAGGGAATTTTTGCTTGCGTAGTCCATGTTACTAGGCATTCTACACTTACACAGCTAGCACAGACGTTCGGCACTTGCTCGGTAAGCGGAGAATGGTGATTGCAAGCGCAGAAATCGGCGGTAAGCAGAGCCATGAAATTGGGCCCTAAACAATTCTTCATAATCTTCTCTTCATGGGTTCCAGTGCTAGTCACTTTTGAGGATTGTTTTATTACCAATACCAGAATTACAAATGATGAAAATAAAAGCAATGATTGAACTTTGTTTGTTTATGCTCCCAACATGATACAAACCACGTTTACAAACAACAATGCGTGATTTAAAGGTGGGTTAATTATTTTGGCCTTCAGTATAAGAACTTTACTTTCTATGATAAAGTAGAGTTCTTGAACAAATAATTTTACAAATATCCTACAGTAAAGCAAAGATAATATTTTGGAGCTGCAGTTTGAATAGAAATATTTTTATAAGAATTTGAAAAAGCAATTCCTATTACTTCTTAGAAGCTGAACATTTTATTAAATTATTATTCACTGTTCAACTAACAGCAGCTTACTAAGTTGACTACTGTCATTATTAAAAAATGTAAACTTTACTATTAGTAAAATACATTTGTTTGGGTTTTTGTGAGTATTATTTACATATTTTGAGTGCACCACAACCCACTGAGGTTTGCGCAGTAGTATTTTAGCATTGTACAGTAGCATGCACTATGTACACTATACATCATGGACAATGATAAACTTTTACAATATACATGAAATAGGCTTTTGGCTTTTAGTGTGGCCCGCACTAAACATTCAACAGAAGAGTTTGTATAATATATACAAAGAAATTCTACAAAAAAGTTCTCAAGAACTGCTGGAGCACTTTTCATTCGGTGATGACATTTGGCGCAGCACCCTATCCAGCCACTGCAATGGACCGTTCAAATGTACTTCAATCCAGCACGGTGTACTTGTGACTGTTTGCCGGCGATAGTCAACCCCCCAGCCCTTGACGAAACTCATACGGATTGTGCAGACATGTGTCAGCTGGTAGACGGCCTCAAATCCCTGGCTTACAGACTGGGACAGCTGTGCAGCAAATTCTCTGTTGTCAAAAATCTTTAAGTTGCATCCTTAACAGGGTGAGAGAATGAAAGAAAGCTTGGATGTAAGGGAGATAAGAAAACTGTGGAAGTGTGGCAAGACTTGTCAGTCTGTCTGATACACCTAATTGGTCTCTTGCTGATACATGTATGTACAGCTGATGAGACACGTCATACTAGTTCTGGTTCAGTTGTGATGACATGAGATTTACACCATCTACCCTGGTGAAAATGCCTAGATCTGTAGTCAGCCTACAGTGTGCATGAAGAACTAGACCACATTTTATGAGAAAGGATTCCCATCACAGAAACATGGTTTTGATATAATGTTTCACCCCAATGTATTTGAATCTATGAATCGTTTCTCAAATTTCTACGGGTTGGTAACCGTTTGCGAATGCTGCAGCCAGAGATGCGGTTGGTAGTCACTGTCACCTCGCTAAATGTAGATGAATTTGACGTTCTTGTGAAAATATCAAAACAAGATCTGCTTCTATTTTTTATTTTTATTTTTTTTTTAATGTTATCTGAGCTGGCACTTCGACTGTTTAACAAGATCTGACTTTGAATAGGTTGGTTTGAAGTGACTCGCTTTCATATGAAATCAATTATGACATCCTCCGGGGTACGGGTGCCATGGATTATCCAGACAAGGATACAACAAAATGACCCAAAAAACAATTAATGCCATCCTCAATGATGGAGTTCCCTAAATCCAGACGTCATTCCTTCATTTCTGGAATGACATCTTAAACTAGAGTCCATCAATTCTAATGCAGACCTCACGCTTTGTTTTTGAAAGGGCAAGCGCACCAAGGCGCTTTCTCCTTGGTAAAGGGCACCTCTTTGAGGACATTGTAACTTTTGATTGGAACATTTCAACTGTTCAAGGGGCACTGTGGCAATGACCAGGGGCCTGTGAAGTATCAGGCCTGCTGATGACAACAGCAGAAGAATCTTTTAGCTTTGTGTACAACGTTCTGAGTCAAAATGTTGAGAACAACCCAACAAGCTCTTTTCAGAGCCACACATTTTTTCGAAAGAGATTAATTTCAAAGTGTATCCCTTGGATTAAATAATAATAATCTCACACCATACACTACAAAGCAGGCCTGGAATTACACGGCAGCCATGGCCTCTATTTCCCCTGTCTTGGCCTTGGTGCCCCTTCAAAAGTTTCCCAAGTTTCCAATGGAAGTGCCCTTTGCAAAATAAAAATTGCCATCTTTTAAATGAAAGTCCAGGCCTGCTAGTCAATTACTACAAATGTACTTTCAAATCCTACAATATTTTGAGCGGTCAACTAGGAATTGCATCATTTTACATAATAATATGTTAAGTGATAACATTATTATTGATATACTATTGAAGTCCATCAATCACTTCACCAGTGTCATTACTTGAGGGGTGATGACATACATGTACTATTGTACAGCGTATGTCTGTATTTTTATAAAATCATTCAGTTCATTTTATTGGAGCCAGAAATCCTAACGGGGCAGGATGAACGAATTACAAATGGAAATGACCAGAATAGTCAACAAACAACTGTACACTGTGTTCTATCAGCGTGAAGATGTACAAAAACTCCTTGATGGAGTCAATGTGAGTAAATCTCTTCAATGGCACCATTGCAATAGTTTGACATGACAGGAAAGGAAACAAATCCAAAACGAACATAGGTTACAACTCCCTAGCAATTTTTTAAGGGTTTTATTTCCAGTCAAACTATTGATTGGATGATTAAAATTAATTCAAATGCAGAAGATCATTTTATATTTTAGACATCATGGTGTGGATTTTGCTGTAGTATTTTAGTGAATGCTCGTCCTTTTTAATTAGAGGGCCGGCCTCCATCCCATGTCTCTACACTAATTCCATTTCTAGAGCACTTTCTAACAATGGCTATCCACGGACAAATATTTTGTCAATCTGGACTTTAAGAGCCTCTTTCTGGACCACATCATTAACTAACTGTCATGGTTACAAAATGGGGAAGTGAAAATGTCTGCCCACTTTTGAGCAGTATCCTGAAGAAGAGGAACTGCTGATCAAATGGCAGGATATCCTGGTAGCAAGCAGTCGCATGAATAGGATTCTAATGGCTGGCTAGAAGGCGTCAGGTCGGGCATGTAGGGATCACGCAAATAATTAAACCGCAGGGACAAACAACGCTTTAATGACGCTACAGACACGTGGCTGATAGAAGCTGTATCTGAATTAATTGTAGCAATCTTAGGGCTGTTAGGATAATGATCTTGGGGACACCATCCTAATAATTATCTCTAGAGTGACACTTTGATACTAAAAACTTCACGCTTCTCGGCAAAAAGCTGAATTGTGTGCAAATTCCATCGGTCAAATCAGTTCCATCAGTACTAAAAACAGTCTGGAAAGCATTAAGTATGACTAGATTATTTGCATGGTGTCCAAAACAACAAAATTAAATTGTAGTTTGGGTTATTATCTCTTACCAGCAGAAATCATGGTCTTCAAAAATAACCACCAAAAACTCTTGCAGAATATTTTAACTTGCTTTTTTCAGGGAATTATAATTTGATGAATTTCATTAATATTTTCATGAGAAATCGCGTAACATTACAAGGTTGAACAACCACTACATGGTGAGGGTTACACTTGACTGATTTGGGCTATTGACAAAACCAACTGTCACAAGGGGCACGTTGCCACGTACTCCTGGGGCTGAAACAGGGTTACCCCCTTCACAGTATGTAAGGATGTAGGCATTGGTGTCATCTATGAGGAGCCTGGCTGGTAGAGCAGAATGCACTACCTAGTCATTCAAATAATGTGAACATCCTACCCCATGGGATGCAGGGCTCAAATTTGGGAGGAAAATCCACTAGGCTTGTAGCTTAACAGTTTTACTGGACCAGCAAGACCAGAGAAAAAGCTACAGTTTCACATTTAAGCTGTTTTTATTTGAACCATCACTTGAGAAGATTTTATTCTCATTCCTGTAAGTAATAATTTTACCTAACTGAATTGAAAGATAATCATCAGTCTTAAAGTCAACATTTGAACACCATTTTTGTTTTTAAAGATGCTGTCGTTTCTGGGGGTTGAGTGAGGCAGTGGTTTTTATCGCGCGTGATGATGGACTCGATGTTTGAGAGACGGAGAGCACATGGGGTCTCTCTTCGCTGTTTTCTCGTGGCCTCGGTGGCCAGTTGGGCTGAAGTTTTTACGGGTTTGTTGTTTCATGTGTGTGGTTGATCGCACTAAGGCCTAAAAAAAAAATTTGTTATGTTGGCGTAACCCGACCGACCCTAAAAATAGGGCCGACCCTGGATATTTTTATTTTTTTCAAGGGAAGAAATTTAATAATTAAATTCGATATAAGTTAGTTATAAATACTTTTGAAAGCATTTCTGACCGTTTCTCATTGTTGTGTTGTCTGACGATCGCGCATGAAACTTTGGAGTGCACAATGTTTTGCACAACGAACACGCAGAACAGTTGCGTAGGCCGGCCGGCCCGACGCGATATCAATGAACGTGTCATACGGAGCTGAGATACATGTAGCGCACCACGATACATTGTACATGTATAGTCGCGTACCCGACTCCCAATATACTGCGTAGCGTTTCACAATGGTGAATACATGTGCTTCTTTCTTGGAAGTCTGGTTCAGCGAACACGAGGCTGCTCTACAATGAAAAACATGGTAACCTCGTCCTAGACTGTTGCACGGCGCGGACTGTTACATACAATATCAAAAATACTTGGCTATTTATTCCGTGTTACAAAAATATATAGTTACAATATAAATTATTTTAATTAATGTTTTAGCATTTTTTACAAAACAAAAATGATATAATATACATTCTAAAAATGGTAAACTATTCTGTGACCTCGGCCGGCAGCAGCCCGGCCGCGAAATTTTTTTCCCAGCGCGGTAAAAGCCTTTCCCGTGGTTACGCTCCCCTCGCATCAACATGGCGCCCGGTTTCGAAGCGTAAAGTGTTTTCATTCAAGCATGGAGGTACAGAACAAGGGAAGTGTCGATCTGCGGTCATTAAATGTAATCAAGAGTTTAAAAGTATACTATTTGCTGTGTGTAGCCTTGTTTAATTTTGTTATCGTGTATTACTACCGGCTTAAACATTTAAAAAACATGTCGTTTTCGTAGACGGAAAAAAAAAATTAAAAATCCCGACCGACCTACCCTATTTTTTCTGGCCCGTTACGCCAACATAACTTTTTTTTGTTTTAGGCCTAAGCATGAACTTTGTTTGCGACTGTTTTGTCAGCTACCAATCCTGTATAATTCCTTTAAGGGGTGGTAAATTTTTTAATCTTTGTTATTTTAAAATTTATTTTCTCTTGATGTACTTTTATACAGTAAATATTTTGTAATTTTATATGTAAATACTATTCATGTCTATTTTTATATTTATATATTTTTGTTCCTTGTGCAATTGTAGCCAGTGGCATCGGAGTTGAAGGCTTTCGAGTCACAGTTGTTTAGTTAACTTTTTTAATTCCAGGCATGTGCCATTGGCTTTTTGTTTTGTCTTGTTTTTTCTGTTTTTGTTTGTACTTTTGATATGCCGAATAAATAATAATAATAATAATAATAATAATTCAATTGAAAAACACAAGACCGCCGGACTTGTCTGGTCGTGAGTTTACTAGCCCTACAATAAAATCACTGGCCCCACGCCTGCAGCCCAGTGTATAATCACTGGCCCCACGCCTGCAGCCCAGTGTATAATCACTGGCCCCACGCCTGCAGCCCAGTGTATAATCACTGGCCCCACGCCTGCAGCCCAGTGTATAATCACTGGCCCCACGCCTGCAGCCCAGTGTAAAATCACTGGCCCCACGCCTGCAGCCCAGTGTATAATCACTGGCCCCACGCCTGCAGCCCAGTGTATAATCACTGGCCCCACGCCTGCAGCCCAGTGTATAATCACTGGCCCCACGCCTGCAGCCCAGTGTATAATCACTGGCCCCACGCCTGCAGCCCAGTGTAAAATCACTGGCCCCACGCCTGCAGCCCAGTGTATAATTCGAGCCCTGGGATGTTATTTGATGGCAGTATTGTATGCCTCATGACTCTCACTTTGACTCCAACTCGAGTCACAGTTTTGATGACTCAGGTTCAGACTCGGACTCAACCCCGAGAACTCAGACCAACGGAGTTGAGGACTTGATTACAAGACTGTAGTGTTTGATGGGACTCAAGACTGTGTTTCTCACCTGGTGGTATTTTACAGACAGTAGCAGGATGCCAGCCATATCGCACGTTGCAGATCGGACTCTGTACAAAGATGCTGCTATCACTTAAGCACTCAGCAAAAACCTCCCCTCCAATATAGTATAACCTCACACCTTTACCTGCGGCAGAAAGTAAAACATTTTTTACTTGCAAAATAAAAAATAAGCTGTTGGCTTTATTACATTCTCGAGCTGAAAGAAACAGGTTGGATTTACAAACAGTCAGCCCTGATGCTTTGGGGTTTTTTAAGGGCCAGGGCACCAAGGCGTTTTCTCCTTGATAAGGGGCACCTCTCTGAGAAAATTTCTATAACAATTCCAGGGGCACCGAGGCAATTAAACTGTTTCTTACCACTCGGTGTTTCAAATCCTACATTAATGTGCAGGCCTGATACTTCACAAAGACCACTCAGCAATTGCCTCCATTGCCCCTGGTCATGCCTTGGTAATGGTGCCCCTTGAATGTTCCAAGGAGAAACCGCATTGGTGCCTTTGCCCTTTCAAAAACAAAGCAATATAATCATGTGTACATTGTACCTGTGCAAGTATCTAGTTCTCTATCAGTTTGTTTTAAAACAAAACATGGGGTTCTATTTCAACCCGATTTCACCCTTTTCTCCCAACACAAACTATTGTCTGTCATTCCGAACTATTTGCCCGAGGAATTATGTACAGAAACATACCTCAGACCTTGTTCAAAGTCAACAAAAGGAGTGTTTCTTCTTTTAAAAAAAACGGTTTACTTAGAGAGAAATTAAAATGTCTACTTTAAACACTTAAAGGAGCACAAATGCTAAGTGTCACGATGCTAAGCATGAGAATGCTAAGTGTCACGATGTTAAGTGTCACGATGCTAAGCATGAGAATGTTTGATAATGGAGAGGTCACACATTTCTAGTCAGCCAACAAATTTCATCACAGCTCACTTTCCCTCAAAGGTAATAACATTTCAATCAAGAATTGGAGAGATATTTCCCCAGAGCAAACTCACTGAGAATAAATTGAGGTTTCCTCATAATCATCTTTTTGAATTCCCTCCTGGGGGAAAGAATGCCACTGACAGACAGACAGGCAGTTTCCAGGGAATACATATAAAAAGTACATATAATAAGTACCGTATTTTCTTGCGGACAAGACGCGTCTTATCTGACTTTTTAGACCCCAAAAATATCGGTGCGTCTTATCTTTCGATGCGCCTTGTCTGCTGACGATTGATTTTTTTTGGATGATCATCACTGCGTAAAATAATACCTTTATTTTGTCCAGTTCAAATCAACGGTCTTTGTGTGAAGAATCCTTACTCAATAATGCCGTCAAACAAGGCTCAACTATCCAGACACTGAGACCGTATTTTCGTTTCAACAATCATGCCGCAATCCCCCAGACTGTCCTTTCATTCCAACAATGCCGCAACTTGTTCATCCCCCATGACCGTGCTTTCATTCCAACAATGCCGCAATGTGTTGGTACTTTCAGACGTC
Source organism: Leptasterias polaris (assembly GCA_037783415.1). NCBI lineage: Eukaryota > Metazoa > Echinodermata > Asteroidea > Forcipulatida > Asteriidae > Leptasterias > Leptasterias polaris. Next base: position 446,478 of record JAZGTN010000122.1, read on the forward strand.
GGCGTCGTACAAACGTTTTTCTGTGTGGCCGCGTATTCGTTCCGAAAATGCTGCAATCAGATTTACTGTCAATGCTGTTGTACAAACGGCATTCACCCAACCTCTATTGTGTGGTGAACTTTGAGGGTTTTTATTGTACAGAATATCTCCGAAGTGTGCTTGACGTACTATTATGGCTTGACGTACTATTTAAGGATGGGATAATTAAGTACCAATGTTTGTTGGCCAACCTATACGAATTGCACTTTCGTTTGTTTCATTAAACGTTCAAATATTCATTTTTTAATTGCCTCTTTTTAGTCAAATAAAAAAAATTATCCTTGAAAACAAGGTAATGACCCTTGAAAACAAAACTAACATTATTTAAGAAGAGGATGTTTTAAACAAATATCTTATGAACGAGATTATAAGTTTGAAATAAATAAAAAGAACTTTAAAACAAAATCTTATGAACGAGATTAACAAATTAAAGGTTTGAAATAATGGAAAAGAATTTTATATACAAAAAGAAACACATTACAAAAACTTAAACAAATATATATAATGAAACATTTTGTTATGTCTTCCCGGGTGTGGGGATTATTTGCGTAAGGTATATATAAAGGCGACGCTAGTTTTGGTATTAGTCACCGGTAGAGGGCGCAACATCTACTGGCTCGGAGGGACTTAGACTGGTAACCTGTCTTTATCAGCAAGGATCCTCATTGTGGGACGTCGGATGTTCATGCTAGGAGGGCCTGGGTTCGTGTTGCAATATCTTCAGACAGTGCGTGGACCATTGTTTCTGGCCGCTGATTGGGCCGGACTTCATATTATTAACAATGCACAGCGTTGGCTGAATGGATGGACGAAGGTCGGTATCAATTTACGTTGGTCTTTTCTGCATGGCTCTACACGCCATGTGGTTACGGTTTCATTCATGCTTCGAATAGTGTGAACGCTCCAAAAGGCAACAAAATGACGTCTTTGTGTCAATGTACCGACACCGGGTGGCGCCTGGTGTTCTTCTGTGTGCTGTTAAACATGCGTCTTGTGCGGCGGTGCGCCTTTTCTGCTGACGTTTGAAATTTTTTGGGGTCATTTTAGGGTCCAGCGTCTTGTCCGCCGAGCGCCTTATCCGCAAGAAAATACGGTACATATAATATACATTCCTTAGTCTACTTCTAGTGATTTATACATCTGATGGTCATTTAGGGAAGGACAGTGTGGCTCTGATCTCCACATTTATTTCACTAAGAATAAAATACATATATGCCCAAAGGTCTTTTCCCCACAACACATAAATTTTCCATGTAAATATTCAGCAAATCACTGGATTTTTCAATTGCTTAAGATTTTATCTTTGTTTCAGATTATGTCTACAGTATGGAATGGGCTACAGAAACTCTGAGATTAGAGATCAATTTAGAAAGTGTGAGCATACATTTGAATAAATGTATACAAAATGGAGAGTTCAGGGTAGACATCATTTACACTATTCATTCCCATCTCCACAGGAGAATTAAAAAGTGTACAAAACCTTACAAATATTAAACTGAAACTTGTCTCTTTTGACCAACTTTAACTCACAAACCTCAAATATTACAGTGTGTATATTCAGTTTTTGAGTTTTAGACTTGGCAGCAGTTTCAGTGTCAACCCAGTAAACTTATGACCAGAGAAGTCCGGCAGCTTATGATTTTTTTTTTTATATTAAGCCTCTTGCTGTCTGACCATTCAATACCATTTACTGTGGTTTTGAATGATAGATACATGTAAGCTATGCCAGCCTTGCAATATGATACCATGAGGGAATGCATGTACACAGTACACAGTACACAGTACACAGTTAGTTCTGTGCACAGTTGTGCCACCATACACAACTTTGACAGTTGAATGGTTTCAAATGGTTGGTCAACTCACTTGAAAATGTTGCGAACAGTAGGAGGGTTAATGAATAATAATACCTCGCTGTGTAACATCTTGAACAAAAACAGATTGTGGTCAAATGTTGACTTTAAGCCCGAGTCTGATAAAATACCATTCAAATGTATTAAGTTAAGAAATGCCCATACAGATAAATGAGATAAATCTTTTATCTTATCAGTCTTAGTGCTTGTTCAAATAAAAACAGTTCAATGTATTGTGTAGGAAGTTTAGATTTTTGTTTTGTAAAAACAATTCTGGTCCAGTTGACATTTTAAGCTACAAGCCCCAGAGTTTTGAAAAAAATGGAGCCTGATGTTGTACACTTTCTTTTTTTAAGTCTTTACTAAAACTTTCTTGTTAAAAAACAAAATTCTAATTTTAGATTCACAAAGAAAAATATGTGGTTTGTTTCAACCATGCCATCTTATTGTTTCAGACATATTATTATTAGAGGCTTCCAGAAGTACATCAAATAGCCTGACTAATATATATATTTTTTTGTTTGTTTTTAATACAGCATTTTCTGTTTACCACACAGACTAAAAGAAAGTCTGAATTCGATGAAAGTCTGAAATGTATCATCCCTTGAAAGCCCAAATTTCTGACCCAAATCCAGTCATTCTGAAGAATGAAATGTACTTTTTTGCCTGGAGCTCAAGGCCAGGCAGTTGGTGGAAGTCAACATGCACAGCTGTCTGGTGTCTACCAAATCCAGTTGAGTCCCACTGTATCAAATTAAATGTGATAGAATTTCCTGTTTTTGAAACTCTTTTAAAGACTGGATGAAACAGATGAAGGAGTACCTGGTAAGTTTCTAGGATTTCACCAATTTGGTTTTGTTAAGTCACAGAAAATCCAAAATGAGGAGATGTGGTTTTATTCCACTATGAAACACTTAGATCAAACACATTAGTAGGGCTTGAAATGTAAACTGGGCTGCAGACCCCAGGCCAGTAATTTTAGTGTCAGGCCGGTAAAACCGATTGGAGAAGTCCGGCTGGTCTTGTGTTTTTCAATTCCCTGTGTAATATCTTTAATAACAAAAACATTGTGTTCAAATGTTGACTTAGAGTCTGGTATCTTTCAATTGTGTTGAGCATCGAATTGTATTTTAGACTGTTTATATAATAAATCTACTCTTAGTGCTTGCTCAAATAAAAACAGTTTACATGTTTGTGTGTGAGACTGTTTTTCTCATTGTGATTCTGGTCCAGTAAAAGTTGTTCTAGTCCTGTAAATATTTTGAGCTACAAGCCCTGAATTCGCATGGATTTTCAGGCCTGATGCTTCGTACGTTTTTTTCAAGAGACATTTCAAGGGGCAACATGGCAATGGGCACGGGGAAATGGAGGCAATTGCCTCCATTGCCTCTTTGCCCTAATTCGACCCCTGATTAAAACGTACACCCACATGTACACGTACAAACATGAGTTGTAAGCTATGGCTGTTGGCTGAAAAAACAACATTGCAAAACAGCACTTTTCAATGTTGCAGCTGTCATGGCCAGAGCCACCTCTGAAGCTGTTAATTCAGGCGGCCTTTAAAAAAATCAGTCTTTAATAAGATTGAGAATAGCATGTAATTAAATGAGTCTGAAGTCCAAGCTTCTTTTGTCAATACTGCCCTGCCCTAGATACCATACCAGCATTTTGTTAATAACCTTCCTTTAATTAATTTTCAAAAAAATGACAAGACGAAACGTGTTTTAGAATAAATTAAAGAGGATCTTTACTCAAAGAATCAAAAGGATACTGAAAATGCTTTAAGATGGAATCCAATCACATTTTAGAGTATGAATTGGTGTTTGAGTGTGAACAAGTTTAGCTTTGTCTGCTTGAAAGTGTTTTAATATTGACTATCTTAGGGAGACAAAAGACAATAGGAACAAAAGGTCTCTACAGGGAAATTCTACAGAGAGGGATGTTCCACAAGGAATTTTGTGCGTATACACATTAGCCTGTAGGAGGATGTTAAGTAAAGGAACAAAGGAAAGTTTTTAAAAAACAGCAATGTAAAAATGAGAAAGTGTGCTGTCTACCAGTACTGTGTAACTCCGGTTAACACATCCATTTTAAATTCTGGAAAGGAAACTTTCCCAAGTTCCTTATTGTCAAAACAAAAGTAATAAAAAGTGGTACATCATAGATATTTTCTCACAGGCTAAAATATGACAACACAACACAAAGTGTTATAAAATGTCAATGAACTTCTTGCACATGTTCATGTAAACAAGTACAATGCATGTTTTTTCAAGTAAACAACATACCTGCGTGACCAACAACTTATGCCCAAGCCAGATGATTGATTGTGCAACCTTGACTTAATTAAATCATTAAGCCCCTTCATAATCTTAATTAGCCAAAATCATCATTTTCCCTTCCATGAAAGCTGGTGGTTATAGCTAATATTGTAATAACAATTGGTGTTGGGACGAGAGTTCGTAACTATTGGATTCAAACACTAACAAGTTTCCCTTATTAAATGAAACTTTGAATGAAAACTCACGATAACCTTCAGACTCAACAGAAACCAAGGGATTTTCGCTTGAGTAATCGAGTCACTGAATATAGTTGATGTAATAATTTATCAAAGGTAGGGTCATAGATTGGTTTTTGAAAGCTGATATAAAGCTGATTTATAGACAAAATTATTAAGAAGGATACAATAGAAGTCACAGTGAAAGTTTCAGCTGAATACAGTGTCTACTTGCTGAGAAAACAACAAAAAACTGTCATGGTATTTTCACACCAACATCAAATCCATCCACGTTTAGCGAGGTGACATCAACAGTGGGTACCAACTGCATCTCTGGCTGCAGCATTCGCGAACAGACACCAACCCTCAGAAATCTGAGCAATGTTTCATGCATGAATCATTTCTCAGATTCATATCTTTTGGGGCGAAAAATTATCCAAACCAAGTTACTTCAAAGGGAATCCTTTCTAAAAATAGTTTAAACTATCAACAGCTGCAGTGCTTAGAACTCTGTTTTTAACGTCATTATTTTGTTTAGTCCTTACCAAAGTATGACCCTAGCCTAAAGGATTTTTTTTTTCTGCAGGGCTTGGGAAGCAGTGTAAAGTTAAACCCCAAATAATATTGAAGTCACTGGATAGAATTCCAGTGACATACCTAGAAATAATTTATTTGAATTTGCAAAGGGCACTTCCACTAGAAAATCTTAAAGGCAAAGTTATGAAGGGGCACCTGGGGTCGATTTCACCAAACTCTTCCTAACTTAGGACTAGTCCTAGGCAATGCTAAGAGATAGGACTAGTCTTAAGTTACTAGGACTAGTCCTATCTCTTAGCATTGCCTAGGACTAGTCCTAAGTTAGGAAGAGTTTGGTGAAATCGACCTCTGGCCAAGGCCAGGACTGACCGACAAGAAACAGTGTTTTCTTCCCATGCACTGTTGCACTTTGGAATTTCTTGCCTGCATCCTGTCTCCCTACTATGTATAATCTGTGCAAGTTCAAGCGTAATGTGAATGGGTTTGTAATAACTTAATTCTCTATGCTTTCTTTTTTTTTCATCTCTTTTTATGAGCCCGAACCGCGAGTGGCCTGTTGTGCCTTGTGATGGGTGACTTCCATTACAACAATTTTTTGTTTAAGTGTTAGCGTTATTCTGCAAACATGTACAGTATATTCCTAACTTTTGTGCTCAATTGAAGTGGAAGCCAAAGGAGACTAACATTTCCTGACTTCCAGATTACATTCAGAAAGAGCGTGTTAAAGATGCCTATTAATCACTGCTGTTGATGATACTAGACGCCTCACAAAGTGTCACTTTTTCACCCATGTGTGTATAAATTATAAAGGAGTAGTCATGCATGAATCCAGCTCTTCCGTTCAGACATGGAGCCTGGTGTTTACCTAAGTCCCATGTAAACTGTGACGAGGAATCCGTCTCTATTTTTCCTTAGGGTGAGAATGCGACGTAAAGAATCGCTGAACTCTTTCATGGAAAAAAACATTCCCTTGTAATAGTCTTTGTGAGAAACACAATTGAAATTGCAAAATGTGTTTTTGATGTCATTCCATTACAAAGGAATTGCCCAAGTGATGGCTCAAGTGATGGAATAAGTGATGGAACAAGCGATCCAAAAGTAGGACACAAATATAAGTTGGTCATTTTTGTACACACATGTAGGCCTACTCGTATCTGTCTTACACAACGTCTTAAGTTTGTACACGTCACACCTCATTCTTACATGAAGTAGAGACAAATTGATTAACACAAGTTCTTGAAACGAAGTGGTTGGTTATTGAAAAGAGGTACACTCCTACCTATGTGCCTTCTCGTCATTTCAATGGAGTGGTCTCGCTTGATATTTGACAGAAGACCTAGGCAGAATCTCTCTGAGCTTGAGGGGTCCGTGAAACCATCTATAGTAAGTGACGGCTGCGAGGCGTGAAACATCTCACCAACGCGTAGATTCTTCTCGTAGTAAGCTATAGAGCACCAAAATGGCGGCTGTGTGTAGGAGAGCTTTTGACCTGCATCTAGTATGGAGAAATACATGGAGCAGGAAGGCAAAACAGAATCAAATTACCTTTCACTCTAGACAAGATTGTACCTCCCATTTTTAACGATGTGTCTTATTAAGCGGCTTTTGCTGCGATTATGGCTAGCTTGAAGAAATGGCATTCTTCAACAAAAGTCTTGGCCACGCACATCAAAAGTCACTTAATTCTGACACTCCTTTAACCCTAACCCCCTAGTGATTCTCACTAGGAAGCTTCCTCAACCCATCAAATTCAAACAGTTCCCTGATTGGGACAGTACCAAACCCACCATACTCCAACAGTGCACTTATTGGAACAGTACACAACCCATCATACTCCAACAGTCCTGGGGTGTTGGATTTTGGCTGAGTGGGTACACCAGGGGAATGTGTAGTTGTTTCTATTTTAGGGCTCCAGTACCAAACCCATCAATACCCAACAATTGTTTTCTGCCAAACTATATGTATTTTTTTTTGTGGGCTCAGCACAGTTGCAAATCACATTGCTCTGCCCTTGCGTACGGGGGCGTGTACCACACCTGGTGGTTCACAAGAAAACTGCCATCATATTGACTTCATGTACTATTGATATCAAATACAATACAGTCTTTTCATATTATAAATACTATTCAATAAATACAATAAAGTTCTGCAAAAACTAAAACACCCCATGGCATAAATGGTATGTTCTACTTTTATTGTGTTGGTGCAATGACAAGGACTAGTTTATTGCTCCATGGGATACCCAAGTACAATAACTGCCTTTATCATTTGTTTATTTCATCAGCAGGTTGTCCATGTTCAACTGAAACACATGTCCCATTGTCCCTCCCAATAAGAGGTCAAAGTGTACCCAGTGACCAAGCAATTCCATGCCCTACATGCAATAGCTAACCCTATTACATGCACTGTGAACATACACTTTTTCCCCACATGCCCTAAGTCCAACACTGTTGCAAACTACACTACCACCTTCCACACTCATCCAAAGCCCAACACTGTTGCAAACTGTACACTACCACCTTCCACACTCAGCCAAAGTCCAACACTAGTACCTTGACCCATTAGTACTCAACCATCCATAGTCCAACAGCAAAGCCAGCTTTCACAGTACTAAACCATCCAAATTCCAACAAAACCATCTGTTTGATTTTGGCAGGTCTGGGGTGGTTAGGGTTAAGCTACACTGTATAAAGGTGAAAAGCTTGAAGTACACTGTGAAGTTTTTCCTTATCACTGGGCCAAAAGTACAATGCTCAAAACCTAAAATATATAAGGCAAACTGGTCAAGTAGACCACAAAAGACTGAAAATTTACAAAACATGTACAAACTAATGCAATCTTGAACCAACAAATGTTGTGAAATTGTGAATCTTATTAAATAATTCACATTCCATACTGAGAGGTTTACACCTACGCATGTGTTGCACAATAAACTTTGGTTCGTCAGACATTTAGGATGGCCATTAAATAGATTCCCTGTAAGGACTTTATCCCCAGTGTCTGATCTAGCTTGTTCACTCAGGACCAGTGTTACGAGACCCATGCTCACTATAACCTAACCCGAGTCACTATGGAATTGCCCTTTCGCTAGGTGATCACAGGTTGGCTCAGTGGGTTTCTTTCCCTGCCTTTCACCTCTGTGGGCCCCAGTTCAAATCCCACCTCAGACCAAAGCCATGCAGGTGAACTGGGGTTTCAGTCCCTACCTGATGGAGTGGGTTTTCCCCATTGGGGTTTTACTTCCCACATCTAAACTGTTCGTTTCTTCTAGAAACACCATCCTGTTATTGGGGCTTGCACTGTTGGATTTGAAATTAAATAAATAAAAATATTAAATGGGAATATTGGACTTAAGAAATGATTTGCTCACTTTGTGCAGTTGTTGTGTCGATGCTGGCTTCGGTTGTGTCCATCTCCTCATTGGGACGACTTGGAGAATGGTTTTCTGTTCGGGAAAACAAAAGGAAACCAAAAAAAAACTCTTTAAGAATATGTTGATATTTTACAATATATTACAACAAAAAGTTTACATCATTTGTCACATGAGGACAAGGTATTTGTACAGGATTGATCAAGATTAATCAAACATCACTGTTTAATGAAAGCTTACTGATTAATACCAGAACCAAATTTTCTGTGAAATGTTTCCCTCTGAAATGAAGTCACTCTGAAATGAAGTTATATTCAAGAAAACTGTACTATACAAACTTTTTAAAAACACAACAGCTAATCTCTGTTGTTACAGCCAAAATTAAGGACAATGCTGAAAATTGTTTTTCACTATTTTCACCTGACTCACACAATGGATTAAGCCCAAATTTTCACAGGTTTTGTTACTTCATGTTTATAGCACACAAAACATAAAAGCTTTAAGCGTTAACTGCATTTTCAGTGCCATACTTTCCAGCTGTTGAGATTTGCATGTATTTGATTTCATAGTTGTACCTTTTAAGTTGTAACTGCTATTTATTTTTGTGATGTGATTATAAAATGAAGAAATAAATTGCAGAATTTTAACCTGAGTAGAAGTATAAAAATCGCACTCCTGATCGTCCCAACAAATTACAGGCCTTGAATTTCATCATAGAGAGGGCAAGGCCATTTTCATTTTGCAAAGGGTCCTTCCATTGGAAAATCTTACAGTCTATGGGAAACTTTTGAGGAAGCATCAAGGCCAAGACCAGGTGCAACAGAGACCATGTCCTCCGCGGCCTCCGTGCAATTCCAGGCCTGAAATTATAACTTACATACATCCATTTCTTGAAAGTAAATGACATTCAAATGCAGTACATTACTGTACATGTTATTGTAAAAATAATTCTTAGAAATGTTATATTATTATAATTTTTGAATAAAATTATTGAATAAAATTATAACTGTTGTTATTTTTTTATTTTTTTAAGGGGGCTCAAACTACTTATATTGGAGAAATTGACAATGTATTTCCAAAGAGACTTTTCAGACAAATATTTCACTCCAGTTGTATTTCAGACTGAGCAGTGAAAAAGCACTTTTAAAATCATTGCCTTCATCTTCATCACGTCGCCTTCTCCTCTAAGTGAAAGTAGGGCATCCTGGCCAGATGTAGACGTTTCATCGTTCAGGAAGATACTCATCAAAGTTGAATCACACACACCCAGACTACTGCACTAACCTAATACCTGATGGCACACCAATAAATCATTAACGTCTCTCTACTGCTATGCCATTGCCTTTCATGTATTCATGACATAGGGCTAGTGAGCTTAGTTGGTACCGGTGCAAGAAAGCACAGGTTCAAATCCCACTCTGGTAAATTTTTCTTAGTTCACCCCAAATTGTGTAATTTTAGCATTGAAAAAAACAAAGATAATAATTGGTTTATAAATAATTTGAAATAACTGTTACACCTGTGGTTTAAAATCTGGTGATCATAATGGCCCCTGAATATGTGTATTCCGATTGTGGTTTACATGAGTGTACCATTCATTGTAAAATCACATACATTCTCTCAGTGAAATGTGCAATAAAAATATTTTTACACAATACACTGCTTTTCTTTGTTTGCCAAAACAGACCTTACAGACCATCGATCAATGCCACAAAGTTCAAAACCCCAAGTGCACAATGACATTTTTTTTTTTAACATCACCAGTGTGAGTAAAGTCACCTTCTGGTCCAGCTACAAACTGTGAAGATAAAATATAGTTGGGTCATCAGACACCTGACTGCATTGATGTTATGACTAAGTCCATATCTGTGATTAGCTGTCTAGACAATAAAGGGTCATGCCTTGTGTCCTAATCCTGTATTTAAAAAGTGCAAATATTAAGTCAGAATCGAACCTCCTGCCATATTCAATGACCTGAACTACATGTAGTACATTACACACATAGCAGCGTTCTCCCTTAACAGCGGTCCGCTGGCCAAATGCCAGTTAAAACACTGGAGGACCAGTCAAAATTCACGACAAGTGGTCCGGCTGGCTAGTGCAGTGTTGAAAGAACAGCCATATTAAATATTAAATACCCGAGGCTAGTGGAAAAAGCTGGTGGACAGGTGAAATGACAACCTAATTGGTCCTGCTGACCAGTCACTGAAAACCCTGCATAGCACATAGTACATGATCTGTGAACATACATGTACACAACGTACTATTTCCAAAAATTTAACCTGTGAAATAGGAAGTTGTACCTTTAATTTCATACATGTATCACGAGTTTTCAAAATTGGCCGAATACAAAAGTGGTGCTACATGTAATTGCCTTTTCCAAACTAGTTTTTATAGTCTGTATTGATCTAGTATAGTGCCTAACATCATCATGTTTGGACACAGTACAATAACATAGTTTGAACTTATGAAGCAAGGAATTGTAACAATGAGTCTGTAAATGTAAGAATGCCATAGAGTCACACCTATAGCTATTCCAGAGTAGATTTAAAAATAGTTCATGCTCTATAGTGCATTGTGTTACAGAATATGGCGTGGGCACTGAGGTATAAAAATTAAAATGCTTTTGGTTTTCGTATTTTTTTGGTTTTAGTGTAAGTTCGCCTCAAACAAAGCTAAAAGCTATTCCTTGGATAAAGGGGCTACAAGAAGAAAATATTTAAGATGAAACATAACTACAAATGTGACATTCTATGGGTATGTGTACGTGATGATATACTCTATGCGTATGGGACATATCCTTTATGAAGATGTGTCACACTCTATACATCAGGACAAACTCAATGTGTGTGTGACATCATACATGTACAGTACTCTGTAAAATTGACAATGAAATACTCAACACAATACCAACTTGGTTTTGTGAGTAGGTTAAAAAAATCAACCTAGTTAAATTGTTCTATACACAAAATATTAATTTCATCAATCAGCATGTAAATAAAGTGTACCAGCCATGTACCAATTGTTGGTCACTGCACAACCACACTCCTCCTAACTTGTGTCCTTGAGCAAAGTACTTTAATTGCTTTGTCCTTTGGATAGGACATTAATAAGCTGTAGGTACTGTCTTCTATGATTGGTAGTGCAGTAAAAGAAGCCAGCCGAACATTTATCATGGAAGAGTAGGGGATAAAACGCCAGTGTTTCTGGTTCACATAGCAAGCACTGTTTATGAATTTCCACAGGATTGTGAGCTACAGTGCTTTAAGTTCACTTATGAGGCTTCTTTGGTTTCATTGTTCATTACCAGAAAAAATAACTAGTATCGGAGCCCAAGTATTCCTGAAGCTGAAACCATCTCAACTAACCACTCATTAGGACTAGGAGTATGCAGCAAACGGAGGATACACAGTGAAACTATAAAAACTTACAATCAAATTAGATCAGGGCTCGAATTTTACACTGGACCACAGGCCCGAGGCCAGTAATTTTAGTGTTGGGCCAGTAAACTTATGACCTAACAAGTCCGATGGTCTTGTGTTTTTTCAATTGAATAACAGAAACAAATTATGTTGAAGTGTTGACTTTGGGTCTGATAAATTATCTTTCAATTCTATGAGTAATCAAGTATACTCTTCTCTTACTTGTCTCAGTTCGGGTTCATATAAAAGCAGTCAAATGCATGTTAAACTGTGTCAGCAAGTTTTTATTTTCACATTTTGAATCTGGTCTTGTAAAAAAAATGTCTGGTCCAGTAAATATTTTGAGCTACAAGCCCTGTAGTCTTGTGGATTTTCTCCCCAAATTCGAGCCCTGTAGATGTTTATTGGGAGGTCAATATGTCCCCTTATGAATGTAAAATTAAAAAGTGGCGGTCATATTTGGCATCTTTCCCACATTTTAGAGACTAAAACTAAATGATTTTAAATGCTTGCATTTTGCCATTATTTGAATCACCTAATCGCATGATGTGTGTGACACCCTCACACTACCATTCAATTGGTTATCCCGGGTTGGGGTAAGGGTTTGGGGCTGGGAGGGTTGGGGGGTGTCTTCTTCTTCTTCTTCTTCCAATTTGTACATCCCTCCAGTGGAGTATAGTCGTACATGGGTGCAAATGTGCTTGGTCACGGAAACAAATATCAAACGAATGTGCTGCAAACTAAAAAAAACACGGTGCAAGTAAAAAGATAGCCATGTGGTAGACTATCGGAGAGTGAGTGGTTTCAGGTGGCTCTGGAAGGTCTCCAGTGTCTGAGCTGATACCACGGTGGTTGGCAGGGCATTCCAGATGCGGAACACTTGGGAAGAAGCTATGCTGGAATGACCATTGTCGAATGGTCGGCTGCTTGCCCAATCCCAATAACCATGAATCATGAATGATAAACCGAGGCATATAATATAACACATATAACAGTCAGTTGTAGACCCAGTAATATAGAACTTAGAAGTGCTGTACTCCTTTTTAAAAGACTTTGACATTTGCGGTGGTCGTACTACTGCAGATGTCCAAAAAAAAAAAAAAAAGTACAGCGCCCCAGTCACTATTAAAACAATAGTTAAAAGTTAAGTACCGAGTCGTTGGGTCGACTAGTCTAGTCAGCTATAGTCATGCTATTGCTAGTCAGTGGAGAGTATCATAATCATAGTTTTTGTGTCAATGTTTTGTTAATTAATTCTCCAGTGTATTTGGTAATATAAGGTACTGGAATGGTACACTTCCTGTTTGTTTATAAAGACTTCATGTTTGTGAGAAGTACAATTTATTCTCTTGTTCAGATGTTGGCTCATTCCTACCTCCATGGCTCATGTATCAACAACTTCTGTACTCGACTCACCTTGCGTCATTTCACTGTTGGTCGGTTTCCGCTTTTTGAATCCAAATGGCATCCTGAACCGACAACAATCCCCCCAAAACCCCAGTGTTCCTCCGGCTAGAAAACGCTGGAAAATCTCGATCACCTCTCGAGTCCAAGCCGCACATGGAATGCCATCAATATCTGCCTACAAGTTCGATGTACCACAGTGATTTCGTTAACTGAAACTGGATTGTTATTGTACAAAATGTCTACAGCACACACACATGAACAGCAGACAACGTGTGTACAGTGCAGATATAATCAGAATAGCCGTCCAGCCAATTACTTTTCATGATGTAAACTGTCTAGACTGTTGAGATCACATGATTTTGTACATACCAGACACTACAAACATTTCAATCGTGTAGTTGGTGACAATTTGTCTTACACTATATTGCGGATTTATTGATCCTATAACTTAAATATCGTGTATGCCACCTATTTAAATTAAGTATTTGACTAAAAATTTCATAAAGATGAACAATACAACTCACCATGTTATTTATCTAAGACAAGGTAATTAAAAAAGTAAACAGTAACACGTTCTACACGTTCCAATAATTTACATGCATCATTATTGTGATTTATGCAAATAAACCGTTATTTCCTCTGTACTTATCGATCGGATTCCACAAAATCATTTCATGTAGTGACGTCAGTCGTCAATAGTACTGCCCAGCATGCGCTGCGAACTTGTGGGTAACGTTTGCTTTGTTTGTTCTGTACACAAAAGGATGTTCAGAAACATTATTATATAATAAACGTGTTCAATGCCAATTTTTGAAACCTATGTGGATATGATTCTTCGTTTCCTTCCGTTTTGTATCTAAATGTTAGGGTTTTTATCAAAAAAGTACCGTTGAAATAGAGCTAGCCCGACTAAACGATCTTACGCCAAAATGTTTTCAATAATTAAGACATGACCCTGTTTTTCATTCTCAAAATGCTAGCTAGGTCCGATTTTTTGCAAAATTTTAATTATAAGGTTTTTTAAAGATTCGAGAAATTTATAATTAAGCTTTTCGAATTGTCTGGTTTCCGACATTAATTAATTCGCATCCATCAGCCATTAACCCCAGTGTCAAACGAGTCTACATGATTCCTACCTCCATGGTTTAATAGATCATCTACTCATTTTGCGGTGGTTTGCTGCCCTCTGTTGACTATAATCAACATTCTGTCCACAACTAACTGATCCATCAAAAATGACTGGATCATCCAAAAGTGCTCAATTTGTCATAAATTTATTTTCTTGCCAACAAAATTAAAATTAAAATAGTTAACAAACTAAGCACACTCAACTGATGAAGGAATACATGTGATCGTGAGCGACAATACTGCATCGTGACCGCGGACATAGCTAGCTTTTCGTCCCGTTATTGTTGCATATACCTTTTGTTAAAATTAATTAAATTTGCATGGAGGGGTAACATCACACCCGGTGCGCGGCTTCAGGGTTAGGGCGTGATACAGTCACTATTGTGCAACAAATCACTTGTTGCACAACTACAAATAATTCCGCCATTAGTCGATCCATTCATTTCACATGATATGGGAGATCATTGCAAATTGTGAGCGAATGGTTTGTTCCTTTCTGTTCAATAGTAGATGATCTTTTAATCATGTTAATGGTGGCTCCGTCCTGTGTGAAAGCTTTCAACAATAATACCAATAGTACTACGGCGCTAGAACAAGTGTAAGCATCCTTCCTCCATGGTATAAGCAAGCCACTTCCGCAACCCCCTCTCAAAATAATAAGAAAGTGTGAATAGTGAAACTCACGGCCCGGCTGGAGCTAGCTAGCTGCGGCCGGAGGAGCTAGCTAGCTGCGGCCGGAGCTAGATGAGGAGGGGTTCTGTGCTGTCTAATGGCTTTATGCGTAATATTATTTTACTTACTTCAGAAAATAACAGCACTTAAAACTAAGCCACACTTTTTCATCTGTGAAACGAAGTTTTAAAAAGAGTAGGGAAAAGAAGAAGATTCAGCTGCATGCTTGAAACTGAAAAAGGAGATGGATCCTGATTCTTACTAGCATAAAATTATTATCTCTTGAAACTGGGGGGGGGGGGAGAGGGTGTCAAACTGAGACACTAGAGGGCGCTGTGTTGTACATGTTGTCAGAGCCGTATGTTGTTAACAAGTGGGCGCGGACGTATTGTACTTAATATTGTAACGCGCCGTGGTCGCGGTCTAAGGACTTTTTGTTAACAACCCAAAACCTGAACGGGAGTTTGATGTAACTGCAACGTTAGACCCTAATTTCTGGCCCTATGTTGTTAAATAATAATTAAAAGAAAGGAGAGACGGAGAAATATTGGACGAAGAGAACAGAGAGTTTAAGTTTCAATTGGTTTGATTCGGTATTATTTTGCATTCATTCGATCACTTACAATTACACAATGTACACGTTCGGAGTGACTTCTTATGGATGTTTGCCGTTTGAAGGCTGAGCATAAACTGACGAAAAATACGGGCGGGAGTTCCAATTTGAATGACTCTGCTTGTTGGTGGATCTGATGAACAGTACGCGCAGTGTACCTGGGGATCCAGGGGCCCCGCACGCGCTGCGCATCAGATCACCACCGACCCAATCTATACTAAACTAGTTCAACTCCCGCGCCGAACGGCGCCCTCAAGCGACCATTTCGTCACACTACCCCCTCCCCTGAAGAGATGTGACCTCACATCTTGACCTCAAATTTTTTTTTTTTACAAACATTCCATATAAAGTCTTTCCAATTACAATTTCCAAAACTTCAAAATTTAACAAATTTTACTTTAACACACAAAATAAAATGTTTCCTTTAAATTAACAAGTAGGCTACCATCCACAATTCTACTTGATTTTTAGTTCCAACTCATTATCACAATTTTGCTCAGAAAGGAGTTTTGCCCTTTCCGAAATGACAAAAGGTTAATAAAAAGTAATCCTGAAGTTTCCAGTGCCCCCTTCTATCGCACTGCTTCGATATTTAATAAAACATGTCATTCAAGAGAGTTTGTCTTTAAATTTAATTTATAACGAAAGGTAACAGCAACAGTTTTTTTGTTTTCTTCATAAACACCAGAACACAGTAGTAACATTTTAAACTTTAGATAACAAAAACGAATTGCAATTATTTAAGTTTTCTTAAGAGAAGTTATTAAGAGTAAACGCGACTCGGGTGACCCTATTCCTGAATAAATTTCTCCGTCACGACCCTCGCGGTAACCCGGCCTCCCTCATCTAACAGCTCCTGAATGGTGCGATTGACTACACGATGGTGACTGCCGCTACTACTCCGTCCCTCGGTTTGGGTCTCCTGGTTCCTCTTTTTAGGTGTCTCCTGACTTGGTTGGCTCAGGGAAAGGGACCTTGAAGTAGTCAGGGGGGCTTCCTCAATCTCCTGCACAAGGTTGCGCACTGGCATTAGGGGGGAGGAACAGGATGCCCTTGAGTACACTCTTCTCTCTACGCTGCCGGCATGGATGCTTAAGGTGTCCAAGTCCCGACCAGGGGTTCTCGGCACCTCTGCCTCCTGGGCGATGGCAGGTGCCTGAAGGACAGGAGTGACATCCCGGTGGTTGAGTCGCCAATGCCGATCTAAATCATGCTTCCTTGTGAATGTCAGGCTGCATGCTGCATAGGGACACCGGAATCGGTCCCTCCCGGACCCATGTTGGTCGTCCATGTGCCGCCTCAAATTCTGTTGGTTGGTGAATTCCCGCTGGCACTCCGTGCAGTCAAACCGTCTGGAGGTTGGGCTTCGACTTCTTGTGCGACCCATTCTTGTCCTGCAATAACGACAAGGAGGGAGCAACATTAAGTACACCATTCCCCAAATCTATCGGGAGGTTTTCGTTTTCGCCGGGAGTTCTCTTGATTATTATCACTACTTAGGGGGGCTACGGTGGCTTGAGGCTGCTGAACCTCCTCATTTTCCGGTTCGGGCTCACAACACGGCTCATTAGTCTCGTTCGGATTTTCCTCGCCTTCGCCATCGCCGTTTTGGAACGATAGTTCTCTAGAGTTAAAGAGCCCTTGCTGTTGATTCACGCCCACATTGTTTTGTTCAGCTTCGAAATTAAACCATGACCGGTCAACTTCCCCCTGAAATGGTTTCAGCAAATTTGTGTGGACGACTTTTGGCTTTTGCCGGGGACTCTTCTGAATTCTCACGACAACGTCACTTAATTTTTTAATTATGAGAAAGGGTCCGTCATATTTTGGTTGCAGTTTGGGGGACACTCCTACTCGCTTTGCACTGACCCTCATCATTACTGCCCCACCCATCTCGTATTTGTCATCTGTTGTCTTTTTGTCATAATGACGACGTTGGTAGCAAGCGGATCGCTTAAGGCTTTCCCTTGCTACATCATGAGCCTTTTCTATTTTCCTTTCTAACTCTGAAACATAGTCGGATGTATCTGAGAGTTCTCTAGGGGTTATTGTACTACAAATCACATCGATGGGAAGTTCTACATCTCTACCCAACATCAACATATTCGGTGTCACACCAGTGCTCTCATGTGGAGAGGCACGGTAAGCCATCATCACGGTTGGGATATGTTCATCCCAATCTGTCTGGTTCTTTGAGGTATACGATGACAACATCACTTTCAGCGTTCGGTTGAACCTTTCTACTTGTCCATCACTTTGTGGGTGATATGGTGTTGTTCGTGTCTTTTCAATTCCAAGAAGGGTACACGTCTTCTGGAAAAGATCGCTCTCAAATTGCCTTCCCTGGTCACTATGAAGAACTCTTGGCACACCGAAGCGGCAGATGAACTCTTTTACCAACACGTCGGCAATAACAGCCGCCGTAATACGAGCCACGGGAAAGGCTTCCGTCCATTTGGTGAAATAGTCTGTGATGACGACTATGTACTTGTTCCCAGCAGCTGTTTCGGGGAACGGACCAGTAATGTCAATGGCTACTCTTTCCATTGGTGTTCCAGAAATATGCTGCTTCAGTGGTGCCCGTCTTGTTTTAGTTGGCATCTTTTGTTTTGCACATTCTAAGCATCGTCTGACCCAGTCCCGCACAGTGCTTCTCATTCCAGGCCAATAAAATCGGCGCCTTGCCTTTTCGTACAGCTTCTTCGTCCCCAGGTGACCCCCGGTAGGAGAGTCATGCAATTGGCGAAGGACTCTTTCTTGTAAAGCCCGAGGAATTACCGGCAGAAAACGTATCTCTTTCCCGGTGTCGTCTTCCCATTTTCGATGCAGTACTCCCTCGAAGATGGATAGCTGTCCCCAAGCTCCCCACAATGTCTTCAAAAAGGGACCTTCTACCGAAATCTCTTCCCAAGCCGGCCGAACTTCTCTTGTTTCAAGCCAGTCAATAACTTTAGAAAGTATCGGTTCCTCTAACTGCTTATCCCGAAGATGAGTACTTGGCAAGCCTTCAAGCCAATTTGCCTGCACACCTATGGTTACTCGACAAGTTTCGATTTCCTTGTCATCATGTGTTTCTTGTTGTGCCCCTTCCTCCTCCCTGAGAGGATCTTTCTCGTCCACGAGATTTTTCTTTCCACTCCAACTCGCCTGATCTGCACACAGCAACACAGGGCTATCAGATGATGAATCCCATGGGTGTTGACACTGGTTGCACGGCATCCTTGACATTGCATCCGCATTATTGTGCTGTCGGCCCGGACGGTGTTCTATTGTGAAGTTGTACTCAGCAAGAAGTTGAAGCCACCTTGCGACCTGGCCCACTGGTTCCTTAAAATTAAACAACCACCTCAGAGCCCCATGGTCTGTCCTCAATAAAAATCGTTGCCCGTAAAGGTATGGGCGGAAATACTTTACAAAATAGACCACTGCAAGCATCTCCTTCCGCGTTACGCAATAATTTCTTTCAGCTTTCGATAAAGCTCTACTTGCGTACGCTATCACCCGCTCTTCACCATCCTGGCGTTGCGACAATACAGCACCAATGCCGAAATCACTTGCATCCGTGACTATGATGAACATTAAACTTGGCGATGGGTAAGCCAATATCGGTGAAGAAACTAGGCGTGATTTCAAATCATCAAAAGCTTGTTGACATTCAACTGTCCAACGAAATAGTCTGCCGGCCTCCGTGAGCTTATGCAGCGGCTTAGCCAGTCCTGCAAACCCCGGGACAAACCTCCGATAGTAAGAAGCCAGCCCCAAAAAGCTCCGCACATCACGGACTGATGATGGATTCGGCCAGTTTTGTACTTGCTGTATTTTTGCCGGATCCGTTTTTACCCCTTCAGCGGAAACTACATGTCCAAGGTAGAAAACTTCTTTTTGAAGCATATGACATTTCTTTGGCTGTAATTTGAGACCGGATTCTTTTATCCGACTCAAAATTAAGCCTAATCGTTGAGTGTGTTCATTGAAAGAACTGCTGTACACAATAATGTCATCTAGGTAAACCAAGCAGATTTGCCACTGCAAACCTCGCAGTACTCGATCCATGAGGCGCTCAAAAGTCGAGGGGGCGTTGCACAACCCGAAGGGCATAACCTCGAATTGATAGAAACCACTTGGAGCCGCAAAAGCTGTTTTCTCTTTATCACCATCATCCATTGGCACCTGCCAGTATCCGGATGCGAGGTCCAAAGTGGTGAAATATTTTGACCCAGAGAGCGTGTCTATTGTGTCGTCAATGCGGGGTATAGGATAAGCGTCTTTTTGTGTAACTGAGTTTAACCGTCGATAGTCCACGCAAAACCGCACCTTTCCATCCTTTTTTCGCACCAGGACAATCGGTGATGCCCACGGCCCAGTGGCAGGCTTGATTATTCCCCTCTTTAGCATCGAGTCAATCTCCGCCTCAGCTACTGCTTTCTGATGCAGTGGTAGCCGCCTCGGCCGTTGTCTTATTGGAGCTGTGTTTCCCGTTTCTATACGATGTTTCACTAACTCAGTCCTGCCAATGTCACCCTCTTTAGCAGAAAACTGGTCCTTGTATTCTACAAGCAATTCCTTCAACATGCAACTTTCTTGGTTAGTGAGAAGTTTTGAAGATCTTTCGTAGAGATCTTGTAGATGGCTGGGCACTGTGACGTTTTCTGTATTCACTTTATCTTCACGGGTTATTTTTCTGATATGTCCAGTTTCCATACTTTCATCTGTTTCGTCATAATTGGCCACAGCAATTTCGGGGCCGATAGCGTCAACCGCAGAAAACTTGGCTGCTGTTGTTCCTTGATGAAGGGTTACTTTATTATCTCCCGGGTTCATGAGTCGTAAGGGCACTGTTCCAACACCAGTATTTACAATCGAAGGTGCTACCATGACATGATTTTTCTCCACTATTGAAGCTGTGGGTTCGATTAACCCCCACTTTACAACCATATCACCACCCTCCAAATTTCCTTCAATGAGCATTTCCGTCCGCGGAGCTATCACCACCGTTTCAGTGACCGTTACCCGACAACACTGTTGTCTCTCCGCTGTCTCCCACAGAGGTAGCACCAAACTTCCCCATTCCAGACATTTATTTGTGACATCTATCACACACTGCTCATTCTTCAGAAAATCTAATCCAAGTAAAACATCATTGCCTATAGAAGCAATAATAAACCGGTGCCGAACATTCACCCCCGCAAGCTGCAATTCAGCTTCTACCTCTCCAGCTACAGTCAATGTCTTGTTGTCAGCTAGCAGAACTTTTGTACGAGTTGTTTTTATCATCTCGGTGTCACTGTTTGACCACTGTTCCACTACCTTGTCAGACAACAAAGACACTGTCGCCCCCGTATCCACTAATACGTCAACATGAATTCCGTTTAGGAACGCATCTAAGTGTAACCCTTCTCCAACTATAGCAGCAATATTTTCAGTTGATTCATACCTATCTATTTTGGGCCCCGTTTCCCCTGCTGTCCCTTGGCCCGCAGACACAGCATCTAACGGTTTCCCTGATTTTCCTGGTTGTTTCCTGCTCCATATGTGTTTTGTTCTTTTCCTTTTCCGTTTTCTTTGCATTCTTTGGCAAATTCTGGACAGTTACTTTTGATGTGGCCGAACTCATGGCAGTTGTAGCATTTAGGACCCTTACTTTGATAATTCTTCCGAGCTGCCCCTCCATTGTGGGTTCCCCTCTCGAGCCTTCTCATTTGCTCCTTCATCTTAGCAAGTTGCTGTTGCATCTCGGACATTCCCTGATTGATCTCAACTATTGGTTTTTCAGCTTGCACTGCACTAACAGTGGCACTTCGCAACTTCTTGAGGTCTGCAGAACGGCGCTCTTTTTCAGCTTTGTGCAGAGCTTCAAATTCGACTGCAGCTGCCACTGCCTCGTCTAGTGTGGCGGTCCGCATCTGTATTATTCTTATTCTCATTTCGCCGTCTAGCAAGGCGTCTAAGAAGTGGTCCCGACCCATCCTGTCACGGCTTTCTACTGTCAAGTCGGTATAAACTTTATCAACCAGCTGCCTTGTTTCCTCAGCCAATTCCACCAGGCTTTCAGAGGGCTTTTGACGACGGTTCCTAAGCTGAGCCCGATGTAACTCCTTCCTCCCAGTTGGATCAAACCTAGCCTGTAAAGATGTTACTAGTTTTTGGTAGTCCTTTGACTCACTTTGCAAACTTCCCAAAACTTGTTGGGCTGAACCCGTCAGCAGTACGGCAAGATACTGGCATTTCGTCTGATCATCCCATCCATTAATTGAAGCACACAACTCAAAGTGCTTAATATATGGTTCCCACGGGCCTTTCCCATCATAACGATCCGGTTTTATAACCGGTCGTTCTTTTCCTCGCTGGACCCCCTTAGGTACTACACCGCTACCTCCACTTGCTACTTTAATGTCGCCAGTGCCAGTGTATCGATTTGTTGGTGAAGGTGTTTCCTTCAACAAGTTTTCCTCAGCGGGGCTCGGTTTTGTCAATATCTGAGGAGACTCGGGTTCTATGGGAGATAAATTCGGTGTTCGATCCCCCATGAGTTGTTCCCCCCTTGTGTCTGCCCATATGTCAGCTAGCTTCCTAGTTTGTTGCTTTGGTTGGTGGACTGCAGGAAGTTCTCCCGAGAGGGCGTGTAACCCTCCCTGATAATAATCATCTGTGGGCCTACGTGTATCCGCTTTTGGTATAGCAAATGAAACTATAGGGCGCCCTCTTTCACGATTTTGAGACACTTGCCAAGGGTCTTCCACTCCGGGTAGGCCTATTATGTTTGTTGGTTTACCAATATTCTCTCCACCCCAAGGCTGATATGAAACTGGGATTGGGAGTTGGCTGGGAGTTGGGGTTGCATTTATATCTGGCTTAACATTTCCAGCCCTTCCGGACTGAGATCCCAATGTGCGCTGGGTGATGTCTGTTACCATGGGAACCCCTTGGTTCCTCTGCCCAAGAGTGTTCATTTCTATCCCCGAGTCCCACCATCGAGTTGACCCTTCCCTGATGCTCTTATGTGGTACCCCCACACCGCTTATTAGGCTTTTCCCCATGTTTACTTCTGATTTGTCTTCACTGAGGTCACCCTTTGCCGTTAAATCTGAAGGATCAACCTTAGAACCAGTACAAACTTTATCTGCAATTTCAGCTGTATTTCTAAGCTGATGCCCACTGCTTTTTGTTGTGCTCTTCAAGTCTTTCAGTTCCCAATTAGTATTAGAGATGAAACTCAGACTCTGAGACAAGTTTTCAATCTCTAGATTTACTCTCTCAAGTTCCCTCTCCACAAAATTATAGAAGTCGGGGTCCACCCTTGCACTTTGTGACTGTGACATTTTGAACTTTCTCTAATTAGCCTAACTTTTCACTGTAAAGACTATGCTTTTCCTTCTAGTTATTTTGGACTCCGGGCTGATAGCTCCGGGCGGCGGATGAATCCGGCGGAATGAATCCGGCGGAATGAATCCGGCGGATGAATCCGGGCGCGCGGAGAGATCTCCGGCGGCGGGCGGATGAATTCAGTGAACACTTACACACCGCTAGATAGAGTGTGCACACATACACAGTACAAACTGCCGTTTGGACTACGCATACACGGTTCACCCCCAGTACAGTCAAATCATGAACAACACTGCCGTAGTCGGGGCAATTTTCCCCCGCTAGAATTTCAGCACAGCTCGGTAAACACCACTGCCTGCTAATACTAAAACAAAGACTAGTTTTACGAGTGACACTACCACCACGGCTCGGTAAAACCACTGCCGTTCGGGGATGATTCTATCCGGTTGAAAACTTCAACATGGCTCGGTAAAGACCACTGCCATTTCGATGTCCTCCCTCGTCTAACTAACAGAACTTCAGCGGTAGAAAATGTTTTTTTTTTGGCTCTACTCAGCTAGTCTTATTTCACTCTCGTACGTCCGGCCAGCAAACGACCCCAAAAATTCAGGTAATGTAAACTGAAATAAACTATTTCGGCTCAAGTTTTATCCACAGCGCTGCCACCAATGTAACGCGCCGTGGTCGCGGTCTAAGGACTTTTTGTTAACAACCCAAAACCTGAACGGGAGTTTGATGTAACTGCAACGTTAGACCCTAATTTCTGGCCCTATGTTGTTAAATAATAATTAAAAGAAAGGAGAGACGGAGAAATATTGGACGAAGAGAACAGAGAGTTTAAGTTTCAATTGGTTTGATTCGGTATTATTTTGCATTCATTCGATCACTTACAATTACACAATGTACACGTTCGGAGTGACTTCTTATGGATGTTTGCCGTTTGAAGGCTGAGCATAAACTGACGAAAAATACGGGCGGGAGTTCCAATTTGAATGACTCTGCTTGGTGGATCTGATGAACAGTACGCGCAGTGTACCTGGGGATCCAGGGGCCCCGCACGCGCTGCGCATCAGATCACCACCGACCCAATCTATACTAAGGGCGCACCCCTCTAAATGATCTCCCATAGGAACCAATGCTAAATGATAATTATTCAAAAATACTCAAAAAATCGTGTAAGTCTCTCAGCCTCTTGAAAACCAATCAGACATATTTCCGGACAACTAAACTTCAGAATTCTTTTCAATTTTTGGCAGGTCAGCCGTTTGGAATTTTTGCTAACTACCCCAGAAGAAAAAAACACGATTTTTTATTTTTTTCCAAAACCGACTTGCTGCCAGTTTTCGTGAAGCACTTCTCCACTTCCCCGGTCAAATAGAGCCAACTTTAACGCCTAAATTTATCAAGTCTCCTCAAAAGTTGAAGCACAGAACCCCCAGGTTGTGATAGATTTTTATATTTACACAATCTATTAATTGCATGACCCCCAAAACGTTATAATTAAAAATAAGTTGTGGGTTTACAAATTATGATAAGTAGCTTGGCGCATTAATTCTGGCTTATTTAGTGTGGTGCACCCTATAAGGGCACTTAATTATTCTTTATGGTTAAAAAATTATGCTTAAATTGTTGAGAATAAGTCACTGACTTGATATCTGAAAAAAAAAAAGTGAAATGTTATTGCGTTCGTCTACAACAAGGTCCAACATGTTGGAGCATTTACATGTACTCTAAGCAATGCGAGAAGAAAAACCTGCACGACACACTGTGTACATTCTAAGGACAAGTCAGAAGTTATATCCAAGTCCTCACTCAAAAAGTTATTAACATGTCTCTTTTTTTATCACAGGATCATAAAAACCTTACAAGTTATTTAATTAATCATTAAGAAGGGGTTAATTGGCATGAACAAGCTGTAAAAATGGAAGGGGGCTGGCCGGGGGGGGGGGGGGGGGCACATTTTGCTTTCCCTTAAATTTTTCTAACCATGCATTCATATTAGTCTAAAATGGGGAGCTTTATAAAATTTAGAAAACACATAGGTCACTTTTTGTACATTTAACTGCCCTTTCAAATTTTATTCTACCTCTGGAACGGGGTAAAAGGGGAAAGGGTGGGCGGGGCGTGGGCGGGGCATGTTGAAAAAGGCCAAACCATTATGATTGTTTCTGGTTGATGGGGACAAGTTATAACTCTATCCAGAAACAGATGGCTATTATCTTAGACAATTCCCCTGGGATGGGGGCCTTTTCACAGGTCCTACTGTCCAATATGGAGCATTGGCAATGGTTTTATCTTGATGAATTTTTGTGAAATTTATCTGAAATTGAAAAAAAATAAAAAAATAAAAAAAATAAAAATATTTTGGCATATCGGCCGAAATTTGTGCGTTCAGCGTAGTGTCGGCCCTGATAGCTAGCTTGTGCATCGGGAGAACTCTAAAAGTATTTTTGCTTTAGACCACAACTAATGTGAGATCACTTATGATGGATGCCATTCAATGTTTGTAACAAATCCATTGCCATAAAAATGGGTAGAGCTAGACGCGGCATTTTCAAGATGCAAAAAACTTGGTTCAAGCCGAAAAATAAATTTAATTCACTACAAGACAAAGGCAGTGAAACTCAAAGTATACCTACACCACGGTATGTCAGGCCAACCCATCAGCAGTTGAGTTTAGCCGCCCCAAATACAGAGCGAGGAGATTTCTGCCACATTGCAGCACAGATGGAACAAGACAACCGCAGAAATGTGATGCTCCTTCGCCCAAAAGTTGTAGAAATGGCTCCAGTTGACAAAGATCCAGCTCAAGGGAGTGATCCCAATAGCCAACAAATGTGGCCAGCCACTGCCCAAGAGAGGAACTGATCACCAAGGAGGAGGTTATCGTTTTGTAGACATCAACTCAGCTCTAGAGCTGGGTGCACAAGCTGTACTTGATCATCAACAAACACATCCTAAGTGTGATGGTCAACCTAAACTATTGGCTGAGGCAGAAGAGCGTAGAGGTTTAGCCGTCTCAGAGGTAATGTCCTGCAAAAAGTGTGGTTTTAAAACACAAAAGACAAAACTTTACAGTGAGATAGCTAACGAGGGTAGGAAGCGGGGACGACGCACTGCAACCCCAAACATGTCTTTCCAAGTTGGCCTGCAGAACACTGGCATTGCAACCGCAGGTGCGAGGAGGCTCTTGACATCAATGGACACAGCTGTACCATCCACTAGTGGGCTGCAAAAAATTTCGAACAAATGTGGTGAAATTATCAAAAATGAAAATATCAGAGACATGGCAGACAAGAGGAAACTAGTGAAAGACATCCGTGAGCTCTAAGGCTTTGAACGAGAAAGTCCAATTGCAGTTGAAATGGACAGGCAGTATAATAATCCCCTGCGCAACTGTAGGAAAAAAACCCCATTTGTTCCTGCAACACAGACAAGAGACACCGTGTGCGAGAACGCAACTACTTCAAAGTTTGTTATAATGTACCATCAAGAAAACAAGCTTTGTAAAAGTGGTGAAATGTCACCATCATCATTCGGTCAACAATGCACATCCGCTAAGCACGGCGACAAGTGCACAGCTACTCGTCCAGCGCATTTCAATATGGGAGATGAGAGAGAAGGGGGTGTTCGATGTGCGACTAAACTTTTGGAGTGCACGGAACCAGTTCTTGTGGATAGAATAACAACAGACGCTGACGGCTGTCTAGCAAAAGGAATGAATTCTGTCATGAGAAGAAGAACGGGAAAGGAAATGGAAAGTCTGCTGGACCCATCCCACTTGAACCGCTCGCTTTGTGCGGCAGTCAGCCGAGCAAACTTTAGCAGTGACATGTTCCCTGGGAACAGTGCAAGAGACCGAAACAGAGTACAGGACCGATTTGCTGATGACGTGAGTCACAGAGCACAGGCTGAGGCACACCATATTTCCATTAAATGCGGAAATGACACAGCAAGCATGAAAAGACTGGCTGCAAAGGCGATTGATGCAATTCCGAACTGCTACATGGGAGACCATGAGAAATGCAAACAAAATTCTCATGTTTGCAACGGTAAATACAAGTACCCATACCTCTCTCGCTATGTCCGCGGCAGATTTATTTTAACATCTAAAGATGAGGAAATCTTTAAAACAATTTTGGAAAAACGCATAGGAGACGAAGCGATAGAGAGAACCAAGTACAGAACAAGTTCCCAGAAGTCTGAATCCATGAATCATGCCTACGCCATGACAAATCCAAAAGGAACACTAACCTTTTCAAGGAACGGAGCTTCAAGAGATCACAGCGCCATCCATCTGGTGAACAACCAACATGCAAACTCTATTATCAAAAAGTGTGAGGCAACTCATTACCCCATTACTGCTGGATCACCCGCTGCAAAAGCCCTCGATGCAATGGACAAAAAACAACAATATCACAAAAAACGTGTTATGGGAAAGATCTACAAAAAGCGACGAGCACAGTGTCGAGCTGAACGATATCACACTTACTATGCTAAAAAAAAATTGTATCAACCTGGCCAACTAAATCCAAAGTCACAGGACACTAACTCATCGTATAACTATGAGGGGCCAAAGATTCACAAGGAGCACAATTACAGCAGAATGTTCTCAAAATGGAAAAACCGATAGAGTGTAACTCTAATTGAATCACTTGACTTTTCCGGAAACTTGACATTCATAATAATGCAATGTTTACACCTCCCCCACTCTTCTTGTTCAGTTATTAGTTAATACCAACCATGCCATGTAATGTATGATGATGATGATGTTTACAACATGTTTATTTCTTCCTAATTGAGGAAGCAACCAGCCGCTGTTGACCCATGATTTTCTTGAAAGTGACTTACCATCACAGTCTCATCAAATAGTCATACACGATAGTCGTACCGTCGATCGTAGTTTGTCCCGTCTTACACACTGTATACTGTTAAGTGTGTAGGAATAGGATGCCTAAAAAAAAAGCAAGCCACTCTTTGAAAACGTTGAATTATTCTGTTAACAAGTGACAATGTTATTGCTATCTATATTTTATTATAATTACTGTTTGCAGCCAGAGGAGTGATGTTTTCACGAACAATAAAAAAAAACGGCGATAACTGACGAAAGAAGTCTCAAACAACTCATTTCTGTCACGCCTGCAATTGTAAACAAACGGCAGACATGTTTAAATCCCAACAAAAATGGCTGCAAGGGCGCCACCATGTTGTATATATAGGGCGCACCCCTCTAAATGATCTCCCATAGGAACCAATGCTAAATGATAATTATTCAAAAATACTCAAAAAAATCGTGTAAGTCTCTCAGCCTCTTGAAAACCAATCAGACATATTTCCGGACAACTAAACTTCAGAATTCTTTTCAATTTTTGGCAGGTCAGCCGTTTGGAATTTTTGCTAACTACCCCAGAAGAAAAAAACACGATTTTTTATTTTTTTCCAAAACCGACTTGCTGCCAGTTTTCGTGAAGCACTTCTCCACTTCCCCGGTCAAATAGGGCCAACTTTAACGCCTAAATTTATCAAGTCTCCTCAAAAGTTGAAGCACAGAACCCCCAGGTTGTGATAGATTTTTATATTTACACAATCTATTAATTGCATGACCCCCAAAACGTTATAATTAAAAATAAGTTGTGGGTTTACAAATTATGATAAGTAGCTTGGCGCATTAATTCTGGCTTATTTAGTGTGGTGCACCCCTAAACTAGTTCAACTCCCGCGCCGAACGGCGCCCTCAAGCGACCATTTCGTCACAATATCCACACACACCTCCTACTATAGACTTGTTGACAAGTCGTTAATGATGGTCGCGGTGAGTCGAGTCGCATCTGGTGCTGTCGCGTAAAAGAATGCTCTCGCGAGATCACTGCTCTCGCGCGAAGTTGCTGGCTGCCAACTCTTCTTCGTCATTAACGACTTGTGAAACCCGCCGGCGGTTCATATTCATTTATTCATGTACGGACGCAGTGTACATTACGGTTGCTGTAGGAACGATCATGAAGACGAGTCCATTTTATCTAAGGGTAGTAGTAATTTTAGTTACTGTAAATGTACTGAATGCTTGCGCTTGAGACATCTGTGGGTGTGTTTTGTGGGTGTTAACTCCTTCATTAATTTAGTAACTAAAGAAATAAAGTAAACTTATCTTAAAATTCATTATTATAATAATTGTTTAAGATGTGTGTTTTGCCTCATAAAAATAAATAATGCCTTCCGTGAATAGTTACTGATCGCTCCAATCATTTAACCCGATGTGTTCTACAGTGATTGTGTGTATTAAGTGTGTATAAACAACAGACACGGAAACCAGTCAACTCGTCCCCCTAGCAAAGTCGCCAATTTCAGAAAACACATGTACAAAGTCACCAACTACAAAGTCGCCCCTAGCAAAGTCGCCCCCTGACAACAAACTCGTCCCCTCTCATAGTCGCCCCTCACAAGGGAATTTAACAAATTTGTGTGATTGGACTACAGGGCTTCGAAAGCTATCTTCAGGGAACAAAAGCTAGCTATCTTAAGGGAACGAAAGAGGAATTTTGGGGAACAAAATCTCATTGCGAAGGAACGAGAGCGTATATTAAGGGAACGAAAGCATATTTCGGACGAATGAACGTATATTTCTGGCAACTAATTCAAAGTCGTATTTTGATGAAACAAACGCTTGTTTTTAGGGAAAGAAATCTCCTTTCGGTGGAAAAAATTCATATTTTTATAGAACGAAAGCATATTTCGGACGAATGAAAGTATGTTTCGGGCAACTAATTCAAAGTCGTATTTTGATGAATCGAAAGCTTGTTTTCAGGGAAAGAAATCTCCTTTCGGTGGAAAAAATTATTTTTATTGAACGAAAGCATATTTAGAGCGAACAAAATTATATTTTGTGCGAACAAAATCATATTTCGAGGAAACGAATGCGTATCTTTCAGGGAACAAACGCGTATTTCTGGGTAACAAAATCGTATTTCGGGTGGAGAAGGCGTGTTCGAGGGAACAAAAACGTATTTTCTAGGAAAAATCTATTTTGCTACCTAGAAAAACAACTTTGTTTACAAATTTAAAAAAATATAATTTTATGTGACAAAATTATATTTTGATTGAATTATATAATATTTTGAGGAAACGAAATGACTTTGTTGGAATTTTGTGTGTCGAGAGTGGAAAAAGAAATTCAGAGTGAGAATTGTTTTTCCACATTTTAATTTGTAATTTATTTTTCACCTGTTCCTTCAGGGGCTCTGGTTTTGTGTGTTGTTTTTTTTTTGGGGGGGGGCTCGTTTTTGTCTCACAAATTGTTTAACTTAATTGCACCGTCAATATAAGAGTGGTTTTCCTATTTATTGACATAAATCTTATTTAATTTCCAAATCGGGGGAAAGGAACGTACACCGAACATTGAAACGTAACGATTTTAAAACAGCGGATTCGATCAGCGAGGTTTACCGACTAACAAACCCGCAATGACAAGGTAGTTGGTGGTCTGGCTCCCTAACCCCTCCCACATGTTCATGAGCTTCCAGGTACAGCTATCTCTTGGCATGCTAGGGTAGGGGTTTCCGTCATGCTGAGCCCCACCGAGAGAAACTCTGCGCGCCATGGCATGCAGCTACACGATTTGCCCGTGTGTTTTACGTCATGTCCCCACACGCTGTGCACTGTCAAACACTGAAATAAAATCTTACGTTCGATTTTTTGTAATTATTTACAAGTTGTACCCATAATTTGAATACGTATTTTCTTGTGTCAAAATATTCATGAACACAATCACTCTCACCACTCAGTGTTTGGTTTTGATCGTGCATGATCAAAGCATGGAGGAAGGAAAGCAACATAAAACTCCATCCAGTACAGGATTTGATGTTTAATATTCATCTACAGTTTGAATATTCATAGATATAACGAAATTGACCAATCAGATGCGTCCGTACGAATTCGGCTGAAGTGGCCATAGGCCGTGCACAAACCGCCAGCGGGTTTCACAAGTCGGTAAATGCGACCAGTCGTGAGAGCAATAATCTCGCACAGAGCAGCCCTCTCGCGGGATATTGCGAGAAAGCCGTTCCGCTATCACCGCGACAGACATTTAACGACTTGTCCACAAGTCTACTCCTACTACAGTACTAGTTTAGTTTTTTACTACAGTACAGTTAAGTAGACCTGACAAATTATATCGATACACTGGTTTTGGTTACATACAACAATCAAGTAAAAAACAAGTTGCTGCCTTTAATTTCAATCTGGTAAGTTTGTTGCTCATTCATTCGGTATTTTTGTTACAATACATGAATTGATATGATCGAACTAATCATTTAAAACTAAAACTGGTAGCGTGACAAACCACCATCCCATGATGATGATGATGGATTGGACAAACGATGTGCCAGGCACAAACGAACACTACCCCAAAAAATTGAAATGAATTTAGTATAGTATTAGTAATTAGTAGTACTAGTAGTACTAGTACTAGTAGTACACTAGGAACCGTACACTACACAGTACAGACTTATTCACTGTAGTGTGGCTGTGAGTGTATGACCATAGAGATGACCGTAACAATAAAGATGACATTCACTTTGCCATGATGTAGGCCTATTCTTCAATTCAGAGTAGACCAGGGGTTCCACTTGCGCAAATTGGTTGCGCACTTTTTGATGTAAATAGAGATGGCGACACCGTTAGTTTTATTTTTTGTAACTTGGTTTTTGCTGTGCTGTTAAGTGTAGGTAAATTTTAGTCCTCGTTTGTACATCAGGACTTCAACTAATTCAGTTGTTATTTCAACTCCAACTGACTGCGATACCAACCAATGAAAACACATTATAACTATTTTATTAGTGACAAGTAAAAATAATCATCTGCTTACCTTTTGTTGTCTGCCATTTTAAAAACCACCCACCCCATACCTCAGAAATGCATTCGCCTATGGTTGCTAACATTTGCCAACAACTCGTTCCACTCGAAATTGTTGGCAAACGTGCGCAAAAGTTGGCAACGCTCGCGCAAGTGGAACGCACCCCTGCTCACTTTGCTGTGGGCTTGACTCCCTTGCACTTTTAACTTTAGTTAGGCGTTCTTTCATTTTTGCAGTGGACATAATAAGGGGATGCTATGGTTCTTTTTATTCAGGTATTTTTGTTTGAAAGTTTGATTAACAAATGATGACACAGTGCATAAAACAGAACCAAGCACTAGCATTTTGAGTCAGTAATTTAAAAAAGCTTATTTCAAATTGGCTCTTGTACAACTACAAGGAACATTGCCGGCACCGGTTAAGTTTTTACTAAACGCCATTAAGCCAGCAGATGCATACACAAGCTGCCGACATAGGCCTAACTTATTAAATTGCCCCTTATTACCACTGCTGTGTAGCTCAGTGGAATGAGATTACCTCCCTCTCAACAACCAACATCCTAGAGCTGCATTTGAATCCCCACTGTCACTGTCTGAACCCACTGCCAAGTAATTACCTCTTTTATCTGTCTAGGTGAAGTGTAGGGTACACCTTCATCATGATCTCTGATGACACTGAAAATTTTGGGAATGACTTTGAGTTTGCGGATCAAGATGTCCGGCATGGTGAGTATACCAGCTAAAAATTATAAGGTTATATTTTATAATTTCTTTTAGTTTTTTTTATTACACTCAGGCCTTGAACTTCGCTCTTGAAGGGGCACAGCAATTTTCCTCTAGTAAGGGGCACTTCTATGATTCTATGAGGAAAATGTAAATTTGTATTGGAACTTTGCGAAGGGCACCACAGCAAAAACACAGGGCACCACGGCAATAAACCCTTCCCGTGAAAAATGCTAATTACATTCACGCATGCATACAGACCCTATTAGTTGGCAAACGCCATATAGATGTGCACTAAGCAGATGCGCAAACGCGTCTGCGTCACGCCACCATCAGCCCCATACAAAAAGGCGCGATGTTCCCTCATTTTGCCAACCAAAATGTTAGTGCACACGCGCTATGTGCAATTTACATATTTCATGGGAAGGGTCTATCGCTGTGGGTTAATACACCGATCCATTAAGCCACGCCCATTTCTCATTGACCAATCACAACCGCGAAATCAGATCACCATTTGAGCCGTTTGGTGATCTTTGCACTAATGGTGATCGGGTTTCGCGGCTGTAATTGGTCAACTCGTAAGGAGGCGGGGCTTAATGGATCGATCTATTCGAGGCCTGTACACTGAAGACAGGTAAACAAAAGTCGATTCAACTTTAAAGCTAAATAGTCAAACTGAACTGGAAGATGAATGATTGACATGAATTTAAATAATGCAAGTATTGATTAATACAGTTCTACTGCATGTGTGTATATGTGCAGCCCTTTTGGAATAGTGCTAACCTGAACCATACCAATTTATTAAACACATTTTTCCTTCATTCTTTTTGTTTCCTCAGGCTTTATTAAAAAGGTGTATGCCATTTTGACAGCGCAGCTGTTGTTGACAATAGCTATTATAATCCCATTTATTTATGTGTAAGTGTTATACATTTATTTTAATTATATTCATAAATAAAGTTCCTGGTTACTGTAGATGACAATCTCCTTATTTATGAAAACAAGTAGTTGTAAAGACTTTATTAAATTTGGGTCCAGAATGCCCCACAGTTTACAAAAAAATCCTGTGGTAAAACCCTCTTCTCACCCCTGTTTATCAACTAATAATACTTGACAAAATTTTATAAATGTGCAAATGTGATTATTATTTTCATTCATTTGTTCTTCTTGTTTTTCAGAGATGCGATTAAAATGTACATGCTTCAGAATACATGGCCATTTTGGGTTGCATTGTAAGTAGACCCAGAAGTCATGCATTAATTTGGTATTTCCTTTTTCTACCTAAAAATGTATACAATTTCTTGATAAATGGTAAAACCGTGATACTTGCATGTATACTTCACCTACTGCATATCTTATTTTAATTTAATTTTACATGAGTTACAGAAGGATTTTGCATGTTGTGCAGGACTACAGGCTAAGGAGTTTCCAAGGAACAGCAAAAGAACTTCATGATGTAGTCGGTGATGAAACTATCAAGTGTCCCACTGGAATTGAATAACGAAGGGCTCCAAGTTCAAATTCAGTTTTGAAATTCACTCATTTTCCAATACGTAGAGTCCTTATGAAAATGATGTGCAAAATTACAAGTCTCTAACCTGACATTAGAACGGTGTAAAATACCACTTTGTTTGATATCCTTCACGTGCAATTTTTGTGAAAATCCAAAAACGTTAGATGACGTCACATTTCAAGTATATGGTCTGTACATTTTTCTACAAAGATTTTTCAGTTCATTCCAGATTTTTTGAATCAAAATAGCATTGAATTTGACCTTATTGTGCAAAAAATTCCTGTTGGGAATGTACAGACCTATTTTTGTTTGCTGTTCGATGACGTCGTGTTTCAAATTTCACTTTGAAAGAGTATCAAATACAAACACCATTTTAACATGAGGTCGTGGGTTCGAATCCAACCCGAGTGATTTGCCTGTGAATTCTTGTTCACAGAATTCGGGAAAGGGTAAAAACCAAATTATGTTCCCCGATGCAAAATTAACATCTATTAAAACTGAGGTTAGAGACTTGTAATCGTTTTCCCCCACTCTCATGAGGACTATATCTACTGGAAAATGGGTTCCATCACACAACTGAATCTGACCTTGGAGACCCTCTTTGAACTCTGACCTTGGTGACCCTATTTGAATTCTTGTGTCATAAGATGTGTTTTTTTAATGTGCCCTTTGAGATTATTTTGATGTGAGGCACTTATTGAGAATATATTATTTATGGCTTTTGTTTTTGTTTTGTTTCTCTCTTAGTGCGATGACCATGATCTTAATCATCGCTCTCTCCTGCTTCACTAATCTCAGGAGGAATTTTCCAATAAACTTCATCTGTCTTTTCTTGTTTGTAAGTCATTTTCTGTTTTGTATATCAAGTAATAAACCACACAGTAAACTGACTGGGTAAATTTTTAAAATAATTTTGGGTTGTATGAAGAAAAATTGACAAGAGAAGGACGTGAGCCTGTGACCTCCGGATTAGCGTGCCGGTGCTCTACCAACTGAGCTATCTAGCCTAATTATGTTGGCGGTCTCTCTATTTTGTCAGTATCTTTTGGGGGTTGTGCCAGTCAGAAGCCATTTAACCTGTTACTGCCGTATATTGCCAGGGATCACACCCAAGTTTACGATACAACCTGGGAAACAGCAACAGAAGGATCACTTTAAGGGGATGCAACTTTTTTTATTTAGGGAGACCACCAACATAGGGCTAGACAGCTCAATCTCAATAGGTGGCTTGTTTGTGCTAACTAGGTGTTGTACACAGTACCTCAATTTTTTTAGTCTCTGGCTGGTCCGGTTGACAAATTTTACGTATAGATGTAGTTTTAGAATTTGTTTCAACTTTTGTCTACACTTGTTTGCTACCGTTTTTGTTATTTTCTTATCTGTATGGATATTTTCAGTAATTTAGTTCGGCAAAGTAACAAGTCCCAAGACCAGGTGTAATTACAGGCATGATAAAATAAATAATTGCAATCGTCTAGTTTTCAATAACAATACAATACAATACATCTTTCTTTTTAAAATTTCATCAAAGTCTGCCCTTGGCTTTAACAAGAAACAGTGTCAATATTATTGGATTCCGCATCAAAATAAACCAAATATTATATTTATATTTGTTAAACTAATTTTGTTTTTCATTTATTTAATGATTTATTTATTTTTTGTTTATTCCTGATGGTGTTCTTTCATTATGTTTACTTTATTTCCGCAGACAGTCTGTGAGGGTGTGTTACTTGGCATTGCATGTGGCCGTTACGATACCAACACAATTCTCATCGCAGCTGGAATCACAGCCGTAAGTAGTCCCAACTAAAGCTTGGAATTTACTTGATTCAAATTTACCCTGAAGCCCTCATTGTCACACTGGGCAATTTTTACAGGCAACTTGGATGAAAGCACTTGCACAAAGTATGCAAAAAGACACTTCAGCAGCACAAGAGACACTCTTCTAGATGTCTAGGGTGTCATGGCCGAGTGGTTTAGAGCATCGGATTCAAGTTCTGGTGGTTTAGTCATCGGGGTGTGGGTTCGAGTCCCGGTCACGACGCTTGTGTCCTTGAGCAAGACACTTTGCTATAATTGCTTCTCTTCACCCAGGGGTATAAATGGGTACCTACCTGCAAGGGTAGAGGTTGATATTGTGTTTGAAAAAGCCTTCGGAGCGCCACGGCAGCCCAGGGCTGTATACTCCCCAGGAAGCTGAGAAAGATTAAAGGAATGTTATTGGCCCAATGACCAGGGCACTAATGTAAAGCGCATTGATGCGTTATTGTGAAATGCGCTATATAAGAACTAGTTATTATTATTTTTATTATTTTTATTATTAAGTCACTAACCCCAAGAAAAAGTGAGAAAACTGAAATGTGAATGATTTGTTCTTCTTGGAGAATGTCTGAAACTGGTTGCCTACATGTACTTCCATGAGGTGTTGTGTAAATTCTATATTTTTATTATAAACAAAATTGATTTGATTGATTTCAGATTATAGTCCTTGCCTTGACAGCCTTTGCCTTTCAAACCAAGGTGAGTGTCTGACCAATTATCTTCCACTACAACCCTAACAACAAACAACCCCTCCCCACAACGCTATCCCGCTGCTGAACATAGTTAAAACAATACCAAACGCTACCAACTCTCCCTGATTTTTCAAAAAGTTCCCTGAAAATAAACAAATTTTCCATGTTCTGATGAACAAATTTGAAAATGTCCCTGATTATGGAAACTTTCCTTATTATGTTGAATGTCATTTCCAAGTATCTCCCTGTTTTTTGACAAAATCTTCCTGATTGCAAGATGCAAAAGTTAGAAGCAATACAAGATCTTGTCGGATAATACCTATGTGGAAAGCCCAGCCATGTAACCTGTGACATCACATGTTTACAAACGAGCCGCAGTTTGGGACACAGCACGTAGAGGTTTTATCTCACGTCATGCTGCCGCGTTGTACAGTTGTCTAACACCATATTTAAAAGAGGCCTGGTGCTTAACTGAAAGAGCCCTGGATATATTGCATGGATTATAGACCTCTTGCGTATTATTTCACAAGCTCAAACAGCGCCCTCGTTGAAGTCAAAGGAAGACTTATCTTTGGCTTAGAATTGGGCATTTCACATTATACACATATACACATTTCCATTATTAGACCTCATTGGTTGCGGCCAAGTCTTTTATGGCATCACATAATTGTTGTTTTAATATTTGTCCTAAGAAACCTTGGCAAGTAAATTTGTATTTTTTTATATTTGCCAAAATGTATAGATCTTATCTTTATGTTTACCTGTACATACACGTTTTGGTTGTCAAATTTATGCCTGAAAACTTCAAGTAGGAGATTCCTATCGTATCTCAATGAAGGCAAAACAACATAAAGGGAGTGTATACCTTTGGTAATTACTTCTAGCCGTAATGACCATCAAAACTTACTTGGTAAGAAGCACTGCAGCTGTTGATAATGTAGAACATTTTGAGAAAGATTTCCTTCTAAGGAATGTTGTTTCAGAAAAAGGGATTCAAAGACATTTCAATCTTTCATGCAATCTTTCAATAATTATGGATTATTCTTCCTGCATGGACATCAGCTCCAGATTTTCAGCCATATCAAAAAAACGCTACCACCCTTTGAAATTAATTTTCACAGTTTAGATTGATTGAATATATCTACATTTATGTAAGATTAAAGCAAATGAATGGTTCCAAAAACCACAGGTATATTTTGTCTTTAAATGATTGCTTGTACCCCTGAAGCAAGATTGATATCAATTCAATAGTTAAGTAGGAGATAGTTTTAGTGATATGACATTGTGAAGATTCAACACACTTCTTGTTGGTAATCGGATATTTTTGCCACTCGTGATTCTAATTATTCAGATTGATTTCACCATGATGTCCGGTTTGCTGTTTGCTCTTCTGATTGGACTTCTGATATTCGGAATATTCGCTGCCTTCTTCAATAACAGGGTAAGCAACATGGGGCGTGTTAGTTTTCAATTAAAGTGAAGCTCCTCCCATCATAATGCCCTCAAGGAAACGCATAGGTCATGTGTGTCTTTACTTTGCACAAAGTGCTGTGTCACCCAAGAAATGCACAAGGAAGCAGTCCAGATGGCAAAGACCCTTATATATTTCACACGCCACCTGACTTTTTGGCATGTCCTTGGTTAGGATTTGTCCATTCTATTAACGGGTGGGACTTTATGTTGTGTTTTAGAAGAGTAAAATTACCCTCCATTCAGTCAGTCATCAGTAAACACCACACAACCAACAAGTAAAAATTCAAACAACTACGATTGTCACTTTTTAGTGAATACAACAACAAAAAATTTGGGTTTCGTCAAAGTTTTATGCATGGTCATATTGGGCATATTTTAATTGCCTCTACTAAAAGAAGCAGGAAATTTTCAGAGATCTGCAAATGTTATTTTCTTGTTTTTGGTAGTAATCCAAACAAACATTTAGGTGGATGATTGGAACTGGTGTGAATTTTGTAATCAGTGACCTTTCAGATTGAAACTAATGAAAGATAATGACTTTGTCTCTTACCTAATACTTTTAATTGCCTTATTACTGACTTCATTAAAACAACGCTTTGTAATTTATTTAAACACTGTATTTATTATCATCTTCAATTAATGCTACTTTTATTTATTTTCCCCCCAGGTCCTTGATATTGTGTATGCTTCAATTGGTGCAATCATATTTGCAATGGTAAGTCTTCATTGTTCACATTTAGTTTCAGATGAAACTTTCACAGGTGACTATCTTTCTATATAGTTTTGCCTATAAATCAGCATGACTGTGAAAAAACCAGACGATGACCCTACCTGTAACCATGACAAACTATTCATCTTAACAATATCAAGAGAACTTCAAATATATTTTCTATAAACATTGTTTTTGTTTGCTGTCCACAGTACATTGTCTTTGATACCCAGCTGCTCCTCGGCGGTAAGCACAAGTACAGCATATCACAAGAGGAGTACATATTCGCTTCTCTCAACCTGTACGTTGATATCGTCCAGATGTTTATGTTCATGCTCACGCTGGTCAACTCAGTGAGAGGTTAGCTCCAGGATACAGTGAGGTTAGCTCAGGATACAGCCAGGTTGGCTCAAGAATACAGCGAGAGGCACCAAAAATTTGACTCACCAAATCATCCTGAAACATTTTTTTTTTTTTCGGGGGAGGGGGGTATTTCTGTACAAGAGGAAAATAGTGTGTTAAAGTATGTGAACATTGGGTTGGAGAGTGGGATACCCTCTGCCCTATATTGGGCATGGTTTATCACATTAGGATAAGACAGGCATTTATTGTTATTGCCCATAAAGATGGCCGACTTTACATTGAGTGACGTCAAGTGGGAACTACCTATTTTGTCAAGCTTGGGTAGACTTTCATAGCCAATCAAATAGTGATTTTTTTGACAGCTAGTTCAGGGGATATTGGGCACGGTAAGGGTTAGGCATGCAGCTTCTCTGCTGATAAAATCTGTTTCCTAGGTTTTTTTCCCCCTTTTTGGTGATGTGGGAAACTCAAAATTACAACGAAAGTTTGTGTGTCAGGGTTTTTGTTTTGTGTTTTTGATCATTTTGAGTTTTTTTAACAATTATGCTGTATAGTTCGGTGATTTTGAGAATGGGATTTTTTGTCTTTGTGACATTTGCACAATTAACTTTAAGTCTCATTGTTAAGCTCAGAAGTTTAGAAGTTTTTTTTTTTCAGTGATGGTAGTTTGTGTGGAGGTGGTTCCTGTAATTTTGCTGCAAAGTTAGAGCTATGTCACACATGGTAGTTTTTACAGGTTACTTGGAGGCAACCAACTGCACTGCATGCAAAAGGAACACTTTGGCAGTACAACAAACATTTTTCCAACAGTATCTTACTGTCTCAACGACATTTATGTAGATATTAACATGTGAATGTTTTTCTTCTTGGAGATTGCCTGGAACCGATTGCCAAGAACTGATTGCCTGTAACCGATTGCCTGTAACCGATTGCCTGGAACCGATTGCCTATAAATTGCCCTGTGTGACATGGCCTTTAGGATGTATTCAAGAGAAAAAGAAAATATTCAATTGCTTGTAAATATTTCAAATGTTTATTGATGATTTACAAGTGCATGGTTTCGTTCAGTTTTATTTGGGAATTAACATTTATGTTCACCTGTTATCAGCACATAATGGAGAAGAGTTTCTGCAATAAATTAAAAAACAAGTCAGTAATTAATTATAAGATTTGTACTATAATGATATTTATTTAATTACAACAATGCTTCCCTATATTTAAACAAAATAAAGTATTTGCTTTAAATCACCTTGATTATTATTTATTCATACTTGATGTATTTTATTTAACTTTATAACCAGGGCCCAATGTTACAGAGCTGCTTAAGCAGAAAATATTGCTTTAACAATTGCTGCTAAGCAAGGTAAGCAGGATACCAGTAATTGATACTACTCTAAAAGTGGTATTTTAGCTGGTAACCCTTTTCTGTTAAGCATATTTTTTTCTGTGCTTAAGCAGCTCTATGAAATTAGGCCTGATTATTTTCAGTGCTGGGATTGTTGTGTATATTTAGAAGAAAGCTTGCTTTAATGATAGAATCATTGCCACTGTCATTGAAATATAGTTTATGAATACAAAAACAACTCAGTACTTGCCTAAAAATGATTAAACTAATTTACAAGCAGAGAGTGTTTCCATAGTTGTTATGACACAGTTTTTATATTGTGTTTACTTTAACTATTGGGTTGTTTTTTTATAATTGTGACACCAATTTTGTCACAAATTGTCAGAAAACATCAAAGGATTTTGTTCAAATTTGTTTATCAACTATAACATCGGTTTGTTATGTCTGTGCCTGATTGTGACACACTTAGTTCTTATGATTTCCACAAATATTTAATTAGTGTCATATGACCTCGATCTGTTGTCCCAAACCAGAAAAGTATAAATCAGTAAGGACAAAGAGAAATTGATCTCTTCAAAAAAGTAGGATTTGAAGCTTTGCAGGGTGGGAGTATAACTGAGAGAGGTTAGCGGTAACACCATGTTAAAATCTCTTTTGAGTACTGTTGGTTCTGAAAAGAACCGGTGGTTAACGGCTCAACGTTTCGATCAGTATCGAGCCTACACGCTTCACCGAGCTATAAGCCCAGCTTATCTAGTTCCCGTTCCCGTCTTCGTGCATCACCGAGCAAAGCCCAACTCCCAGTTAATCCCCTACAAGGCAGTACATAAGCAGCATCCAGCAACAGAGTCCAGCATTCTCCTGAAGACGATCAGAGCATACTGATCGAAACGTTGAGTCGTTAACCACCGGTTCTTTTCAGAACCAACACTACTCAAAAGAGATTTTAACATGGTGTTACCGCTAACCTCTCTTAGCTCTTCAAAAGTAACTAAGTAAGAGGGAGGGGCACGTCCAAAGGACTGTTTTTATTTTAGAACTGAATGTAAGCAAGATATTGTTATCTTTGTGAACACTTGTAGCTTGATACGAAATATTTTGTATGGCTTGTTTTGCCTCATACCCACGCCAAGGCTTCAAGAGGAGTGCATTCAGAAACTGACATCACAATATCGATATACAAATACCTGTTCAAATGTGTTTTCGAACAGCGGCAAGCAAGTTTGTAAAGGACTAATATTACGCTTCAGGTTCCTCATAAATGCCATTGATATTACTTAAACTAATTAAATTAAGGTAGGCCGAGTCTATGTGGTTTAAATACGTTTTGTTATACTTTTGCTATTATTTGGCAATATATTTTGTAGGCCATCTTTTTGGTTCCAATTTGCAATATCTAAATGTGTTTTCCCAGGGATTTTAATCATTAACATTATCAACAACAACAAAATCATTTCAATTCAAAGTTTTATTTCCACTCAATCAGTCAGTAATATAAACAGGGATACATTAAGACAATGGGTTGATTAAGAGGTTGATGTCTCCAAAAAGCGGGACTTGTCGAATAGAGACCCCCATGCCGTGTGTAGAAGCAATTGACTCCACAATTGACGGGCCTCTCCACAGACACGATCGCTCCCCCATACGACGGACCTCTCCACAAACACGACGTTAAAAGATAGGCTAATAATTGTCATTTACACTTACAGAGCACCATACAAAGGGCCTTGCTACGGAACCGTATTGCCGCCACATGAATTAAAAAAATCTTTATCTTATCGTGTACGTACACGATAAATCCAAACTTAACGTGTACGTACACGATAAGTTATCGTTTACGTACATGATAAATCCCAACTTATCGTGTAAATTGAGCGAAATTGTTAAACGTGTGTTACGCACGATTGTGTCCGACGTTGACGATTAAGTCCGACGTCATTTTTGAACCATTGTGTCCGCCCGATTGTGTCCGTAGAACCATTGTGTCCGCCCCAATATGTCCTACAAACCATTATGTCCGCCCCATTGTGTCCTACAAACCATTGTGTCCGCCCCATTGTGTCCTGCAAACCATTGTGTCCGCCCCATTGTGTCTTACAAACCATTGTGTCCGACCCATTGTGTCCTTCAAACCATTGTGTCCGCCCCAATATGTCCTACAAACCATTGTGTCCGCCCCATTGTGTCCGTAGAACCATTGTGTCCGCCCCATTGTGTCCTTCAAACCATTGTGTCCGCACCATTATGTCCTACAAACCATTGTGTCCGCCCCAATATGTCCGCAGAACCATTGTGTCCGCCCCATTGTGTCCGTAGAACCATTGTGTCCGCCCCATTATGTCCGTAGAACCATTGTGTCCGCCCCATTCTGTCCGACAAACTATTACGTCTGACGCACCACAGCTACATGGACTATATGAAGGAATACCTAGCAGTGTTAAACTCATTACTTAGGTTGAATACATTTACCTTTCCAGAAAAAGAAACCTATGATACTGAATACTAACCTTTTGAAGTGCTTGAATAATGAACAGTTGACAGATGAAAGGTTAGAGGGAAATTTATATTAAGAAAAAGAAGGGTTCACTCTGTCACCCGTTTTTATGACATAGGACTGTGTATAAATTACGGTGTTATGAATAGTGGATTTTATTGAACTTTATGGATTATTTGTCATAGCTCTGCCAATTTGATTGCAAACAAATTATGAGTTAATAAACGTTAGATCTGAAGACTGATTCGTATATTTTGATGGTCGTTCATAACCTAGTGTACTATATTCTTTTTGGAAAGAAGCATGCATGACGAGGCAAAACGCGACCGCAAACCTGGAAATCCCTCCGATTCCTCCTTGAATGAAAGAGGTTGTAAAGTAAATGAATGATATTTATTTCAATTGGAAAGTTACTTGCTGATAAATACCAACCGCAATAAAAGGCAAGTCCTACCTTCCTCACGATGTTCCGTTGTTTCAGGGAACGAACACCGTGGGGGAAATAGTGCCGTATTTTTAAATACCCGAGTAAGTACTCTAAGTAATATGAGTCTTTGGAATTTGTTTTTTGCAACATGAATTTTGGTTTAATGAACTCTTATGGACGGCTCCAAGGAAATCTTTTGTAAAATTTGGAGAATGTATTTGTTCTCTCAGTCCTCTCCTGGTCATAAAATGCCGTTT
The DNA here is from genome assembly GCA_037783415.1 of Leptasterias polaris. Classification (NCBI taxonomy): domain Eukaryota; kingdom Metazoa; phylum Echinodermata; class Asteroidea; order Forcipulatida; family Asteriidae; genus Leptasterias; species Leptasterias polaris. The sequence goes on from JAZGTN010000122.1 coordinate 489,997, forward strand.
TGATGGAGTTAAATATATATACTTCAATTGAGGTCACTGGTTTATTTTTATATTTTTATTTAGTACATCGAATTCCATAACTGCCAAATTACGCATGACACGTGTAGCAGTATTGCTCGGCTTCGAAGCCACTTGCGCCGTCAACCGCGCATAGTCGCGTCGTGCAGTCGCGTCATGCCGAGGCAGAGTTTTGTATTGTTTGTACGGGGCCGGCCGGCACATTCACATCATATTATGTCGTCGTATAGTTGCGTCGTGACGTCGCGCATTGTCCCGTCGTGCCGTCGCATAGTCACATTTGTTTACACTATACAGTGCTTCGCCAGTAGGCGGCGCTGTCTTGAGCTCAAACGACATCCGGAACCAACCTAAATCGGTGTCGGCGCTAACTCCTCCTTTTCCACTTTTACAATGGATTAGTGCAGCTGTGGTGTATTGTGTGCATAATATCTACACAAATCGTGCGCCGTGTGGCTCGGTGAAGTGCATGGCTGACAGGTAGAAAATGGAGCATTGGTAAGGGCTTAAGTTTAATTTAGTCTTAGAATAAATGGTTCCGCGGATGCTGGTCGTCACTATTATCTTTGGATTCTATATAGTTTGTAGTATTTTGTAGAGTTACAAAAGATAAACACTTTTAAAACTGAAAATGTCACGAAACAATAATTAGGCCTACGGCGTTTTGTATACAAATAAGGTATAAACTGCAAGTAGCTATTTGGATTTGTATCATTATTAACCCAGTAACTGGGGTGCTGTACTCCATTTATAATCCCAGTAACTGGGGTGCTGTACTCCTTTTTCGAAATGTTGTATCCACGGGTGCCCTGCCTCAACCGTGACGATCAAGCGGTAGAGGCAGGGCACCTGTCTAAAATTTGACGGGTGCCCTGCCTCAACCGTGTGGTCGTCACGGTTAAGACAGAGCGCCTGTTTAAAATGTTACGGGTGCCCTGCCTCAACCGCGTGGTCGTCACGGTTGAGGCAGGGCACCCGTGGATACAAGCGAGAGTTGGATCGCCATGGATTGAGTTTTGCTGTGGCTATGTGCAAGGCTTTCCTGGGGCGCTAGTACGACCGATGATGTCAAAATCGAAAAAGGATTACAGCGCCTCAGTTACTGGGTCTATTTCATTATGATTTTTTTCAATGAAAAAGAGTAAGTAAATCCATAAGGAATGCATTTTTTATAACTCTTAGTCTCGGCCATAATCGCATACTCCTGTTGTGGGTCAAATTCAAACTTTTTGACTGTGCTTGTTTCTTTATTTAGGGCTGGGAACGTTGTGGCCGTGCTGTTACTTCTTGCATGGTGCAAACCGAGTGAGGAAACAAATAAAATCAGATGCGTGACCGAAGAAAGACATCATGTCCTACTTGGTAAGTTGTTAGACAGCTACTTAACAGATCATCCTAAATAAGAAAAACAAACAAGTATTGCACAGTAATTTCAGGCAAGTTCGAACCTTTTTTATTTTTTGAGGTGTTTTTTCATTTTATTTTTTTCCCAGATATCCTTGCTGGCAGAAGAATTTCTGAACGTTTTGACAATGCAACTGGTCAGGCTGCGTACAGGCAGTTAAGACGATGGAGGGCCCTTTACAACGTACAGATACGGGAACATAGACTTGCTGGCCGAACAGAACCCAGAATTTTCATCGAAAACACAATACTGCTGAAGGAAGGAGAAGTAAAAAGCATCATTAAGAAGAACTACACTTACAGTAAAGGGGGTAGTATTAGTAAGGTTTCTAAACGTATAGGGGAGTGCTTGCACACCATCGACCATTCAAGCCCCAGTCACACCAATGACCATTCAAGCCCCAGTCACACCAATGACCATTCAAGCTCTTGTCATGATAATGAACCACAGAGCACATCAAACGATCCACCGTGTTTTACAATACACATTTCAACACCTTCAGAATTGCATGATAGTGCAGACCAATGTTTGGATCAAGGCACGGATTCGCGATTTTTACTTTGCCATTTCCCAAATGAAATATTGCGACATATTCTCCGACATATCGTAACAACGTCGGCAGCTCATGTAGGTATTTTGAGACTTCTTTTTCCGGAAAGTGTGAGATTCAACGCTCTCTTGGCGGAATTATTTTTACCGAGAATATACGTATCCCCAAGTGTTGTGGCATATATGGAAGGCAGTCTTAATGATATTCCTGTTGGTCAACTACGCGAATGGTCACTGACAAAACTGTATCGATACGTTGGAAAGAACAGTGGGCTGGCAACAGAAATACGCGATCTTTTTGGATACTTTAAAAAATGGCTCTTTGGCAAGGTCGTGGTTTGTGCTGTTGGTCTTGGATGGTTTAAGTTACATGATTTCCATCCATCAGGGGGATGGGGAAAGTAAAACATTTGTTAGAGTTGTATACCTTGTATCATAGTTTTAAAGATCAAGGGTTATGAAAATCAAGTTGATCACGACAACAATTCACTGCAAACAAAGAAGAATACAAGAACAGATGTTTTGGATGACAGACTATTTTGTCAATAATTTACGTATAGCCGTTCATTTTTTAAATTTATGTTTGATGTCAAAAGTACAATTGTTGTCAACAATCTTGAGATTAGGGGGAAATCGTAATTTTGTACATTATATTTAGTTTTTATTGCTATGTTTCTTTCATTACGTATAAAAGCCATAATTATGCCTATTGAAGGATTGTCTGTGGTAAACTCATGTAAACCTAAACTCACGATGAACCAACTCATTTGATTTGAAATAAAAAAAACACGTAACCTTTTAAAAACACAAAGTACTTGGATGTTTAGTGTATAATTAATTACTTAGTAATGGTGTTCTGTTTTGCGTTATGATAGTTTTAAGTTTATGTACAATATATGAAGCCTTATAGTAATTTAAACGTGTTTACATTTTATCATAAATGTATGCAGATGATTGTACAATGAGTGATTTTTTAAAATTATGTCAAGACTGATTAAACAAACTTAATCTCATTCTTAAAGTTCCCGCCTGAGGTCAGTCGGTATTCCCTTTCTAATACTATAACTATAGCATTTGAATTGTTTTTACAAGTAATGCTTTCAGGAGTAACAGGGAAGTAGAAACGTGGTAGTTTTTCTCACGTAAAAGGCCTTTTAATTATGATATAAACATAAAAACTTCAAATTATAAAGGTTGTTTTAACTTCTATGTTTGTTATGGATGCACTGTTTTGAATTGTTCTCTTTTTCTGAAACTGTTAACTTATAGATAAACCTTTGGTTTGCTTAAAAGTGATCAAAGTAATATTCATTTTGATAAACAACTTGATTACGCTTGTTTAGTCGTTTATACGTATTGTTGTTCTATTTTACAATGTTACCCCTTTTGGTCATGTTGGCAAGTGAATAATATGATTAAATTCACTGAGGTGAAACAAACAAATCGTTGTAGTTAATTTGAAATTATTTGGTTTTCAATACAGTCCAGTGAACTTTATACAGTGACGACTTTATTTCAAAACGCATGTGATCCAGTGAACTTCAAAACCCAATTAACAAAGCCTTTGCCCCATCCGAGGTACGCCCTCAAAGTTGGAGTGCACGACAGAAAATTAAATTAGTATTTTACTAAAATGATAACCAGCAACTGATCAAGCAAACGGACGAAGCCTACAACAATGTATTGGTAACTTTACTATTTTAAACCTTATTAAACAATATTACTTATCCGAAATAAGTAGGCCTCTAAATATATTACATATGCGATAATTTGTATATTATTTACAGTGAATTGATTCCGGCCGAATATCAAGGAGAAAACATTATATAACGCCACAGCCCTCATGAGCAAAACAAAACAAAAAATATTAATAATAATAACAATAATAATAATAAAATGTCTAGATGGTAGTTTAGCACCAGTTGACATGCAGTCCCCCGGTTAACACAGGTCAGCATCCAGTCCCTAGCTTGCCAGGGCAGAATGAGAGCATAACTGTTTTGATGTTCCCCTAATCACATAATATGTGACCCGCTCTGTAAAAATGACTGTTATGTCTCAACAAATCATTTTGGAGTTAGATACATGGAATGGTAAAGGGCTTTTTCTCAGCTTTAATTTAGTGTATGTTAGAAGTATGTAGCTTTTTGCAATCCAAAGTTATGCCATAATTTGCATACAAATTCTTGCAATTTTTGTCAAAATAGGTTAAAGGCACTGGACACGTTTGGTAATTATCAAAGATGAGTATTGTCACTTGGTGTATCTCAACATACGCATAAAATAACAAACCTGTGAAAATTTGGGCTGAATTGGTCATCGAAGTTGCAAGAAAATAATGAAAGCCAAAAACACCCTTGTTGCACACATTTGTGTGCTTTCAGATGCCAATAAAAGGCTTCAGGCCTGAAGTATTTTAATATTATAGTGAGAAATTACCTCTTTCTCAAAAACTACGTTACTTCAGAGGGAGTCGTTTCTCACAATGTGCTATACTATCAACAGCTGTCCGTTGCTCGTTACCAAGTAAGTTTTTATGCTAATATATATTTTTTGTAATTACCAAACGTGTACAGTGCCTTTAAGGAGAAACAGCTTCTTAAAATATTTTAATACCAAGTTCTTTTTTCTTTTTTTTCTTCTTTTGATTGGAGCTCTTAGACTTCGTTTATTAAACGAAAATAATGAAAGTCCCTAGCAACGAGTACGTGCCCATTAGATTATTCGTCTGAAACTTTGTAAGTTCACTTAATGTACTTTAACGGTTTTTTGTGTTCATTTTTACTAATTTGCGTATTGTGCTATTTCTTATCTTTTTCACAAATGTTTAAATAGCAAACACACACGTGAGCATTACAAGGAAGATTTTAGACCAGTTTTGTTAACTTTACTGTTTTTCTAGCAAAACAAAACTGGACTTTTTCGAAAAACATTCCAATTAAAACCCTGTGAATGACTTAGCGCATAATTTCTTACTTTTACTAAAAAGCTGCGCGGACTTGACGAAATAAACCCATAGCAACAAATGCCAAATACCCATAGCAAACTTTACCCGTAGCAACGAAAGGTTAATATCGGTACATACATCTGGCAATGTATCTTATGGGGTGTTATTAAACAAAATAGACCTACTTTTACTCGTGCTGTTGTTAAAATTACGAGTCCCTCGGTGACCCCAGAGCGGTCTGTTTTCCCTCGGCTTCATCTATGGAAAACAGAGCGCTCCTGGGATAAGGGAGTCGTAGTTTTAACAAAAGCACTCGAAGCAATCAACATTAATTATCTAATATTTATATAGCAATATTAATATCCCAATCGGTTAACTTCAGCATAGCCACGTTTCAAATAATACTATTAACCAAACACTGGTGAAGCCTTTGAACAACGAAATTGCACTACTTAGAGAAAATGGGCTACACTGAAAAAAAATAGGTCTTTTTGGGATCATACTAAACATTGATTTATCTTATAGAAATCCCAACGGGATTGCCTCGCTTAAAAAACAAAAATATGTGTCGAACATAATGGTTCATCAGACATAACTTGGCGGACAATGGTTCTACGGACACAATGGGGCGGACACAATGGTTCTACGGACACAATGGGGCGGACACAATGGTTCTACGGACACAATGGGGCGGACACAATGGTTCTACGGACACAATGGGGCGGACACAATGGTTCTACGGACACAATGGGGCGGACACAATGGTTCTACGGACACAATGGGGCGGACACAATGGTTCTACGGACACAATGGGGCGGACACAATGGTGTGTAGGACACAATGGGCCGGACACAATGGTGTGTAGGACACAATGGGGCGGACACAATGGTGTGTAGGACACAATGGGGCGGACACAATGGTTTGTAGGACACAATGGGGCGGACGCAATGGTTTGTAGGACACAATGGGGCGGACACAATGGTGTGTAGGACACAATGGGGCGGACACAATGGTGTGTAGGACACAATGGGGCGGACGCAATGGTTCTACGGACACAATGGGGCGGACACAATGGTGCAAAAATATTGTCGGACATAATGGTCCATGTAGGTCATAATGGTGCGTAACAAACGTGGTCACATTACTGTTGTTTTATTATTCCAGAGCTCGCGTTTGTAAATAATAATGGACCAACGTTTTTGGCCTACGTGTCATCATGTGACTTATATAGTTGGTACTACGTCATCTCAGCTGATGTCAAAGATGTCTGTGTAAAGACTATGCTGTGACAGAGTGAGCACACCGACAGTCGGCTTTATTTGTTGTAAATAATATAATAACACTGTTATTATAGCCCTTTTATTTAAGTTGTATGTTGTGACATTGATATAAATTGCATTACTGTTTCATTTTTTTAATACCAGTATTCTACTACAAAAGAGGTTTATATTGATTCAGCCACCCGGTCTTTTGTGTGTAATGTAAACCACTTTCCCCCCTTTTTGGTGATGTGGGAAACTCAAAAATACAACAAAAGTTTGTGTGTCAGGGTTTTTGTTTTGTGTTTTTGATCATTTTGAGTTTTTTTAACAATTATGCTGTATAGTTCGGTGATTTTGAGAATAGGATTTTTTGTGTTTGTGACATTTGCACAATTAACTTTAAGTCTCATTGTTAAGCTCAGAAGTTTAGAAGTTTGTTTTTTTCAGTGATGGTAGTTTGTGTGGAGGTGGTTCCTGTAATTTTGCTGCAAAGTTAGAGCTATGTCACACATGGTAATTTTTACAGGTTACTTGGAGGCAACCAACTGCACTGAATGCAAAAGGAACACTTTGGCAGTACAACAAACATTTTTCCAACAGTATCTTACTGTCCCGACGACATTTATGTAGATATTAACATGTGAATGTTTTTCTTCTTGGAGATTGCCTGGAACCGATTGCCAAGAACTGATTGCCTGTAACCGATTGCCTGTAACCGATTGCCTGGAACCGATTGCCTGGAACCGATTACCTATAAATTGCCCTGTGTGACATGGCCTTTAGGATGTATTCAAGAGAAAAAGAAAATATTCAATTGCTTGTAAATATTTCAAATGTTTATTGATGATTTACAAGTGCATGGTTTCGTTCAGTTTTATTTGGGAATTAACATTTATGTTCACCTGTTATCAGCACATAATGGAGAAGAGTTTCTGCAATAAATTAAAAAACAAGTCAGTAATTAATTATAAGATTTGTACTATAATGATATTTATTTAATTACAACAATGCTTCCCTATATTTAAACAAAATAAAATATTTGCTTTAAATCACCTTGATTATTATTTATTCATACTTGATGAATTTTATTTAACTTTATAACCAGGGCCCAATGTTACAGAGCTGCTTAAGCAGAAAATATTGCTTTAAAAATTTCTGCTAAGCAAAATAAGCATGATACCAGTAATTGATACTACTCTAAAAGTGGTATTTTAGCTGGTAACCCTTTTCTGTTAAGCATATTTTTTTCTGTGCTTAAGCAGCTCTATGAAATTAGGCCTGATTATTTTCAGTGCTGGGACTGTTGTGTATATTTAGAAGAAACCTTGCTATGATGATAGAATCATTGCCACTGTGATGGAAATATAATTTATGAAAAAAAAACCTCAGTAGGCCTACTTGTCTAAAAATGATTAAACTAATTTACCAGCAGAGAGTGTTTCCATAGTTGTTATGACATAGTTTTTATATTGTGTTCACATTAACTATTGGGTTGTTTTTTTATAATTGTGACACCAATTTTGTCACAAATTGTCAGAAAACATCAAAGGATTTTGTTCAAATTTGTTTTACAACTATAACATCGGCTGTTATTTCTGTGCCTGATTGTGGCACACTTAGTTCTTATGATTTCCACAAATATTTAACTAGTGTCATTCGACCTCGATCTTTTGTCACAAACCAGAAAATTAGAAATCATTAAAGAAGGAGAAATTGATCTCCTCAGAAGGCACATGATCATCACATATCAATTTCCTTCAATTTGTTTAATGGGTAACAGGTAATGCAATTTACTGCTCACACGTTTGTCACGAAATTATTTAATTTTTAATGAACCAAAGTCAAGTGAAATAGAATCATATAATTTATAAACTGATGGCAAAATACCATATTAATAGCAACACCCTTTTAACTCAACGCCGTTTACATCGACATGAACTCACACACCTGACATAAATATATATATATGACACAAAATCAGTAATTAAACTTTTTAAATATTTAATTCTGATTTTGTTTTTTATTTTAGGAATTTTTTCACGCCAAATGTGCTTGGTTAATTCACGATTGCTTGCTTCTGCCAGAGTGAAATAATGTCAACTTGTACAATTAAAATAGTTTATTCAAACTTAAGATCAATGAAACAGTGTGAAATCATTATGACTATTAATAAATTGATATAAAATAAATTGAAAAAAAAACATTTTAAAAAGTGGGGAAGAGAAGCGAGAGGAAAGGTGAGAAGCAACATTCTGAAATAACAGTATTTGTAGTTTTTTTCCTTCTTATTTTAATTAATTTTTTGTTTTTTCTATTCACTGCCTGTCAAATGAGCCCACAGGCAGCCGATTGTCTTTAGACAATATTACTTAAAACAAAAACGCTTGCAGACAATGTACAGCGTAGATTCAGTTTATTGTCTACAAGAGGGAGGAGCATCACTGAAAGACGGCAATACAGACTCAAGAGATTTTGGGGTTAAAGTTTTCTAGGAGTCCCGCGTTGATGTTAAAGGAAATTTTCCAGTAAAATTAGGTGATTGATATGGATCAGAAGTGCTTTATAGAAAGTGTTTATTTTCCTCTGTATTTAGGCACACGGAGGCTTGATTTTTCGACCCCAAAAGCTCAGAGCTCCAGAGGGGCTTCGCCCCCTGGACCCCACTCCTTAAATGTATTTAGGCAAACAACAGAGGCTTGATTTTTCGACGCCAAAACGCCAACAGCTCAGAGCTCCAGGGGGCTTCGCCCCCTGAATCCCCACCGTTCGCACCCTGGACCCCCACCGGGGATTCGCCCCTGGACCCCACGAGGGGCCGTAAGGCCGGCCGCTGGACCCCACTCCTTAAATTTATTTGAGCCACAAATACAGAATCCTGGGATGGGTGCACCGTTGTGCCCTCCAGTTTAAAAAATAAATAGTAATAATATTTCATCTGGTATAATAAGGCAGCTACGCTGGAGCTATGTGTATTTAAGCTACTGTGAAGTAAAACAAATCATAATCATTTCAATTCAAAGTTTTATTTCCACTCAATCAGTCATCAATGAATGCAGGGATAAATTAAGACAAGGGGTTGATAATAAGTGGTTGATGTCTCCAAAAAGCGGGACTTGTCGAATAGAGACCCCCATGCCGTGTGTAGAAGCATTTGACTCAACAATTGACGGACCTCTCCACAAACACGATCGCTCCCCCCACAAATACGACGAACCTCTCCACAAACACGATCGGCGGTCCCTCCACAAACACGACGGACCGGCCACAAACACGACGTTAAAAGATAGGCTAATATCCCCGGATGACGACATCCTAAACGATGTTACAGGAAATTTTCCAGTAAAATTAGGTGATTGATATGGATCAGAAGTGCTTTATAAATCCCAACTTATCGTGTAAATTGAGCGAAATTGTTAAACGTGGTCACATTACTGTTATTTTATTATTCCAGAGCTCGCGTTTCTAAATAATAATGGACCAACGTTTTTGGCCTACGTGTCATCATGTGACTTATATAGTTGGTACTACGTCATCTCAGCTGATGTCAAAGATGTCTGTGTAAAGACTATGCTGTGCCAGAGTGAGCACACCGACAGTCGGCTTTATTTGTTGTAAATAATATAATAACACGGTTACCTTAGCCCTTTTATTTAAACTGTATGTTGTGACATTGATATAAATTGCATTACTGTGTCATAAAATTATTTACCAGTATTCTAGTACACACACAAGAGATTTATTTTGATGTAGCCACCCAGTCTTTTGTTTCATTAGATGTTGACAATGTTGACAATGTTTGCACTAGATGGGTATCGAATGCAATGGCAATTTATGTGAGGTAAGAAACTTATAATTTTTTCCCCACATGAGGACTCTAGCCTATCTATTGGAAAATTAGTACATCACAAGATTGAAATGGTCCTTTTCCTTCCTCTTTAATCATTCATTGTTCATTGTGAATACTGGCTGATGAAGTGGCACGTTGCAGACGTGTTTCACGCATGTAGTCCCACCAGTCAGTCTTCATGACATCATACGCATCCATAGCAACTGTTTTCATCTCACTTTTCGGTGTGCGACCGTGCAGTGATGAGCCTGCGGATCGCTGTCTCCAACCTACCCGCATACGAGATTCTCTTCGGCTGAACTAAAAATGGTTCCATTCAAATTCTTTGAGCATTTTTACAATTATACGTATTTCTTTGTGATAGTTCAAAGCGCTGTTGGTCTATGTGGCAGATTTGAACAAACAATGTTCATTGCAGAAAATAGAGCCCTTGACAATTTCACATACGAGACTAAGATGGTTCGACATTTTGTCCTCTGTGGACGAGAATGCATCATGAACATAAACTGTAAGTCAGTCAACTATTTTAAGAACAAGAACATGTGTCAATTGAGTAATTCTACGAGGGTCGAGTATCCCCATTTGTTCATAGAGCAGGAAGGGAGCTTGTACTTCGATGGTTATTTGGAGACTCCTCGTTTCTCTGTGATGGGATCTCTGGCTACTAAGTCGCCACCACGCACCTCAAGTTGCAAGAAGTTGTTGGAAGCTGGTTACACAGCCAGTGGTGTGTATACGATCTATCCACCGACAGCTTACATCGACGGTATGCCGGTTTACTGTGACATGGAGCTGGACGGTGGGGGCTGGATCGTGCTGCAGAGGCGCGTTGACGGCACTGTGGACTTCTACCAAGACTGGGCACATTATCAGGCCGGCTTCGGTGACATCTCCGGCGAGTTCTGGCTGGGAAACGAACAAATGGCAAGTCTAACCTCTGACGATTCGTATGGAAGTTGGGACCTAAGGGTAGATCTCACCGACTTTGATGGCAGTACAGCGTTCGCGAAGTACGGGGCTTTCAGACTGTCAGGTGCGAACTACTACCTCTCTATCGGAGGCTACGACAGCAGCAGCACCGCTGGTGATGGTCTGGATTACCACAGAAACAGACCCTTCTCAACAAAGGATAAAGACAACGATTCGTTTGGTTCAGGGAGTTGTGCAGAAGCAAGAGATGGTGGTTGGTGGTTTGGGTACTGTCTGAATTCTCATTTAAATGGTGAATTTTACCGAGATGGAAGTTTTCGTGATAACGATGGCATTATGTGGAAACAATGGCATGACAACTGGAATCCTCTAAAGACAAGCAGCATGAAGATGCGTGAAACAGGCATGTGAGTAGACAATGGTTTCTTGAATAAATGAGACAAAGTTGAAGATACGTGATTAGCCAGCAGCTGTGTTGTTGGTTCCAGAGGTGTTGAACAATATCACCATTAGCATAAACCGGATTGATTTGTAAGATTTGTATGTAAGAAAAAATACTAATATATGGCTTTTACTTTAGTCAGTGACGTCACATACAAATTCTATACGTCGAACTTTGCTTTGCCCAAAGTCATGAATGTTGGCATCAAATTTTCATGTCAAATTTCCCGGCATTGCATGGGGAACAAAATTACTAATTTAATGCGAAGTCGCGAAAATTGACGTCAATATTCCCAACCTTATGGAGCAAAGTTTTTCAATTTATATAAAGGTAGGGTCATAGATTGGTTTTTGTCAACGAATTGCTGATTTATACTATAGGCATAATTATTGAAAAAGAAAAAATGAAAGTCACATTTGAAAGTTTCAGCTGAATAAAGTTTCTACTTGCTGAGAAAACAGGGGAAAACACTGTCAGGGTAATTTCACTAAAAACGTCGAATCCATCTAGGCCTATACGTTTAGCGAAGTGACAGCGGGTACAAACCGCACCTCCGGCCGCAGCATTCACAAACGGAGTCACACGGAAATTTGAACATCAAAAACTCGCCTTGAGGTGCGTTTTGGAGTTTGTCGACACATTTTTATTGATTTCTAATCAACGAGGGCATTTTAAACGAAACAATTTCGCAGGATGCTTATTACCATAATACCATCTTTATAATAAATAGGCATAGGCTTCGGGGTCACAACCAAAGTATGAACCTAAACCTTTAAAGTGTTTCCAGAGTTCCTCTTTACAATTTGCCTTGCTGACGATAAAAGCTGTTAACTAATTTGTTGTTTTTTAAGTCAACGTTTTGTGCTGAGGGAGTGGGGGCCATCTCACTGTTCTATAATCAGATTAGATATGAGAGGTGATTAACTTCATGAATTATTCCCACCTACCCAAGTCGTTTAAACACAAAAAATGTCCCGCCCCAATCCAGAAAATGAAAGTTTGATTGATCTGGACTTGTATCAACCTGGACCCAATTTCATGGCTCTGTTTACCGCCGAATTCTGCGCTCGCGATCACCATTCTCTGCTTACCGAGCAAGCGCCAAATTTCTGCACTAGCTTTGTAGAATACCTATCGTGGACTACGCAAGCGCAGCACGAGCAAAATTCCCTGCTAACTCGTGAAATACGCTTGACGTAAGTGCGGAATTCCCTGCTTCCGTAAGCGCCGATTCTTTGCTTACGGAAAGTTTGTTAAATAATGTTCAATAAATAATATTATGCATTTTATCGGAAGCATTAAATTCCAATTAGCACTAATGCGGAACAAGCCAAATTTCTCCAAAAATGGCCCAAACAATTCGGACAAAATGCTTTTTATAAGATGTCTTCTCCGAGAGGCTTTTAAAGGTACGGTGTCACAATGTGATTCCAAAATAACTATTTCCGTCAATAACGTTGAGGAGTTAATGAATTTGGAATGAAGTTGGTATTACGTAAATTTCAGCTGTTTATATTGAGGGGAGTTAATGAATTTGGAATGAAGTTGGTATTATGTAAATTTCAGCTGTTTATATATTGAGGGGAGAATATACCCGGAATTCGATTCAATTCAACATTTAATTCCGTCCTCACAATAAGAAAAGGCGGGATCATTTGGAAAAATGTATAGGGCCTAGTAGTACAATACCAGCAAAGAGTAAACAATATAAGCTGTGAGTAACGAGGCTGTTCAAATAAGCCGAGGCTGGTGGAGAACAGCCCTAGACATGATACACAAACAAAAAGCGAAGACAATAAAACAAAACTAAAAACGGACAGGAAATTAATGAGCTAATAGACCCTTCCCATGAAATATTTAAATTGCACATCACGCGTGCGCACTTACACCGCTGGTTGGCAAAATGATGGAACATTGCCCCTTTTTGTGTGGGGCTGATGGTGGCGTGACGCAGACGCGCTTGTGCGTCTACTTAGTGCACAACTCTATGGCGTTTGCCAACCAGCAGGGTCTGTACGCATGCGTGAATGTAATTAGCATATTTCATGGGAAGGGTCGGGGGGGCGGACACGATATTGCGCAATTCTTTCCCCGATGGATGCTGTGTGAACGTACCATTACAAAAATAGGGGTGTTTAATTTTTACATTAACACGAATGGATTAAATTAGATAAAAGTAAGGCAGTATTTTACCAATTATATATGTATAGTTTATTTGTCAGGTTTTTGGAGTGGAATAAAATGCAAATATTTGACAAATATCTAGACAAGACTATTTTAAAAATGCATTCGTCCCTCCAACATCACGCGCATGGCCAGGCAACAGCACCATACCGTTAATCAATGTATAATATTGCTTTGAACGAAAATTTCGACACCCCTAAAACAGTGTCACAAAACGCGACGTAAGTGAAAAATTGAACCATTCTACCCCTGAGTTTTTTCAAGTTCTTGTTTAAATATATAGTTTTCTACCATTGTGAATTTTTTTGTAAAAATCCACCCATTCTACCCAATCGATTTTTATGATTTTCAAAATGTAACGTTCGAATTAAATAGTAACTTCCGTTAACGGTTTCATGTGTGGACCAGTCGGCGTCCGGAGTTTGTGTGTGTTGGTATGGTATGCCGAGCAGTCAGGGTGACACACAAAGGCTGCGTTTCCTGGTATGAAGCCTGGGACCAATCAGAGCGCTTTATTGCTGCGACCTGACTGCATGAACAGAGATTCGACTGCATGCATGTAAGGCATGCTCATGAATGAGACGAGTATCAACGTTGATGGCGCCTTTTTCTTTTTCCGTGTCCGCCCCCCCCCCCCCCCCCCCCCCCCCGGGAAGGGTCTATTATACAGATAATGCCCAATAAATAATGACACAATAGACCGTATCGAATATGACGTTACCTTTCAAATACCCACAACATGGCGTCTGTGAGCGTGTGCGTGTGCGTGTGCCATAGAAGTCAAAGCCCATTTTCACTAAAGTCCCCATTTGCGATCATCGCTATCGCACTTGCGATGAGATCGCAAACCGCAAATACATCGCACTTGCGACGCCGATGATTTTGCGTTTCACTAAAGTCATCGCAGTTGCGATGATATTAAAAGGAAAATAAATGTTTTGTACGAGGCTAAATGTAGTGACCTTTGTCATAGCCCGCCAAAAAATCGTCGGTCCTCGCATGGTGGACGTCTTAATGTCAAAATGTTGTTGCCGCGGTTCGATTAAAAACGAAATGCATAAATATTGCAGTTTAAATGTAAATAATTTTCATGCTGGTGCATCAAAAATAACAACAGGTGGACTATATTAATGTTTAAACTGAAGGTTCACATGAAATCATATTCAACTTGTTTCATTTGTAGGCCTATTAATATAATTAATTTTATAACATTTTGTAAATAATAATAATGTATAAACGTAGAGATTTATGAAAATTTTTGACAAAACTGGTTAAATCATGTATATGAGAATGACGTCAAAAGTGTTGTCACCGAAAATTGGTACATGATATTAAATTGGAAAGGCTGAATTCTTGATGCAATATCAATAGGCCTACATTAATTTTAGGCCAAAATGCTGGCTAAAATAATTGAACCCAATAGATGGAGATCTCCTTTTTACCGATTTTAAGCTCTCTCGTTAAGAGATTAAGGGTTTCCCGAGTCTCCCAGTAAAAGACTGGGAATGAAAATAACGCAATTTTACTCTTTAATTCACGGACAAACTACCGTCAAGACGTACACCAATAATAACATCTAAGCACAAAACGGCGCAATTTATCATAAATTTGCGATGAACTTATACTTTGCGGACACTAACGAGTCATCGCAAGTTGCTCATCGCTAATAATTGTTTTGCGATGAGTAAGTTCGTCGCAAAGATTTAGTGAAATCGTTATTCAAAATCCATCGCCAAGTTGCGATGGTTTTTGGATTTAGCGATCGGTTTCGGCGTTTGCGATGATCAAAACGCGTTAGTGAAATCGGCCCGGACCATTTCTGGGGCGGAAAATTTTCAAAGCTTCATATTAGTCAAATCTTACCTGCAAGAAGCCACTAATTTCACAAGATTCACATTCCATGGCGGCATACATTTCGCTGCGGTGGGTTTTGGACGTCATATATTCCTCATTATTCCGTCATTTTCGTGAAATAATGCAGCTCCCAACGTTAAAGAAAAGTCAATTGTGTTCGTTTTTTCACAGCGATTTGAATTTGTTGCATTTTGCGGTATGCGTAATCTGCACCCATATACGCACCCATTGGGAGCTGCATTATTTCACGAAAATGACGGATTAATGAGGAATATATGGTGTCCAAAATTCACCGCAGCGAAAGGTATGCCGCCATGGAATGTGAATCTTGTGAAATTAGTGGCTTCTTGCAGGTAAGATTTGAGTTATGAAGCTGTGAAAATTGTCCGCCCCAGAAATGGTACCTAAATAGTTAGGACTCTGTATCTGTGTACAGCACAGAGGAAGAGTCCTATATAGGGCTACGGTTGGGCCGTGAGCAGCCACAGAGGGGAGCTAGTGAGGTGATTGGGTAGTCAATTTCTCTGTTGGTGTTCGATGGACATCAACATGACGTTGCCGTTGAGACGGGAATTATGTATAGGCAAATATAATATATTAAATACTCGTTTTCCAAAAAGTGAAGAGCCTGTTTGTTTAACCGTTTCCTCAGTACATTGAATAATTTTGTACTATAAAAAAACTCGAATTGCAAAATGTTTTGTGCTTTTTTGACACTGTGGGTCACTTCGTGGAGACTTTGGTTAAGGAGCAGAGGGGTCGACTTGCACGAGATTTTAAAGCGATAATAAAATAAGTATTAATTTCTAATACCGGGTAGAACCCTTTTTGCTTTCTCTGTCCATTTTTTTAATATATATATATATATTTTTTCTACTTCTTGCTGTGCCCGAATTTTGGGCTGTGAGCACTGTTACTTCTTCGGGGAATGTGTAGGCCCAAGCAAAAGACTAGATACTTGATATTTATTTGTTATTTTCAACTTTAATATTTTGTTATTCTTGTATTTTGCTGACGTATTCAATTTTTCTTCTGACAAAAAAATCGAACAATGAAAAAGAACAAAGAAAAGCCATCAAATGGTGCGGCCTTGGCTACAATAATGTTGGATAATAGGCAATGCAAGCAAAATTGTTATGATTCGTGCATACATTCACAGAAGGTCGAGTTGGACTTTTCCATTGTCCTCACTCAGTCCTCAAGGACGGTTCTATAATTCACAATTCTAAATTGTCAACCAATGTTATGTCATGCGAGAATGGAGCAAAGTGAAGCATTTTGCGAAGTGGACTATGAAATTGGGAAGATTGAATTATTCATTTATTGCAGAACTCTGATCATTTAATTTGTGTCAATCTCGTTTTTCTTCATACCAATGACAGGTCGGATTAAATTGTTTTTATATTATTTTACTACCAAAATATATACCATTCGATATTTCGAAATTGATTTTTTTAAATTAAATTCATAGCTACCTGTACACAATGCTCTGAGTTTTGAAAAAATAGTTAATTATTGAAACATTTATTAGTTTTAATTGTGCCTCTATTATCTTATATTGGCAACTTGTTCATTTTTATTTTAAACTTAAATGACGGACGATACCTAAACAAGTATAGAGCTTGATTGTGGTGTGTCGTGGCCTAGTGGTCTACTGAATCAGACTCAAGTTCCGATTTGAATCATCGGAGTGTGGGTTCGAATCCCGGTCGTGACACTTGAGTCATTGAGCAGGGCACTTACTTAACCATCATTGCTTCTCTTAACACATGTGTATATGTGTATTATTATGTGTTTATGCTAAATGGGAACATGAGAGGGTTGAGACAGTATTGTTTTGGATTAACCCCCTAGTTAGTTTACGAAACTTGGGGTTGTGCTTTCTCAGTGAGTTAAGAAAGTTAGATGTATGTCTAAAGGTAATACCTGATGAACAGGGACAGTCTTGTAAAGCTTCTTGATCCAATTAGGATATGTGCGCTAAATAAGAGCCAACTTATCATGCTGGTGATGTGTATTATACAATAATTAATGTGTTGTAAAAAAATATGTTGTTTTGGTTGTCAAGGGGACGCTTTGTCCTGCAAAAATAATAATCAATTGTCATCTTTCATCATAATATTATAGCAATTGTATTTTTTCTTGAAAAGTTGTTAATAATAATAATAATATTATTCGATTTATATAGCGCCTAATATAAAGTTATCTCTAGGCGCTTTACAAAGTATATTAAATAAACTTACAAGTTAATTTATTTACAATCATCAAATGAAAAATAGGTGTATTAGACGATATTTACCATTTTTGATAAGTAATAAGTGTAAATCTTAGTACTATACTACTAGTTCTTGTCGGTTTTAAAACAAAATGTGTTGGTATTTAAATTAACATGTTACGCTGCACTGTCTGGTTTATTCAAGCACTTTATATATGTTTAATTATAGTTCTCACTAAAAGTGTTGTGTCTGAACAAACGGTTATTTGCATCTTATATTAACATTTAAAATTTTGCTATAAATAGTTCATATTATTTCAAAACATCTGCGACAGAGAAATAATGTGCAGCAAGATTTGTATTTGATTTTTTATTGGAATACGCAGTACCAGATATACACGGAACGCTGTCAGGTTGTATAAAGAAAACTTCCACCGACACTCAACATATTTTTCAAGCATACATGAAACATAGTTGACATTTTGGAATATCTTGCAGATTACGATAGAAAACTACAAGCTTTGAAGATAATACATTGATTTTTACAAATGCTTGAAGCAAGCAGCGGCGGTACATGTTAAACAAGGCGGGGTACATGGGGAGCATTTTGCAACCCCTTCCTCCATCTCAGTTCTCCACCCGATGGACGAAATTGCACCCCTCACATTAGTGCTGTTCGCATTACCCCAGCTCAAGAATAACACCGGTGTAGTCTGTCATTTGGGGTGAGTCAATGCTTTTTCAACAGTGCGTACTACATTAGGCCTAATAACAAATTAAGCTTGACTCCCCCCCCCCCCCCCCCCCTCCTTGACCCACCCTCCCCATTGCCAGATCTGGCGCCGCCGCTGCCGAAGCAAGGTATAAAAATGCTTGACCTAATTGTATTAGTCACATTGATGGTAAAAGTTGACCTTGAAATATATTTTTCATGTATTTATAGCCTGCATCATCAAGTGTCGTATTAAAATTGTCAATATGTTTATTAAAAGTACTTGAATAATTGATTATTATTTGAAAGTAACACTTTACATAGGATTTTGGGCACTTTTGGGCTATAAAAAGCGTCTGTTATAAAATTAATATGGTTGGAACGACGTTTTTAAAAGTAGAATATAATGAGCCACACAAAATTAATATACGCTATGCCTCAAAATTGTGTGGTTTTCCTTCTACTTCATGAACTAACACGGTCTGCCATATTATTGGAGTCGAAAATGTTGTTCCACAAAATAGCACACGAAGTAACTAAAAAGGAAAATACACTCAATTTCGATGCATAATTATTGTGTGGATCATGATACTCTACTTTTAAAACATCTTTCCAACCATATTCATTTCATAACAAATGCTTTGTATAGCCTAAATCGCAAAACATCCAAGGCAATTTCAGAGTAGTGTAACTTTTGAAAACATGCATGGTATATGTTGACAATAATATTGTGTGGCATTCTAGTAGGCTAAAGCTGTGATGTCAGAGCCAGGTTTGCGGTGTTTTAATTGGGAATACTATTGTTTGTCAATTTTATTATGTAATATCTTTCTGGAACTCAACTTTCGATTGGATCAAGGAAAAGACCAAGGCTAGTCTCGTAGTAGACAACGAGTTGATGTTGTTTGGTATTACTGGTAACACATTCAAATGCCTGAATCTTATTCTTTTAATTGCTCGTGTTCACATTTGTAAAATGAAAATGAACGACAGACGTCCTTGCATCGTAGCCTTTTAAAAGACCCGAAGAGTTATTAGGGCCTACATCTGCGAGAAATGTTTGTCAGTTGTAAACGGAATCTCTCAGAAATTTAATTTGAAATGGAATAAGTATTCTGTACTCTGCGAATAACCTACTGTAACCAGTTTAATTCTTATTTGCTGTAGATACGCTGTTTCATTTATTCTCTTTTCTATGTTAATGTAAGTTGATTAGAGAGCAATAAAATGTTATCCCGGGATAACAAAAAAACAAACTGTCAATTGTATATCGCTCTGCTTAACTCTTTCAGTGCCAAGGTCGTACGATCTATTTTATGTACAGTACTCAACCCATAATATCCATGTTATAACGAAAGGGCAGTCACTCAAGAAATTCATTTGACTTTGGGATGTACCAAGCCAACACAAATCAGCAAGATATTTTTTGGGGGGTGAGAAAGACTAAATTGTTATTATTTTTTATTGTACAGAATTTCGAAAAACATAAAAAAGCTGGGCATTTTAGGTGTAAAATGGGAAGGGGTTTAAGAAATCTCGATGTCAGTTGAAGTAGTGTTATGACAACACTATGCTTTTGTTTTGTTGGCCCTATATCAAAACAGATTATTTTATTTTTTTGTAGTGTATTTCTTACAGTGTTTCACTTGTGGTTATTTTCTAAATTTGTAATTTGCAATCGATTCACGTCCGAGAATACTTGCACAACAGGCAGCGGCGGCGGAACACTTTTAAAAGTGGGGGGGGGGGGGGGGGGGGGGCAAATTTTTTCCCCATGTATTTTATTTCCATTTGCACAACATAGGTATATAGGCACACACCGGGTATGTTGGGCAAATTTGGGGGTACAAACAGACCCACACATGACTCTGGAGGTCTTCCAGGAGTAGATTAGACCAATCCCTAAATTTTGCAAACGAAACCGTTATCGAGCATTTTCAAAAAACTAAGTTCACGTGATTTGTCTGAACCAATTTCTTTTACGCAGATAAATCATATCATCTTTGGAGTTAATCCCGACTGTACCTCAAGACTCTTTCTAGAAAGGTGACAAGCATTTTTCAAAACGGGCGCACAAGAAATCTTCTTTGCTGACTTATGGGTTCAGGGGCCGGCCTTACGGCCCCTGGTAGGGTCCAGGGGCGAAGCCCCGGTGGGGGTCCTGGGGGCAAAGCCCCCTTGAGTTTGAGCTTTTGGCGTTTGGGGGGTGAAAAATTAAGCCTCTTTATGCATTAGAAAAAAAGACATACTTTTTAAGCACTTCTGATCCATATAAATCTTTTAATTTTATTTAATATTTTTCAATGATGCTCCTCCCTCTTGTTAGAACTTATTGCCACTCGTCTGGGTTAGGCTGATAATGCCCGCATGAAGTCCCCAGAATATTGTGTAAATACAAAACGGGTACATTGTCAGCAAAGGTTTTTGTTTTAAATAATAATACTGCGGACGTTGTTGATAAGAACATTATGGGCGGTGCCTACTTTTCATCACTGGGCGGCAAATTCCATGAATAAGTGGGCGGCAAACCCATATCCTACAGACAAACCTTTGTTTTGCGAAAGTGGTGTCACATAATAATAATTTATACCAGATTACTGTTAAAAAATGAAATTATAAGTTTAACCAGGGCATAAATGTGGTGTGTAATTTGGAAAGGTATAGGGCTGCAGACCTTTTTAATCCCTGAACATAGCCGACTAATATGAAAAATGTGGAAAAGAAGCAACGCGTGATGATATTCATTTTGGATCTCGTCGGTATCTGGTTTCATGCATATTCATTAAAAACATCGCGGGTAAAAAAACATTACTATCCGGCGTTTCTCAAATTCAAGTGTAGTACTACACAAGCAATCCATAAGGGGGAAAAATCATTGAATGCCGGAACGACGTGAGATATATTTTATCATGGACAAATTAGCCCGTTGGTTTCAAATGCTTAATATGTTATTGACTTGCAAATTTAAACAATTACAAGTGAGTTATCATAAAAGTATGGTGTTCAATATCTGTCACCTCGCACCTCGCACCTCGCGTTATCGAATCTCCCGTATAAAAGAGTAATTTGGCAGGGGAAAAAAATTACGAATGGCAAAGGAAGAAGTTAAAGATGCATTGCCCGTAATTTGGACAAAACTTGACGGTCAAAAATTGATTTAAATGTAAAATTTGTATTCCGGGGTAGGAAGTCGTGTGTGAGATCGGGCTCAGAGATTATGCATCAAATTGCGGCTAAGGCTGTAATTGCGGCTGACGGCTTCTAGTGGGAATAACGCACGGAGACACGTTGTGGCGCAGCCGGGATTCCGGACCCAGCCCGCTATAAAGTCAGCCTATTTTTACACCCGATCGCTACAAGTCTCGTATGTGCTGGTTATGGCCCGGCCATGCAGTACACTCGACCAGCGGTGACTCGCACTGCAGGACTAGAATGTGCATCGTGGGCCATTACTAATCTATTGTCCGGGGATGGCAACTCGCCTACGTTTGGCGTTAATTGCTGTTTTTTGTTAGGCCTATATGAATCAGATTATTTTGAGAAACTTAAAGGTGTGTATAATATTACAAACGGGGCTGTCAGTGAACCCTAATTTGGTTTCAATAGCTCGATATAAAGTGGGGGGGGGGGGGGGGGGGGAAAATGACTACCTTTTCAAAAGTGGGGGGGGGGGGGGCAACTGCCCCCCTTGCCCCCCCCCCCCCCCCCCGGTTCCGCCGCCGGTGACAACAGGCCAGGAAAAAATTTGTGAAACAATGTTCTAATGGCAAGGATCTATGTTCGAGTAAAACAAAATCAATATTGTATGCATTTCGTTCGTCGTGCATTGTCGAATAAAATCTCTCAGGAGTGAAATCCAACTTTTCCTTTTCACCAGGGCTTCGCCTCCTGAAAAAAAAAATCATTCTGTGGTAATCAATTTTGGAAATCACTCTAATATTCTAATAATACCCGCCCCGGTGAGTGCCACATAGTGGTTCAAATTGCACGACAGAGCATCTTATAAGACCCAAAAGCTTCCGGGGCCCTAACCCCACGCTGTAAAATTGTTTATTGTGACTCACAAAATGTACTCAATCGCTAAAATATGGCTTTTGCATTTCACCCAGCTTCGCCTCGTGAAACAAAATTGTGGGGTAATCATGCTGCAAATTACACTAGTAATATCCCGCCCCCAAAAGGGACATTTACGTGGATCTGGTTGCCCGACGAGCATCTTGGACCCCAAAGCTTCCTGGGTCCTTAGGCGGCCCCCGGACCCCACGCCGCGATAGGCTTCGCGCTCCGCGCTCGCCAGTTGTCTTTGAAAACAACAGCACCTTTTGCAAAAAAGGGTTTTTCGCGGGCCTGTCGCACAATTATTCCTGTAGCCAGTGTGGATATAAAAAATGTAGTGTTTATACTTTTAGTGAATTACATGTGAAGTCGATTTCCCATCAATAAATTGGGAATAGCCCATTAATGTTAAATTAGCTTTTACTTGCCGATTATTCCTATGGCCAGCGTGGACGGAAATAAAAAAATGCAGTGAACATCATGGTGAATTTCTGTAAAGTGCTATAGCGTTGTTTATTAATAGTTGTATTTGAATAACCCATTAACAGATAATCGAGCTATTACTTCAAAACCAGTATATTAATAATGAGCCATTCGGTAAAAAAACAACCGCTTAATAGGGTGTGACCTTCTAACCACATAATAAACAAAGCCTTTAATGGGTCCATCTTTGTTAATACTTTAAGAACCCTCCAGAGACACTATTAATTTTGTAAAATATCAATCCTTTATTTTGTTTATGAATACAAACCCTTTTAGCACTAAGCCTGATCCTCATTTCAGATTACGATTACAATATTCCACTGGCTTTTTTTAAATATGGTGGACTAGACACTATAGGAGTAGACCAAATAGTGTCAAGTATTGTGTCCGCCATATCTCAACATGGCTCTATTCAAGCTTGTTAGAGATGAGCACCATGGGGGCATGTCTATGTAAAGTCTACTTCAACAAAATTTATATAATTAATTGTGTTATACATGGCGCGTTTTTACAAAATTGAAGATTGTCATTGGGTCAGGCTGACCCGGAAACTGGTCCAAAAATAGGATTTTGAATCGGATTCTGCGTCAGTTTGACCCATGTGTGGGTTATAGTTTGACACGGACTCCGTGTCTTGACCATAATGACCCCAACATGGGTCGGGCCTCCTGGGACTCGGATCTGGGTCAGTTCGACCCATGTGTGGGTTATAGTTTGACACAGACTCCGTGTCTTGACCATAATGACCCCCAACATGGGCCGGGCCTCCTGGGACTCGGATCTGGGTCAGTTCGACCCATGTGTGGGTTATAGTTTGACACAGACTCCGTGTCTTGACCATAATGACCCCAACATGGGTCGGGCGTCCTGGGACTCGGATCTGGGTCAGTTCGACCCATGTGTGGGTTATAGTTTGACACAGACTCCGTGTCTTGACCATAATGACCCTCAAATGGGTCGGGCCTCCTGGGACTTGGATCTGGGTCAGTTTGACCCATGTGTGGGTTATAGTTTGACACAGACTCCGTGTCTTGACCATAATGACCCTCAAATGGGTCGGGCCTCCTGGGACTCGGATCTGGGTCAGTTTGACCCATGTGTGGGTTATAGTTTGACACAGACTCCGTGTCTGGACCATAATGACCCCCAAAATGGGTCGGGGCTCCTTGGATTGGGATCTGGGTCCATTTGGACCTGTGAGTTTTAAGAGTGTAAACCGTGACGTAAGCATTTCCGTCTATAATGAACACTGATATGATGTCAATCATGTTGGCTACTTACAAGTGTCTTGGTGTTTATAATATTGATGATAAAGTGAATTGGGGGTAATAATGAGAAAGTCAGCTTGAAGTGCAGTCAACGCCTCTTGGGCGGATATTCAATCGGTTTCATTTGTCTGTAGTGTAGTATGGTAGTGGATTGTCTTCTGAAAACATCAGACAATTGAACCATATTATGAAACCTGCACTCGTTTCTGGCCCATTTCTGGAAGACTCGGAATCAGTGTCAAAATTACGCTCATCCCGAGTTACACTTCAAATTTTAACTATTTTGGAGGTCAGGCTGACCCATGAGTCAGGCGGCCCCTGGAACCCGTAAATAGGGTCATTCTGACCCGGGAGCTTTTAGAGTGTGCTAGGATGGTTGGTGCTGATGCAATTAAATTCCCTGGTGCATGCATCGCCTTACCGTTGTATCTGAAAAATGATCATCACAAGGTAAGGTGTTCCATAAAAAAAAAAATGCGACGGGAAAAAAAATGCGACGGAAAAAAATGCGACGGGAAAAAAAAATTGCGACGGGAAAAAAAAATGCGACGAAAAAAAAAAAATGCGACGGAAAAAAAAAAAGGCGGTAAAAAATATTCAGAATAAAGGTGGCACATATGGAACACCACAAACAAGGCCTAATCATCACCCTCTTCTGTCTTACAGTATTACTTTTGACAGGTCGGGAAAATCAAAAACCTTGAGGTGAATACAAAATTAGTTCAGAGGTTCCTTTCTATCGTCAGCCATCAGACAGGGACAAGTCTGTTTCCATAAGGGGAGACATTGGCTTGTGTTCTATTTGTTAAGCCTTCTCGTTTATTTGAGTTGCATTGTCTGCTCTATTTTTCTTGATCTTGTTCAGAGTTTTTTGGACGTATCATTTTGTATGATTGTTGCAAATTTTACTATTGGTATGCCTATTTGTTTTATTTTTTCATGTTTCCGCGATGAATAAAAAAATTAATTCAAATCTAGCTATGCCAACGCGTCACAAGTTAGTGTATGCAGTAAATTTGTGATAGAGGGCGCCTCCCTAGAAACGTTCTCGCGGCTTAACTCTACTATTACTAAGGCCGTGTCCGAAACGGCGACTTCGGCTACAGCTACGGCTAGATCAGCGTGTCTGTCAGTGTTAAAGAATAGGCAGACGCGCGCGATCTAGCCGTAGCTGTAGCCGAAGTCGCCGTTTCGGACGGACAGACACGGCCGCCTAAGTAAGAGAGTGTGCACAAAATGGATGGCTGGATTGCTTGGTTTTCAAGGTTCGACTGAGCATAGCTCTGTGGACTGAGCTAGCTAAAAAACGTTAACAACTTTTATTTTGCTATTGCTAAGATTAAGAACCATACATTTTCTGTCTGCAAATGAGTTTGCTCAAGCAGTATCAAGGTATGATTTTATCTTTTCCATTTCAACTTCTCGCAAAATATCTATTGAGTATTGGTGTTAATTTTGGATATTTCCCCTCCAATTTGAAAGATTGCATAAAGTAGCAACCTTGTTTTTATTTTACCAACATTAGAAAATCTGATTGTTTTCTCTTTCCAACCATTGGAAGCTTGGGTATGGAGGGTGAACAAGGACACAAAACTATGTACTTTGTTGTAACAAATGGGCTCTGTGCTCAGGCTTGAGTGCTTTTTTGTGTGTACTGTAAATAAGCTTGATCGATAAAAGTTGTAGAGAAAAGGGGTATATGAGTGCTGCAGCAGTAAAACAAAAGCTGCCTTTTGGGGGGTAAGGATAATACCTAAAACCATCAGATAGACAGCAGCATACGCAACAACGAAAAGGAAGATCAGAAGACACAATTATTTAACAAGAAATTCTAAAATTATTCCCAGATCTCATGGTTTTAATTTACATCCTTATGTCAAAGCCAAATTTAATAGAGCTGCTTTTAGAAACAAAACAAAATATAAGCTCAACACAACAAAATTATGCTTGCAAACCAAAGTAATACAAGCCCCCAAAACATTCCATGCATGAGTTATCTGTGAATGGTATCCTAGTTTTTGCTTAATAGCAGAAAATTGTCTTTCTATATTTCCTGCATTAAAGCAGCTTTAATTATGAAGTTTGGCAAAGACATAGTCAAGAGACTGTGCTTGAGGGACTGCATGTACTCCAACCTATGACAATCCCTCGACAAACCAGCATCTTTCTCAAAGAAACAACCACTGCTGGATTTTTTTTTTTTTTTTTTTACTTTGCTGTAGGCCTATTCGAATTTGGGGGGATGCTTTTTGTTTTTCGTCAAAAAGGGATTGTACCTTAGCTTCAGCTCCCCCCCCCCCCCCCAATGTCCCATCAAGTAATTATAAACCTCACCACCCCATTATCCCAACATATAATCCACAACTTAAGTTAATTCATTCACTGGTTAATGATTAATGATACTTCAATTAACAAAAACATATCACCGCCCCCCCCCCCCCCAAAAGTCCAAACTTTGATACTTTTTGTTTTTCTCCATGTACCGATACATGCCTCATCTGATGTTATTGTCTACCCATTGTGGTTTTTATAACCTACCATAGAAGCAGCATCATGGTAAGTGTATTTCCAATGCTATAATTATGGTTTTAATCTGCCCTCATTTTAATCTTTCTCTGTTTACACTCTTTATGATACACTAGCGACTTAAGAAATAAAATTAAAACAGAGCTAAACTCAGTGCACTCGCTTTCAAATTGAATTAAATGTCTCCATTTTATTTCATTCCATTTTACTTCATAACAACATGAATTGCAGCTGATTGCTCATGAATTACAATTAAAAACAGCAGCAAACACCAATGTCTTCAAGGATTGTTACCATTCAAGACATCTAGCTCTGAAGGGGTATTACTTGTGACAGGTTAACCCTCTCACAGCTCCTCCCACACACTGATTTCATGAAGCTTGTAAGCAGAAATGGTGCTTAGAAAATTTGTCTGAGCTAAGCAAAAAATGAGCAGGAACCCAGGCCTGGAATTTCATCAATGGGGGGCAATGCCATTTTCAATTTGCAAAGGGCACTTCCATTGGAAAATCTTAAAGGCTATTGGAAAGTTTTGAAGGGACACCGATGCCAAGACAAGGGGCAGCAGAGACTATAGCCTCCATAGCCTCAGTGTCACTCCAGTCCTGGGAATCATTCACAAATACTGCATTTTGGCTGGTAACTTGCTGCACTGCTAAGCATGAATTTTCTTGCTAAGCTAATTTGTTGTGCTTAACAGATTTAAGATATTAGTCTCTTGTTTCTCTTTCTGAACAGGTTAGCATCGGCTGCAGAGGAATGTCAGAAAACTAGCAATGTAGATTTGCAGCATTTAATAACAAGCTGTGGTAATTGTCAGCTACTCCTAGCCAAGGCAGTGGAGATGGACGCCAATTCAGTCAGAAAGGTACTAATACTCATTCATTCATATAACATTTATTTCCATATCACAGAAAGACGAAAATACAGAAGTGCATGCAGGAAATAGACAATTATATTAAGTAAACTAACAAAAGAGGCATACAAAATGGCCATATAATAAACAAGATACTAGTTATATAGACCCCCTTGCACAATGCGGAATGCACCTCTGTATGAGGCGTGTCTACCATTTGCACCATTTTGGGAGTCAATTCCCTTGTGTACATTTGACTCCCAAAATGGTGGACAAGATAGGTGAGCTGCCATTGTGAAATGGGTTATGCAACTTATACAAGTACTCAAAAAAAAGAGCTTTTATTTATTTTACCCTTTTTTTTTCTTTTCTTTTTTAATACAAGTTTTAAACAAGGCTGAAAGCCATTCTTGTTAAGGGGCTACAAAAAGAAAACATTTAAGATAAAAATAACCCAGGGGAGCTGAATGTACTAGATTGTAAGATGGAGGGGAACATGCACCAGGCAAGGAGTTCCAAAGAGATGCATTATAAGTATGTGGAATAAAGCTGTTGATATGGCTCTTTGTTCTGCATCTGAGAAGAAGCTGAAAGCCTGGTTTCATGCTCTAACATCCTGATAGAAGGAACCAGGTGGGACACACTGGTGGTACAGTTACCATGAAAATATCTGTAAAAAGGACAGGCTGGCTACAGACCTACGGTGGGAAAGATTTACTGCTTTTTTTTATTACTTCTATTATTGTTAAAATTGTTATATTAAATGGATTCGTTTATTTTATTTTAATTTTGTTTAATGTGTTGTTACTACTTTTTAATTTTTGTTTATATTATTTATTTATTTATTCATTGATATGATTTATTTGTTTATAATAATAAGCATCAATATAATTATTTCTGAATGCAACAGTTACTGTGTCTTATCATAGGCAGCCCTCCGCCAGCTAGACATCACTCTCAGGGATCATCTCGAAATACTCCAAGCCAAGAAGGCTCAGCTGGAGTCGGGGGCCACACCTAGCAACAAGAGAAAACAACAAGAAGAGAAAGGTAGAAATCCATTCAATGTTTTGCTACTTACAACTCGAATCCACCAGAGGACAAAAATATATTTAATTTCTTTTGTTATAGATTCACCACAGCATGTCTTCATATGATTGAAATCAATAATTCTTTGAGCATATTTTAAAGTAGAATCTGTCTCATGATTTGGGCCACCATTAAATTATCAATTTATAATTTAAAATACTTCAGTGACATAAACAAACTAAATAAAATGCTTAAAATTGCAAGAAGTACAAAATTAAAGCTGGACAAATAAAACTCCACATCAATTTGAGATAACCAAGAATTTAAGCATTTATTTCCCTAAAAGATATATGCTCTGATTATTCTGATGAGGTTGGTTGATGCTTTATTACCGAGCCTTTCACCACTGTGGACCCCGGTTCGAATCTCACCTCAGACCAGAGTGCCTTGAATGTAGATTTGGTTTTCAGTCCTTACCTGATTGGGTGGGTTTCCCCAATTTGGGGTATTCCTTCCACATCTAAATCTCAAAAAAACAAATCTCATCTTCTTACATCTTACACTTTTTAGCCACTTTTATGCGGATCCCTTGCTTTCATTATCAGAAAGATAAAATTTACTTCCTAATTTTCAAAATTCAAATTGATTCTACTTTCTGAGGAACAGGTCTTAGTACCAACGCTGATGCCCATTCCAAGATGCGTACACTAGCAATAGAGGACACTATTGTCCGCAAGGGGTCAGTGACCTTTAATGATGTAGCCGGTTTGTCAAAGGCCAAGCAGATACTACAAGAAGCTATTGTCATGCCTCTTCAGTATCCACATTTATTTACTGGTGAGTAAAGAGCTATTTCAACCATTACATGTGACTGTACAGGGGCTTGACTTTTATTATTTTTTACTTTTTATGTATTTATTTGTTTTGAGGTTTTTTCGGGGGGGGGGGGAATCCGCAAGACTGCAGGGCTTGTGTCAATCAAAATGTTTACTGGACCAGTATTTTTTAACGAGAGTAGAAAATAAATAATTAGAAGTTAAACTATTACAGTCAGAAATTTTTTCTCATTTGTCTTATGGGTAAGTATTCTTCAACACTCAACAGAATTGAAAGAAATTTATCAGACTGAAAGTCAATAACAAAAAGGCCACAAGACTTGTCTAGTTATGAGTTTACTCGCCCAACACTAAAATCTTGGGCCTGCAGTCAGTTCAGTGTAAATTTCAAGCCATGCTGCATTTTCTAATTCCTTCCTTAGGAAAGTTTTTTGTTTGTTTTTTCTCTAGTGCTTTTGATTCTATTGTTCTTTATATTATAATAGACAAGTGATCATTGAGTGTGGATGTTAGACTGCAGCTTGTGTTGTTCATTTAGAAATTTCTTCTAAATAAGCTAAAGAGAATAGAGTAAAATGTGACGCTACTTGTCAAACCAAGGCACTTCTTGCCAAACCTCAACACTTAAATAGATGTGAAGAGCTTTTTATTAACGTAAAAGAGTGTCACAAATTATTGTGATTTTATTCCTTTTTTTGTCAACGAATATTTCCATGTTTTCTACAGTTGTCTTTGCTATTTTACTGTTGTCATAGGTGTCTTTGGGTTTTTTCTAATGTGTGATCAAGGGTCCCCATATGTATCTTGCAGTTTTTAATAAACAGAATTGTTTTCTGATAATCTTGTGTATTTTCTTTAGGTGCAAGGAAACCATGGAAACGCATCCTACTGTATGGCCCTCCTGGTACAGGCAAATCAAGACTTGCCCAAGCCGTATCTGCCGAGATCGACTCTACATTCTACTGTGTCTCAAGCTCAGATTTAGTCTCTAGCTGGGTCGGAGAAAGTGAAAAGTGAGAATCTTAGAACTTACTCAAGGCCTTAAAAAATAAGATGAAAGGGATATCAGAATACTATGAAATACATTTGTGATGCCCCAGGCCAAAATTAGGTACTTCTTAGAAATAGCAATATTGCATTAAGAGTGAAGACAACCAAGAAATCAGCCTTGACATCAATGGGATGTTATTTCTTAAACATTGTACTTGTTGATAAAAACTTGCCTTTTTGGCCCTTATTTTTGACAGCTCCTTCTACTCATCTATTCAATGAGTAAATAGACCCAGTTTGGAGTTTTGGCAAAAAGTGCCTGGGTTTGAGCATGGAGCGTCACAAAGACTTTTATTTTCATTTATGTTGTGTATTTAAATCAAATTCATAAACTAACCTAGACAAGCACAACATTAACAATATATTTGTGCAAAATAATCATGTTAAGGTGTGTGTGTGGGTGAGTAGGTATACACATTCAAACCGGGGACCTATAACAAAAGAGGACAATAGGTCCACGGTTCGGGAAAGGTCCACGGTTGGAAAACGTCTACAAAACCAATGGGAGCTGTTGCAAAAAAGAGTATAAACAAAAGAGGGACAATAGGAGGTCCACGATTGCAGGCGTATACACACTTATGTGTGTTTGTGTGTGGAAAAAATAATTCTTGATGGCATTTCTTTGCTTTTCAGATTGATTAAAGAGCTATTTGTACATGCCAATCAGCAGAAAGGGAGATCTGTGAGTTAAAAACGACATTCCTACTATCTGAAAAAGCTGACAATTGTTTTATATGGCTTAAATTCAAACTACTTTTATTTTCCTTAAAAATTAACAGTATTTAGAAAAATTCATACGCAAGATTGATGCCATCATCAGCTTCACATTAAATCAAATAAGTTTTAGCTGCCACTTTGGTGAACAACCAAGCTATGTTCTTCAATAATTTTGGACTGCATTTCAGGTCTAGAACTATAAATGGAATTTAAAACCTTCCCTAGAAATGCTAACCTCATTGCCCCAAAAGTGCTGATCATTGAGTTTCTTTAATTACAATTATCATCATGTATTCCTAAACAATGGGAGTCCTCTCGGGATGATTATGTGACAGTGGAGTTACTAATGGACATTTACTCTCTATGTATGCTGCCACCTTTAGTTTCAAAGTCTACAAAGAGCTTGTTATTCATTTTTCTCAGGTAATTTTCATAGATGAGATTGATAGTATCTGCCGCATCCGTAGCTGTCGTGAGGAGGAGCACACAAGACGAATCAAGACTGAGCTTCTAAAACAAATGGAGAGTGCCGACAATGGTCAGGAGGCAGAGCAACTGTTCCTACTGTGTGCCACTAACCGACCGTGGGAACTAGACACGGCTTTCCTGAGACGCTTCCAGAAGCGTGTCTATGTACCACTCCCGGACAGGTTACGATCAGCCCAATTCTTTATTTCAGAGGTTTTCCTGTCACAAAATATATATAACTGGGTTGGCACAAGTCTGCTGCCCTTTTTAATTATCAGTTACACGGTCAGTGAAGGTCGTCTGTACTATTGCCAATCAAGGGTAAGGCAAAACTCGCGACTGTGGCGTTGCAAAAGACATTTTGACCCTGATGCTTTTGTTTACAAATCCTATTTAGGTCATATACTGTATTAAAAAAAAAAAAAAAATAAACAAAAAAAACAGCTAACCTACCAAGATGAAATATAATTGTTTTCATTTTCTTTTCTTTTTTATGAGTGATATTTGTTGACCCTCAGGGGGAGAAAATAACTTAAAGAAGTGTTTTTGACTAGTACAAACAACACGCTTTCCTTTTGACTATCGGCAACAGCTACCCTGCGGTTGAGAAGTGTATTTTGATATAATTAAGCTTGCATTTGATAAATATTGTTTTATTTATTCTAAAGTTTTTGTTTCTGTTTAACTCATTTTGAACAGAGAGGCAAGGATTACAATCCTGAAGATCCACTCGTCTTGTAACCTGACTCTCAGTGATGCTGACATGCAGATATTTGCCGACAGGACAGAAGGTTATTCAGGTAGCGACCTGTCTAATGTTATCTTGACTGGTTTATTTGAACCTATCCGAGATATTCAAACTGCAACTCACTGGATGAAAGGGATCGGTGAGTCATTTATTAGTTTCTCAAAAAGAGTTCCACCATTTTCACCAGCAACTTTCATCCTGTCTTACAAACAGGTATGCTTTTTGGCCCTTGAAAGAAAGGTATGACCTACGTGTGTGTATGGTATGGGCTTTTTCAGGCTGCTTGATAACAAAAATTCTGACCGACAAACAAAATCTGAAATCCGATTTAAGTAGGAAGAATATCATGATTGTAAAAATGCAATTTGCTTGGCACTGTTTTGACATCAGATGGTTGGTGGTTACCTATTTCAGTTTGATTGTTTGCAGTAACCATTTGCCAATAGGGCTGGGTCCAATTTCACAAATCTGTTTAGCAG
Organism: Leptasterias polaris; assembly: GCA_037783415.1. Lineage (NCBI taxonomy): Eukaryota > Metazoa > Echinodermata > Asteroidea > Forcipulatida > Asteriidae > Leptasterias > Leptasterias polaris. The sequence continues at coordinate 522,878 of JAZGTN010000122.1, forward strand.
AAAAATACTGCTAAGCAAAAGATATGCGGGACACCAGTCGCAACAATGTTGACTTCATGGAATTTTGGCTGGTTACCTGTTTCTGCTCAGCAGAAAATGTCTTTGCTTTGCAAGTTTTTGTGCTTACAGGCTTCATGGAATTGGGCCCTGGGCAAGCTTGGCAATCTGACAGGACATCTGCTCTTGAATGAGGAAGATTGCAAGTTTGAATCCAAGGTGCCTCTGATTTGTTTTCCTTTCTGGTAGCAAGCACTAAGTATACAGTGCTTGCCATATACCAATCTTTACATAGATCTTTGATTGGTGGAGCAAGCGTCACATGTCATATACTTTATTTTTATCATGTTTACTGTTCAGACACTCCAAGATTTAATATAGGAGCCGCATATTTATAAATATAGGACGCTTGGTGACTACTCGAAATGGAACAGTTCACATTTCACCTCTATGTTATACTCTGCTGTGTTGTACTATATGCGTGCAATATTTTATACATTGGTTAAATGCACAACCAAACCATGGTGCTGTTATTATCAGTTTAATAGATGTTGTGGTACCCGTGGCCTTGGATTCGAACTGCCCCTAGCCATCGGGCTAGCTCGGTGGTCTAGTGGTAAGACATCTGCTCTAGCATTGCATAGGTCGTGGGTTCGAATCCCACCCGAGTGATTTACCTGTGGATTTTTTTCACAGAACTCTGGAAAGTACTGAGTATACAGTGCTTAACACACATCGTTGTAGGGTAATTTTTATTTTATTTATTATCAGTGTATTATGTTTTCGTTTTATTTACTTATCTGGTTTGTTTTAGATGGAAATTTCACACCATGTGATGAGAACACCCCTGGTAGTATTACCTCTAAGATGACCCAACTCCCTCCTGAAGACGTCAGGCCAAGAGACATGACCCTCCAGGACTTCATGAAGTCGTTAGAGTCTTGTCATCGCACAGTAACCAGCGAGGAACTCAAACAGTTTCAGGAGTTTACCAACAATTTTGGTCAAAATGGCTAAATACTTTTAGTTTAAAGGTGAACAGATCTGAGCTAAGTTGTATCTCTCTGTTTACCATGCACTTACAGCCTGTGAAACTATGTGCTTTACAGGGCACTGTACGTGAAGAATTCAGCGTAAACAGAGCCATGAAATTGTACTCTGCTAGTACCTGTATATGACCCGGGGGGCAAGGAGGGAGGCAACTGCCATCCCAAATATTTAGGCAAAACAGTGAGGGAAATTAAGGCACAGCAAGAAGAAATACATGGACAGAGAGAGAGAAATATTATTTTACCCAGTATTAGAAATTGGTACTGATGTTTTTATTTGTGTAAAGTTTCAGGCCAATCACCCCCCCCCCCCTTGTCCCCCTTTACCAAAGCGCCCCCGTATCAGGGATGTGAATTCAGACTTTTTTAAAGTCTGCCTGGTAAGCACAAAATGCTGAAATTTTCTTCAGATATACAGAAATCCTGCTCTTTGATCTACTTCTCCAGCACTGACGAGATTGTTCCCAAATCTCCTTTGAGTTTATAAACTCCAGGGGTTCTCAAAAGGTGGAAGATATCTTCAAGACACTTCCTAAGATCTGGATCAGACATGGATCAGTTTCAGACATTTTGTCATCAATGGCTCTGCCATATGCCCATGGATGTCAGGGCTTGTGATGCGACATCCACAGTAAGAAAAGATGAACTCAAACTGTTGGATGAGAGGAGTTTCATCAATTTTGGTAAAAATTGCTAAAATAGTCATGAGATTTTGATGATAACAAAAACTGTAAATGGGCATCAGAATTAAACAATCATTTACTCTTTTGATAGCTGCCTTAAAGGCAAAGTATACCTTTGGTTTTTGGAACCGTTCGATCGTTTTAATCCTATATAAATGTAGACATATACACTAAAACTAACCTGTGAAAACTTCATTTCAAAAGGTGGTCGCGTTTTTGAGATATCGTCAAAAATCTGGAGCGAATAATGTCCACGCGGGCAGAATAATCCCTAATAGGAATGCACAATCTGAGAAAAGTTTCTGACGTCAAGGTTTCTCAGATTGAAATTTTGGTGCATAAAAACTGATATCTTTTTCCATAACCACATTACTTTGAAGTGAAGCGTCTCTCAAAATTCTTTATACTATCGAAAACTGCTGTACTTCTAACCAAGTAAGTTTTTATTGCCATTGATTTTAAGAGTGATTTACCAAACGTATACCTGTTTTGGTGCTCCTGGTGAGCATTTACCTAAAAGTTGCCTATAGCCATACAAACCCATGAATAAATACCAACCAATCAGCATAAAAAGTGGCCAGAAATGTGTGTGTGTGATGGTGTGATATACAGGTTGTGTTTACAATAACTTTCCTGAAAGATCTCAATAAGGGTTGTAGATTTCAGTTCTGTGGTGTTATACACAGGTTGTGCTTACAACAACAAAAACTTTCCTGTAATATTTCAATAATAAATATTGATTTCAGTTGCAAATGAATGTAAACAACTAAACAAGTCCTAGCTTATTTTCAGATTGTTGTAGTTCATTTGTTAATATTATGTTCTTTCAAAATAAAGTTATTTGCATGTTCATGTACAAAGATAAAATCTTTCAACTAAATTGTCTTATTATTTTATACTATAGTAGCTGATATGCCTGCATACACCAGTGTATTTGTTTATCGTTGTATTGTCATTTAGCCTTTGAGAAAGACTCTATGGTGGGCTAGGGTCAAAACGTCAGGCCATTAAATGGACATGTTGCCTTTGAATTGGGCGTTTTCCGCTTTGGGCTATAAAAAGTGTTTGTGATGAAAAGAACATGGTTGGAAAGATGTTTTAAAAGTACGGTATAATTATCCACAAATATAAGCCTTAAAATTGTGTGGTTTTCCTTTTTCTGCATGAACTAACACAGTCCACCATTTTGTAGAACCAAATTTTTGACTCGACATTTTTTAGCTGCTCAAGCACAAACATTAGCTAAGCACAAGAACAATATGTTTAGCAGAACATGGTTACCAGCCAAGCTACTATGTCTTGTGTACAATGTTTGACTGGGTTAAAGTTCATCTGCTATGATCATAATGTCAGTCTGTCCCAATTTTCAATTTGTGAAATATTTTACAAAACTAAAACATCAACAGTTTCTAGACACAAAGTTTTATCAAGTAAATTAATCACAAAAGACCTGAAGTGACAGTTTGCCTATAATTATTTTCTATCTCAAGCTTCCTCCTCCAATTGTAAGTAGTATACAAAAATATTTAATTTTTGAATTTATTTTGTTGTATTATTTATGGGGGGAAAATTGAATTATCTGTTACAAACTGCTAAACAACCAAAGTGACCTATGGTACAATTAAAAGTATTAATGGCCTTACGTTTTAACCCCAGCAGATGGTCTTTAATGGCAGGGTATACTTATCAAAGAATTATCAAAGACCAGAGTATCCTCACTTGGTGTATCCCAACATATGCATAAAATAACAAACCTGTGAAAATTCAAGCTCAATCGGTCATAGTTTTGAAAATATAGTGAAAGAAAAAAACACCCATGTTGCATGGAATTGTGTGCTTTCAGATGCCTGAGAAGGGCTTCATGTCTGAAGCTGAAAAGCTTTTCTCGGGTCAAATTTTGGGGGGTGAAAATTATCTTTCTCTAAAACTACACTACTTAATTTCTCATAATGTTTTAATAATAATAATAATACGCAGTTCTTATAATTTATATAGCGCTTTATACTCCCGATGGGTGTCTCAAAGCGCTCAGTATTTTTCCTACAAGGTATGTGGGGTTACGTGTTGAAGTATGAGACCTATTCCTTTGCATAGCACCATGTAATGGTTTACAAGGTGCTGTGGCGCAATATGCAGCCAATCAAACCAGGAACACCGGGGCGGAACCCCTTCTCTTTACGATAAGTGCACTGGGTTCTTTTACGTGCATTACACAACACACGGGACCTACGGCTTTACGTCCCATCCGAAGGACGAAGCATGTGGTTAAGTGTCTTGCTTAAGGACACACGTGTCACGACTGATCTCCTGATCAGAAACACCAAAGCTTGAGTTCGGTGCTCTTATCCACTCGGCCAAATGTTTTATACAACTCTTCAGTACTCCTAATACAAAGTAAGTTTTTATGGTCATTAAATTGTGAAGTAATTATCAAAAGTATGTTTGAAGAGCACCTTGATTCTTGGGAGGTATTTCTCTATTTAGGCCGTTGAGTTATTTGAGAACTAGAGGGCGTTCAAAACCATGCGACCAGTCCGAGAAGAAGCATTTGTTTGCCATTGAGAAATTGGTGCTGACCCATCGTATAATGGTATAACACGGGTCATTTTGAAAGGGGAAATTTGTGTGTAATTTACCCTACACTCCTCTAGCAGTGGTTTCCGCGCGCCACCAGTTTACCCGCTCCAACCACTGCTAAACTTCACTTCATATCCTGCGAAGCCAATCAGCACACCGCTTACAAAATCGTTAGGCTTGTTGCACGGATAGCCAATCACAGTCGGGTATCGCGCCGCGCCCCCTAGCGTCATGCATATGCATATCTGCTCTGCTAACAAGCAAGGTCTATTAGCATAATTGTGAAACCGCGGACAGTTTGGGAAGACTGTTTGTGTTTGTGCCAAATTTCATTGAAGAAAACATTGAATTTGCTAGTTGTTTTAAGCTCACAAAAATGATTAATGGCTCGTTTGTAGCTTTTTGCAAACTTCGTCGAATATGTAGTCTTGATTCAAGGTGTGTACTATTTATACACATACAAAAACATTGCACACACTCACGTGTGCTACATACCCTGCTGGATTTAAGTCCAGGTTTTATGACAAAGCTTAATTTAGTTTAGCACAAAAGGATACATCGTGTTGAACTACATGTAAGACGGATCAGACTTGGAGAATCTTCGCTGGCGCAATATTTGTCACTGTGCATGGGCATTGTGGGGCCGCTTCATACTGCATCGCATTTATCGAGCTCTTTTACGTATACATTGTAGCCTACCTCTTGCTCAATTTACGCGATGAATGTCATTTTGGAATTATTTACAGGAAGTAGGCCTAGTCTGCAACGTCTGTAATGTGAAATGACATTTTAAATCAAAATCGAACTGAAATTCTTTTTCCAAATTAAGTAGGCTGGGCAGCCAGAACTTATGCCTTTTTTCATGATTTCGAATAATTTTTTTTTATTTTTCACTCGTAAATTTAATTCCCTGTAAAATATTAACAAGTTTCGGTGGTTATCGAGTCATAAGGAGAATAAGTGGTGACCAGTAAACGGAATTATTTCCCTATATAGGCATAGCTGATTATTATTTTCAAAAATCGAGACCTTTTTATGTTTTTTAAACTCGAACTAGAAGAAGTTTATGTTTTTCCATCTGATTTCCCACCCGCTGAGGGAAAAGTGATGTCCGTTAAACAAATACTTACTGTGTAAAACAACACTGACAAAAACCAGGACGAAATAATACTGAAGTCGACGCAACATACAGTAGGCAAAGCAACGTTGACGTACGTGCTTATTGCACGTACAGTGTGGACATGGGCGCAGCCATCTTTACTGTGCCAGATGAGGGTCATGTGACAGACCCAACGTCAGGTGACAGAATCTGGCCAATCATGGCAAGTGTCATCCAGGCTCGGCGTTGGGTGACGTCACACCCACGCGCTTCGCGCAGGATATGAAGTGAAGTTTAGCAGTGGTTGGAGCGGGTAAACTGGTGGCGCGCGGAAACCACTGCTAGAGGAGTGTAAATTTACCCATGAGGGATTTGAACCCATGGTGGGCTAGCACGCGCGCGTGTGTAATAGATCGATCCATTAAGCCCCGCCTCCTTACGAGTTGACCAATCACAGCCGCGAAACCCGATCACCATTTTAGTGCAAAGATCACCAAACGGCTCAAATGGTGATCAGATTTCGCGGTTGTGATTGGTCAATGAGAAATGGGCGTGGCTTAATGGATCGGGGTGTGCATGCTCCTCTAGTTATTATATGGTTAAGGCCAACTTCCTGCCATTTGTTCTTGCGCTGGAATAAATTATTTTAACCATTCTGGGATTGAGACTTTTACTCAACAAGTTCATTCTGTACATTGCATTGACTGGGGAAGTGGGGGTGACTGTGGAATGTCACCTCATTGAAGATCTTCTTTGTTATGCAAATAAGGAGTTTTGCGCTGTTTTCGAAGCACTGCCTTGTTGTGTCGAAGAAGACCGCACGGTATTCTGGACGTATCGCTGGACTGGATGGATGTGGCCGTACCTCGGCTCCAACATGGGTTTTGGGACGTCGCTTTTTTGACGAACTTTACTCATAAATTTATCGTAATTCAGACCATGGCCATTCATGTGCATTTCGAAAAATGTCGGCTATACTAACTGTTGCACTTAGAACCAAGTAACGTTCTGAGTGTCAGGCTTGGTCATTATTTGAAGTAGAAGTAGCAGATGAACCTTGTGCATTTTTGTCACATGGCCAGAAGGTTTTTACTACAAAACTGCAGATATTCAACACAAAGTTCGACATCTTGTTGAGGTAAGGCTAGGTTGTACATTACCTAAAATTGTTAACCACCAGGCACATAGGAAGATGATTTTAACGGGGACAAGGTTATGCTGGGGTAGGCCAGGGCCAAGTTACACAGACACTTACGATTTAGTTTGAGAAATTGTTGAGGCTTCTGCCTAGTGCCTACCTATAGGACCCCCATACCTGTCAGTGTCATTTGGTACTTGGTAGGGTAATCCCTCTAGCGGCTCAAACTGAGCCAAACTGGGATGTTGTGCAAAGTGACGTCAACAGCCAGTAGGAAAAGTGCAAAAGGTGAAAAAGAACTAAGGTGCACTATGTACAAGTGCTGAAAAGAATGAAAGAAATTAAAGGATGTTGTTGCCATGCAGAGGCCGCATTGCTCTGATGGCTGGGATGGCTGATTTCTGGAAGGCCTGTGTGGATAGGACTATGTGGAGAACAGCAGATGGTGGGAGTCTGTTCCAGATTGACATAGTCCTTGGAAAGAATGCATACTTGTATATGTTGATAGTAGGTATTATTAGAGAAGTGTATTTGAGTGGGTGATCGATTCGTCGTGAAATATGTGCAGCGTGCTGGAGACACTGGGGAAATGTGATATTGACTAAGTTATAATGGATTTTGTAGAACAGTGTACATTGTTGGATTAGGCGACGAGTGTGAAGTGCATCCCAGTTTAGTTGGTCTACGAGCGGTGATACATGTGTTGTTGTTCGGTAGTCAGAAAAGACAAATCTAGCAGCATTCTTCTGGACCTGTTCTAGATGGTTTATGTCCGTAACTGTGTTGGGGTTCCAAACCTCAGAGGCATACTCAACTTGTGGTCGAACTAATGCTGTGTATGCTCTTGCCTTAACTTGTTGTGAGCAAGGTGATAGGGTCCTTCTGAGAAGGCCTAGTGTGCGACTGGATTTATGTTTTATTTTAGAGCAGTGATCTGTCCATCTTAAGTCATGGGAAATAGTGACACCAAGGTAGTCATGTTTCTGACAACGGGTTAATTGCTCACCCAGAAGAGTGTACTGATACATCTTCGGGCTACGTTTGCGAGTAATGGTGAGAACTGCACTTTTTTTTATGTTAAAACTCATTAACCACTTGCTTGACCACTCTGCCAGGGTATTCAGGTCTTCTTGAAGAATCTGCTGGTCTTCTATTGTCTCTATCTGCCTATACACAATACTGTCATCTGCAAAGAGTTTGATGTTTGAGTGAATGTGTTCATTTATGTCGTTGATGTATAAAAGGAATAGCATGGGGCCCAAGACAGATCCTTGGGGGACTCCTGATGTTACATCAATCCATGAGGAATGTGACCCATTAACAGAAACAGCTTGTTTACGATGCGAGAGAAAACAATTGATCCAGCCTAGTGTGTTGTCTGTGATGCCATAGTACCCGAGTTTTACAGCTAGATGGTGATGGGAAACTTTGTCAAAGGCCTTACTGAAGTCAAGGAGGATGACATCAGTTTGGCTTCTACGGTTGAGTGTTTCAGACCAGTCGTTAGTTGAGTTGGCCAATTGTGTAACCGTTGATAGGCGATCCCTGAATCCATGTTGGTCATCAATTAGAATATTATTGGAGTTGAGGTGTTTGGCTACATGACTTAGCACAATATGCTCCATTACCTTACAACATATACATGTCAACGAGATTGGTCTGTAATTGGATGCTTCAGCTTTGGGACCACTCTTGTATATTGCTGTCACCAGAGCCTGTCGCCAATCAGTTGGGACTGTACTTGTATCGTAAGATTGCTGGAACAGAAATCTTAAAGCTGGGGCTAACTCAGGCGCCACGATCTTAAGAAAGCGTGGAGGCATTTCGTCTGGGCCCGACGCCTTAGATGGGTTGAGCTTTGAGAGTTGCTTGGCCACTCCCTCTGTGCCAATATGAAGGTGGGGGATGGAGTTATATGGTGACTTCCCCTTGTACTGTACCTGTGAATGTTTATTGGCAGGTTTATTAAAGACACTTTTGAAATGTGAGTTAAGAGCTTCAGCCTTATCTAAATCTGAACTACACATTTTGTCAGTGGTTTTTAGAGTTGGGATACCCAAGTTTTCTGTTCGCATGAGCTTGACATACGACCAGAAAGACTTAGGATTCTCAGATAAGTTTTTACCAATGACATTGTTGACATAGTCATGATGGGAGTTGCGCACAAGTTTGGTGATATAGTTACGATATGAACGGTATGATTTCCAGTCTGTCTGTCTGTTAGATTTATGTGCTTTGGAGAATAGCTTATCCCTTTTCCTCATTTTGCGCTTGATGTCCACTGTTACCCATGGCAGGTTATGTTTGCTTTTTGTTAGTTTTGACGGAACATTTTTCTCTATAATTTCAGATAATCTAATTTTGATGCATTCCCAGTTGGAGTTCACTGAGTCGTTATGTGGATCTGAAGCAAGAAACTCAGTTACAAAGTCACGTACTTGGGATCTCAGTACCAGTTCATCAGCTTTATCGAATTGGTAGATCTTTCTTTGAGGTTTTCTGACGGATTTCGGTTTCATGTTAATGTTAAACAATACCAGACAATGATCAGATATGCCGGGAAGCACATGTACATCATGGATAAGATTGGGATTTGTTGTTACCAATAAATCCAAAATGCTATTGGATATGGGTCTAGTAATATTGTTAACAAGTTGTGAAAGAGAATTATTAAGTAAGAAATCTAGAAACTTCTCATGCAGCGATTTGGTTCTGCTACTGGTTGTCTGCCAGGTGTTCCAATTTATATCTGGTAGATTGAAATCCCCACCAACTAGAACATTTGGGTGCTGCCGGGGATTTCTGTTGAAAATTTTGGGAAGAGATGTGTACAAAGTATCAAGGGACTGTATTTTATTACCTGGTGGTCTATAAAAACTGGCCAGGAATAGAGGTTTGGCATTACTAAACTGTATACTAGCCCATACAATTTCACCATCTGCGTCAAGGTCAGGTTCACCAGATGTTATAAGGGAGTCCTTAGTTGCGATGAATACACCACCTCCATGTGCATCACGATCTTTACGGTACACACTGTAGCTTGTTGGAAACAGCTCATAGGTAGCCATTTGACCATCAATTTTAGACTCGCACCCCAGGATGACGTCTGGTTGGTGTTGGTCAATTGCAGCACGAAATGCAGCTTGTTTGGCTTGGCTTTTGATGCCGTTACAGTTTATGATCATAGATTTTAGTCCATGTTTACGGTTTTGGGGAGTATACACTTTACGATGATAGGTTGAGTTTTTTATGGGAGTGGAGGTTCTTGGAGCTGTGTTTTCCTCATTACCAGAAGTAAGATCATTAATTTCATCAAGATCAGACAACAATGAAAATGGATTAGAGTTTGTGATTGATGGCGTATCAAAAGATGACGCTTCAAAATTTGAGAAACCACACACACAACAGATCCAAGAGAAGCTAGATATGTTTTTCATGATACTGTAATTGATATCGGAGACTCCGGTGCATTTTATATGGTACCAGAGATCGCATTGGTCACATAAAAGAGCTTTATCATTGTCCTGAACTTCTTCTTTACAAACACCACATGGATATTGGGGTTGGGTTAGGCTTTGTGAAACTACAGGACCAGGGTTCGTTTCCACCTGACCACTGAGAAGAATAATCATTAGCAGGTGAAGGTATCTGGCTTGAAATTTTAATGTTTGGGGAGAGCAACGAAATTGTTGTTTAGATGCTACAAAGTGTGCAAAGCTCAGTTTCCCTATGCCATTTACGAGCCTAACGTTAACATTACTTGACCCAAAACTGCCAGCATGACCAGTGTTGTTGGAAAAAATGATGTTTAAGAATTCATAAATGTTGCCACTTGTCTTGCCCTCTGCAATTTTGGCGAACATGTCATAGTTACCAGTGTGAAGACCTATACCATAAGTGGTAATAGAACTACGTGAACTAATGGACCGTGTATAGAGCAGTCCCGTGCCACCGTTGTCCACATCCCCGAACCAACGCACACGTAACATGTTTAAAATGTCAACAATGTCAGTGTTGTGGTCAGCGATATATACCACTGCGGCACTGCGTTGATTGAAAACACCCACAAGAATAATGAGAAACAGCATGGTTCTTGGAACATGGATATCCAATATGGCCATGTCTGCAAATAATTCTCACAAGTAAAAAGAAAAAGAAACGATCTCACCGAGACATCCCAGGTCCAGCTAGATGAATGAAGATTTACACGTACACTAGCTGTACAGCCGTTGCAGTTCATGCAGTTGACCATGGGTTTACGTTATGCTTCAGCACTGGCCTCCAGAACATCAGAGTTGAATCAATGACCGGATAAATTTATGCTCAAAATACGGTGCAAATTACACCATAAAGAAGAAATAATCAAACCAGATGTTTGGTAAGCAGAAAAGAAAATCGAAAGTCCCACATTAGGAGAAGGATGGTTTGAAGAAAAGGAAGATTTAACTGGATAAAGAAACATAAAGTGGAGGAGAAAAGAAAACACGTCCGTTGATGTTTCTTCCAGTGGGGCACAAGGTCTTTCGTCGAACTTTTGGTAATTGTCTAAGACCAGTGTCCTCACTCGGTGTTTCCCAACATTATGCATAAAATAACAAACCTGTGAAATTTTTTGGTCAATTTGTCATCGAAGTTGCAGGAAAATAAAGAAAGAAAAAACACCCTTTTTACAAAGAATTGTGTGCTTTCAGATGCCTGAGAAAAGGTTCAAGCCTATGAAACATTTCTTAGATTAAATTTGTTTGGTGAAATTTTATCTCTTTCTCTAAAACTATGCCTTCATTACTTCGAGGGGTCGTTTTTAACAATGTTTTATAATATCAAAAGCTCTCCAGTTCTCTTTCAGTAAGCTTTTGTAGTCGTTAACTTCACTTGTGGAGTAATGACTAAAAAAGTACCCCTGCCTTTTTAATGTGGACACTGTCCTGGCATTTACTATTTTCTGAGGTAGACCATTCCAGTCATTTATGACTGTCTGAGAGAAGTTACATCTACACCAATGTTAAATCTCATTGAAAGTTTGCTTAAAAACCTCTGTGGAAGCCCTTCTGTGTTATCAAAACCACTAACTAGTGCATATCTCCTTCGAGAAAGTCCTACCACTGCAGATCACTTTAGTTCAAGAGGTAAAACAAATTCTGTGATAATTGCTTTCCCATGTGAAAAAAAAAATTACATCAGGTACTGAAGCCAATACTCCTGATCAAGAATTGTTTTCTTCTAATGTCTTGTTGTCTTTTACTTGCAAAACTATAGTGCCTACCTAATAAAAAAAAACAATAAGTTATTTTGGTGTAAAGAGTTTGTTGTTAAATAAAGATTATTTAACTAGTATAAACTCTACATTTCAAAATAATTTATTTAATTTTTGGGTGGCCAGATTATATATTTCTGAAATACATATTTGTATTATCTGGTGTAGATCCATCACTGTCAAAAACCAGCAAAGATGAAATGGAAGGGTATAGGGACGCCTCTTTGTGAGACTAATCTTGCAAGCCAGATTGGTCGGGTTCGGGCCCCATGAAAATATAAGGATACTCTTTGGAGAAGTGTGAGGTAATTGTTGTGCAGAGTGATATTATTGATTGATTTGTTTAATCCAAGAGAAGGAACATTACCCTGGGGAAGGGTTACAACAATTAAAACAATACCATGATGTTTACTTCATGAAGGAAAAGCATTCATTTTAAACTAATTATTCGTAGCATTGATTTCTTAGGCTACCTAACTCGGTTTCAAGTCTATTCAGGAATAAAGAAAATAGAGGGCTTAATACGTGCACCTTGCTGAACACCCATTTTCATTAAAAAGATTAACAGTAGGCCTTACACCTTATTTTAGCTTCACTCAGCTATTTGACAGATTTACTCATGCTTTTTAAAAATGTTGATGGACTTGCTACTAAGACCAATTTGCATTGACTTCCACCAGAAAAAGCTTAATGATTAAAGATGTACTAAAAACGCCTCCCATATTACACAGTATGCAGTGAATGTTGTGAAACATCTCTTGGAGGATGCCAGCAATGATACCAGCTTTTAGATTTCAATTTTTGTTTTGATCTTATTGAATAGCCTACTCAATACACACTGAAATGCCATCTCTCAAAAAGGCACTTTTATAAAAGTTTCTTTTTGAATATTAAAAAAGTATTATTTTATTCTTTATTTTAAGGGGGGCTTCCAAGCTTCAAGAGGCATCGATTGGAGTTGAAGATCTATGGATATGTGGTATGGGTGTGTGTTTTGTCTACCTTGACGTACATTGGAGTCGCCAAAGGACCAAGGTAAGGAAAACTTTGCCGTATATCCGACCTCCACTTTTTAAGTTTGCCTTTGCGATTCACCTCTTTGATAAAATATTTTTTTTAATTTTTTTTTTTTAAACTCTTGAGCAACTGGCAATAATTACAATCAAGAAAAAAAATAGAAACACCAAATAGGGCCTAATTTTTTATATTTTAGTTTTGTATTTTACTTTTTACAAATTCCATGTGTTTTCACATCATGACTAAATAAGTTGAACTGAATTTAATAAAACTCTCTTATGAGTGATGTTTCTGAAAGAACCAGTGGTTAATTGAACATTACATTAATTATTGACCTTTCTGAAAAAAGGAGAAAAAATAAGTTAGATTATTGAATGAGCGCAATATTGGAGGTCGGATAACGCAAGTTGACCTTAAAGTCAAAGACAAGAGTGTGAAGACTACACGAATGGTAAGAGAAGATCTAACCCGTTTTCTTGCAGAGTCCCTCCCCCATGATGTTCGGCAATCTTGTTGATGTTGTCCTTGCCTGTATAGGATTTCAAGGTGACTTCCCACTGTCTTGGCATTTCGTGATGGGCATATTGGTCAGAGCCAATGATGCTTTACAATTAGGAGACTAGTCTTACTGGAAATTTTTCAGGGTTGATACTTCAAGTCGTCAGTTGTCATGTTTATATATATAATTGTCATGATTTAATATATCAAATAGCGTAATGTTTATTTAAAAAAAAAAAAAAAAGTACAAAACCAACTAAAACTTCTAAAAGGATGAATATTTTTCAGGAAATACAGCACAAAAAGGTACATATTAAAAATGCACTTTCCCCTCCATTGCTGCGTTTTTTTACAGTGGGCACAAAACCCACCACCATGAATGCTCTAGAAGTAACCATGCAGTCAAATTATCAGTCCCCTCACCATTCATTTGATGATTAATGTTTGATTTTAAGAGTATTAAATGGAAAATTTAGACAAGCTAAATTTAAATTTATACTTTTAATATCAGCATTACATCAATTTTGAATGTAGACATTTCATCTGAGCATGAATAACATTGAGTCTTTGAATAAAACTTGAAAATATAAAGGACAACTTCCCCTCCTTTGCTGCGCTTTGTACTGTGGGCACAAAACCCACAACCATGAATGCTCTAGAAGTAACCATGCAGTAAAATTATCAGTCCCCTCACCATTCATTTGATGATCGTTTGATTTTAAGAGTATTTAATGGAAAATTTAGACAAGCTAAATTTAAATTTATACTTTTAATATCAGCATTACATCAATTTTGAATGTAGACATTTCATCTGAGCATGAATAACATTGAGTCTTTGAATAAAACTTGAAAATATAAAAGACAACTTCCCCTCCTTTGCTGCGCTTTGTACTGTGGGCACAAAACCCACAACCATGAATGCTCTAGAAGTAACCATGCAATCAAATTATCAGTCCCCTCACCATTCATTTGATGATTGTTTGATTTTAAGAGTATTTAATGGAAAATTTAGACAAGCTAAATTTAAATTTATACTTTTAATATCAGCATTACATCAATTTTGAATGTAGACATTTCATCTGAGCATGAATAACATTGAGTCTTTGAATAAAACTTGAAAATATAAGACAACTTCCTTTGCTGCGCTTTGTACTGTGGGCACAAAACCCACAACCATGAATGCTCTATAGAAGTAACCATGCAGTCAAATTATCAGTCCCCTCACCATTCATTTGATTGTTTGATTTTAAGAGTATTTAATGGAAAATTTAGGTCAGCTAAATTAAAATTAATATTCTTGATATCAGCATTACATCAAATCTGAATGTAGACATTTTCATGTGAGCAATGAATAGCATTCAAGTTTTTGAAAATTTAAAAATAAGACTTTAAATAAACTACATTAGCTGTAAACCTTGCTCATCTGAATCAAAGTTTAAATAAAGTAAAAATGGGGACTTGTAGCAAACACAAGTGTTTTTAAATCTGTAGTCCACAAATCCAAATAACTTAGCTAAACCACTTATTTGTGAGCGCTGCGAAAATGGAAGGAAAAAATAAATAAGGTAATAAAACTGTTATGATAAGACTGGAGAAGACTGGTGAGAAAAGGAGGGGGAAAAGAGCAGATCGATAAAGGAAAGACGTCAGTGATGCCTTGGTATGTATGAAAGGTAAGACAGTAAAGGCCTAGAGTATTTAAAGTGTTGGCCTAGAGATAAGACTAACCCTCTCTTCTTTCAGCAGGTGTAATGGCAATTGGTAAAGTATAAGGTGTGACTGGTGTAGTACTTAGTCTTGATTCTAAGATGATCAATCTCATTTCCTTTATGGGGACACAACACATGTGCTTTCACGTATTAAGGACAGCAAAAGAAAGTCCCTAAACATAAGAGATAATGTCTTGAACCAAAACTAAGAACTACGCCATCATCAGAAAATGCAGAACTTGAGTAGACGAGAGAGATTCTCCCTTTGATGTCATTGATGAGTCTGGAGGCCAGTGAGGTCGGCTGTTTGCAGCGAAGGTTAAGTATAACAGGTGAAGTATCAGGTAAAGTATCAACGTAAGTATGGAAGAAAAATTAACAAACTTTTTACTCCACAGCCACTAACCTTATTTCCACAGGCAACAAACTGTTTTTATTTTTCACAGTCTGAACCTGTTATTGCCAAAGTGGATGTTGTGGCAAGCAAATGTGCATAGATGGCAGCTCTGGGACACCGTAGATGACATTGGTTTGGTAAAGTATTGTGGTTATCTCAGGTAATGTATTTGGAGCACTTGACTCGTCTGGCTAATGTGACCCCAAAATGCTAACCTTTCTAGATAAGTTTTTCTTCCCAAAAGCAGATCATATATTCTACTTGAGGATGAAGTAGCTTTTGTGCTGAAATCCTTACTGAGCTGAGATGAGGCCTACAGGCAGGAACTGGTCATCTAAAAGATTTGGTATTGTATAGAATTATATATAAGCTACTAAAAGGGAAAACACAATCAAGAAATTTGAAGGATTGTAAACAAGCCTAAATCAGTTTATCGATAATTTAGAAAAATGGAAGATTTTGAATCTCTCAAACAAATCTCTTAAGTAGTAAAGACAGTTGTAACCAGCAGTCAAAACAATAGTGTCATTTTGAGATTCTACAACAGCAAGCATGAACGATCAGCCAACAACTGAGGAAAAACAACTTGGGAACCACTTATAAGTTGTTTTAGCAAAATTGTGTTTGTACAATCCAAACAAACTGAACTCCTTTCTGAAACAATAGAAGTTATATCATAAAAATGTGTTAATGCAAATATTATATTTGTCAATTCAGCAGTCTCTTGTTGGGTGGTGTGATGATTACAACTGGACCCGTTTGGATGAAGATTGTTGGAGGATACAGGGAGTGGTGTATACAACTGGACCTGTTTGGGTGAGCATCTTTGAAGGTTACAGGTGCAAAGAGTCAACAATAGACCACTTGTTAAGTTTGAAAAAATTAATTCTACAACTTTCTTTTAAGAGAAGGTTC
Source organism: Leptasterias polaris (assembly GCA_037783415.1). Classification (NCBI taxonomy): domain Eukaryota; kingdom Metazoa; phylum Echinodermata; class Asteroidea; order Forcipulatida; family Asteriidae; genus Leptasterias; species Leptasterias polaris. The sequence continues at coordinate 539,211 of JAZGTN010000122.1, forward strand.
GTCCAACAAAGTTTGGCAAAGGAGTTAATGTTTCTAAATTAGCATCTGGTGAAGGTTTAAAATTGTCAACTTGAAACAATAACCATACAACCGACTAGTGGGAAAACTTCATTAGAACAGGTCAAGTTTTTCAGAAAAATACTTATGAGAAGCACAAAAAGGAAAACAAAAAATTGAATGTTGTGTCATGTTGTGCGCATGTTCAGTCAGATGAAGAACGGATTGGAGTTGGAGAAGAATTTTCTTGCACATGATAGCTTTCGAGCTTAACTTTACTGAGAACAACTGATGCTTTATTTAAAATATTTTATCAACATAATTTGTGTTCTACTGCAGACTGAGACGATGACCTAGGAGATGACATACACCCAATCTTGAGGCTGATTAACGCTTTATTGACTGTGTGCCGCCATCTTAAGCAGGTTTGCATCAAGTAGATTAAGATGATTTTAGTAGTCCTTGTGCTGAAATCCTTAATGAGATAAGATGATGCCTACTGGCAGAAACGGGTCATTCAAAAGATTTGGTAATGTATCGGTTATAAAATTACTTAGTTACTACCTACTAATAGGGACAACTAAAATCAAGAAATGTTGAGGATTGTGCACAATCTAAACTGCTGCTTATCGATAACTTTGCAAGGAAAAACGAAACGTGCATTAAAAAACAGATTTTAAATCTCTTAAGCAATAAAGACAGTTGTAACCAGCAGTCAACTAGTATCATTTGAGATTCTAAAACAGCATGCATAAGGCAGCCAACCTCTGAGGTAAAACAACTTAGGAACCACTTATGTTTGTGCCATCAAAACAAATATATCTCCTTCCTGAAACAATAGAAGTCGAATATTCTTGCAATTTATCATAAAGATGTGTATTAATGCATAGGATAAATTTGTATGTGCCTATTAAATTTTCCCTCAATTCAGTCTCCCGTGGGGTGGTGACTACAACTGAACCCGTTTGGATGAGCATTGTTTGAGAATACAGGGCAGGGTGACTAAAACAAGACCTGTTTGGATGAGCATCGTTTGGAAGATACAGGGCAAAGACTCAACAGACCGCTTGGTAAGTTCGAAAACCAAAAAACTTTGGCAAATGTGTTTGTTTCAGAACTAGCACCTTTGAGGGTTTCAAAATGTCAATTTGAAAGAATAACAATACAGCCAACTGGTGGAAAAACTTCAGTGCATTAGCTCAAAATAGAAAAAGAATAAAAAACTTTTAAAAAAGCACAAAAAGGAAAAACAAACTTGGAATGTTGTATGTGTAATGAGTTGAGGAACTAACTGATTGGAGCTGGAGAACTTCCTTTTCACATGCTAGCATTTAGACTTAGGTTTCAAATTGTGAATTTGAAAGAATAACCATACAACCAACTGGTGGAAATCTTCATTACAGTGGGACGTCAAATTTTTGAGAAAAAGATTTTTAAAAACACAAAAAGGAAAAACAACCTGGAATGTTGTGTCATGGTGTATGTGCACGTTCAATCAGTTGAACTAATTTGAGCTGGTGCACAAGCTAGCATTTAGACTTATCTTTTCCTCAGAACAACTGATACTTACATTAAAAAGAGTTCATAAACTTAATCTTTGTTTCTACTGCAGACTGGAACAATGACCTAAGAGATTACAAACACCAAAAATCTCCTCTACATGACTCTCCTCTACAAGTTCAACTGTTCAAATGACAAATGATGTTGATGCTACATTTGTAACTAACGCTTTCTGGACCGTCAATAACTGAAGGAAGACTGTGTTTGGATGAGCATCGTTGGAGAAATGGGTGCAAAGAGTCAACAGACCGCTTGGTATGTTTGAAAAACAAAACAGATTTTAAAACTTCATTATGAAGAGAAGGTTCATCTGACAAGTTTTGCAAAGGAGTTAAGTTTCATAATTAGCATCTTTGAAGGTTTCAAATTGTCAATTTGAAAGAATAACAATACATCCAACTGGTGGGAAAACTTCATGAAAATAGGTCAAGTTTTTTATAAAAAGACTTTTGAAAACCACAAACAAATTCAACAAAACCTGGAATGTTTTGTCATGTTGTGTGTGCATGAAGAACTGATTGGAGCTGAAGGAGAATTTTCTTGCACATGATAGCATTCAGATTTATTCATAAGAACAAATGATACTTACATTAAAAGAGCTTATCAAAAATTCATCTTTGAAAATTGTTTTATTCTCTACCACAGATTGAGACGATGACCTTTGAGACATATACACCCAATCTTGCTAATCCATCATTTTTCGGACTGTGTGCCACCAACAGGACTGGGCCAGGTTTAGCCAGATGACTCTGTTACAAGTTCAACTGTTAAATTGACATTGGGACAGGCTAACATTTAGCTTTTTGGACTGTGTGCATATATCTGAAGGACTGGGTCAAATCTAGCTAGATGACTCTCTGCTACAAGTTCAACCATTCAAGTGACATCTGGATGTTAACAAGTGAACTAACACTTTTTAGACTGCATGCTACCAGCTGCAGGACTTTGTCAAGTCTAGCTTCATGTACATGACTCTCCACTACAAGTTCAACATTGGGATATTGATACCTAATGCTTTTTGGACTGTTTCCAAATGTAGAAAGACTTAATCACCTACATTTTGAACTGAAACCGACTGGACCATGATGGCGCCTTACTGTACTAAGAAACTCGAGAAGACCAACTTAGGCCATGTCTGAATTTGCAGTTGCGGCTGCAAGCCACATCCGCAGTCACTAAATCAGATACAGCCAAGGCGTTATTGTTTACTCAGTAGACCTTTCTTGAATCCATCAAACTCCAATATCATATTGTACAGTTTAGCACGGTACTCAGACCAGATGATTTGATCAAATTGGCCTGCCTGGCCTCATGCCATGCATTGTTGGTTTATCATGAAAATCAAATTCATTCAATTAAAGTATAATACCCTTTGGGTTTTGATGGTGTCTGAGTAGTTAGGAATACAACTCAAGGGCCGTCACACAGAGTAATGTATAAGCAACTGGTTTCTGCAGGCAATCTCCACAAAGCGGCAAAAAAGTCACTTTACAATTTTCACATAATTTGTTTGGGGGGATAGTAAGACACCGAATGAATCATGTCCCTTGTTCCACTGTAGAATTCCTTTTGCATGCTGTACATGTAGGCCTACAGTTTGTTGCCTCTAAGTTGCATGTAAAAACTGCTGTGTGACTAAGCCTTAAAGATGGTACAGCTTTTGTAAAGACAAACAAACAAGCAGTCAAATCAGGTTACCAAAAATGTAGTGTATTTAAGCACAATTTATGAAGTATTTCTGCTCGCCGAAACCTTTTGACTAAAAGTGAGTGGGGAAGATTTGAACAAAACTTAACCCAAGTCACCAAATTGTTCTCAATCATGGCAAGAAAAGCTTGTGTTTAGTCATTTTATTATAGAACAAACTTTGTGAAATAATTAATTTGACAATCTTTTTGACAAAATTATGATATTGTTTACAACTATCTAGGTATTTGAGGTAATTTCACTTTAAAAGATTAAATCAATTTGAATTGTTCTTAGCCCTTCATCTGTACTAGTGAGGCAAACTTGCTCAATAATGTAAGATTCCCAACTACATTTCTCAGTAATGTGAGTTTTAAAGTGAATTAAAGTACAACTCGAAGGTTTGTGGGAATTTTCAAAGTGCACACTTCAGCGCAAAATAGACAGAATGCATGTTTTTGCAAAATGCGCAAGCGGGACTCTGTTGCAGTGCGAACACAAATCATGGCCACTATCACAACACCAGGACTTGGTTTCACAAAGATCTATGTTTGATGTCACAATACAAATCACTATGGTAATTACCTACTGAACTGACGGCTCATCTTAAGATGAATCTTAGTGTTTTGTGAAACCAAACCCAATACTTCTCGCTTTAACTTAACCCTAGCACTAAAACTATCAAAATATCACTCACAATATCACATTATTACCACCTCACCCTCAGCACCAAACACAATGCAATCTGCGCATTGAATAGCAAAGAATAGTAAAGCGTCATTATATAAAACATGCATTTTGTATACCGGTACTTGCGCTCAAAAACAGTTTTTGTTAAATTATAGATAATTCATTTTATTGAGTAAACATCCTTGTAGTTTGCGCTAAGTTTAGCTCTCATGACTCATGGTAAGACTGGTTTCCCAGTCTAGTTTTACACTGTTGCGTGTGTTCAGAGGTCATATGACCTGTGAAGCTATTTACATACATGTACATATGGAAATGAGAGTAAGATTTGTTTTGGATTGATTTAATAACAAGGTTGACCAATAAGGATAGAGCAATTGAGTGACTGAAAGTTTGGCAGGAGCAAATTTATCACAACTTATGTTTGTGAAAACTGTTCAACCGACCTCCCCTACAGTCGACCTTTGGTATGGTAATACCATAATTCAACATTGAATTCTTTTGGTGCACAAGCATTCATTTTCACCATGATACATGTACGTCAGAAAAACTTGGACATTGAACTGTCCTGTGTATTAGGGTTGCTTGTAGTGAATCCAATTGTCAGGTTGGCATGAGATAGCAAGCATGGGGCCAACACACGCGCTAATTTCCCCACAGGTTTTGTTAGTGTACCTATCCGGGTTCTTTATCTGTTTCCTGTAGTTTATCTGTCAAAGAATGATTCTGCAGCAAAGCCCAAAGTAAGCATTATTTATTTATTTTGATTATTGCCTGATTTGTCTTATTTTCTGAAGTAATTCCTTTGACTGTTGTAAACGTATTGTATTTTTTAAGAACCAGGGCCCAATTTCATAGAGCTGCTTAAGCACAAAAAGTAGCTAAGCGCAACAAAATTATGCTTACCAGAATAAGGTTACCAGCAAAACTTCCTTGTCACAAGTACAATTTGTGACTGGTATCCTGCAATATTTTATGCTAAAGCAGCTCTTTAAAACTTGGGCCCTGGTACACTTATCGTTACGAGAAGGAGGCTCGCCCAAATGTTTTCTGACATGTGTACTGGCACTAGTCTACAACACATTGTATTATATAACCTACATACATGTATAATTCAAAATAGCTCTGTACACGATTTTAGGGGGTACATATACAACATGTACAAGAGGAAAAAATAGATAGTGATTATTTTTGGTTATCCTCGGGCTTGTTCCCTGTAGCCCTATTATTATTTTTAGTTCTTTGTATGTATTGTTCATGTGAAAAAAATAAAAAAACATTGCAGGGGGGGGGGGAAAGACACCCTCTCAAAAGTCGGTATAGGGCAAGTGGTCTTGAGCATCAAGCTCAAGTTCACAGAGCTATACTTAAACAAACAGAAGTTTTTGCTTTAAAACAATATTCTGCTTAGCAAAACTAAGTTGGGTACTGGACAGTCAAGGATGTGGCATGGTAACATGGCTGGTAAGCAGCACTACGTGAGGGCATAAGTGAACTATTTTATATGAAGCAAAACATTTTTCTCAATGCTTTTATTTTAATTATTTTTTTATATTTGGCCATTGATACATACAGGCAGTCAAAATAACATACAGGCAGTCAAAATCAGATAATACTGCAAGGAAATAATATACTGTTGAAAGTGCCCTCATTTGGTCAAAAATACCGTCCATTTGGGTAGTTGTAACACTTGTGTTCTTGAGCAAGACATACTACAATTGCTCCTCATCACACAGGAGTAAATGGGTACTGCTAGGGTGAATGATAAGGTATGTGACGCCCACTTGGGCTACTTACTCAGAAAGAGCTAAGATGGCCCAATGAACATGGGTAGGATGTAAGGCACTTTGATACAATGTATAAGCGCCAAATGTGTTTTAACGTGTTCAAAAGGGCAGATATTTTCCCTCCGAAAAATTCAGATGAAGACATGGGCCATCTTTGTCAAGTTCACTTTTAAGGGAGACCATTTTGTTCTCTCAGCCACACAGGCTGAATAGGAACAAGACAAGATGGCTGCCTGGGTTTGCCCTTAAAATCTTAAGACGTATAGGCCTTACAATAAAGTCAGGGAAACCTGAATCATCAATAGTGTACATCTTTTTTCCCTTTAAAGTTGTTTGCCCTGCATGTCGCAAGCAGTATGAACAGAGACAAATGTCACATATTAGTCAACATTAATTGTCATGCACTTGACATTTTATTTACTGGTTTTTATGGAATTGTACAAAGAAAGGAATTATTAAACAGAACAATCCCAAACCCACCCAATGTTTTGTTTGATTTTGTTGGACTGAGGACTGCACTAGTAAACTGATTATGCTCTACATGGGATCAGGTATACCACCATAATCGGAGTTTATGGTGTTAATTTTATTAGAGTAAGGAAGAATCGCTCAAGGAAGTCAGTGTTTCCAAATACAAAATTGGTCGTCGAAATTGCTCACGAGCATTACATTTGCATGAAAAAAAAATCACTAAGAAGGCTGTCCAGACACATTGCTGGTTAGTAACTTGATCTCAGTCCTCTAGTTAAAAGCTAATAAAAATATAACTGGACAGTAAAATGTGTAATTGTTGTTTGAGAAGGGGGAATTTTCTTTGTTCTTCAAAATTCTTACAACTGAAAACCTTATTAGCAAGTACAAAGCTTTAAAATACCATCAGGATAGTTTTCAATAAGGGTGCAACTGGTTCACTTTCCCTTAAAAACCCCATCTTATTTCCTTTTTTCCCTAAAATATTCCTCCTGAAACACTGAAGTTGAACTTACTGCTCTAAGAAATGAACCCATGTTTGAATGCCCCAGAAAGTCCCTCTCCCCAATTGTCCATACAGAATCAAAGATTTAAATGAAGAGAAAGAAAGCAAAAATTGGAATAAGCACCACGTCATCTTTTCTTGTTCTTCTTTTTCTTCCCTTTGTCTTGGCCTCCTGCGGAAGACTCTGCCCCACCTCCTTGCTTCTGTTGTCTGGTCTTGAGTTTGGGAATCATCTCACTGATGTACAAAAGCAATGACTTTCCTGCAAATTAAAAAGATTATTCAGAATTAGTTTATATCGTGTTTTTGCAATGAGCTATTTCTGGAAATATACAGTCAATTTCAATGCATAAAACTTTATTCTGGTTCTGTGAATACGGTTAGCTCATTACATCATTATCTTCTTTAATTTCATAACAAACTTTGCGGACAAAACACTCTCCAGTTGCTATTGTTGCTAATCAATCTTGCAAAGTAACGTTTGTTTAATAATAGGGGTATAAAGTGCAAGTATCTAGGGCTGGATAATTTAGTTGGTAGAGCCCCGATAGGTTAATCTGGAGGTCGTTGGTTCTAGTCCCGCTCCAGTCAATTTTTCTTTGTTCAAACCCAAACTATTTAAAATATACCCAGTCAGTTTCCCTTGTGGTTTATTACTTAAAAAGGTAATCGAAACGCTTGATCAAACTAAAACATTTTAAGACAGGTTTTTTATTTTTTGAACTATGAGACCAATCTGTGTAGCACCTTATAAGGGTTTACAAGGTGCTGCGGCGCAATCAGCAGCCACCGCCAGAAACACTGGGACAAACCCCTTCTCTTGGCGATAAGTGTTAACTGGGTTCTTTTATGTGCATTACACAAAACACGGGACCAACAGCTTTACGTCCCATCCAAAGAATGAAGCAACAAAGTCTTGCCCAAGGACACAAGTGCCACGAACGGGACTTGAACCCACACTCTGCTGATCAGACACACCAAAGCTTGAGTCCGGTGCTCTTAACCGCTCAGCCTTGGCAGACCACATTTGAAAATCAAATTTTCATTCCCCCTCTTTGGTCTGCCAATGCAGAGGGTTTTGTTAGTTATGTTTATTAACTTACTGTTTGGAAACTGTTCTTTTACAGGTGTGTTGTCTTCATTTTTGAGTTGAACTCTTACTCTGCCACGAAACAAAGGATCTCTGTTCTGGTCTCGCGGGTAAAACTTTCCAGGCTAAAGAAAATCCAATAAGTTTAAGAGAAGATACAAATTATGGCATAGGAAATCCTGGGGCCGATTTGACAAAGAAAAAGTTTGATCTTAACTGTGAATCAATCTTAGTGCTTTGTGAAATCGAGCCCTTGGACCATCTACAAAGTCTCCCTTCCTAAATACAGGTTGTTAGCACTAAATGTTGTAAAGATTATCTTGTTTTTTTTAAGGGAGGATATGTTGTTCGGGTGCAGTTAGGGAAACAGTTTAAATACAGAATTGTTGGTGAACAAATATTATTTTCTTGACTCTCATGATATTTTAGACAGAAATATTTCTTTTGAGGGTTGGTTGGCGTGGTATACAATTTATAATTAGCTTATTCAGCTAACTTGAAACTAATATTTTTCACCAGATGATTACTACTGGCTAATCCTATGGATACAGGATCAGTCAGCAGTAATTGTTTGGGGGGGGGATATATTGAAGGCAAAATATATTCTACCTCAAGGTTACAGGTAAAGAAGTCAACAAGAACAACAAATGTTTAAGTCAAATTATTTCCTTGCAAGTGTAACCACAAGTGAATGGCTCATTTAAGTTAATCTTAGAGTAGACCAACACAAGACAATGTTACACATTACCTCAACGACCACCTGGAAGCCTGCTGCATTGCAGATATCTTTGATTTCATTGACTGTTGGGTTGTCTATTGCTTTATCTTTACGAATCCGACGTCCCTCTGGAATAGTCTTCCTGCTGTTGATGTAGGTCGGATAGATACAGATCCATCTGAAGCATAATTTAAATAAATAGTTACATGATAAAGTTCAAACATCCAATAACAGTTGCTCAGATCATAGCCCTGGTGGTAGTCAAGACCGAGAGGCTATCATCACTACGTACATAATGGGGTCCATATTAATAAATTACTTTATTTTTTTCTCTATAACCAGTACCAGTTCCTAAATCCTAGTAACACAACAGCAATTAATCCTAAGTTCGTAACCATCCAAATCGGGGACTGCAATCCTCGCACTGAGTGTATGTAGAATTTAGCGGTCACACTAAAAGCCGACAACTGACGATGCCTGACGACAACTGCCGACAACAAATTTTAAATGCACTTTCAAACAATGTTTAAACAAAAATAAACCGTGAAATATATGTGTAAGAGTCATATGTATCCAAATCACCTTCAATCTGTTGAAAAAGTTTTGTTTTTGACTGTAAAAAAAGGTTTTATTACCACGATTTAGAAACGAAAAGAAGTGTCCGCCATGATGCATCTGGAATGCACTTGGACGATATGCAAAGAGTAAGTTCTAAGGGCATATTTTTTTTTCTTTCTCTTTTTTTAACTGCTTTTTTTGTTCTTTCTTTATTTTGTCCTTTCCCTTTTTAAGACATAGAAATATTTACTGGCCGTCATTTTACTACTCTAGTTCCATGTTAGTTTTTCAAATGATACCGTTAAAATAAAGACAACTTAACTTGCCACCCCCCGCTGTAGTATAATGGTATCTTCTAATGTACGGTCCAAAAGCAACAAGGCGGACAGTACTTGTCGTTACTAATTCGTGGTAAAAAAAACCTTTTTTTACAATTAAAAACAATTCTTTTTCAACAGATTGAAGGTGATTTGGATACATGGCCCTTCAACATATATTTTACGGTTTATTTTTGTTCAAACATTGTTGTAAAGTGCATTTAAAATTTGTTGTCGGCAGTTGTCGTCAGGCCTTGGCAGTTGTCGGCTTTTAGTGCGACCCGAATTTAGAAAGGATTAAATACTATGATTATGAATCATAGTATTTAATCCTTTCTAAATTCGGGTCGCACTATTAAAAGCCGACAACTGCCATAGTCAGATAGTATGATGATTGAATATGACCATGATGACTGAGCCAGGCTCAGAGGCTGCTGGTTGGTTACCTAAATCCAATACGAGTTTTGTATGAGTTTAAGAATTAGATAGATACGACAGTTTTGGGTAAAAAGTGCCACATTGTTCTCATGGTATCAAAAAGTCAGAAAATGTTTTGTGAATGTTTTTTTTTCTTTCACGAAATAGATAAAACACAGTTTATACCACCATGACGTTAAACCCATATGCTTCATTCATTTTGATGATATTAAGTACACAAGATATGAAGGAAATACAATAATATGTGAGAGATACTCTCCATTATAAAAGTAGAGTACTTATAACTTCAAAACCAATTTTACCTTTCCTTCATTGCCGGATTTTTATCATCACTCATGTGCGCCATGGTTCGTGTTTGTAAATTGGCATTTAATTACTAAATGTAACATAGCGCCCTCAAGCGACCTTGTTGATTTATGACACAATGACGCCCTTTCTATAAAAGTTTGACGGAAGTTTCCTGCAGAGAGGTATAGAATAACATGATTGATGCCAGAGGTCTAAACACAATGAGGCGATGATTGTTTTGTTTTAGCTATTGCCTACCGTCCGGTGTACAATTTTAGTCTAAAGCAAGAGAGTCATAATGCGCCAAATTGAATTGCGGCCGTGCGGGAGCTCTGCGGGAGCTTGCAGTGTAGCCTGGACACCTTGTATATTCCATGCCATTACCTGACTGGCAAGCAACTGCACTTGTCATTTTATGGGACTTTTTACATTTGGTATCCTAATTTCAACATCCACTCAAAAGTTATCAAAGTAACAGCTGAAGAAGTTTTGCTGAGATGCTTCCTTTTTCATATCAAAAGAATACAGTGCGATCTCCATGAAATATAATAGTGTTTGTCTTCTTTATTGAGAGTGTACACATTATGCCTGCATGGTTGAAGTCCAGACTCTGTGGCTCTTTCGTAAACATTATGATGTTACAGGTTACATGGTCTGTAGACAGCGGTAATTCTTTATCCTGTGGGTGCAGTGTGACGTATTGGAGCCGGAAGTGCAGTGTAACGAACGTTAATGAACAAGTAATTGATGTATAGACCATGTGACCTGTGACATCACATGTTTACAAAAGAGCCACAGAGTCTGGACTTCCTGCAGGCACAGTTTGTACACAGCTCAATGGAAAAATACAATAAATCTTAAGTTTTATGGAGATTGTACTGTCTGATTTTTCTCAACTTTTGATATGAAAGGTGGACATCTCAAAAGCTGTACAGCTGTTGCTTTTTTAACTCTTGAATTTATGTGAAAATTATGACACAAAATGTAAATTTTCCCATATGGCCTAGCTGTGTAGTATCTTGCCTGTCAGGAAATGCTTTAGAATGTACAAGGTCACTATTTCTGTAAACAAAGGTAACACGGTCTATACCATTCGTTTACATTGCAATTCCGGGCTCCAACACTATGTCCACTAAAAGTCAAGTAAAATGTTTGAAATATTGAAATTTATCTGTACAAAAATTGCGATAAAAAAAATTGAAGACATTTTGAAATTGAAAATTAGTACACTTTTGTCGTCGTGTGAATTTCGATGATGACATCACTTTATAATTTGAAAAATTCATGGAACCATGTAAACATTTCTTTTCATATTGACTGCAGAGCTGAAAATCCCAGTAGTCAGTGTCATTGAACATTTCCTTGGTAACCATTTACTCAGGGGAGAACGGCTTACCTGTGAAGGGGACAGGTGTGTTTGGTGAAGAGGTTGCACTATAGTTTGTACGCCATCAATCTTATGGAATTTGTTTTATTATGCACCTTCCGCAAAGTGATTTTTACCTTCCAAAAATACCCACCAGATGGTAACAATTTCCTTGCTGTTAATTTAAACAAATACAAATTTTGTGGTACGGTCTTTTCTTTTTCCCAAAGTCTGTGCTATATAAATTCTACGTATAATTCTACAAAAGTTCATCATTTATGTAGGCCCTATGCGCTTATTTGTGTTTTTCTTCTCAAAGATTTTCTCGTCAACTCGAATAGACTTCAAACCTGGGACAACATTTAAGTGAACATTTGGGGCTACCACGCAGATCTGAACCTAGTTTTAACCTGGTTTTTAATCATTTTATGTGTTGTGTATTTCTAATTCCAGAATACCGGTAAGCCACTGTGCGCTGTAAAAATTCCATCGGCCTATTATTCACGTGTGAAAGTAAATTTCACTGGTAAATGCGTCCTAATTTATCCCCTCCTCCCTAACTTTTCAATACGGATCTACACCACTGTTTCAAAGAGATGGTGGGGCGATTTGCAACTCATATTTTATCAGTTAGGTTAAACCAAAATTTGTGATATTGTTTTCATCTAACTGGTGTATATGCTCCACCCTTCAGGGTAGGTGTACTACTGCTGATGACTTCTTAACAATGCCTCTCTGATGTCCCCCATACTGCTCTTTGAGTTAGCAAATTCTAGTCCTGTCCACTCGTTGGTCTTGTCTTCCTACTTTTTCTTCTGTACTCCCTTAACCGTTCTCCTTTAATAAAATATGTGCCTTGCCTTTTGAATGCACAGGTCAGACTTTGTGAAGTTGGACGTTCGGAGGATCTGCAGCTTGCCTTTGCTAGCTCGGAATAGACCTTATGCATTGACGTCACCAAGCCGCCATCTTAGAGGTAAACTGATGATGAAACAATGGAAACGCGCTGATTTGTACGCGCGGAGCACAAGACTGGCCAATGAGCATCTTTCTTTTGACCTCTAGTGAGGGCGCCCTACTCAAATGACGTCATATGCATAAGGTCTATAACAACATGGATACAAGTTCTGTACAAAAATCACCTCCGCTAAAAAGAAATAGGCGAATTGTATTGATTTTACTTTCAACTATTTTACAAGGTAACTATTTTGTTCAAAGAATAGTGACGATGCATATCATCTTTCATTGAAAATGACGCATGTAATATATCTCACAATCTTTTTCCAATGCTTTTGGAGGGGTAGAGAAATAAGGCTTGTGACTAACAACATGCCCCCCTGCATGGTGTACATTCACTATCATCTTAAGACGTTCCCTTAAGATTGACCGTCCAAACACCTTGATCACTGCCCAGAGTCAAGGATCTCAATAACTTCCTCATGGGTCACAAGACGGACAGGATGTGTTTTGCTCCAAGAATCACCTCCAGGCTGTCCGGGATGTTTCTTTCTTGAAAAGAAAGAGTTAAATATCCTTCCGAGACCCAGACACCAGGTTCCATAAAACTTACATTTACCTGTAGATTGTTGCTTTTTCCCCCTTTAATACTTTTCGTCTAAAAATAGTTCGGAAACTGTCTGAAATGGGTATGCACTCAATTTGCCTGACGTTTTGGGTGATACTGATAATCACTTTAAAATAAAAAATGTGAAGAAAAGTTGAAGAAAACCGCAAAGTGACTCAGCGTCACCCGTTCCCCCCGAACCTGAGATTTGTCACCGTGTCCCTGGAGAGACGTCAGATAAACTGCACCCCATCCCATAGTATACAACATCTAGAAGCAACCTTCTGTTCGGTTGTTGTAGTTTTAGAAACATAGCCTTGGTGATACAGGTAGATCTACACACAGAGGATGTTTCCTGTTGCTCTCTCCCGGCAATGCAGTTCAAGGAAAGTACGAAGTTGAAGCCAGCTAAACGATATCTCCACGAGCAACTGGGTGAGTTTTCTTTGAGCCCCCTCCCTTCCAACGCCACAATTCTCCAAAAGATAATCATTTATACTGCTTTTGATTGTTGCGCCGTTTCATTTCAATGCAGTGTCGGAGACCAACCACGCTTACAGAAACTGCTCAGGTAGCAAACCAATTTGGGCGCGAAACATTCCTGCAGGCCTCTACAAAGTTGAAACGAAACCGTAAACTGTTAATCTGTTCACGGAAAATGTGCCTTCTAGGCATGAAATAGTTGTACAGATAAAATGAGACCGAATATTACCAGTAAACAAAGTGATTTTGTTGACGATATTTGGGGGGAAAAAAGGATATTTGCAGGGTCTCAATAAAATCTAAACCACTTCCCGTGACCAGAAATGAGGTATTCGGAAACGTCAACTTATGCCAAAAAGCTACAATGTTTCTTAATTTCGAAATAATATGTTAAGGTGACAAATTCAAAAGTTGTGTTCAGATACTTGCATTTTATAGTGATTAGTGTGATGTGTCCTCCAAATTCTGATCATCCAAACTTCAACAGTACGTATGAAATTTAGTTTGTCAAAATAAGCTAAATTTAAGATGATTACTAATCACTTGATTTGTTCACCTTTAGATCAACCTAAGATATATTATATTGGTCCGGTGTACGCTCCGGGACCTCGAGCCATCACCAGAGAGGAGGGGAAGACATTCAGACGAACCTTCAACTTGGTTCCCTGTTCAGTTGATCTACTTTGTTGAACTTGGGCTTCCATAGGGGTCTGTTTTAGGAGAGAACAACCTCAACATTTTGGGATTTCTTCTTGATGATACCTGTACAAGTTGTGATGAAGATGTCGCCTATTTGGATGACTTTATTGTTAATCGAGGCTGATGTTATAACGGCGTACTGGCCACCAATAAGTAAAGAAACACCACTTGACCGGCCTGGTGATCATGCTTGTCAGCAAATAGTACGGTGAGTAGGTCTGAAACATTTATCGACATAACCACACCCTCCCTAACCCCAAATTCCTAACCCTAACTCAAAACCTTAACCCTAACCCAAAATTACTAACCCTAACCCTAACCCTAACCCTAACCCTAACCCTAACCCTAACCCTAACCCTAACCCTAACCCTAACCCTAACCCTAACCCTAACATTAACCCTAACCCAAAATTACTAACCCTAACCCTAAACCCTAACCCTAACCCCAAATTCCTAACCCTAACCCCTAACCCCTTAGCCTAATCCAAAATTCAGAACCCTAACCCTTACCCTAACCCTAACCCCAAATTCATAACTCTAACCCGCTAAACCCTACCCTAACCCTATAACCCTAATTCCTAACCCTAACCCCAAATTCCTAACCCTAAGCCCAAACCCTAACCCTAACCAAACATTCTTAACCCAAACCCCAAACCCTACCCTAACCCTATAACCTAATTCTTAACCCTAACCCCAAATTGCTAACCCTAAGCCCAAACCCTAACCCTAACCAATATTCTTAACCCAAACCCCAAACCCTAAACCTAAATTACTAACCCTATAACCTAAAACCATAACCTTGACTCTTAACCCTAACCCCAAGTTCCAAAATATTGTAACCCCTTACCCTAACCCCAAATTCCTAACCCTAACCCTTACCCTAAACGCCAATCCTAACCCTAATCCCTAAACATAACCCCTGGAACCCACAACCCTAACCCCCAGCCTTAACCATGACCCTAATAATAATCCCTAGCCCTTACACAAATCCCTAGCCCACCATCTAACCCACAAACCGAACCCTAAACCTAACACTAATTCCTAATCCTTACCCAACCCCTAACCCCAAACCCTAACCCTAAATCTAATTACCCTAACCCTATAACCCCTTATATACCCAACCCCAACCCCAACCCCAACCCTAACCCTATCCCCCAACACTAACCCTAACCTATAACTCTAACCCCAACCCCAACCCCAGTTTATTTTATTTGTTGCTCCATGGTTTGTGAAGTTATCAATTATCCCGATAATTGGTTCTGTCGAAGAACGCTCATCAAACTTCAAAAAGTGTTTTGAAAAGACGACCTTTTGAGACAGTGTTTTCCTTGAAAGTCAAAACACAAATCAAAACAATTCCATTTTCACTCTGAAATGTTATAAACAAACATGGTCGTTGGCTGCTTGAACACCAAACCGGTTGTTGAGAATAAACCAACTGTATCTTTTCGAAGCCTTATTCCTGAGAGGAGATATTTTGATTGCTATAATTGATAAATATAAACCAACCTATATCTTGACCATGCATCACCGGAAACCCTTTTAACATTTTCATAACAAGCTAAATTTTTCTGTTTTGAAAAAGTAAGGATAAGCCTAATTCAACTTCCCCATATATATGTTGTTTCCACTTAACATTACACACACACGGTATCCTCATGTGCGACTGCAAGGGGGCATGCATTGTAAATTGATGTTTAAAAATCCTTTAAGATTGGATTTAGGAAAATGTACGCTGCAAAACTGGTGTTAAAATCGATACCATAGGTGTTGTCACTTGTAGATACCCAAGAGATTTGAAAAAAAACACCAGAGTAATTGTGTTTGCAGAAACTAGTGTTATTTTAATATCCTAGGTGTCAATTATTTATTTTTTATTTTTTTTTGGGGGGGGAATCTACTATAATGTGACAACGCCCATGGTGTCAATTTGAACACCCCATTTTTTGCAGTAAAGAATAATAACTAATTCTTATATAGCGCATTTTACAATAACGTATCAATGCGCTTTACATTAGTGCCCTGGTCATTGGGCCAATAACAATCCTTTTTAATCTTTCTCAGCTCCCTGGGGAGTATACAGCCCTGGGCTGCCGTGGCGCTCCGAAGGCTTTTTCAACCACAATATCAACCTCTACCCTTGCAGGTACCCATTTATACCCCTAGGTGAAGAGAAGCAATTATAACAAAGTGTCTTGCTCAAGGACACAAGCGTCATGACCGGGATTCGAACCCACACCCAGATGACTAAACCACCAGAACTTGAATCTGATACTGTAAACCATTCGGCCATGACACCCTATAAAGAACTATTACTATTTCACCTCAATTTCCTCAAACAATCATGTCGCTAGTCATAGAGGGCAAACTCTTGATTTTCATTAACTTTGGAGTTTTATTTTGAATTTAGTTTCAGAGAGTTGATCACAGTCCCAACAGTGACAGTATCCCATCATCGCGTGTTCTACGCACCGTGTGGTGATTTCATCAAACTGTTCATGTGCACCACCCGAAGGTAGGCAGGCCTGTCTATCAAAATCTTCTTCTAAAACGCGTCAATTTTGTTGATTGTGATTTGGAGAACTTTTGATGTAAGACTGTCAACATTATATATTGGTTATGATAGGTTTTAAACTTAGAATTTGTGGTAAAACATTCTAAAAACTTAAGTTTATTGTAACATCTTAATAACCTGTACGTGTGTTGGTTCTTAAAAGAACCGCCGGTGAGGTATAAATCGACGTTTCGATAAGTTTGTTCTTATCGTCTTCAGGAGATTTGTAGCTTTTTCCTCGAAACAACTAGTGGTTAATTACTGATCGAAACTTCCAACGTATGAAATGTATGACACTGGCATCAGCGCCATGTTTGTATTAGCCTAAATGTTTCTGTCCATCACTGGTCGAAGGCAATCGAGAATCTGGTCATCGAAGGGTCAGAGGACATCCGTTTGAAGGAAAGCCCGACTAAACATGTCTTAATTAGTCTCACCCTGTCAAAGTGAACCTTTCCGAGGTCAATGTTGTAACTTTGAATTAGCCAACCACTGTAGTCGACCCTGTTTTCTTGACCAACAACAGGTTATTTCGAAGAATCCATAGCCATGATTCCATTTGTCAGTGGGGTCTCTAAGGGGGAGCACAGGGGGCACGACACCCCCCCCCCCCCCCCATTGATGTCTTTGCCCCCTTTTGACATCTAGAATTTTGAGGGGGAAAATAACTATTTGAGTAAAAACGATTCGCACCTACTTCTTTCAACACTGACCATTTGTCACAAAAGTATATCACTTGTCACTGATGATAAATGAGACTTAATTATATCATCGCCATACTCCATCCAGTCAGGGCATTCCCAAGGACATGCTCGTTACCTTAGGAAATACAAAGTTAACAGTATATTAATATAAAACAATTTCATACTGCATGGATGGGGTTTGTGCGCATGTGGAGTATGAAATTCCATTACAAAGTCACGTATAAGAACAATCAATTAGTGAGGTAGCGATAATGGATGGGGGCGATAAGATAGGAAAGTCGGCCATTTTGTCCGATAAAGTCGGTCTTTTCCATATTATGTTGATTCAGATGAAGAAAAATACTCACAGTCGTGAGTTACAATGTTGGGATTTCAATCACGTTTTTGTCTCTTGCCCAATCGGCGGATGTAAGCCCTTGGTCAAGGTATTCTCTTAAAATAGTGTCTCTATAAGTCACTGAGTTTTGTGATGCACTCATTTCCCAATAGAGAGTCATCGTGAAAGTGGGGGGAAAGTTACAAACCTCAAACCTCATTTTAAAATGGGGAAAAAATGTGATTTTAATTTATACTTTTAATTTATTACTAATTCGAAATGTGACGTCATCGGACGTTAAAAGCAAATGGGTCGATCGGTACAATTCAGAGAGTAATTTCTGCGCAAATCAACACAAACTGCACTATTGTAGGTTATCAAACACAGTTGCATTTTACACCATTTTAACGTGAGTTTAGAGACTTGTAATTGTTTTTTCCATTTTCACAATAGGAATCTATCTATAATGGAAAATAAGTGGATCACAAAATTTAATTTGACTTTGGAGCCATTCTTACGTATTTTTTTCTGGATAATGTATAGTGTTATAATAAAAGTTCGGATTTTCCACAGGAGTAAGTTTTAAGGTAGCATTGAATCATGAACATTAATAATGTCATTTCTGGAATGATGTTTCTCACGTTTATTATTTTATAGAGCGGTATACCAAACTACTTATAAACGAGAAATACGGACGGGATACAAAATACAGAGGGTGTGCTGCCCGGGATACATGACTAATGGGACATTGTGTCAACGTAAGTATCAATCATCATGTCTGAATTTTATGTTCAGGTTAATTCGAGTTAAAAAAATAAAATGTAAACCTAGGTGAAAGAAAACATCGCTGTTTATGTTTCTGTAATTTATTTGTCCAGAAAGATGAACCTAGACAACTAGTAAAGGTTAGTTTATGTATACGTTTAAAGAAAGAAGAAAACACCAGGTCACAGGTTAAATGGCTTCTTACTGGCACCCCAATCAAAGATCATTGACAAAATTGGGAGACGAAAGGGCCAGATAGCTCATAGACTGTTAATCAGGCGCGTTAATCCGGATGTCGCAGGTTCAATTCCCGCTCTCGTCATTGTCCATCCCCAAAATTGAAAGCATTAATATAGTAACAACTTTACAGGGCAGAAATTTACGTCATCCACACTTTTATTAAATTATGGTTTCACCATGAATGTATAAAAATTATTCCATGTTAAAACCTATTCGTTTATTTACAGCCTTTGTCCCCAAGCCGTTTACGAATACTCCAACTTTATCCATTTTATTTACAGCCTGTCTGCCAGGATCCTATGGTGTAAATTGCGCCTTTACATGTTCATCGTCATGTTTGCGGTCCGAGCATGGCTCCTGCCGTCCTGTAGACGGGCGATGTGCATGCCTATCGGGATACTATGGAGTCATGTGCGAAGAGGGTAGGTATCAGACTTTGACATTTGAATTATGAAGCGCAAAAATAAAAGGGAACATGCTTTCGTACCTTACCACACCAGAAAGGTTATTATTTTGGCTTCAAGACGAGTCGATTCTCAAAACTTTAGATCGGACGCGGAGTAGACTTTTGATAACAATTTCTTGCAGCTACACGGAAGAAGCCACATTTACTTCGGCACTTAAATTTGTGTTTATGCGGTAAAATGTTTTCCCGGGATGTTATTGAAACCCCTTTGGCATTTCTGTTCAGTCAATTTTAAGTGAAATATTTCACTTTGTTCTCCACTTTTCAGAAATACTATTTGTGAAAAATTAATGGTTTGACAAAAAGATAATCGTATTTACACTGCTTCTAGAACGTGAAGGGATGGGGTGAAAAATACTTAGATAACAAATTTTCAAGTAACACAGTATAAGGGTAACTGGGTAAATTAAAAATAATTTGGGGTTGAACAAAGAAACATTTACCAGAGCGGTTTGAACCTGCGACCTCCAGATCAACTACCTCCGGATTAACTCTACAACTGAGCTACTAAAAGTCCTTTTGTTGGTTGTCTTGCTACTATTTTGTCAATATATTTATTTGGGTGTGCCAGTCAAAAGCCAATCAATCTGTAACTACCGTAAAGCCAGGGATCGCACCCAAGTTTACGATACAACGTTGGAAGCGGCAGCCAGGGGAACACCCTTAAGGGAATGCGACTTATTTGTCTTTGTTCAACCCCAAATTATTAAAAAATTTCGCAAAAATTGGTTTCTTAACTTCGCTCGGGGTGTCAATATTGTTTTTGTTTTTTCATCCGGTTATGCAGAGTGTCCTTCTGACCGGTATGGTCCAGACTGCCGCCACCGATGTAGCTGTTCAAATACGGCGTCATGTGACAGCGAAACAGGATTGTGTCGATGCGATCCTGGTCAACGGAACGATCAATGTCTACTGGCGATGAGTTCAAGATGTGAGATGCGATACAATGTTGTCAAATTTTCTCATACAAATTTGTGAAAGATATTCTATAAGCTTAATATAATTATTTACATTCGAAGTGGTTGAAAAATTGTATTACTTTTCAGATTCACTCTCAGTTTCCAGGAAGAGATTATTTGCCCAGTGCTTGACCATCTACCGCCATGGCTGAACAGGATATACTGTGAAAAGCTTCAATCCAATACGTCACGTTGTTAATTTTTTTATTTTTATTTTAATGAAAAATATTACAAAAAGAGTTTCTTCACTCCAAACTATGTAATCATTTATATATATATATTTTGTATAATCTCCCATACAAATTTAGCATGGGAGGGCACAAGAAACTTTCCAAACTTAATTTTAATTATTAGGCCCTATATCCTTTTTTTAAAGGCCCGTGTTCAACATTGTTCTTGAATAAGTTGAGAGGTGTTCATAATGCTGTTTGTCATCAATGACAACAAAATGAGTACATGTTGTAAGCTTGATGTAAGCTTCTTTTTTGTTTCTATTGTTTACAGCTGATGGCGATACACGATCATCACATCCATTGACCATGCTTCTGTTCTCGTTGTTCCACTTCTTTACGTACAGCTAGTAGTAGTTGCAGCGTTGTATGACTACTTCAAGGCGCCACCCCACGACCTATTTTGGACACTTAGAAAGTTGTCAATGTGGATGCACATGAAAAGACTGGGATCAAGAAAGGCCCAGTGCTTGAGGATTTATAAGAATGAAAGGTCTGGGTTGTAGTAATTCGTAATTTAATTACGTCCACCGTTTCACCTCTACCGTCAAAAGCCAAACTTACAACGATTATAAACGCGTGAGGGAAAAAAGCACGATGTTTAGAAACTACTCTGCTGAGACAAAGCAAATGAATTTCAATAAGCTTTACACCCTTACAGAGCCCATCTTTTTTTAAACATCCCATTTTGAAATAAAATTAGATTATTTATATTTTTTTAAATAATGTTTCATATTCTTAACTATTTTTGGGGTTGAACACACAATAATTGGACTGGATGGGATTTGAACCTATAACCTCCTGCTTAACTTGCGTTCGCGGTCTGCCTATTTCTTTGTTCAACCCCCAAATTTACTTAGTCACTTTCCTTTGTAGTTTATTATTTGATATTTAAAAGAGTTGAATCCTAGTGATCCGTCTGCTGCCACTTCAGGTTGTATTGTAAAAACACGATCCCAGGCTATAGGCAATTGCATGCAGATAGGTTGTGGAATGGCTTCTGAGTGGCTTCCGAACACCGCCAATAGGGCTATATAGATGGCCAATAATTTTTCTTTATCCATCCCCCAAATTAATTAAAATTCACCCAGTCAGTTTCTCTAATTGTGGTTGAATTACTTTATATATATTATGTTTGAAATTTGTTAATTAATTTTTACTATTCTCTTTGTAAGAGGGGTTTCTGTAAAGTATGAAACGAAGAAATGAAGTAAAAATTCTTAAAAAAATATGTTCATCGCTTGAAATTTAGACTGACGAAGATCGGTTTTGACTGAATAGGCCAAGGTATATCTACAATTAGAAAAAACCGAAAGCTTATGCCTATTATATAATATTCCCAAACCCATTTGCATACAAAATGGGATCCAAGTTCGTTGGGGTCCTCACTCAGGCTCAGAGTCAAAGTCAACCAACCAGAGCTTTCGTAATGAATGTCCTCACCTCGTCTAGACACCCGACGGCTGTTTCTTTTAAATTTAACCTTCGACCCAGACGTCCCTTGGCATCGATTGTGTGTTAACGATGTGCGGACGGACAAAAAGAAATTTGTACACACTTTTGTGCATGCGCGTATTTTCACTGTCAGCAGCCACCACACTATACTATCGAGCCAGTATGGACAGAATCAACAACAATTCGGTCGCATGAAACCGCCCCTTTTCACCCATTTTTAGGACGCTCTCGGGCGTCAAGCTGTGAAAAATGGTGTTCGAATCGCTTGTTGTGGACTTGCTGAACCGTTTTCTGGGCCAATATATCGAGAATCTTGATGCATCGCAGTTGAAACTTGGCATTTGGGGAGGTGAGTGTTTTTGGTCCACAGATTTGATCTTGAATGAAGTTGAAATTCAATGAAGGACAACAATGAGGTTCAATTTTATTGAACACGTTGAAGTTATAGAATAAATTACAGTGTTAATTCAGTTCAGTTGTTCGTTTGTATTGTAACATAATCAGTGGTCATAGTCCATACTTGTTCATAATATTTATAAACGATGCGACTCGTAATGTTATCACTCATCACTTGTTTACTTAAAAAATGTGCATGTTATGTTTATAATAATTATTATTAATAAGACTCGCATCTCATCTCCCAAACAAAATCTCACCACACCCTGTGTTCGTGTCGGGATAATCGTAACCCTCTACCCCTAGTACTATTCTCTACCTCCCACCATGCACTGTTGGGGCGGAGGATGGAGGGTTACAATTGTCGCAAATAACCCTCGGAAATGAACATGATGAAGATGACTGGAAGATGACTAATATTTATGCAGCTGTTGAGTTATTTTAACCATTCCATTGCTCTACGTTTCTACGAGTTATCTATTTTTATGTGGAAATAATTCGTCGCTGGTCCCACGAAGTGACCTGTTTGGAGAAAGTAACAGTTGAAGTTGCACTGTTTTTCAAACTGCCGTTTCGAAGTCTGCGTACAGTATAAATTTCATATTGTAATTTTAAGACCACATAACGCTGACTTTTTCATTCAATACAGAACTGCCTATGCTTTCATTCATACATTATTTTATGGGTAATTAATTCCTAACACAAGTCAATTCATGTAAATGAAATAACGAGTTCTGCCCGATGCCATGGAGGTGTCTTGGAGTTGAAGCGCCGAGTCACAGGGCAAAGAGTGTTGGAAATAAACATATCTTTCCCTATGAACAAGATGTGCAAAATAAATTTGAATTGATGTTGAGTTTACAAAGTTTTGCTCTATAAGAATTGTGCTTCTTTTACACAGTGAAGAAGTGTTTGTGTAACAAAACAGGTATTTAAATGTTTGAAATGCTCAAATTTCAAATTCTTTTCTGACCTACATTTTATGAACTATATAAACAAGACATTATGCGAATGGCATGTTTGTACATGCAAGAATGCTCAATACCATGCGTACATTTTAATTTTTACCATTACTCACGTGGTATTTCACTTAACCTACAACAGTTGTGGATTTTCGGCCTTCAAACATTTTAAAAATATAATTAAAGGCACCTGGCAGTGGTATTTTTTCAAAATAAAGCTTTTGTCATTAATATATACATTTTTATGAGTGGAATGTGAATAAACAATTTACTAAGGTTAAAAAATTGTATTTTTCTTTTAATTACAAATTAAAAAATAGGCCCCCCTTTACATGGCGCTGTTCGTGACGTCAATCGAGGCAGGAGAAAATGTGTAGTCTGGCCCCGTACATTACGTCTGGGTACCTGATCAGTATGATGCGTTTTCGTATTCGGACGATGCAATCCTAGGACAGTGTACAGTCGACTAATACGAGACGCCAGTTTATACGAGGTTTTTCACCGGTCCCGAACTGTCCCATGCGCGTTTCTATGTCTTAAAAACGGAAGTACGAGCATGGTCATTAAACGAGAACACGGATAATACGAGGTATTGTTTTTCCACCAGAAACATTTCGCTGGTAACCTAAGCTTCACTGCAACTTCCCTTGCACACTACTACCAACGAAAAAATCCCCGGGCTATCCAAGTGTTCGCTGCATAGCGCTGAAAACGACGTCGGACCGGACCACTTTGCCCTCGTTAGCCTAACTTTCGATGCCCGTAACTGCCTATATTTGGGATCTGCAGGAAAAAAATGCTGGCTGACCCCATCTTTAGTCGTTTTGCTGCATCCAGCAGCAATTTTCGCTGGAAAAATGCAAGAAAAAAACCCCTTTTGGATAACCAAACGAAACGTACAATCTCACTACTTGCACGTGTATATACAACGTAAATGCAGGCAAGTTCGAGTGGGGTCGATGTTGAATCGAGGCGAAGTCTTCCTCGATTGACGTCACAAAAAGGGATGGGCGGAGTCGCCCCCAAACAACTTTATCTATTTTTTTAACAAATAAATACTGACAAACAATTACTCAAAAAATTGTTTTATTGTTAATATACATATACTCTTATATTAAAAAAAAAAAAAAATCTATTTCCAGGTGACTTTAAGGCACAGAGACTTTCCACAACATGCATGAAAATGTTCCTGTGGACAAAGAGATTTGTGTAGACTCGTAAAAAGGGTTGATTTTCTAACGGATTTACAACAGGAAATGGCTTGTCAATACCAGAAACCAAATTGACTTATTCCTAAAAACCTAGACCAGATTACAATCAGATATGACTTAAAATTATAAAGCAGAAGTATCCTTCGTGGAGGTAGCCTTTTGTCAAGGCCATCGTGGCTTGGACAGCTTTGTAAACAGTGGAGCGACTTGAACTGGAGACCACGCGCGCGAGCCGAGCCACGAGGGCCTTTTCCAACTTGTTTTCGGTTTTTTTAATGAATTATTCATGAAGTATGAAACGTGCGTTATGCACTTCTGATTGGTTTGGACTTTTGCTACCGTTTCGGGTAGCAAAAGTCGAGATTATAAAGAAACACATTAGAAACCGCAAACAAGTTGGAAAAGGCCCTCGTGGCTTCTCCACTCGCGTGCGTGGTCTCCCATTTCAGTCGCTTGGGATCGCGGCTCCATGCCACGAAGGCCTTGACAAAAGGCTATCATGGAGGAAGAAAACTAGTGACAATGGTTGAAGGAAAGGAATACCTTATCAAAAAATAACTGCGTACAGTACATGCAATTTGCAAATAATCCTGTGGCAAAATCAACAGTTGCCAAGCTACCAGAGACAAGGCAACCACGAGGATTTAACCACAGTACTCTGTACATGAAATGGAAACAAGTCATCATATTTGTTTAGTGAATAAAGTAATAAGAATTTTATGATAGAAACAAAATCAAGATTTAACATGATTCTGAATTATGGGGCATCAGGAATGAATGATGAACTAGAGTAGTACCTACATGCTTGCCTACATGTACATATACTCACATGCTGCATCAACTTTGCTAGGGGGTGACTTTACTTCGGGGAAGGGGGAGGATGACTGGTAGCCCATGAAACAAAAGCTGTTTACCAGGGAAAGTGGGAGCTTAGAATGGGAGGCTTGGAATTGGTCATACGATAGAATCTGAGTCTACTCATTCTAAGAGTTAGGCCTAACTGTTCGCAGTATGTGGCAGCTGATCTGAGATTTGTAGCAGAGGTGAGTGGGTTGTAGTCTGTGGCACACCCGAGATAAAGGAGAGGGGGGAGGGGGCTCTGATGAAATTGATCCCAGGCTGTACATGTGGACACCTTGATACATAAATAACAGTCATGTTCTCCCCTAACTGTATCGTTGCAAATCAACCTCCTAGATGTGTATGTAATGTTTTTCCTGAGGCTAAGGGGCATTGAATAGTAAGGACCTTGCTCTATCGTGATCTATCAATGTATGTAGACTACATGTATCATGTGAGCTAAATTAATTCTTGAATTCCATTACCAGGCAGAGAAAATAAACGAGAAAGTAATTCAATTTTCATTAAGAAAATAATCAATGTAAGATAGAGTGCAAGGCTATGTGTTAGGTCATATAGAGCAAGGAATGGTTAGGTGTGCACTTGAAGCCAAGCGCATGCATATAATGTACCCTGGATGGAATGTAAATTTAATTCCACCTTACTGTGAACAGTAGGAACTCTACTCTGACCTATGGTGGACACTCGTACACATACTGTACATTATACGTGTACAACAAGAAATTCTACACAGTGTATGCCCATTGCCCATCAGTCCACTCTAAAAACTGATATTCAACAAATTCCAGACTTTTGTCTACATTCTGACTTTTTCTAGTCTGCCTGGTGAAGAAAATAACCTGTTACTTTCTTCAGATTAAAATAAATTATGCTCCACTTTCTCTAGTGCTCCTTGAAATCTATTTAACTCCAGGGGTTACCAAAAAGTGGAAAATGCCATTATTTCATTCAAACAAACCTTGTAAAAGTTGGATCCTAGTTTCAGACCTTTTGTTTAGCAATGACTCTCACCCCTGATGTAATCTAGGTACAATACAAATATATACAATTGTATAAACTGTTAAAGTGTAAAAAAGTCATTATAAGATGGAACAATAATGTAAAATATGTTTTTTAGTTACAGCTTTATAAGATAGATAGATGTTTTACATCATCTAAATTTTCTTTAGTGGCGTGTCGGGGCCAAGCGGATAAGAGCACCGGGTTCAAGCTCTGATGTTTCTGATCAGCAGAGTGTGGGTTCGAGTCCCGGTCGTGACACTTGTTTCCTTAAGCAAGACACTTAACCATTATTGCTTGTCCTTCGGATGGGACGTAAAGCCGTTGGTCCCGTGTGTTGTGTAATGCACGTAAAAGAACCCAGTGCACTTATCGAAAAGAGAAGGGGTTCGCCCAGGTGTTCCTGGTTTGATTGGCTGCATATTGCGCCACAGCACCTTGTAAACCTTAACATGGTGCTATGTAAAGGAATAGGTCTCGTATTTCAAAAAGTAGCTCCACATATATACCTTGCAGGAAAATATTGACTGTTGAAGCGCCTTGAGCGTCACTGAGTGACGGATATAAGAAGCCACTATTATTAACTCAATGTTAGAAAAGATGACAAGGGTAGAACAAGTGAACCATAGGATTTTGTTTGTAAACATCCCAGCAAAATGTGTTCAACTGTACTCACAAGTCATAAACAATCAATGCAAATAATAATGATAATAAATTGAACAAAATGACTTTAAATATTGTGTGTGTTTTTGTTAAATTTAGGAGATGCTGTTCTTCAAAATTTGGATGTGAAGGAAGGAGCTCTGGTAAGCACATTTATGATTGTCATATTTTATTAAAATTAATTAAGGGTTATAGACTTAAATTTTACACTGGACCGCATGTCCGATGCCAATGATTATAGCATCGGCCAGTATGCTCATAACTGGAAAAGTCTAGCGTTTTTTTTTTTTTTTTTTTTTTTTTCAATGTTGACTTTCAGTGTGATAAATCTCTTTCAGTTCTGTTGAGTATTGAAGAATTGTTACCCATAATAAAAATGAGATAACTCTTCTCATTGTGCTCCCTCAAATTAAAATGCTTCAAATGTTAAACTCTGTAGGTATTATTTTTTCTTTCTCATTTCAATTCTGGTCTTGCAAAAGAAAATGTCTTGTGGACCCCCCCCCCCATAAAAAAAATAAAATAAAAAATAGAAATAAATAAATAAAATCAAGCCATGGGTTACTGTACTGCACATTTATACTTTTCATATTTGTCCGTATTTCTGTTAGTTGCTCTGACTTTACCATGTAAGTTTTAAGTGCAAACTGTATACACAAAAAGGCAACATCAACAAACATACTGTATCAACCAATTTCTCCTCCCCAATCAAACAAACAATAAACAAATAAAAATAAAACAAAAATAAAACAAATCAAAACGAAAATAAAATTTAAAACAAAATTTTAAAACATCATTTAATGAATGGAAGTGTGGTTTAAATGTGATACTTGTTTGTTCTTTTCACAGGAAATGGCCCCTTACATTGCCACCTGTAACAAGCATTTGAATTAATATTTATTTCATATATATGGCCTTGAACGTAATAAAAAGGTCTTTGTCTGGTATATCCATCTAGCACAGCGCTTGCTCTGAAAAAAATACAACAATCATAGAGTGGCCATTTATTTGTGCTAGTCATTCCAGATGCTTTGTTGTTTTGCACACAAGTGCATCACCAATGACCATACTGATTAGACATGACCTTGGGGGACTTGCAGTGAGTGGTGGCTACTCCAAAGGGATCCCATTGACACTGTGGTTAATAGACCCACAGACCCAGACCCAAGTCTCAACCAAGCAGCTATCATCATTGTAGCTCATAATTTGCATGATACATGAGTGGGTGTGTGTGTAAATGAGATGCAGACCAATTACACACAGCTATACTGCTGCTCATAAGGATGTACACTGTGTATGGGGGAAGTGATTACAGACTGAGCGCTATAATTGTATCATTGGGTATATTCCTGGAGTGTTGTTTTACAAGGTCTATAAAAAACAAGACCCATAAAACCATAAAACCAACTTCAAGGATGAATTACCATTTTGATAGCTGCCCTGATTCTTAACAATCTACTGTTTTAAATGCAGGCAGTTTTTTCATCTGAACCTTTGAAGGAACAGAGTAAAAAGAAATTCTATCCTCTAGTTTTCAATAAAGACAACTTGAAATTGCACATCAAATTGCTACGATTGTATCACTATCAGGTTTAGGCCTGATTCTTCACGGAGGCAACAGAGGCAATTACCTTTATGCCCCCGGTCATTGCCTTGGTGCCCCTTGAAGTGTCCCAGTACAATTTTACATTTGCCTCATAAAGGTGCCCTTTATGAAGGAAGAACTGCATTGCTCCTACAAGAATGAAGCACCAAAGCCTGCAAGGTCCAACATCATGGTTCTGCTTACCACAGAGTTCTGCGCTTATGGCGCCCTGTAAACACATGAATCTATGGGTCATAAGCGCTTATGGCGCCCTGTAAACACATGAA
Organism: Leptasterias polaris; assembly: GCA_037783415.1. NCBI lineage: Eukaryota > Metazoa > Echinodermata > Asteroidea > Forcipulatida > Asteriidae > Leptasterias > Leptasterias polaris. The sequence continues at coordinate 568,077 of JAZGTN010000122.1, forward strand.
TCTATGGGTCATAAGCGCTTATGGCGCCCTGTAAACACATGAATCTATGGGTCATAAGCGCTTATGGCGCCCTGTAAACACATGAATCTATGGGTCATAAGCGCAGAATTTGGTGAGCAGAGCCGTAAAATGGGCCCAGGTCTGATATGAGGTCTGAATATTGTTTTGATATAATAATATTGACGTATTTTACAGCGCTGGTATCCACAAAAGTGCTCATGGCGCTTGCTCCAATAATAAAGTTCCTTTGTATTAATATATATGTCTTTCCACCACTTGTGCTAAAAGCAAGAAAAGGTGAAAAAGGGATGCTGCATAAAAACGGCAGCAGATTGGACAGTTATCCAAAATCTCTATTGAAATTAGGTAAAATGTTCATTCTGTGTCTTCAAGGCTGATGGCAAATATTTGTAGGTCTTTTCAGGTTTTACCAGTCAACCAGTATAGACAAAGACTACATGTGGACCATGGATTGTGGACTGAGGTCTTAAGTCTGTGACCTGTATGGAGGGCCAATTAGAGTAAAAACTCTTAAATGATAATTGAATCCCAAGCATGGAGTCAAGGTCATCCGAAATAAACAATTTTTGGCAATAAATTGACAATAGTACAACATGCATCACAACCTAATAAAGTTTGGTGAACTTGAAAGTGACCTACTCAGTAAAGCAGCCTGCCAGCCGATAATTTGCATAATTTATGCAGACAGTTTCATATCAGGGGATTGGTGTTATCATATCAAATCCTTTCTAGTCAAAAGGACCCTAACAAAACCAGCCTAAAATGCACAGTCCAGTGACCTTGCACAAAAAAGATAAGAGCTCCCTGGCTCTGTGTAGACTTAATTGGGGGTGTTGGGCCAGTCCATTATTGCTATAGGTGTTGTACGGCACTGTGTGAGGGTCCACTGAGTAAGGTATTTATAACAAAACAAGAAGGCTTGCATCTGAAACTGTGATATCTATTCTATTGAAGAGTGCTTATCGAAAACTAACTAACTGAATAATTTTCAATGACATGAACACACAATGAGGAGATAATCTGTAACAAAGTATTATTTATTTTCTTAAAATACAATCAATACATGAATACAGTATAATAAAAAAATGAAGTATACAAAAAGTAAGTGACACATTCTATCGTGAATACAGAGGGTGGGTTTGGGGACCAACCCCCAACCCCATGCCCTGAAACCAAAAATAAAAATTATAACAATTTTCCTCCCAGTGTATCTTTACTTCATCTTCGTTTTTTTCTAAAACCTGACACCGCCACAGTTTTGACGTTGGCCACCTCTCCTGTCTCTCTCTGCCAGTTGACAGCCTTGGCCCCTCGTGGAGCTGGCGATAATCAACCGCTTCCATGCGTCTCAATATCATTTCTATAAAAAATAAAAAAGACAAAAGTTAGGGCTAGGCCTATGTACTAAATAATCAAACAGTGTTTACATCAGTCAAAAAAAAATCTTACCTACATGACCTATGGATTTTTTTTCTAGTCCGAAATTATTGCATGTACATGTAGCTTAGTGTTCCTTCCCTCATGCACTGGCCTTGTTGGCAAAACTAGTATAAATACCCCTCTTATCAATATGGAAAGTTCCACAGTGGTCCATCTGGAAACGTGGCTCATTTTTATTTGGAAGTTTTCCGTTGAGCATGAAGTTATATCGTAAATATATACAGTATTACGGCGTGTATTGGTAAATAAAAATTTGTTACATTTCTTCTACAACATAAATATTGTAAAACTATGAAATAAATGTAAGAAACTTACTCACAATCAGGCAACAAATGCAGAAGAATCGGCAACGTTGATCACACTAAGCGTCCAAGACGATACCCGCGCTGCATACATGATGCACAGATACACGTGTGTGTGTGTGTGTTCGTGTGCAGCTCGCCGAGCCATGCAACGATCAATTTCATTAGCTTTCAGATCCACAATTTCTTTTAAAGTAAATACACGCGAGCCTAAACCTCAACCAATCACAAAAGAGGTTACATTGTTAGAAAGCTGACAAGCCAGAGAGAAATGACTCGAGAGATCTAAGCCCCCAGGTGGCGCTATTTAATGTTATGATTATTTTATTGGACCAGTTTTTGGCTACACGCGCGTTTTACACAGGAAACGGGTAGATTTTTGACCAAAAGTGCAAGATTTAACATAGTTTACGCGAGTGAAAATCAATTTTTTGTTCATTTATTTTTGCATTTTCTGAAAGAATGCAATGTTTGGGTCATAATGTGGCAAGATCTAAGGTATACTTTGTTTAATAATGTTGTGGTGGCGATAGATGCGAAAAAGGACCCGTTTTTCAATGTTTTTAGATACAATTTCTCATAGCGATGCCACATGAAAGCCTGTCCAGTGGCTTAGTTCCCCAAAAGAATCCATATGTATACTCGAACATGTATGATGGTACATGTACAATAGTGGCTGATACACGTAGATATGTTGATGCATAGAGAAAGGATCTGGTTGATGTGGTCTAGATCTTGCAGTATAAAGCTGCATACACTGTACAGTGTAAAAAATAAATAATTGTGTGAGTACAACAAGTACGCCCACATTGCTACAACAAGATGTCACATGTGGTTTTTATTTTGCACACAGTGTATACACATGTCTTTTAACTTTAAGCATAAGAACATAAGTCCTGGGAATCCGGTGATGAATTTTAGTTGGTGTCTAGGGACATGAGATTGACCCTTTTATCCATCAATGCCACAACCATGAGAATTGCATTACAGTTGACAATACTTGTGGTTATTGAAAACATCCACTAGTGGAAGCCTTTTTTGTGTTGGAATATTTCAGCATGAAGGTGTGAATAGTACATGTATGTGAATTGTGAGTTTTTATTTGGCCAGGGTTGGGAGTCTTTTAGGTTTTCTACATTCCAGAGAGTATTCAAGCTCACAAATCAAAACCAGCCGACCAAAAATGTGTTCTATTCGGGGTTTTCTTCAGATAGCTTATATGGAAACATGGCACTCTACACATTCTCTAACTAATGTACTTCACACATACGGGTACACTAAAGTCCTTTGCACACGAGCCAAAACATTTTGCTAAACATTTTTATTTTACCACTACACAGCACTGATTGTTTATTTTATTGAGCTGAGATCCTTGCTCTGTGGTATAGACTTCCAGCATACAAGGTTTGTTAAATTAGAATTATTCCCAATTAGAAGCAAACATTGTTTTTTGCCAAATGTAGACACCCCAAAAACCTAGTTTGCCAAATATTATAAACTATAATAGAGAATCCGGCACAGCAACATAGTGTACACCCAATTAGTGTTAAACCATATAACAGAAAAAAGACAGCTGAAACCCTCCTAGTTTATACCATGGAGGTAGAATTGTCTGCAGGGCATAACTGGGGGGGGGGGGGGGGACGTGTCCCCTAATTGATGTTCAGCCCCCCCCCCCCCCCCCCCCCATTTGAATTCTGGGATTTTTACTCAAGATTACAAATTCTCTAAATCAATTTTTTTTTTATAAGCTTGTACATATTATGTAGTAAATTCAATGTAAAAAAAAAAAATTATGTTTGCACGCAGACATTGTAGGCCCATGGTAGGCCTATGTCCTCATTAGACTATCTTATTAAAAGAAGAAGATGTAAATGGCATAACAAGAGCACTGGAGAGGCTTGTTTAAGACTTCATTGGTCAAATGGTGCACCTTCTTGTGCCCTCCATTAATGTTACCCTTCGTTTATGCATCTCTGACTGTCTTACCATACAACATGGTCAACTACAACTACATGTACATGTATGCCAGCCTGATAGTGAATACAGATCAATACATACATGTACATACATGAACTGTACAGTGTACATGTAGTACTGGTAAAGATAAAATAGATGAAGTTGTGCACCCAGTTGTGCCACGTTCATGCAATTGAATGGTTGGTCATCTGATCTCACTGTTGCCAAGAGTATAGGAGGATTTTTAAAGTTGAAATTTCTGGACTGCCGGTCGAACACCACATACACAGGGAAGTGTATTTAATCATGAACAAGGGCCTATACATGGGTACATACAGAATGTACATGCACAGATTATTTTATTATGAGTGAAGAAGATACAATGGTCATACATGCCCTTTCTCCATGATTATACTAACTTGAAAATAACCATACATTAAACACTAGACAAATTTCCCAGGAAAATTTAGTTGACATTTTTACACTTGAATTGCAAACCCTGGCAAACCCCTGAGGGATAGCCATTTCCCGGGAAATATAGCTACCCCTGTATGGGAGTAGGGTTAGAAGAGAACCCCAGGGTGGGTTAGCAATAGCATACTGAGTCTTCATTCTTCCCAGGAAAATTGCACAACAGTGTGAAGCGAACATGGAGTGGTTGTTGGGTTAAAACTCACCGGAATTTCCTGGGGTTTCACTTCCTGGGGATTGTCTCTGTAATGTGAAAAGGGCTTTATTGAAGTCTGTTTGTTTAACACTGTTCATGTAGATCTGCATACATGTATATCACAATCAAAACACCATTGAGCCATGAACAATTACCAAGTGAGCTTCGATGATATTCCACTTAACATTATGGTCTAATCAGGGATCCCATGCAAACTCAATACCAGGAGTAAAACATACACCAGTTATTTGTCCTCTCATTGAACGATATTGATAGCGGTAGGTAATTAATGCAACTCGAGTTGCGGTTAAATAATATCAACTGTGTGTTTATTTGATATAAAATTAAGTGGCCGATAGTGTTTAGTTGTCTGTACATTGACAGGCCTGATAACTCGATGTGAGGGCAAGGTATTTTTCCTAAGGAAAGGGCACTTTTATGGGGGACATTTCAAGAGGTACCAAGGCTATTGATGAGGGGCATGGAGGCAGACGTGTTGGCGTAGTAGTACAATGTATCTTTCTTTGCCTCCACCTCAAGGACCCTGGTTCGAATCCCGCCTGGGCCACTATGTGGATTGGGTTTTCAGTCCCTACCTGATTTCATTGTCTTCTCTCCGCGGGGTTCTTGGCTAGTATAGTGATTATTTTGCTTTTGTGAATCCTTGGCTTCACAACCAGAATGAATAAATAAAAAAATAAATAAATACATAATTTAGATAAATGGCCTCTGTTGTCTCCATGAAGTACCATTTGAAATATCAGTAAGGCCTATCTGTTGTTTTTACTGAAAAACATTCAATTCAATTCAATTCAGTTCAGTTCAGTTCAATTCAATTCAATTCAATTCAATTCTATAAAGATTTATTTCATGATGGTGGTAACAAAGACATACATCCCCCAGGTTATTTACAATTACATTATTATGTAGGTGTGAATAATGAATGTCACATAATAAACTCATTTTCACATTGTGTTAGGAGGATGGGAATTAATTTCCTCTTCCAAAAATCGATGATGTAAGAATGTCTTCTGTAAGGAAGACGATGTACAAGTAGTGTACCCTTGATGCCTCTTCATCCTGACAATGCTCTATCATCTCTAACTGACAAACACTTAAACACTTAGCATTCTCCTGCATACAGGTGCCTATAACACTCAAGGAGACAAGCTGAGTGTTTTTAATGTTTGGTGTACTGTCAAGCCTGGAATTACCTGAGGGTCACGGAGCCCATGGCCTCTGTTGCTCTGGTCTTGGCCTTGGTGCCCCTCCAAAAGGTTTCCATAGACTTCAACATTTTCCAAGTGCCCTTTGCAAAATGAAAATTGCCTTGTCCCCTCTAAGATGAAATTCCAGGCCTGTTCTGTTAACTTCTTAATGTTAATGGATGGTCTTTGAATTTTCACTTCAGCAAAATGTGCACGTTTGCAAACTTTGCTCAATTTAATTGATATGCGAGAAAATCATGCAAAAAGTCTTATAATTAATTGCAAGAACAGTAGTTTCCAATTCATAAAAATTAGAATAGAAAGCAAAAAGCGAACAAAAAACAACTTGTTAAAAATGCACATAATGTGTGTATGGAAGGCTGTGAAGTGTGCAAACACTTACATTGTAACAAACATGGTTTTTAATTGGTATTTGTGGCCAATAGAGCAAGGACGTGACCATCATGCAGTCTTTACATCAGTCTTTACTACATGTAGTCTTTTCAAGTCTTTGTTCGTAGTCTTTCAAGCAAACAAGCTATATTGGAGACTACATTTAATGTGTATAAGTCATTATGTTTGAGGCCATAGAGAAAGGACCCACAGATTGTTTTCTCTATTGTGAGGCTTAGTACATGTATTCTATGTACTGTTAGTGTTATGTATAAAAATACTGTACATACATACCTGAACTATGACATTGTATTTTATAAGTGTACATTCATGTCTAGCTTTATGTATAGGCCCTAGTACATAATAAGATGCCACGTCAATGGCATTCCTACAATACTCACAACACATAAATGTACTGAGTATATCAGTACATGTACATCGTATATGGACTATAATATACTGTACATGTATATTCCTTTAAAGTCATGAATGGATCGTGTAGGAGACACAATTCCTCAAAGGTCATTTGGAATGGGGCCACTTCAACGGGAATTTGTTCAGATCCACTTAACAAGTTTAAATGTTTTCTAATGCGCCTCCAGTTTGTAAAATGAATTCGGTATTATTTTATTAAAAATTTCTTAAATGCCGTAAAGTCAATCACCCATGATTGTATGTGATTAATGGACGTATGCAATTCTCCTCACAGTATGGGGATGGTTTCAGATGGCTAGCCAAATGTCATTCACATAAATAGTAATCATAATTATAAAGCCTAACCCTATAATGCAGGGCTCAAATTTGGGGAGAAAATACACAAGACTGCAGGGCTTATGGCTCAATTTTTTTACTTGACCAGAATTTTTTTCAAGACAAAAAAATGACTGGCCTCAGACCTGCGTTCATCCAGTGTTGGAGCCCTGCTGTGCACCTTAGGTGTGCCTCCTCTCCTATGAAGCACCATGGTCAATGATTAGGAATAAGAGTTAGCATGCTGTCCTTGATGCTCTCTGTATGAAGGAATTACTGACTAGATTAATTTGATTCAGTGAGTGGATCGGCCTGTCTAAATTAAATAATCCTGTAATATATAAAGATAGACTCAGTGTTTTTCAATGAGAGGCGTAATTATATGTATTGATAAGATATTTGTGTGGGTTTTTTTTTACCAGGCATGATATTTCTCCTACTTAAGTCTGATTTCCGATTTTTTAGCTCTTGGGAATTTTTTTAAATATTATTAAATAGCTTGAAAAGTCTTCTAAAGCTTACACTGTGTGTACATGTAGGTCAGCTTTTGTACTCAATGAAACGCAATATGTCCAAATCAAATCAACTGTCCAAAATCAGAAAAATTAATTTTCAAATTCAGAAGTGTAATTTTATTCTTTTTCGCTACAGGATGATCTGGACTTACCGGTCAAAATCAAGTCTGGTCATCTGGGTAAACTCACCCTCAAGATCCCATGGAAGAATCTGTACTCAGCCCCGGTGGAAGCTTCCATTGAGGGTCTCTACGTCTTGGTTGTACCAAATACAGGTAGGAAAACCATAATATCAATCAAATCTATCAATTTCTAGATGGAAATATTATTTCAACATTCAGATGCCGGACTGATACATGACCTACCCACGAACATGACAAATCAAAACTTACTATGTGACGTCCCACTTTGAAATCAGGCACTTCCTAGAAATAGTGAAAGAGTGAAGACAACTGAATTTGATATCAATGTGATGTGATGTCTTAAACATTCTAAATGTTGACAGGGAATACTTTCCTTGTAGGCCTAAATGACATTATTTGAAAGCTCTTATTCTCATCTATTTGATGATCAAATAAACCCAGCTTGAAATTTTGGCAGGAAGTGCCTGGTTTTTGTATGGACGGAGTGTCTCATGCAGAAAATTCATCTTTTTCTTTCCTACATCATATGATTTAAGATTGCATACAAATCATTCATACATATTTGTTGATTTTGGGTTAAACAAAGACAAATTGACTAGAGCGGGATTTTTACCTGCTTCAACATGTATGTGCAAAATGTAACATCTTTTTAAAACGGGAAGACAGAATTAGCTGTCTCAAAATTATTACTAACCAAATGTATAAATGCAAAAAAATAGTTAATGGCCTGACGTTTCAACCCTAGCAGAGTCTTTCTTAAAGGCTTACTTTTAAGCCTTCGAGAGAGACTGTGCAAGGGTCAAAACGTCAGGCCATTAACTTATTTTGGCATCTTTTTGAATCGGATTGAAAAAAAATTAAGCATGATAACAAACTTATGTTTTAGGTGGAATGAAACAATATTGAAGCGCTAAAAATTGATATGATATTGAATTGAGGCATGGTACATATAGCTGCAACAGCTGGCACCCACACACACAGTGTTAATTCACACTGATAGCATTCCATCAAATGACCTACAGCTTTATCTGAAAAACCTCTTTCTTTCTTATCAGTTTTTAAAGGGAGCCCAAGTTGTAGCAACTAATCAAATGAGACTGGCCTAATACTATATTTCATGAATTTTGTTCTATTTTTGATGATTGTTTTCAACTGTGAATAAGATCTCAAATTGTTTGATTTCCAATTGTTTGCCTAGATATCAAGTACGATGCAGAGAAGGATGTCAAGCAGAAGTTTGAGGCCAAACAACGGATCTTGCAGAGGGTGGAGGACACTAAACAGAAAGAGAAGGAGAGAGAGGAAGGCACAGGTTAGAGGTCATGACCCTTGTTCCAATTTACACCAGATAAGAAATTATTTAATCTCATTCAATAATGTCTACCTGAAGTTAGGGTTAATTTTAGTTGAACAGCAACATGACTTGATAGATGTAAATTTTGCATCGGGCATAAAGAATATTATTTGTTTTTTGCCTTTACACCAATGTGTATTGAGCACCGAGTCCTGTGAAAATAATCCACAGAATTATTGAATTCTTTTCCAGAGAAAGATGCCAAGTCTGACTCATTTGTGGAGAAGATGGCCAGTCAGGTGATTAAGAACCTACAGGTCAAGGTATCTGACATCCATATACGCTATGAGGACAGGACGACTAACATGAATGCTCCATTTTCTATTGGAGCAACACTTCATAACATCTCACTCAAGGTAAGAGAGGATTGCTGGAGCTGGGGTATGAACATCCTAAGGGTTATGTGCCTCACAAGTGATATGAGCCTCACAAGTGATATAAACCTCATAAGTGATATGAACCTCACAAATGATATTACCTTAAAAGCAATATGAACCTCACAAGTCTTATTACCTTAAAAGCAATATGAACCTCACAAGTCTTATTACCTTAAAAGCAATATGAACCTCACAAGTCTTATTACCTTAAAAGCAATATGAACCTCACAAGTCTTATTAACTTCAAAAGCAATATGAACCTCACAAGTCTTATTAACTTCAAAAGTAATATGAACCTCACAAGTCTTATTAACTTCAAAAGCAATATGAACCTCACAAGTCTTATTAACTTCAAAAGTAATATGAACATCACAAGTCTTATTAACTTCAAAAGCAATATGAACCTCACAAGTCTTATTAACTTCAAAAGTAATATGAACATCACAAGTCTTATTAACTTCAAAAGTAATATGAACATCACAAGTCTTATTAACTTCAAAAGCAATATGAACCTCACAAGTCTTATTAACTTCAAAAGTAATATGAACATCACAAGTCTTATTAACTTCAAAAGCAATATGAACCTCACAAGTCTTATTAACTTCAAAAGCAATATGAACCTCACAAGTCTTATTAACTTCAAAAGCAATATGAACCTCACAAGTCTTATTAACTTCAAAAGCAATATGAACCTCACAAGTCTTATTAACTTCAAAAGTAATATGAACCTCACAAGTCTTATTAACCTGACAAGTGATATGAACCTCACAATTGATTTGAACCTCACAAGTCTTACTAACCCCACAAGTGATATGAACCTCGCAAGTGATATAAACCTCAGAAGACTGTATATGGACATGTTGAGGACAAAGGACCTCTTGAGGGCTATGATTTTCACAAGTTGTACATATGAACCTCACAAGCAATACTTATTACCACATTTTCAAGTACTAGGCCTTTCAGTGTCAATTTTTGAAAATGTGAAAGATCTGAATCCAGCTCTGTTTATTTTATGCCAGGGTTAAAATGATGTTAAACTATAACACTATTGTACGTTTTCACTTATGCATACAGGGAGTAATAATCTACAGGTGTTTGTTGTGAAATTAATCGCCTCATTTTTATTGTGAATAAAGCGAATGATTGCAAACAATCTTTTATTTGCCACAGGTGTGTTCTGATTGGTTTTATCTGAAGGAATCTTTTAGGAATGAATGAAACCACATACATTTGTATTAAGTTGGTTTGTTATAACAATGACCTCCTTTGTGTCCTTAATGTCTGCTCATGCTACGGAGCATAGCTAAAGATTTGAATTTCTTTGTTAATTTTGCAGACCACAGATACCAACTGGAAGGAGTGCTTGGCGGATGCTGCAACTAAACTCATTTACAAGGTATGTAAGTTTTGTGTTAGTAAGAGAACTCATTAGATGTGTCGTGGCTGAGTGATCAGCAGAGTGTGGGTTCGAGTCCCGGTCTTGACACTTGTGCCCTTAAGCAAGACAGTTAACCATTATTGGTATATATATATATACATATTGGGGGGGGGGGGGGTGGGGACAAGTGACATGTAAAAGAACCCAGTACACTTTTCATTAAGAGAAGGGGTTTACCTCAATGCTTTCTGGTATGGTTGGCTTCAGATTGTGCCACAGCACCTTGTAAACCGTTGCAAAGATATGTAAATTTGTCATATGTGACCCGCTCTATCGAATTGAGGAATGTCTCGAAAATCACGTTTACGTGTAATTCGCCATACAAAAGTTGTTGACAACCGAAAATCATGAAAAAAACACTACAAAAACCGATTCCGCGATTTCAGTGGTATTAGGGTATCAAACAAAACTTGATCTTTCTTGTCGTGGTCTTTACCTTTAGTTGAAAAGATGAATAAATTCACAAAAAGTACGTTTTCATGAGCATAGCTACAATAGCTAGGTGTTGTTAATAACGATTATCTAAATAAACACGTCATATAATAATGGAAGTGGCCTTGTCTTGTAAACTTTCTTCATTGCCCAATAACTTCGGACTGGAATAAGCTTTGGAAATAATAATTGTATTGCTGGAAATCCAGTGAGTTACTTTAAAAAAATATTATGCATGTAAACTCAATTTTCATATTTTCCGAGACACTCCTCAATTTGATAGAGCAGGGGTCGATTTCACAAAGCACTAAGATTCATCTTAAGATGAGTTGTCAGTATTACCATAGTGATTTGTATTGTGACATCACTCTTTGCTAAGCAACTACGATGGATTTGCAGTTACAATCAATCTTAACTCTTTGTGAAATCGAGCCCAGGTCACATATACTTCGAACATAGCTCAGCATACCTTGTAGAACAAAATAATGAGCATTGAGATGCCCTTGGGCTATATGAAAACTGCATTTTATTATTAACTCTGACAGTCCATTCTGTGGTCCATTGAATTCTGCTGTTAACCCTTTTGGGTCAGTTTTTTAATATAATTATACAGATCAAACACTTTTTGTTAGAAGACAAATTAGGTTTTTAAGAGGTCGCTGCATTTTTATTTTTTTTTTTTTTTTCAAGCCTCACAACCCAAAACTTACATGAAAAGCAATTTCTGAGACGTGGAGTTCATTTTTCTGAAGATAACAGTTCCATGTTTTGTGATATGTTTTCCCCACATGTTAAAATATTTATTTAATGGGCTTTGAGACAACATCAGTAAGGTAATATTCAAACACACAACTCGAAGGTAACAACACTTTACAGATAAACATTTTTCAGGATATTTAGTAACACACCCAGTAAAGTTTTAGACCACCAAAATTTGGATTCTTTGTCTAAGAAGCGTGTCTGTGTTGCGTGTCTCCTCGTGGAGAGTCAGAGGTTGTAAGAGCCATGTACTAACATCAAACAATAATTTATTGATTTTCAGATGCTGCGTCTGGACTGTCTCTCTGTATACTGGAACAGTAACTCAGAGTTGTACTCTGACCTACCAAGGCCCCAGCAACAGGTAACTGACTATCTAGAGTTGTGCTGTTGCGTTTGTTTTGCTATTTGCTAAACGGCTAAACTTGTGACTTCCTTTTTTTTAAAAACCTTTTCTACCGATTCCATTTAGAATTCAGAGCCCATTAGTAAAAGGAGCAAATTTCAACACCCTTTCAAGGCAAAATGTTTAACAAATTGTAGGGGATTACAAATAATGTCTTACATTTGTAGGGGGTTAAGATAAGAATCATTCCACCTACAAAAGTGATGTTAATTGTGCTCCCTGGATGGTTTCTGGGGCTAACATTTTAAAGAAAGGAACTTCTTTTTTCACTGTCCGCTTTTTAAAACTTTTTCAACGGGCTTGTTTAACCATCAAGGAAATTCAGAAACTCTTGCTTGCAGTTAAATGGTTAACCGCTTAAACATCCCAACCCTATGACTGACTCTGATGAATATTGTCAGATTGTGTGCACAATAAACATTGTACATAAGAGCGAAATTACCTAATATAGAGGGGTGGAATTAAGAAGAAGGGGTTATTTTGAGGTTATGATTCTTGACTTCAAAGACCCTTGGGTGTCCTAACCCTAATACCCAGAAGGATACTGATCAAGATTTGGCCTTGGTCACTTCAGACAAGACTAACCAGATGGTGTAGAATCCCTAGTGCTAACGACTTAACCCAATTAAGTAATGAGATGTAACAATATCTAATGATTATACCTGTGGCCCTGAAATGTGCCAAAATTAGCACACAAGGTGTTACACCAACAAGTGTGCAACTAGTTGCTTGTGGGTGTTCAGGGTTTTTTGTTTGTGGAATGTGCTTTTTTTTCAAGCAATACAATAACGGTAACTAGTTAAAACATCCAAGGTATACACAAAGTCTGCAGGGTATGAAATGTCATTAAAAAGTTATGTACACTTTGAACAAATGATACATTTCTACTTCAGTCTTGTGGCATTTGAATATTGAGACCTGTGAATGTATGTACATGATTTTGTTTCATTCAAGAGTTAAAGCAATGTACGAGAAAAGTTTTCACTAAAATGTTTGACAATGCAAAAGAAATGCTAGGTCTATTGATGGGTTCATCGCTGTTTATATGTAACTCAAACAAGGTTTAATGAGTAATTAAAATAAAACCAAAATGTACTTTAGTAAGTAAATTCTTCATTGAGTAATAAACCATGAGGGAAACTGACTGGGTAAATTTTAAAATAATTTCGGGTTGAACAAAGAAAATTTGACTAGAACAGGATTTGTACCTGCAGGAACCTTTGTCAGTGTTTGTTGTGGGGGACCTTTGTTCTATTGTGTAAAAATCCCCACAGCTGTGTGTATGCCTCCTGGTCAGAGGTGGTCAGACTCTGGTCTGAGGTGGGATTCGAACCGGGGTCCCAGAAGTGAAAGGCAGGGAAAGAAACCAATGATCCGACCTGTTTTTGAACAATATGAAGTAAAGTGTGCATGGACTTACATGCTCTAATAATCACATTCATATACTTCAAATGCTCTGTATTTTTTTCCCACGCAGGCAAAGATGAAGGAAACCATCACGGCAGACCCTAAGAAAACACCCAAGAACTTCCAGTACTGTGAGTAGAGTACAATTTATGAAGCGGTTCTCAATTTTAATGAATCTGGTAATGGCCTGATCCTTCTAGTGTTAGCTTGTTACCAAATAGTCTCAAGTTGCGTAGTTTAAATTATCTTCAAGCAAACTTAAATCCTCTACTCTGATTAGTCGATCCCACAGCAACAAGAGTGTGATTAACGAGGCCTTCGTTGGATATGGGACGCAGAAGCGCTATACTTTTCTGTATTCTACTCGGGCTTGTGCGATAACTGATGTTAAAAGCATATAATGTGACCAAAATACCAGACTATGGTGGTATCTGATAGAGGTCAAAAGACGTTTGTTCGATTTGTGCGCAGCACAAACAGAATTGTTCATTTCCATTCCTTCATTTTTGTTTTAACTCTGAGATGGTTGCAGGATGATGCCAATAGATAAAGTATGTAAATGATTCAAAAGTTGACTGGTATGAAAAAAAGGGGGATTTTGTCAAGTTACACATAACTAATAATTAATAACAACAATATTTATTCGGGCAAAAAATCACAAGTACATGTACAAACATTAAAAAACTACATTAAAAAACAGTGAGTTGCCCAGGAGAGCATAAAAGTTTTACAAATTTATTTTCGCCAAGAGGTGTTTGTCTCCAAAATACCAGAATAAGTAAGAAAATACCAATCAAAAACAGAAACAAGAAAGAAGAAAGTTAAGGCAAGAAAGGGCATAGTCATACAAAAGGAACAACACTAAAGATCAACAACAACAAAACACAGTACAATAACTGGTGGAAATCAGAATCAACCATCCGATTAATCAAATCACCACTTAAAATCTTAGATTCTTGCTTGTTATTAATGCATTGTTCTCTCTTCTCTATCGACAGTGGTTGAACCGATCTCTCTGAAGGCCCAGCTGAAGCTGAACACCAAGCCTGAGAATGATATGACTAACCCTCAAGCCTGGCTCAATTTAGTCATTGATAGTATTGGGCTGGCTGTTAGACAGAAACAGGTATGAAGAAAATAATCTACAAATGAAAATTGTTGTTAGTATTATCTTTGCATGGGGTTAAAGAATATTATTTGGTTTACCCATACACCGATGTGTGTAAAGCGCTGTATACTCGGTACTTTCCTGAGTCCTGTGGAAAAAAAATCCAAAGGCATATTACTGGGGTGGGATTTGAACCCACAACATTTTGCTTCTTCTAGACTAAGATTGCCTGGTAACTAGAAGCAGCTTGTACCTGTGTATAAAGTGCTTTACACACATCAGCCCGATAAGCTAGGTTGTGCATGGGGAGAACACCGCCATTTCAGTTTAAGATTTTCTTCTTCTTAAAAATTTGTTTTTTCCCCCTCCTCTCAGTTCCGTGATGTGATGAAGATGCTAGATTCCTTTGAGAGAATGTCACGTAATGAGCCGTTCAGGAAGTACAGACCAACCTGCCCTGCTAAAGGCAACGCTAAGATCTGGTGAGGAGTCAAGTCACTTCAAACAATTGTCGCATTTATTTAGTTTTATTTATTAATTCTGGTAGTGAAGCCAAGGATTCTCAGAAAAGTGAACCTAATCACTGTCTTGAATTCAAGAATCCCATGGAAAGAAAACCTGGAAGTTTCAGTTTTAGATGTGGGAAGAAAAACCCAAGAGAATTATTCCATAAAAAATACTTTCAGAATTATGGCAAACCAACACACTCCCATGGCACACAACAAATTATCAGTAAAATGATGCAACTTTCCCAAGTTATTTAACAATAATGGTCATATTTTAATCCTGCGTCTTCTTCCAATAAGGTGGCACTACGCCCAGAAGTGCATCTTAGAGGAGACGGTGAGAAGAAGGCATAAGATGTGGTCCTGGACTCACATCAAAGAGCATCGGAGAATGTGCAGAGAGTATCAGAAGGAGTATGTCAAGAAACTTGACACCAGTAAACCCGGCAAAGACCTGATTGCTAAAGTAGAGGTGAGTTTAAGCTTCTTTATTATCACAGTGTACATCAGTGACCTTGTCTCTGGGCACCAGGGACCAATTTCATAGAGCTGCTTAAGCACAAAAAAGTAGCTAACCAATGCTTACCTGGTTAAGGTTACAGGCCAAAATACCATGTTACATGAACCATTTTTGACTGGTATCCTGTACATTTTTCTGCTTAAGCAGCTCTATAAAGATGGGTACTGGTCCCAATTTGTAGAAAAAGTTGCTGAGTAAATTTGTGTGCTTAGCGAAAGTTTGCAGGAAACCAGTCGTAAACAGTGAAGATAACATAGCTTTTTGGGTGGTAACCTGTTTATGCTAAGCAACAGTTTTATGTGCTTAGCTGTATAA
Organism: Leptasterias polaris; assembly: GCA_037783415.1. Classification (NCBI taxonomy): domain Eukaryota; kingdom Metazoa; phylum Echinodermata; class Asteroidea; order Forcipulatida; family Asteriidae; genus Leptasterias; species Leptasterias polaris. Next base: position 584,097 of record JAZGTN010000122.1, read on the forward strand.
ACTTGACCCTGGATCTTTTGTATAAACCATTTTCAAGTTAAATGACTCAAAAAGGGAAACTACACCAAACCATTTTCAAGTTAAATGACTCAAAGAGGGAAACTAAAGCCATAGGGTGCAGAAAAAGATTTGTTAAATACTGTCAATAAAGTTTTTTCAAAAGAGGTTTAAAAACATTGCACAAACTTGGATGGATAAAACCTACACCTGTAAACATCAAAGTATATTTTGAAAAAGTAGCAATGTCTGTTATTTTGGGGGGGTTTTAAGATTAAAAACAGCATTTGAAGACCCCCAATTCACTGTTGTTTTGATCAATAGTGCAATTGAAACACGCCAGGTATGGAGGGAGTATTGACTCTTTAAGTTGTCGTTTTAGCTATTTGTGCATGAATGTAACTAAAGTTATTTTCTAAAATTTCCTATCAGTCTCTGGAGAAGGAACTGAGCGTGATGAACATCACCATGTGTAGACAACGTGCCGAGGTGGAATTCCATCGTCTCGGCAAGAAACGGGCCAAGGAGAAGGCAGAGAAAGGATGGTTTGGAGGATGGCTCGGAGGAGGTAAAAAACCAGAGGAGAAAAAGGGAGAAGGAGACCTCGGTGACATAGCAGGTGAGTGGCATTTTTCTGGGAGGAATGTTTGGATTTGGTAGATATGAAATGATAACAATAATAATAAAACAGCATTTATATAGTGCATTCTGGATCACAGATCCCTCCATGCACTTTACAATATAAAAAGGTTATATTACAAAGATATACTACAAACAATGAATATCAGACCAGTTGTATGAAAAGATTAAAAATGTAAACCATTAAAACTAACTAGGGCAAACACAAAAACTAAAGAAAATGCTGGCCCCATTAGTAAAAACCATGGCTGGTAACACAGGCAAGGCAACGATAAAAAAACGATACAATACACGACCAGGAAAGTGACAAATCAAGAAATATGCAAGACATTGAAAATAAGGTACCGGTAATTAATATGCCAACACTAGAAACTTAGTAAATATACACACCAGTAGTGACCCAAAACACAAACAGGAATACCAACTAGCATGATTTTAAAAATACAAAAATACAATCCCTTAAAAAAAAAAAAGGTATATATATATATATATATTCCCAGTGAAACTGTTGATTGTTATAGTTAAATATTTTAGACTCATTTTCTGGTTTGGCTGCTAGGGTTAAGCGCCCATGCCAACAAGTTTTTTCATACTTCTGATAAACACTTATTAATTTCACTTTTGAGGCAACACACTAGTCATCTATTCTTTGTATTTCTTGAAACTGACTTGACAGAGTCTTATTTCTTATCAGGTCGTTTCCAAGAAGCAATGTCAGAGGAAGAGAAAGCTAAGATGTACAGTGCCATCGGCTACAGCGATAAGAGCGTGGACCCAACATTCCCAAAAGATGTAAGCTAATAATGGTTAAAATTTCCCTAGAGGTAGTTTTAATCCAGATGCTAGCACTTTGGCAAAATACGTTGTGGTTTTTGTTTTTTGAAGTTCAGCTATCTTAATGGTGGCAGCTTGTTTACCATTTGTAGTTTTTGTGTTGAACTTCTGGTGAACTTAGTGACTGGTCAATGCATTAAGGGGTGGAGCTTCATGGATCTGTTCTTTCCTACCTTCGATCCACTCAACGAACTGAAGAACAAGTATCCCAAAATCAATTCGAAGAACATTTCTTTTTCTATCTTTTTTTGCAGTTAAAAAAACAATAATAAGAATTCATAAACATATTTTTAAAAGGGAAGTAACCTTTAGTGATCATAGTGGCTGCGTGCGACTTGTACCAAAATGTTCATAGCGGCCGCAAATGGCCGAAACATTTGACCATCACTCAACCAAACTCTCAAAGTAAAGGTCATGTCCTAAATTGACATTTTCAAATGATTGCCATGTTGACATAGAATCTACTATTCAAAAAAGAAACCATATTTTTTTCTGTCGCTTTTCTTATTTTTCCAGACATTCATCCTGAAAAAAATTGATTAAAAAATCCACAAAGTTTGCAATGTCTAGTACACGGTGATGATTAGACAGAAATGAATGGTCTCAAAGGGTTAAGGAAAGGACACGGTGAACAAAAAAATTGGCTGTTGCAAATTTCTTAAGAACTGAAACAACCTGTGGTAATGGCCTCATCCGCGCAGAGTCTTTCTCGAAGGCTAAATGACAAAACACAACACATGCTAAAGATTTTTTCAAGTAGAAAAAAATAACACTTTTAACCCTTTAGAGACCATAGCGACTGCAAGCGGCTTGTACCAAAATGCCCATAGCGACCGCAAAGTTAAACCTAATTCTATTCACATAAAGAGGTCAAAGTAAAGGTCATGGTCACATTTGAAATTTTCCGATGTAGTATGTTGACATAGTATCCCAATTTCTAAAACAAACTATTTCATTTTATTTATGTTGAGATATTTACTGACAAAATTACAATAAAGAAACCAACAATATTAGCAATGTCTGGGCATTTTGTGATAATTATACAGAAATGAAAGGGTTAAGAAATGTTTATCTGCTCTTGGAAGACGACATCTAAGCTATTTTTGTTTGTATCATTCCATCCAGTATGTGGGAATCAAGGCCCACATGAATCTCAAGAGTACGAGCGTCAAACTTCTTGATGAGGAGCGCCCTCTTCCTCAGCTTCTTAATCTTTCTGTGACTGATCTGACTGCTGACTTCAGTCAGAGACCAGCTGCTGAGGCCATCAAGTAAGATAGTACTAGGTTTATACTTCTCTCAATTAGTCTCGTTTGAAGTCTGTAATCATTTTTGTCTAAACAAATGTTTTGGATTACAATAAATCTTCCAGCTACATAATTTTGTTTTGGACTGTTTCCATTCCATTTTGCTGTTTAGCAAAATGAAATTGCTCACCAAAAAGGCAACTGGGCACCAATCACAATAGTATCAAGTACATGGCATTTTGGCCGATTACCTTTTCCTGCAAAGCAAGATTTGTTGCTGTTAATATTATAGTAGTAAATAAATGAGATTTTTGGGAGCAAGTTTAGAGAGTAAATAACTATTCTTGACGTGTACATCTATTCAGGTTGGATTTGAAATTGGATGACTTCAGTGTGTTCGGTACCCCCTTGGAACAAAGCAAGATCCCTCAATTGGTGGAGTCCCAGAACCTAGAAGCAGACAATCAATATGCGTTAGTCAGCCTGCTGGTAGAGACTAATCCAATGGACGGCAAGGCTGATCAGAGGATCAGATTGAATACTAGACCCATCAAGATTGCTTATGATGCTGTGAGTATACAGTCTCTTGTCTAATAAATGGCTCTTTTTAGTTCAACAATCCTGAGGGCTAGACTGGTTTATAGAATGAACAAGATTGTATGGTCTAAATCCGCCCCTAGGTCGACCTGCGTTTTTCTTACACTGCGACAGATTAAGCAGAAAATTAACGCTCAGGTCACATAAATGAGAAACCGTGTGAATGTCGTGGAACAAGCTTCGCCCCGACAAAACCATACTTATGTCACCCATGATCAAAGATTGGTTGCTAAAGCTTGTTTGGTCATATGCGTGTTGGTGTGCAAGCTTACACCGGCGCTAATGTAAAATCTATTGATTGATTTCTACCTGTCGGGAACATGTCGCAGAAGTAGGAATTTTTCTACTCTTGCGACTTAATTTTGTATGTAGTGTCAACTGGTGCTGATCCTCTTAATATCATAATAGTTACACTCGGGTCGTAAACAATCAGCAACTGACATTTTTCCCGATGGTCTCAGCTCAGGTGCTGCATCATCCTGAAAAGTCAACTGACGACTGTTTTTGTGTCATCGCAAAGTCGACCTGAGGGCAGCTTAAATGTTTTCTTTAAAAGAAATTTAAACAATGGATTTCCAATATTGTCTTCGGAGCAAAACAACATTTTAAGCTGTGACATTATTCTTATGTCATGTTTGTCTGTTCCATATAGAATACCATCAACCAGATTGCCAAGTTCTTTGAGCCGCCCAAGGATGTGCATCTAGATGAGTAAGTACCTATTAAGGAAGATTACAGTCGGGAACACCAATTAATGTCTTACCTTCAAGCCAAGTCAACCTACCTTGTAAACCCTTACAAGGTGTTTCATGAATGGGTCTTATAATTCACAGACTTCAAAAATCCTGTCTGGAACCAAATAATTATATGCGCTTTGAGACACCCATAGATAAAGCACTACATAAAAACTAGTTATTATTATTTTTATTATTATATTACTCAAATAATAAACCACAAGGGCTAGATAGCTCAGTTGGTAGAGCGCCGGCACATTAATCCGGAGGTCGTTGGTTCAAATCCCGCTCTAGTCAATTTTTCTGTGTTCAACCCTATTACTCAGTAGAGATCTGTGATTGTACAAACGTGTGTAAATATTGATGCACAAAATTTCTACACCCAACTCTGAACTTTCTTGTTTGTTTTCTTTTTCTGTATTAGTTTATCATCAGCAGCGGTATCATCTCTGGGTGAGTTCACAGTGCAGTCATCCACCGGCATGCAGTTTCTGGTTGATAATAAGAGCATCTTAGATGTCTGTATTGATCTCAAACCATCTTACATCATCATACCAGAGAATGGAGTCAATGACGGGTGAGCAAAAACCCTGAACATTTTAAAACTTAATTTTTTTGTAATGATGTCTGCTGTTTTTAACTATCAGGCATGCAACTTCATAGCTGGGCATAATTTTAAAAAGCTGAGAAGTTTGTTGTCTGTTTTAGCGCAGTCAAGGTATTTGACTAAATATGCCTTTTGTAATTGTTACTTCAAACATGAAAACCTTCCATGGAGTTATTCATATCTTAAAATTACACTTGCAAATCTGGACACACTGTTGGCGTTAAGCCCAGTTTATACTTTGTGCGAATTGTGAAAGCGAAGCAAATTTTCTGGCGTCACAATTGGGAAAACAGAGCATCCTGATTCTTTGTGTCAAGTAATTTTGCTTCTCATTCGCTTTCACATGAAGTCTGGCCTAAGTGTAGCTGATCACATATAGCATAGGGCTATTCTCAATTCTTATCAAGTTACATCTTTATGATACATGTGTGTAAATTGAGAAAATAGAATTAGCTGTTGCAAACTTCTTACCAACCAAAAGGACCTGTGGTATAAATGCAAAAATTTGTTTGTAGCCTGACGTTTCGACCTTTTAGCAGAGTCTTTCTCGAAGGCGAGAGTGAGAGAGTGAGAGAGAGAAGCAGAATGCATTCAGAAAAAGCATTCTGCCTCTCTCTCTCTCTCTCTCTATTCATGTATTTCCACTTGACTGCTTTTGTTAAACTTGTATACGTGTGTATGTGTGTTGTGTTGTCATTAAGCCTTCGAGAAAGACTCTGCTAGGGTCCAAACGTCAGGCCACTAACTAATTTTTGCACTTAATGATAAACTGAGTGACATGACTGTGCAAATGAATGGTTTGATACATTAAATAGCCCCCAAACTATGTCTTTGCCCCCCCCCCCCCCAAAAAAAACCCCCAAAAAACAAAAAACAAAACAAACAAGGACTGGTGATGCCACTGTTTCCTGTTTCCTAATGTGTGTCATTGTGTGTCTATTTAGGACTGGAAGTACCTTGATTGTTGATCTTGGCAATCTGAAGTTGAACACCGTGAACGAGCAGAGACATACAGAACCTAGACGAGAGGTAAGAAGCATCAGCAAAATGTCTTAGAATGATAAATGCTAAATACTACAAATCCTGCTCAACGGACCAAAGCAACCTTGTAGTAATTTCATTATTTTAGAAATTTGACTTAACTTACAATTTTGTTAGAATAACATTGTTGAAATAACAGCGGTTCATTACATCCTGTGACATTTTTTTGTTTCTCTTCAGTTTGCCTAGATTTACAGTACCTCTTATGAATTTGTTTAACCAAAACTACAAAATCAAACAACAGAATAATCATTTAGGGATATTCACTTTTCAATTGTTGCTGATTTGAATATAGTATTTTTTGTATTATCCTTTACTGATACCCTATCCTTTCCACGTCCTTCCTCGCTCCACCCCCAAACCGGGTAATCTCCCTCTTCCTTCTCCCAGCCTCCTGCTTTCCTCGCTTTTCCTAACCTCTTCCCGTGCCCCCACTTTGTGCAATGTTGCTAGGTTTTCTTTTGGGGATTTTTGTCTTAGCACAATCTCGTAGTCTTTTTACACATGGTTTTTAATTTGTTTAATCTGTTAATATTTTCATGTAACTTTGTAAACTGGTAATTTCAAGGTCCTTCCTGTCAATCAGTTTTGTGTTTTTAAACTGAATAATAAAAACATGCATGCTAGTCTTCCTACTTTCATCCGATTTCAGTTTTGGTTGCCTTTGGAAAAATCAGAAAAACTGTAGTTAAATAGCCTGAAAAGTCTTTTAAACTGTACACCATATGAACAAGTAGGTCAGCCCATGTGCTCAATAAAAGGACCAAATAGCACACCTGTAAAACTAATAATTATAATATACATTTCTGTGCAGAATGAATCTCTGGATGATCTGATGCAGAAGGCCTATGATATATTCAACATTGAGCTTCAATCAGTGCAGGTTATCCTGGCAGCTGAAGGTGAGTAACCAATGGTTTTATTGTTCATTTATCATCCAATCCCTGCTTCCCTGTGTCAGCCCATCTCATTGGTCAGTTAGCATCCAATCATCTCTACTTCGCCGTGTCAGTCCATCTCATTGGTCAATCAGTGTCCAATCATCTCTACTTCCCCGTGTCAGCCCATCTCATTGGTCAATAATTAGCATCAAATCATACCACATCTCTATGCTAGTCCATCTCATTGGTCAATCAGTGTCCAATCATCTTTACTTCCCTGTGTCAGTCCATTTCATTGGTCAATCAGTATTCAATCATCACCTTATCCCTGTGTCAGACCATCTCATTGGTAACTTAATATCTATACATCATCACTTCCCTCAATACATCAACATCATAAATCTCTCCCAAGTATAAAAAATTATGAAAATATCACCTTCAAATATTAAGAATTATGAAAACTCAAAGTGATGGAAAAAAGTTACAATATAAATTTACTGTTATACTTGATTATGTGACCCTTGATTTGCCATTATATGAATAAAGAAAGAGTACTTGCATGCTCTTTATAACAGGTGATGACTGGCGTGAAGCTAGGAAACTTGGAGGGTCACCTCTTCATCTACTGCAGCCATTAGATCTGAAGGTTGGACTTCATAAATGCTTTGTGGAAGATTCTCGACTCGCCAAGTAAGTTGAACATTGGTCTTGTCAGAACCAATATCATAGTGTCAAACAGCATCTAGCAGGGGCGTTGCGGCCATTGGGAGACTTTTCTGATCAGTAGGTAGCAGCAGAGTAAATTTGCTGTTGTCAGAATTGTGCGCATGCTCAGAATTACATAAACAATGGAAATTTACCTGGTGAGTCTGCTGATATCTAGCACTCTATAGCCTGCCATTGTTAACACAGCTGTTACAGATTGGCTACATGTACATGGCAGTTTACAGGTTTCTGTTTGCCTGAGAAATGAATTTCCCGAAGCTTTTCCTTACCCATCTTAAAGAGTTTTATTTGGACAAGTATACAAGTTTTCTTTGCACTAACTTTTCAAAATCAGCAGGGCATTAATATATATACATATTTTTTGTTTTCTTATCATATTTTACGTCTTATTAATAGTTGACCTCGGGTAGTATATTATCTTCTTTTTTTAAATTATGCATTTACGCATGCAATTAATATATTTTTGAACCAATAGCAGTCTGGGTACTCCACTACAGGGAGGGTTATACCTCCTCTGGATGTTACCTCCATTTGTACCTTACTTATTACATTTTTCATTACTATTATAACTGTTGTTATTTAATGTATTTTCAAGTTGTGCAAATGGAAATAAACCAAACAAACAAACAAACAGGTTATATGCCTTCTGACTGGCACCCCCGAACAAAGGTATGGACAGAGTAGGGAGACTGCAACATTAGGGCTAGATAGCTCAGTTGGTAGAGAGCCAGCACGTTAATCCAAAAGACGCAGGTTTAAGTCCCGCTCTAGTCAATTGTTCTTTGTTCAACCCAAAGTTATTTGAAATATTATTTGATACATTGTAAACAAATTGTTTCAAACATTCAACTCTAGAAAGGAACAGAATATTATTTAGGACAAAAATGTTTTACTCTCTGTCCTCCAACAATTTGGAAAACTCCAGAAAAAATTGTACAAAAAGGGGTTTAAGTTTTAATTTTAACAGCTAAACTTACATCGATTACACCCACCATTGATTACACCCAACCCAGGATTAAGGTAACAGGAGAGCTGCCCGATGTGACTGTGGATGTGTCGGACTACAAACTACAAGAGGTTCTGAAACTGGCTCTGAGTATCCCAGTACCAGAGTCAAGCAAAGAACCCGAGGAGAAGTTCACAAGGGTAAGTCAACGTCTTCCATCTTGAGAGATTGCATTCATTAAGGTGTAGATTGAGTTACTGGAAAGAAGGTAGATGGAAAAAGGCGTTGGTGTTTGACAGATTGTGGGGCAGATACATACATGTAGGGGAGATAGTTTGGGGAATTGTGCCTTTGATAATACAAGCATGGAATTTGGCACACAGTCAGAGTGTGTCATGTGAAAGATATTTGGCTGTAGGACCATCGCAGATTTGTCCTTTGGAAAAACAATGGTAGAATAAAAAGTTTTTTTTTTAAATGTCAAAATGTTTGCCTTTGCTTGCTGTTTTACCTACATATTTTTCAGAGGACAAATCTGCTATGGTCCTATAGTTAAATATCGTTCTCATGACGTACTTCCATGCTTGTATTATCACAGGCACAATCCCGTCACTTACCTGCCGTACTGTTACCTGGAAACTTCAATTTAAGCCTGTGTTAGTACATTGTAGTATCATCGGTACTTTGTAGGTAGTAGTAGGAGCTTTGTTATAGACGATGTGACCTCTGACGTCATTTGAAAATCATAACATGATGCGCGCGCATGTCGCCGGGCAAAACCTTTGTGTACTTGACAGCCAGCTAGAAAGTACACGCAATATTACCATGACTACGCGTCTTTTTGCCCGGCGGAACATGACTTGGACAACAGACTTGTCAACAGAGGGCGGTTTGAATGTAAACAGAGGTCACATCGTCTATAGACTTGGCTTTCTTGAACTTTCATAGTTTGGGTCACAGGCTGGAGCTTTCGAGCTACTGTCTATGTTGATCAGCAAACCCAAAGGTGAAAAATAAAGACATTTGCAAAGATTTGTGATATCTTCAAATGTGTTGTTTAAAGAGTATTATGTTTGAAAAGTTTGTTGAAGCAAACAGCAGTAAGACTATAACCTACTTCCATTCAACCCAAAAGGTCAAAGTAAAGGTCAAGTCCTAACAATTAATTTGTCCACGTTTTCCATGTTACCATATCTTGTCAAAAACAAAATTTTAATATTTTATTATAATCCCAGATATTTTCAATTCAAAAGTGCATTTTATAAGCAAGCAAAGTTAATCATATCTGGACAAACATCTTGGATTTGAAATGAGGGCGAGGTTGCTGAAGAGTCAATCTGCCATTGCAATATATGTACTGTCTGTAACCTCCCACTGTATACAGGACAAGCTGTTTATGTCACCCGATCTGTCCCTTGGTGTAGCCATCGTCTCTGCCGATGGCTCTCTGTCTGTAAGTCATGAAGAGCCAAACGATAGCTCAGACTCGGAGGAGTATTTTTCAGCCAGCGAGAAGTTTTTTGACCAGGCAAGAGTCAATAATGCTCAATGAATGGATGTCCATTGTGTTTCTTTTTGGTTTCTAATCGGTTCGCTGCTCCACATGATTGCATTTTGGCTCACCTCCATAACGCTTCCTGGAATTTTAACAATTCATGGTTTGTGACCTGCCTCCCCTTAAACCAGTTTGATGGAGGAAATCTTTTAGAGTTATTTTGAGGGTTAAAAAATGACATACAGAGCCATCCAGGTTTGCCAAGACTAAAGGCTATGTCACTCGAGGAAATGTACAGGCAACCAGTTCTAGGCAATCTCCAACAAGAAAATTCATTCACATTTCAGTTTTCTCATTATTTTCTCGGGGCTGCCAAAAGTGTTCCTTTTGCATACAGTGCAGTTGGTTGTCTCCAAGTTGCCTGAAAAATTACCATATGTGACAAGGCCTTAAGAAAAATAGTAGGCACCGTCACCATGAGGTGTTGTCAGTTCAAAACACGAGAGAATAAAATGAGCTTTGAAGGCCTGGAATTTCATCGTTGAGAGGGCAAGGCCATTTTCATTTTGCAAAGGGCACTTCCTTTGGAAAATCTTAAAGTCTATGGGAAACTTTCGAAGGGGCAACAAGGCCAAGAGCAGGGCAACAGAGGTCACGGCCCTCTTGGCCTCCGTGTAGTTCCAGGCCCAGTTTTGTCGCAAAGTTTTGATTCTGTGAAAGTATGGATTTTTATTTTATTTTAAATCTTCACAAAAAAGAAGAAGAAGTAATTTACTAGTAATGTTTGTTCCTTCAATAACATCACAAAGTATTCCTAGATGGATTAAAGTCAACTAATGATAATTTCAGCCTGGTCTGGGGAGGGCAGGTCCCAATTGCAGATAACTTTATTCCTAACATGCCTTAACAATAACCTTACTAAATATTAGGCGTAACTGATTAACATTAACAGTGCTGGCTCTGCAGTGGTTCGTCATGCTTTTTGTTGCTCAAAATTGTTATTCCTCGGAATTCAGTCAAGTTTCAGTTTAGTGCGTGGAATTTCAACTGTCTGGATAGTTCACACTTGAGGTTTGGGTTTCAGGTTTATTTATTCCACAATATTAAACCAAAGAAAGTCAATTACAGAAAGTTACGTATGTAAATGGCATGTGTGATACTGCGGAGGGATCCATTAAGAAGCAAAGATTGTAGACATTGGTATCTATAATAGTCCATGAGCCAGGGGATGAAATTTCACAAAGGCATTATCACAAACACATTTTCAACAAAAATACCTCTGGATGACTTTATTGAAAAAAAGTGCAGCAGCATTTTGGCAAAGAGAAAAATTGTTGACAGACAGCCAGTGTGTTTAACTAGTGAGTCGTGATTTAAAAAAAATCACATTTGCCCCTTGAAAAAGAGAGGAAAATGGTAATAAATCAAACAACTCAAATTGGACTCGAACCCTAGACAGGAAAAGAGAAAACAATGGAAGATAAGCATTTTGATACACAAAATATTTTGTTAAACCATTTTGCACTTGCTGGTGTAGTCTTCCATATACTTTACAAGCTAGTTGCAAAAAACACAGACAATTCAAGCTGGACTCGAACCCTAGACATTGTTCACTCAGGAGCAGGTGGCTTATCCCATCCCAAGCTTGGTGGGAGTTGGCAACGAATGTTACTAGAGATCCCCTCTTTGCCATTACTATAAAAATAAATCCATTGTAAACTAAAGCAACTATTGATGAACATAATAACTAATAATAACTAGTTCCTAGGTACATTTACAGTAAAATATCAATGCGCTTTACACTAGTGACCAGTTTATTCAGCCAATAACATTCCTGTAATCTTTCTCAGCTCCCTGGGGAGTCTTCAGCCTGGGCTGCCGTAGCACTCTGAATGCTTTTTCAAACAATATCAACCTCTACCCTCACAGGTACCCATTTATACCCCTGGGTGAAGATAAGCAATTAATGTAAAGCATCTTGCTCAAGGACGCAAGTTACACATCTAGGATTCGAACCCACACCCCGGTGACCTAACCAATAGAACTTGAGTCCGGTTCACTTGTTCACTCGGCCATTATTAATTCAAATCATTCCTGAGATGAGAACGTAAACCAGTGATATCCATTCAGTCTTTAGCTGGTACTAAGCTGCTTATTTCTTTGCAAATTAACCCTTGTGTATGACATCTTCTACTTTTCTTCAGTATTATTTATTCTTGTCATGAACAGAGGAGTTTTATGTGCCAAGAATTCAGTGACTCATTTTGAATTTTTTTGAAACTAAAAAGTTCACAACGGTTACTGAAGCTATGAATGACAAACAATTTCAGGCACAAATTGAAAAACCTGGAGATTACTATTTCCTTCTACGCTTCAAGACTAAATGATAACTTAATCATTCACAAAAAAGAGGGGCCTATTTTTGTCTACTTAAATTAAACCCCCCCCCAAAAAAAATTAATAAAATAAAATGTAAAAAGGAAACATTGCTCAAAGTTTTGTTTTCTTTTAGTTACCTTATTCATTGCTACCATAGTAAAAAGCTATGGTTGAAAAAGTATATTTAAAAAAAAAGCAAGATTTGTTTCTGAAATTTTATTTTGGATCCTTGAGTCTATTATTTGGATTATATCTCATTTGAAAACATTTCATGACACAGTAACTTTTTTCATGCCTACTTCAATATAGATTGACCATATTAAAAAATTATCTGGTCAAAAGTAAACAATAGCTGGATACAGACTAACTTCCAACTAAAATGAAAAGGTCTTATAATTCACACAGTAACCATGTGAAATGCAATTTTTATTTTCACTTTAGGAAACGAAAAAAATATATATCTTTGTTTCATGACAAGAAAAACTGTCCTATCTACAGCATTTGAGATTATGTTGACTCTTGCCTGGACTGTCCTGAGCCTTCGTGTCATCAAGTGGGAGCAGACATACTGGGGAGTTTTCTATTATTTACGTAGTTCTGAGCATGCGTACATTCCCCCACCCCCCAAAAAAAAAAAAATTCCCCGTAAGTCTGTTGCCACCTGGTGTCCAGAATTTCACCAAGCTCCTAATGTCTTGAATTGAAGCTGCTGAGTATGACAAAATATTGTTAAGCATATTCGGTTACCAGCCAAAATCCTATTTGGCTGGTTCAATGCTGATTGCTGCTTAGCGTTTAATTATGGTTAGCTGCTAAGTGACTTTATGAAATTAGGCTCGGGCATTTAATGAAAATGTTATTTGATTATTTGTACAATCAAAGTACAGATATTACGGAATACAGAAAAATGTAGCACTTCTGTGTTGTATATCCAAGGAGGCCAAAGGCGTAGTTGAATATGGGACGCAGACGTGCTATATTTTTCTGTATTCCATGAGTGCACGTGTGATAGCGAATTTATCTTCAAACACCTGTGACGCGCTGCTTAAAATAGTGCAATACCTGGAGTTAGAACAACGCAATACTCGGCGTGTGATATGGTCTGTGCGATATAGGTTAATGTCATATTGTTGTTGCCATGGATGGACCGATCAGATAATGATTGTTGATGTTTCAATGGACACTTCATATTTACCATTGCAGGAGAAAAAAACCTTCTTGGAAACAAAAGCCTTCCCCTGAAAGTCTGTTCCAAAGTCTGTTCCAAATTTTTTGATGAACACTGCAGACTTTAAATACATGTAGTCGCAGTGGGTCTTTCCTGTAACACTCTGCAGTCCATTCCTAATGGAGCCTCTAGGATTCAGTTTGCTGTGTTCCACAAACCAAATATATTAAGAAAACATTTCTCCTGTAAGAGTCCATTGATTTACAGCTGAGTCCAATTGCTTTGGTCACGGCAATATCAGATGTATATTGAATTTTATAAAGAGAATTGAAACCAAAAATATGTCAATAAGTGTTTTGCATGATATTCTTTTTTGTTTCCTTATTTACAAGGCGTAAAAATGACATTTGTTCATTTGTTAGAATAATGAAGTATTGCGTTGTACTACATTTCATGATGTTTATGATTGTTTGATAAGTGTGTTTGTTCCTTTTTCCCACTGAACTTTAGTTCAACTTGTTCATTTTATGTGATAGTCCAGTCAGTAACAAATGTCAGTTCATGTTTGTTGACCGGGTATATTAAAGGGACACACCGGCTTCGTTGGGCTATTTTGGCTAACAAAATAGACTAAAACATGACTCCAAAGGTCTTCCAGGAGTGGAGAAGAACGTTTCCTAAAATAAACCATCAATTTTGGTCATTTTTGAGAATTTTTCAAAAAACGAAGGTCACATGGGTTATCCGAACCACTTTTTTGGTTCGGATAACCCTCGTGATCTTCGGAGTTTGTTTTACTTCCAGCCGTATAAATTAATTACTGCACCGAATTCAACTGTTTTTTAACAAGAATTCATGAGTATTTGACACACAAAAATACGTATTCAAACTATGGATACAAGTTGTAAATAATACAAAAAAGTCGGACGTAAGATTTTATTTCAGAGAGTCCGAGCAATGGAAGCGTGTCTTACAGTGCACAGCGTGGGGACTACCTACACGACGTAACACAGGGGCAGTCGTGTCGCTTGCAAGCATGAGTATCTCGGCAGTGCTACAGCGCGATGGAAACCCACTAGCCAAGAGATAGCTGTCTGGAAGCCCATGAACATGTGGGAGGGGTAGGGAGCCAGACCACCAACTACGTTGTTGTTATTGCGGGTTTTCTAGTCGGTACACCTCGCTGATCGAATCCGTTGTTTCAAAATCGCAACGTTCCAATGCTCTGTGTACGTTCCTTGACCCGATTTGTACCGAATTTCTTGGTAATTAAATAAGATTTATGTCAATACATAGGAATACCACTTTTATATTGACGGTACGATTAGTTTAAACAAAATTTGTGACAAACAATTCCAAAAAAAATGAGCCCCCGAAAAAAAAGAAAAAAAAGAAAAAGGAGCCCCTGAAGGGACAGGTGAAAAAGAAATTAAAAATTAAAAGGTGGATGAAAAAAAAACTCACTAGAAATTTCTATTGCATTCTCGACACACAAAATTCCAGCAAAATCATTTCGTTTCCTCAAAATATTATTTAATTCGATGAAAATATAATTTGTCTCACAAAATATTATTTTTCATTTTGTGAACGCAGTGTGTTTTTCTAGGTAACGAAATAGATTATTTCTAGAAAATAGGTTCTCGTTCCCTTGAACACGCTTTCTTTCCCCCGAACTACCGTTAAGTTCCCCAGAAATACGCTTTCGTTCCCTGAAGATACGCATTCTTTTCCTCGAAATATGATTTTGTTCGCAAGAAATATACTTTCTTTCGCTTGAAATATGCTTTCCTTCCCTAAAATACGCTTTCTTTCCCTCGAAAGCAGATTTCGTACCATAAAAAAAAGCTTTCGATTCCTCGAAATACGAATTTGAATTTTTTGCCCGAAATATGCTTACGCTCGCTAAAAATACACTTTCGTTCTCTCGCAATGAGATTTTGTTCCCCAGAGTTTCTCGTTCGTTCCCTCAGCTCAAGATAGCTTTTGTTCCCTCAAGATAGCTTTCGTTCCCCTGAAGTCCAATCACACCAATTTGTTACATTCCTTTGTGAGGGGCGACTTTGATAGGGGGCGACTTTGTAGTTGGGGTCTTTTGGGGGGACTTTGTAATTGGCGAGTTTGCTGGGGGGCGAGTTGACTGGTTTCCGTGTCCGTTGTTTATACACACTTCCAGACGGATAACGTGGACTGGATCCTAATGCCTTGTCGTGGTAAAACACTTACATAAACAGAGCACCAGTCTACTTGCAACATTGCACAGAATGTATCCCGTAATTGACACTTGCAACGGCTGGTAAAGCGTATACCGTGACCTTTGACCGCTTTTGTTTTCTTCGGTCATTTCTCGTTAATTACGTGATATTTTTGTTTTAAAAAAATACAAAAACCATCTAGAAATAATTGTCTTTGATTCTACATGACTAAATTACGTGAACAGGTAACCGGTGTGTCCCTTTAAGGACTTCTGTTTGTTCTCCTACTGTTTGTGACTTTTTAACAATGTTCTTGTTGGGTTTTGGACACTAAAGCGAAGTAATGACGTGTTGTGAAAGTCTTTGGTTTTAACCGGTAGACATGATCACACACACATAACCTAATATGGGCCCAATTTCATAGAGCTGCTTAAGCAGAAAATATTTATAACAATTGTCTGCTTAGCAGAAATGAGCAGGATACCAGTCACAAAAAGTACATGTGACATGGTAGTTTGGCTGGTAACCTTCTTCTGGTAAGCAAAATTGTGTTGTGCTTAGCTACTTTTTGTGCTTAAGCAGTTCTATGAAATTGGGCCCTGTTTGTGGCATTAAATTTGAACAATTCTTACTTTCACAATTTGCTGTTATCTACAGTTTTAATTATCAGTAAGTTTATCCATCTGGATCCCTTTTTACCCAGGCAGTAAGGTTGGGTAAATGAAACCGTTTAGACTTTATTCCATGCCGCATTTCACAGTGAAATGAGATTCAACTTATGAGTTCTCACTACCACATTGGAGATCTACTTGTAATTTATATTGTCTTAAAAGCAGTTAAGAATGTTCATGGGCTTCATCATCTTAAGACGGTTCGTACAGAGCTGCCAACTCTCCCTGATTCTGCAGAAGGTTCCCTGAGTTTAAACCAATATTTCCATGTTCTGGTGAACGACTACAGAAACTTTTCCTTCTGAATGTAATCCTAAATATCTCCCCGATTGTTGTACAAAAACTCTCTGATTGCAAGATGTAAATATTGGCATCTCTTTTGTAAGCTCTTTGTGAAATTATGGATTCTATATAGATAGATTGCAGTATGACGTAAATCGGCCATATTTACGGGCAGTTTGGAACACACAGTCATGCGTTACGCGTGAGAACGGCGTGCAGCACGCGCACATTTCACCAAACTCATTGCATGATTGGTTAGTGAATGACGCGGCTGCGTTAATAATTAGAGCGCTTGACGCGCCTGCAAGCCAAAATGCGATTTGCCCGTAAAGATGGCGTCTACTGGGAACTATCTATTTACTGTATGATAGCTTTTAATAGGTTTTTGTACACTGTTGGTGAAATGTGATAGTAGTTCGTATTCATTGGTACCATCCAGGCATCATTTTGATTCATTCATGGTGAAGGTATTGCTGCCGTTTGTCAAACCTGCGTCTATGTTTGAAATAATTTTAGGGGCTATGCGTTAATTATTTGGCTGCCTCTGAAACTAGAGACAGGGCTGTGAAGTTCAGGGCCTAATTTCATAGAGTTCCTTTTAAGCACAAACAGTTGCTAAGCACAACAAATCTTGCTTATCAGAAAAAGGTTACAAGCCACAATACCATGTGACATGTGCTAACTGTAATTGGTATCCTGCTTATTTTTGCTTAGCAGAAAATTGTTAAGCAACCTTTTATTTGTAATTTTGTTTTCATTATTATAAGGACTCTATCTGTTGGAAAATGAGTGGATTACAAAACTGAATTTGAGTTTGGAGTCCCTCTTTGAAACCTTTTAGACTGTTGTAATTTTTTTGGGGGCAATTTGGCAGATGTCACAATTTGTAAAGATTTTTTAATAAACCCTCACTGAACTGAACTGAACTGAGTTGACATTAAACTAACCTAAACCAATTAACTCACTCTAACCCAGGTGAATTAACTTTTGAGCTTGTTTAAGTTATTGTTCAACTGGAAATTATAGCATGGCTGAAAGACCTTCGAAGGCTTCAATTCTTTGTCAACATTTGCCATGATTATGTTTTTTGGGGTGATTTTACAACATGTTTTTCTCCTTTGTCTGTTATTGTTGCTCTTGTAGAGAGATCCACTCTTGCCAGCAGACAAGCCCATCAAGTCTCCTGTGGGGGCGGAGCTTGTCTCGGCCAAGAAGGAGGAGGAGAGTCTTGCTGACACACAAAGAATCAACCTGGAGCTGCAGTTTGAACTCAAGAAGGTACATCAAGAGGGAATATGAATACACTTTCCTTACCATCCTGCTCATAATTAAAAATAGAGAAAAGTAGTAAATAACAGATAAAAATGTTTGGCAGTACACTTATTTAATCTAAGGCACTGCTAGGCTTAAAAACTGTGACCATGTGTGTTTCTTTTGAATATTGCTGCGTCCTTCGTATGGGACGTAAAGCCGTTGGTCCAGTGTTTTGTGTAATGCACGTAAAGGAACCCAGTGCACTTATCAAAAAGAGAAGGAATTGGTCTCATTCTTCAAAACGTAGCTCCACATACCTTGCAGGAGATAACTGACTGTTGAAGCGCCTTGAGCGTCACTGAGTGACGGATATGAGTGCTATTACAGAAGCCACTAATATTATTATTATTATTATTATTATTATTAATATCAGGTGGGTCTAAACTTGTCACAGCGATGCTCTGGTGAAGAGAAACCACTTCTATCTGTTGCTATCAACGCTCTGGGTACTCAAGTACGCATGAGACCATGGGATATGAATGCTAGCGTATCATTGGGTAGCGTGTCTGTTCAACATCGGCAGTTCCAAGGTAAATACTGAAAAACAAAGTTGTCAGGACTCCCAAACTTAAAAAGGCATTATACAGGTTTGGTAGAGCTGACAAAATAGTCCCCAAAACAATGAAGATAGTGGTAGCACTTCATGACTAACTAATTACATTAAAAAACAGCATGAGCTTCCGTTGCAACAACTACTTCATCAGATGCAAGACAGTGTTCATTTCTTGTGTGATCAGCCGTATACATGAAATTAACAAAAATTTGGGCTTTAATGTGTTGTGTGAGTCGGGAGAAAATAGTGAAAAACCATGCACAATTTTCAGCATGCAAACGCAGTTTCCTTAACTTTGGTTGAAACAACCAAAATCAGCCGCTTTGGTTTTTTAAAAGGTTTCCAGATGCAGTTTTCTTGAATATGACTTCATTTCAGATGGAAATATTTCACCGAAAAAAATTGTTCTAGTATGAACTTCATAATCAGTAAGCTTTAAGACTAAAAATAAATAATGATGTTTTTACCAATCCTGTATAATAACGTACCTATACTAATACAAATGATCAACTTATGATTAAGTATATTCAGATGGTTTATACAACTGTTAATTTTTTTAATTTGATGGATATGTTTACAGCTTTGGACGGTGGTGATCTGTTCTTGGTTCGGACACCAGCTTATGAGAAAGGGACAGACAGACTTTTGTCAATTAACTACCAAAAGGTAAACCCTATCAAGCCTGGGATCCTAATTGATAATTTCAATATGTATTAATAGTATTCATACAAAGTCGTTGCTCAAAATGATATGTTTTTGTATTACAAGAAATATAAATATAATCAAACAAATTAAAAGAATAACAATTTCAAAGATTCTTGGTCCGATTTTTGGCAGATTTAAATTTGAATCTTAAATAAAATTTTAATGAAAACTCAATTGACATGCAGGATTGGAATTGAGGTCCACATCGAAGGGCAGAGCAAGGTGCCTTAGGCCAACCTGATCTCCAAATTTCAAACATATTTTAGAATAATACCATAAATAAAGTTCATTTGCATTACAAATGACAAACGCGCCAAATTTAATTTAAAATGGAACATATTCTCTACTCTATGTAATAATTAATATTTTTTTTTATTTTTTTTTATACATTTGTTGTTATTTGCAAGAGGATGTATGTTTAATTGAATAAAAGCTTTTTTCCCACAAGGAAAAAAAATAAAAAAAATAAAAAAATGAAGTTTTTTATAACTACACATCAATGCGTGACATTTCAGGTTTCGCAGGTTCGTGTCCCTCTTCAGTCAATCTTTCTTTGTTCAACTCTAAATTTGTAGACTAAAATCTTATGAATCTATTTCTCCCCCATTGCCGACCCCCAACTAGGCAGAGAGGAAGAGTCCAGAGTTTACCACCACCTACAAATCAACAGAGCAAGACATCACTGTCAAGTTCACAACCCTAGAGGTTGTTGCCCACTCGGATGCCATTCTCAATGTGACTGACTTTGCGGACACCCTCGTAGCTAGTCTAGACACTGGGAAGGGTGCAGCAAGTGGGGCGGAGTCTGAAGATGAGGGGTATCTCAGTGAAGACGACAAGAAACCAAAAGGTGAAAGGTCAAGGGCCTTAGTAGAGAAATGCATTTTTATCTTGTTTTTTTACATTACAGGGGCACATTGCCTTCGGATTTGGCTATAAAAAGCATTTGTGATGAAATTTATATCGTTGGAAAGATATTTTAAAAGTAGAATGATTCACATAAATATCCCTTGAAATAGTGTGTTTTTGTGTAATTTCATGACAGAACACAGTCCACAATTTTGTTGAACCAAATTTTTGACTCCGCAAATGGCGGATTAGATGTTCCGCTAGGTGTATGTGCAGAGGCAATTTTATGTTTTTTTAATCACTACTCACTAATTTCAACACACTGTAGGTGTTTAAGTGCATGAACAACTCTTAAAAAGGATAAGAGTTATTCCAAAAAAGCTAAATTTTGAGAGATTTGAAGGCATCGTACCCCTTTGATATTTTGAAAAGTACATGTACATTCCCAAATGCAAGAACTTGTTTTAGTAATATTAAATGTCACTAAATCTCAACCTTTTTTCACAGATAGCAAGTGTTTTTGGGGGTTGCTAATATTTAAGTAGTTCCATTCTGCCATAAGCTTACTTGTATGTCCAAAACAGAAACAGTGTCAATATTGAATTTGTGTCATGATGACTTTCATGCAAATTGATCTACATCAGGCATGATGTTTTTCCTACTTTAGTCAGATTTTTCGGCCCTCAGTAAAAGCAGCAAAATGTTTATTACATAGCCTGAAAAATCTAAAGTGGCTATATACCAAGCGTACATTTAAATATTGGCAGCCCATGTACACAATATATTTTCCTATTTTTTCCAAGAAAAAATTATCATGCCTGCTATTTAAAAAAATTCATTCAGGACTTTGATGTTGTGTGATTTTTGTCATTTGTATCTCCATAGGCAAGAGGGTAAAGATGGTCAAGCCAAGTGACATTATTGACGTCAAATTGACAGCAAATCTAGATGTGATCTCTCTAGTCCTGTGTACTAAAGATACTAGCCTGACTGAAGTTAACATCAAAGGTAATACTGCTGTCTCGGTGCTTTAACGTCTTCATGTACAAGATCATGTGTGTAATAATCAGAAGTGTCTTTTATCTAAAACAGCAGCAAATCAGGAAAAGAATTATACAAAATGTCATTATCAATAATAAACCACAAGAGAAACTGACTGTTAATTTTGAGTTGACCCAAGAAAAATTTACTAGAGTGGGATTTAAACCTGTGAACACTGGATTAACGTGCCGGCACTCTACCAACTGAGCTACTAGCCATTTGTTCAACCCAAAATTATCCAGATTAAAAAAAAAATAATTTTAAAGTTTCGGCAAAAAATTGAGCCTGGCAACTTTGAACAGTTTTAACGGTCTTTTTATTCTGCTGTGACTGATATGATTTCCGTGATTTGATTTGATTTGATTTGAAGGACTACAAGCTGGAGTTTTACTTCAGAAGCATGTAACTACAGTCACTGCCCTACTGCAGGATATCACAGTGACAGACCCCACACCAGGGGCTTTACACCCCAAGGTAAGACTCTACAAATAACAAGATAGACATCTATGCATCCATATTGTGTAATCTGATGAAAGTGTATTATGCTCCATAGAGCACTACTGAACGATAGATCAGGCACAATAGACGATGTGACCTCTGTTTACATCTTAACCGCCCTCTGTTGACAAGTCTGTTGTCCAAGTCATGTTCCGCCGGGCAAAAAGACGCGTAGTCATGGTAATATTGCGTGTACTTTCTAGCTGGCTGTCAAGTACACAAAGGTTTTGCCCGGCGACATGCGCGCGCATCATGTTATGATTTTCAAATGACGTCAGAGGTCACATCGTCTATACTGACAGACAAATGGATTCCCTTCTAGGATTTTTTTCCAATGACAAGGGGTACATACAGTTCGGAAAGTTAAGTAAACATTATAGTAATAAAGGAAATAGCTGGATTCGCATGTCCCTGTAAGGTTTTATATGGCTGTGTGAGACCCAGTCACTACTCCTTTATTCAAATTCCCTTTTTGTTAAAAAGCATTAAAATAAAGGAAAACCTGTAATTGAACTTGTCTTTTTGTTAAATTGTTCAATTTCTCTCCTCAATCCGTTTCGCCAAAGGTCAAATTGCACATGTCGCTCAAGGGTTGTGCGCACATGCCTTAAATAGATTTTACATTGAGTACTATATGTATTGTTTGTTACAAGTTATTGTCGCAACACGCGTATGGTGAGGAATGCCGAACGCGCTGTAGCCAATCGTTCTTAGACAGCTCCAGCTATGTCTTTATCGGCTTTTAAATACCAGGTAAACATGGTCATGTGAACACTTTTCAACCAAAAATACTGTGCTATTTATAAATTGTTCAACCCAAAAGTATTTATAAATAAAGAATGTCTGTGACTGGTTTCAGATTGTCTCCATAGTGGATGATGAGGTATTTAAGGTCAAAGCCGAATTGTTCAACGGTGCCACAGCAGCGGATGGTTACTCTGATATGAGTGCTGTGGATATCCGTGTTGCTCTGAGCATGGGACGTATGAGGGCCATCTTCCTCAACAAGTTCGTTATGAAACTCTTGGTAAGTCATAATCATTCTGATTTCTGTAAATGAACTAGGCTTGTGCTTCTATGTTTATTTTCCTAAACGGTTAAACGGAACTTGTAACTTCCGGTTAACCGTGTAACCGTTTCCATTGATTCCAATCCAAACTATGAGCCGATTTGTAAAAGAAGCAAATGTCTTCACACTTTCCAGTATCGACTAGGATTAAAAATAGAACACTGTAGCTAGTCATAGTCACAAAACCACAAACCATAGGTGTGGTGGCTACAAAGCAAAATGTCAAACAAATTGGTGGGTAAAACCAAATAGTTTTCTTTATCCCGATACAAGTTTAACATCTATCACTATTTTGTTTTCTCTAGTCGTTTGTGGACCAGTTCTCTCGTGCCAAGGCAGCAGCAGCAGAAGCCAGCGCCAACGCCGCAGCGGCTGCTAAGAAGACGGCAGAGAACCTCCAGGAGCGCTGTGTTCGCATCGCTCTAGATATCGTCATCAAGGCTCCACTGATCATCATCCCCGAGAGTTCAACATCAGACATGGCCCTGGTGGCAGATCTTGGTCAGTTACTGGTGCAGAATTCCTTCAGTCTGGCCGCTGGGACTGAGAGTATGGAACTACCAGCTGTACTGGATGCAATGCAGGTGGCTCTACAGTCTATCCAGCTATCAAGGTACGTAGTCTCTGACACCCCACCACTTTGAACCATAAACAAAATGTCAAGGTCTTAAAATATTGTAAAATAGGTTTTGAAGTATTTACTTTGCAATGTTCATCAATATAACAAAAATCCCATATTAGTTTCTTTGTATCTTTCTGTGAACTTAAAAAAATTTAAAATGCCCAACATAGGCTTAAGAAAAAATGAACAATGACTATTCCTTAAAGATCCATTTTTGTCTGCATTTATCCACAAAATCACAAAACCCTGTGAGACACTCAGAACTTAACTTTTGTGTTAGCATCAGATACTGGGGCCAAATTTTATTGAGCTGCTTTTGCACACAAAAAACACTGCTGAAAATGTTGTCTGTTGAGCAAAACTACCAGGATACCAGTCACAGATTGTACATGTGATGTGATACTTTGGCTGGTAACCTTTTTCTGGTAAGCATAATTTTGTTGTGCTTAGCTGCTTTTGGTGCTTAAGCAGCTTTTGAAATTGGGCCCTGGTGAACAAATTCTCGATGGTAAATGGACTGTGGATGATCGTCTTTCAGAGCCGTCTTGCAGGGTGGTCGTATCAAGTCTGAAGTGTTGATGTTAGAACCAATGGGCTTGAACATTGACCTGGTACGTAATCTAGCAGCCAGCTGGTACCACAAGAGACCTGCTATTGCACTGTCAGGCAAACTACAACCTATCAAGGTATGTGGGTAGTTTCTACAATTGAATTTATTGTTATATCTTTTTGGTAAATAGCAACTGCGGCTTGATCACCATGTAACATGCGTTGTGTAATCAATTATTTTACACTGTTGACTGGAACTAATCCATGTCATTCATAACCTCTTACCCAGGTGTGTATTGGTCCAGATGACTTTGCCCTGGTTATGGGTATTCTTAATAAGAACATAGCAGAGGGTCAACCGGAAGTGGCTGAAGCAGAAACTCCTTCTGTGTCAGGTGGAGAGGCACAGCCTGCTGAGGGAGGGGCGACTGCTGCATCTGATGCCAAGCCTGGTGAGGAGCTATAACTGTACTATCCATCATGGCGCAGGCCCACTAAATGGGGACCCTTGATCACAGATCAGAATAGAAACCAAACAAAGACAACAGTAACAAAAGCTAAAACAACTGTAGAAAACATGGAAATACGTACAGTAAAAATAAAGACATACAATTTTAAAAATAAAATCATTTACCCAAGCAGACATCAAATTATCCAACGCTGTATTTTTGACTGCATCCTTATTAATTGTCCATCTTGTAGCAACAAAGGAGGAGACAAAAGCCAAGGTCCCAACATCAGAGACAACTGAAGAACCTTGGGAACAAATCTGTGTAGATTTTGAGTTGGAAGGAATCTACACTTCTTTGTACACTGGAAAGCTAGACCTGGTATGTACCATGTTATCTTGAAAACTAAAATAGCAAGTTTCAAAGGTAGGGTCATAGATTGGTTTTTGTCAACGTAATGCCGGTTTGCAGGCAAAATTATCAAAAAAGGATACAATAAAAGTCACCTGTGAAAGTTTAAGCTAAATACAGTGTCTACTTGTTCAGAAAACCACAAACAAATGTTGCTGTATTTTCATCAAAAACGTCCAATCCATCCACGTTTAGTGAGGTGACAGCGGGTACCAACCGCATCTCTGGCTGCAGCATTCACATACGGACACCTCTGAAAATTGTGTATCCAAAACTCTCCTCTTAGAGATTCAAATTTGGTGACGTACTTTTATTGATTTCTAATCAACAGGGGCATTCAGACCAAATAATTTTGCAGGATGCTTACCACCATTACCATCTTTATAACAAGGAGGCTTTCTGATGGATGTACCTAAAACAAAACTGACTTTGGCCAATTACATACAACACATAAATACTGGGGAAAAAAAAAATGGTTTTCTATTTGTTGTTCAAATGGGTTGTTTCGTTTGATATTGTTATCATTGTTACATCTGGAAGAAGTTAACAAAACAACAACGATGTTGCAGCTGTGTAAAGGCTTGTTTTTTCGGGTGGCAATACAAATCCCATACTGAATTGTTGATTTCTTGTTACTCCCATACTGAATTGTTGATTTCTTGTTACTCCCATACTGAATTGTTGATTTCTTGTTACTCCCATACTGAATTGTTGATTTCTTGTTACTCCCATACTGAATTGTTGATTTCTTGTTACTCCCATACTGAATTGTTGATTTCTTGTTACTCCCATACTGAATTGTTGATTTCTTGTTATTCCCATACTGAATTGTTGATTTCTTGTTACTCGCGTCATTCACAGCGTCCTTTAGAAGGTCGTCAGGAGAGGGTACCTCATGAAGCCCTGGGCTGCTTTGCCGTTTGTCATCTTGGAGTTCAAGCAAGCATACAATCCAACCAGGCTATAACTGCTAATGCAAAACTAGCTAAGATCCTCCTTGATGACATACGACCAGGGAGAGGCGATGCTATTACAAGGTGGGTCAAACATATTTCATTTAATAGAAAGGATTGTTATTTTGTTGTGTACCCTTTTGGTCAGAAATAAAGTGTCTAGTATGTTCTATTCTCTGTGTCCACTTGTTTGAAATAATTATTGTTTCTTAATCACTACTCACTAATTACAACACACTGTAGGTGTTTTAGTGCATAGACAACTCTTAAAAAGGATAAGGAGTAATTCTAAACAGTAAAATAATACAACATTTGTCGGCAAGGTGCCTCTTTAAATCATGAATAATGGCAATGCAAATGAAATCTCTCTTTAGTTGATGAATATTACGGTTTATGGATGCATCTTTAATCCCCTCAGTGTTGTCTTAACCTCAGAATGATTCATGTGTTCCGCTTTGGTTTTAGGATGATTGGTTCCCATGGTGATGATCAAGATCTAGAAACGATATCCGTGAAGTTTGAGCAGATGGCCAATCAGGACAAGAATAGTGAGTTTTTTATGATTCCATAATTCCTTACTAATAATAAAAATACTATTGGAGACTTATATAGCGCACGTATCCACCATTAAGATGCTCAAGGCGCTGGAACAACAAGAAACATTTTTAAGGCAGGTTTTGAACCTAACATTCTCAACCTAACATTTATAAAAATTGTCAGTGACCATTTTTGTTGTGTGTTTTGAACCTAAAATGCCCAGCTTTTTAGCCCCAAGTTTTCACTTACTTTTTCTAACTTCGTCATTGGTTACTTTTATAAAAAAACAATACAACATTTATTGTATTTGTTACTTGTAACTAGTTGAAGCATCAGTCAGAAACTTCCATGCTTGTGTTTGCGCCGAGTTCTTGATGACCGTGGCAGAAATCTTTACCAAGGGCCTGGAGGAGAGCGCCGTTGCCAAACCAGAGGACAAAGACAAAAAGCCTGTCAAGAAAGCAATGCAGACACCTAATAACACCCCTGCTGGAACCCCTGACGCCCAGGAGAGTGCCCAGCAAGGTGTCATTACGGTGAAAGCAATCCTGGACAGCCCTGAGATCGTCTTGGTCTCGGATTCATCTAAGAAAGACACCAACGCCTTGGTCCTCAAAGTATGTATTTTATGCTTCTCATTTTGCAATAGACTGTGCAAGTCTCGCGCGTATCCGAACGAGAAAACACGTCAAACGAAGAACATTTTTATTTCTGAAATTAAATCTTTGTTTTAAATTATATCTCATGACAAAATCTGAACAACAAAAATTAATCATTACAATTTTATGAAAAGGTTTAGCTTTTGAAAAAAATATCACAATAGTGTGTATATTATTATTGAAAAAAATTAAAACTCTGGGACAAGGATGCCTATTTGATGTTAACTTTTTAGAAACCCCTTACGCGGATTCGTGAAGGTCAAACGGGTCTTAAATGGACCCGTATCGCAGTTTAAAGAGGATGCTGACGCCTCAACAACCATATACTGCAATGAAAAGGGTTTGCTTTGCAATTACAGCATCTGACGATTATAATTGCGCATCCAAAACAAGCGTTTACGTAAGTTTTATGATCGGAGGCGAGCACAAAATTCTTAATTTTTTGCAATAACCGGAAGCTGAGGTCAAGTTTAATTCTTGGGTTTTCTTCGTTATATTGTTGAATTGGTTTTACTTTCATATTTTGTTATCACTTAGTATTACATTCCCAACAACATGTATACTTTTCTACTGTAGGTCATAACCTACGTTAAACTAAAATAATTGACGAAACAAAATCTCGCCCACGTAAAACTCCATATGGTTGGGACCACTATGGTCCGGGAAGTTCGAATGCGCGCGAGACTTGCACAGCCTATAATAGTAATAATAATAATAATAGGCATTTGTAATGCGCAAAATCAATCTGAAGAGATGGTCAAGGCGCAGAGACAATGTAAACAAAACAATACAAGTACAGTGAAAAGAAAGTGAAATAACAATTGGGGAAAACATCGATAATTAACAATGGAAAGCAACAAAACTACGAATTCATTTAGGCATGTGATTTCTCAGGATTTGTCCTGATTTCAAGATTTTCTCAAACCTTCAGCTTTCTTGAAAACAGACATGGTATTCTTCCTCAGTCTGATTTCCAATTTGTTGGGCCCTCACAAAAATCAGTAAAGTTGTCATTAAATAGCCTAAGAATTATAATAATAATAATCAAAAACCATTTTTATATAGCGCATATCACCGTGAGGTCCCTATGCGCTGTAAAGGGAAATAAACAATATTGTACAAAGTAAACAGATTAAACCATAGATACATGTAGGTAAGCCCTTGTACTCGAAATGTTCTACTTTTTTCAAAGAGCCAAATATTATGAATGTTGAAAGAAGTAAACCCATCACCAACGGGAGAAAGTATAGTCATCATTGTTTCCAAACCTGAAGTTTTGTATTTCTGGTGATGCACAGAGTCTGTAAACAACCTCAGAATTGTTCTGGGTCTAGATTAAGGGGGAACCCAACCCTGCAAGCTGCTTTCAGGAATTTTCTCATTCGTCAAATCTCATCCCTGCATCACTGTATATTTGTTAACTTTTTGTTGTATAATAGATTCATTTATAATCACACTATCCAACCAACTTGTGAAAAATTCATTACATTTTATGGTCGTGTTTCAAAGAAAATGACAAAAAAGTTGAGTTTGTTTTCAGGGATTTTGTGCGCAATTATGCTTAGGCTTTTTTAAAATTGCAACAAGCAAAATAAGCAACAACAATTTGAGACGTCTTCAAATGTTTTGTCAGCGACTTTGACAATGTTCCAGATAGACATTTTTCCCTGGAGTTTTGGTGGTAGTTTGAATTTGTAATCAGTGAGCTTTCAATTATAAAGGAATAGTAACAGATCCTGTATTTTTTTTGTTTACTGTTAAAAATTTATAAAGCACAGACAAATTTAATGCTTACTATGAGTTTGAATAAGAAATATTGCAAAAAGTGCTGATGACCTCCGTGTTGACCTTTGCAAAGGCTTTGAGAAAGACTCTGCCAGGGTTAAAACGTAAGGCAAGTAACACTTTTTGCATTTAAACCACAGGTTAGTTTAGTGAGTTAGCAGTTTCAATTTTTTATTAAGAAAATTTGAATGATTGTTTAATTGCAGACTATGGGAGAGGTGAACCTTACGTTGTCTGGCAGTGCTATGTACATCAAGGGAGGTTTGCAGCAACTTCGTATCAATGCTTGTCCTTATCTAGAGGAGCAACGTAAAGGCAAGATGACCAAGGTAAGCCTACCAACAAACAAACAAACAAACAAACAAACAAACAAACAAACAAACAACCCAACAAACTCCCTTACAAATCAACGAATGGAATCACATTCAGAAGTGAAAGCCAAGACCAGAAATATTGTCAGTATTAAGAAAATCAAAGTTATGAACCAAAGGCTGTTTTTGAAGCACAGCTTGGGCTTTGGCTTCGGCTCGGGCTCGGGCTCAATAATGAAAATGCATGTTTTCTAAATAACTGGCAAGGCCCAATCCCAAACCCAAGCCGTGGTTTTGAAAACAGCCATAAAGAAACCATGTCCTTCATTTTTGTTTCATCGAAGATGCTCCTTTAAGATATCTATAGTCTTCAGTCTATCTATAGTCTTCAATAGGTTTGCATGGTGGTAAGACAATAATGTAGGAGCCTAATGGATTGGTCTGTCTTGAATGTACCATTAACTTTCATCTCCAGGTACTGGTGCCATGTAATGTGGACTTCAACCTTAATGCACCTGATGCTAAAGGTCAGCATATCAGCCTAATGATAGAGGAGATTGCCCTCAACATCAGTCCAGAAGTCATCAAGGTCCTCAGCTCTGTCGGCCAGACGCTAACTCCAACCAAGGTACTTTTCATGTTTTACGCAAGACCTGTTGCAAAATAGCACCTTTGATTCAGCCCAAGTTCTGGTGGTTAAGTCATCAGAGTGTGGATTCGAATCCCGGTCATGAAACTTGTTTCCTTGATGAGCAAGGTGCTTTACTATAATTGCTTCTCTTCACCCAGGGGAGTAAATAGGTTCCTGCTAGGGTAGAGGTTGATATTGTGTATGAAAAAGCTTCAGAGCGCCACGGCAGCTCGGGCTGTATACTCCCCAGGGAGCTGAGAAGGATTACAGGAATGTTATTGGCCCAATGACCAGGGCACTAATGTAAAGCGCGTTGATACGTCATTGTAAAATGCGCTATATAAGAACTAGTTTTTATTATTATTATTAATTAGCAACCTGTACACCAATTTAATTAGCAACCTGTACACCAATTTAATTAGCAACCTGTACACCAATTTAATTAGCAACCTGTACACCAATTTAATTAGCAACCTGTACACCAATTTAATTAGCAACCTGTACACCAATTTGGCTGCCGGGGCTGCATACTCCAAAGGGGTGAGATAGTTTCAGGAATGCTCAGGGCCCGAAGAACAGGTAAAAAGTAAGGCGATTAAAAAGTAAGGCGCTTTGATGTGCCTACTTGGCTTAAAAAAGAGCATAATCCAATTCACATTTTCATGTCTAACTTTGGGGTTTTGACTTTGTTTCTTTTAGCAACTCTAAAAGGGATCAATTTTTTTATTTATTTGTCGTGCAGCCTGAGACTGAGGAGGAGAAACGAAGCAAAGCTATCGTTCCCGTGGATCTCTGGGATGCCAAGAAGGTGTCTGAGCATAACTTCTGGTTCTTCAAGGAGGAAGGTGAGATTCTTGGGTTGTAATGGATCGTTAAGACTCATTATGTTTGCACCAGCAATCACATGACAAGGATCTATGTGCAAAGTATATAAACAAAATTGCACCGTTCTTCTCTGAGTTTGTGGAAATTTATTTCTAAAAATTTCAACTGGGGAGTAGACAGATGAAGTCCGTCAGCTTACAATAATGGGGGAAAGCCAAATAATTATGTTGAAATTAAAATTGTAAAACCTAGTTCTGACTGAAGTACTAACAATTCCTATGTATGTATATATATGTGTATTTATATCTACTTTGCTGTGTAGATTTGTTCTTGAGAACTTGTCTTGCTATAAGTTCTTAAGAACAAATCTACACAACAAAGTGTTACCGCAAACTGAATATACGTTGGTACCTCACCATGCAGTGCCTCAAAACCCATATACTCTTAATTTTGGAACCAAGTAAAGATGTGATTTTGTCTCCTTGAAATGTTGTATAGACAAGTTGTACTTGAGTAACTTGTCTTCTTCACAATGTCTCACAGAGGGTATAGATGTGAACTCGCTTCTTGAAGACGCGGTTGTCGTTGCTGTGGAGCAGTCTCGAGGTGAAGAGCTAGTAGCTACAATCAAGAGTATCATCATCAAGCTAGAGGCTAGCGTGGGGAGTCGTACTGTACCTATGTTAACTGTGGATGCTAGCGTAGAGGCTGTGGTCAAAGACTGGTCTACTAAGGTTTGTACTTAATGAGGATCAGGGCGTAGTGGTTTCTTTCCCTACCTTCTACCTCGGTTTCAAATCTCGCCTCGGACCGGAGCTTTGGGTTTGGGTTTTCAGTCCCAGCCTGATCGCGTCGGTTGTCTCCCATTTGGGGGTTTTCCTTGGGTTTGGGTTTTCAGTCCCAGCCTGATCGTGTCGGTTGTCTCCCATTTTGGGGTTTTCCTTGGGTTTGGGTTTTCAGTCCCAGCCTGATCGCGTCGGTTGTCTCCTATTTGGGGTTTTCCTCTAACGTCTAAAACTGATTATCTCGTTCTTGTCTCCTAATCATCCTGTTATTGGCGCTTGAGCTGTTGGATTTGTAATGAAATAGATAAATTGTAACAAAAGGAAATTATAAATATACGATTGTTACAGACTTTTCTCAGCTGATGGCTTGATTAAGGATTTGATGGGAATTGGAATTAAAATCAACACAACATTAATATCTGTATTGGTGTAAAACACAATTAATTAAGTGTAGAAATTATACTTAAATCAAAGACAATCAAGATGCAATCTGCACTCATATAAGAAACAAGATTTGTACATCAGTGATTCACACCAAAATCAGACACCTCTCAAAAATAGTGAAATGCCGTTAAATGAAGACAAATGAAACATCAGCTGTGATGTCAATGTCACATCCATGTGACATTGATATGGAGCAATTTACAGGCAATCGGTTCCAGACAATCTCCAAGTAAGAATAACATTCACATTTTAATGTCCACATAATTTTCTTTGGGACAGTTAGATACCGCAAAGGGCATGGAGTGCAATTGGTTTCCTCCAAGTTGCCTGTAAAACTTGCCCTGTGGGACGAATCCTTTAAAAATTCTTCATGTTGAGAAACACTTTCTTTGTGGGCCTAAATTAGGTTTTCTTCTTCTCATCTATTTGATGAGCAAATAAATCCATGTATTAAGATTTGGTAGGAAGGATGACATATGAGGTACACTTAATTTGTTGTATTTAGTTTTTTTTTCTTCTCTATGTTATAGCTTCATGTTGAAAGCCACATGACGGCAGAGATTGCTTGCTACAATGAGAAGGTGTCCGCCTGGGAGCCACTCCTAGAACCACAGCTAACAGATGCCGGCCAGCATAAACCATGGGATCTTAGTCTGGATGTAAGTAGCCAATGAAAAGAGTCAGAATAAAAAACAAACCCATTATTATTGGTGTACTCTCCTGCCCAGCTGGCCCTTTCCACAACATACCACAGGATACTGATCAATAGTGGTCTCCAAAGCATGTGTTGGGCGAAAAGAAACATTCATTTTCTAAGTAAAACATTTGTCTTTTGATTTTGATTTGTTTTTTTAAATTGATATGCATTTTTCATTTACTGACCTTTTGATCATTATGAGTATGAAATTGCATTCAATGACCTTATAGCATTGAGCGGACATTGTTTAGTTTAAAGAATTATTCATGTTCATTAAGTAAGTTTCATGCTCGTACAGCGCATTGGGTCTTGCCATGGACGAACTGCGCTTTACAAGAATGATTTATTCTCTCTGTACAGGCAAACTTTTGCAAAATGGGCACATGATCAATGTACAAATTAGGTCTCTGATACTTACCGATCACTGTGTGTATTGAAGTGTCACTTTCCATTGTATTGGGTTACCTTCAGATTGTGAAGAATGATGACCTGCTTGACATCGCATCTACAGCAGCCTCTGGTGAGGCAGAGGAAGAGGTTGATGTATCCTTAGCTCCTCCTGTGATGACAGTCACCGTCTCATCAAGCAGTATGCTACAGTTGACGCTCACTAAGACGTGCCTGGAGATGCTTACTAACCTTGGGAAGGTATTGGTCCTGAATGGGTTGTTGCCTCCAAAGGGTTTCCTTATGGAATTCCCTCTGACAGGTCCCCTTATGAAATGGGTTAATGCCCTCCATTTGGTCCTCTTAATAATGATGTTGGGTTGAACAAAGAAAAATTGACTAGAGCGGGATTTGAACCAACGACCTCCGGTTTAACGTGCCGGCGCTCTACCAACTGAGCTATCTAGCCCTATGTTGGCGGTCTCCCTATTTTGTCAATATCTTTGTTCGGGGGGTGCCAGTCAGAAGCCATTCAACCACAAACTGCCGTGTAGCCAGGGATCACACCCAAGTATACGATACAACCTGGGAAGCGGCAGCCAGGGGATCATCTTAATAATGATAATAAACGGCTTTTATACAGCTCCCTTAACCCAAAACAGGGTCCTGAGGTGCTTTACAGATGATAACAATAATTGAAACAAGATAAGAAATATCAACTTTTGATATAAAGAAAGCGTGCACATCTCAAAACTTGCTCTGCTGTTATTTTTATAACTTTTGAATTTATTTGGAAGTTATGACTCAAAAGGA
The DNA here is from genome assembly GCA_037783415.1 of Leptasterias polaris. Taxonomy (NCBI): domain Eukaryota; kingdom Metazoa; phylum Echinodermata; class Asteroidea; order Forcipulatida; family Asteriidae; genus Leptasterias; species Leptasterias polaris. The sequence goes on from JAZGTN010000122.1 coordinate 617,420, forward strand.
AAAATTTCCCCCAAAACCAGTGTTGTATCTCGCCTGCCAGAAAGGCCCCGGAATGTACAAGGTCACATTTGTTGTAAACAAGGGTCTACAGAGAAGATGAGACTTAAGTTTGGTTGTGAACATGGCAGTGGAAGTTGTTTGTCTAAGTGTAGCACAGAGTTTGTTCCAGATGAAAAGAGCAGCCTTGGCAAAACATTCACGCTTGTGGTTCTACTAACAGGCACGATCCTGTTGACCTAATAGTCTGCGAGTAGTCTGCGTGATGGTAATAAGTTCTTTGAGAGAGCGTGGGGCACTTCGAGGAGAATCTTAAACACCAAGAGGCAGGCAGACAGTTCTTATACATGATTCTGCTTAAAATGGGGAGCCATTGTAGTGGTGAGATAAATGAAGGATATATTTTTTTTCTGGCAGGCATTTGGTGAGGCGATGGCTGATCCCAACACAACCATTAAAGATGATGTTGTGGTGCCAGCGTGTACTGTCATCAACAGCACTGGCCTGTCCCTCGTGTTAAAAGCAGGAAACTACTATGCGGTAAGTAACCCTCCTACCCCACCTCCTCCTCCCAAACAGCATAATCCAGGCCTAGAATTGGACAGAATCAATGTCCTCTATTGCCCTTAGGCTTGATTTCACAAAGCACTAAGATTCATCTTAAGATGAGTTGTCAATATGACCATAGTGATTTGTATTGTGACATCACAGTTTGGTTCACATAGCAAGCACCCTTGTTTACAGGTTTCCTTAGGCTTGCGAGCTACAGTGATGAAGTTCACAATGAGGCATCCTTACTTTCATTACCAGAAATATATAAATAAAATAATAAATTTTAGAGACTGTAGTGAGCGGTTGTACCAAAATTACCTACGTCCTGATTTGACATGTTCCAATGATTCAAATGTCAACAATGTATCTATATTTCTAAATCTAAGTTGAGTCTAAAAATCAACACTATTAACCATGTCTGGCCGTACGGTGTGATGATTATACAGAAATAAATGGTCTCTAAAGGGTTGATAGCTGTAATGTCAAAGTGTCCGTTTCTCCTCTGTAGCTGCCTGACAGCGCCACGGGCGGGAAGTGCAGCCTGAAAAATAACGATGAAGTCGGCCTGACTCTAGCAAAAGCAGCCATGGGAACATTCAGGCAGAAGTCCATTCTTAAATCAGCGGAAACAGACTTGCAGCGTGAGATTTCCATCCAGGTACGAAAGTTAAATTCTTGATGTAATTTTGTTCATTTGTTGGTGGACAAGAATATAGATCACAAGATGTAAATTTTGATTGTATTTGTGTTTTTATTGTTTACTTATTTTTTCTGTGTGAGGAGAACAATAACAATTGAATGCATAGCGACAACTTATCATGTCCACACACAAGCTAAACACAGTTCAGCTAAAACTGAGCACATTATCATTAACAATAACGAGGTATGCAGGCAGAGCTGCCAACTCTCCCTGATTCGGCAGAAAGTTTCTTGAAAATAAACCAATCTTTCCAAGTTCAAATTGAACAAATTTGAAAATCTCCCTGATTATTGAAGCTTTTTCCCTATTATTTTGAATGTAATTCTAAATATCTCCCTGATTGTTGTACAAAATCTTCCTGATTGCAAGATGCAATGTTGGCAGCTCTGACACACGACTTATCCAGTTAAGGGTAGCTTTAGCAAATGCTTCATGGTTTGTGGTTTAACACCAGGTTCACAGGTGACATCTTGGCTGTCCTGATACCCCCACTTGTGAAGGGTCAGTTGACAATGCCCTGAACCACTCCTCAGTTAAGGGTAGCTTTAGCAAATGCTTCATGGTTTGTGGTTTAACACCAGGTTCACAGGTGACATCTTGGCTGTCCTGATACCCCCACTTGTGAAGGGTCAGTTGACAATGCCCTGAACCACTCCTCAGTTAAGGGTAGCTTTAGCAAATGCTTCATGGTTTGTGGTTTAACACCAGGTTCACAGGTGACATCTTGGCTGTCCTGATACCCCCACTTGTGAAGGGTCAGTTGACAATGCCCTGAACCACTCCTCAGTCTGTTCGTACATTTCTATTCACTCCAGCTTAAAGTCACATCAATTTCAAGACCCTAATAATGTTTAAAGGCAAGGTATACCGTTGGCAATTACTCCAAAAATGAATGGCCAATCAAACTTACTTGGTAAGCAGCACTTCAGCTGTTGAAAACGTATAACATTTTTAGAATCGATTCCCTTCTAAGAAACATGGTGTTAGAGTAAAGGATTCAAAATTTTTACTTTGAGAAATATTTTACGCATGAAACGTTTCTGAGATGGTTTCTTCCAATTATGAATTGTTGTTCCTGCGTGGACATAACCACTCCAGATTTTCAGCGATAGCTCAATAACACCCGGTTCAGACAGGCGCTCTAGAGTCGCGCCGAACCAAACTATTGAATTAAGTACATGAAAAGTTCGACGTCTGAAACAGTTAAGAGCGACTGGACGCGCTAGAAGTAGAAAGATCGACTGTTGCAGTCGTTCGGAACGACTCTGGAGCGCCTTGGTTTCAGACGTCGATCTTGTCATGAGCCGAACCTATTGTAAATGTTTTGTTAAGTTCGTCTGTCTGAAACCAAAATTTAATTGGGTCGACCTAGAGTCGCTCCTAATCTATTTGGTTCGTTTCGACTCTAGAGCGCCTGTCTGAAACGGGTGTAACACTACCATCTTTTGAAATAAAACTTTCACAGGTTAGATAATTGTATACATCTCCATTTATATAGCTATTGAACGATTCTTAAAACTAAAGGTACACTTTGCCTTCAATGATTTCTTAAAAATATTCTTCTTGATCTTTCCCAGATTGAAGGTTACCAAGAGGTTGCCAACATTGCCGTGTGCAGAGCCGGTAAGGTCTTGTACAATCTAACACCAGTTAAGAAGACCCACTCAGCAACAATCATCTCAGTGGTGCTAGATATCGAAGCCCAGCTGGACTCCAGGACTGTGGTTATACGCTCACCACTTCAAGTAAGACCATCCCGGCTAGATGACACTGTTATCTTTATTTCCCTGTGTCTTATTTTGATTTTTTTTGAGTAGATTCTGAATGTGGTGTGATGTGGCCGAGCAGTTATGAGCGCCAGACTCAAGCTCTGGTGTTTCTGATCAGCAGAGTGCGGGTTTGAGTCGCGGTCGTGGCACTTTGTCCTTGAGCAAGATACTTTACCATAATTACTTTATCCTTAGGATGGGACATTAAGCCGTAGGTCCCGTGTACTAGGATTGGTAGTGCACGTTACAGAACCCAGAAAACATATGGTGGAAGAGTAGGGGCTAACCCCAGTGTTTCTGTTGACCCCGGTTCTAATCCCATCTAATACCGGAGCCTTGCATGTGGATTGGGTGTTCAGTCCCTACCTGATTGCGTGGGTTTTCCCCCATTTGGGTTTTCCTCCCACAACTAAAACTTAACATTTCTTCTTGTTTACTATTCATCCTGTTATTGGCGCTAATTGTGATGTTGGATGTGTAATAAAATGAATAAAATGTGAGATATTTATCCTGGTCTGGAAGTGAAAGTCTTGACATCGTGAATTGAACTAGTGTGTACCAAATGTAGTAATTTTGTTGCACAGTACAGTTTTGTTAAAAACTCTTTCAGCATTTAACTTTTTTTAAATATATCCCAAATACTAAAAATCACATACCCCAATAATACGCTCTCCATTTTCTCCAAAATGTCCAGCTCCACAACCATTTTGAGACAGATGTTGAGGTATATACCCGAGTCTCAAACTGGACCGAGAAACTGGGTGTGGTCAAGGGGTCTGAGAAGTTTGTCGTTCCCCTCAATGTGGCTCACAATGACCAGCTCTTGATCAAGCCACTGGACAAGAGGTAGGTTGGAACCTTGTTTCTCACTCTCTGTCTTGCAGTGAGGCTACCACTCCAAAAGTTTTAATAATAATAATAAACTTTTATAGAGTACTTCATATGCAGTGTTTCTAAGCGCTTTACAAATCATTACAAAAATAAATAATAGCTTAATAAACATATAAAGAAAGAGCAATCATGAAGTTGAAATAATTAGCTATGTTTTCAATCTATATTTGGAAGTGTTCAGAGTCAGGGAATCATGATGCGGAGTTTTAAGCTAGACCTTAGTGTAGCAGTTGAATACCTGTAGAACTGGCATATTTTTAATGTTGTGCATTTCTGAAGTTATTCATGTTTTATTGACCTTGTTGTAACTGAACATTTGTCTTCCGAATGTTTTTTGGGACTTTAGGATCTAAAGTCAAGCTTTTCAAAAGCCAAATTTGTATTGTTTGAGTAAGATGTGAGGTTTTCGAGATGTTGGAACTAAGAATGAACCCTTTTAGAACTCGTGCACAAGTAAACATCGAACATTGAGTTATGTACTCCTTGAATGCAGCACGGAAAGTCACAAGATTTTCCTGCTGTACCTAGAAATCCTTAAAAACTTTCGTTGTGATTATTTTTTTTTACAAAAAACTGATTGGGTAAATTTGAAATGATTTGGGGTTAAACAAAGACAAATTTAAGAGAGCGGAATTTGAGCCAACAACCTTCGTTTTTTATCAAATAAAAAAACATTTTCTTTTTATGAGCTGTTATGACTCTGTATGCAGTAGATAGAGAGAGTAGACGATGCACAGCTTTTTGATGAATCTCTTTTCTTGAGTTTATTACTTAATGTATTGTATGTGCTGTTTTTTATTTCTGATGGCCTGACCATGTGTTTATAGCGGAGAAGTTGAGTAAGTGAACAATGATTGTAGCATGGTTGCTATGGCAACTCGTCATGGCATCTTTAACCTGTAACCTTTCACCTCTTAATGAAACTGTGACGGTACTAATTTACCGCTAATAATGCAGTGCATAATGTTGTTCATGTCAATGTGACTGATGTAGTGTTAATCCTGTAATCCTGAGGTTTGTGAAGTGTTTTTGGTCCATTCTCCTACACCCAACTTTGCCCAAATACTTCTGCACAAGAGAGTGATGATATGACCAGAAAAACATGACTACAGACTTTGGGTTATGTTAAATGCTTTTGCCAATTACCATCAATTTCAAGAACTAAGCCAAGAATTCAAAGAGAGTGTCATCACTTCATGATCTATTTGTTCAATTCAGTATAGCATTTTTTCAATTTTTACTATTAGATTTCCTACCTTTATGGTGACTGTAATGGCTGCAAGCTTTTTACTACATCTGTCACTTTCCAAAAGATGAAAGTTAAAAAGCAGTTGTGCAATTGTTTTCAGCTGCTCAGCCGATTTCCTTGTTTTTGATTTCTCAGCTGTGCCATTGACAATCGAAAGATACAATACTCAGTTTTGCTGAGCGAGGCACTTTCCTCTTTTTGTTTTTTAAAAACTGCAGTGGAATGCTTGTTAAAAGGTACTTATAGAAAAAGAACACCTACACTCACGAAGAAATCTTTTCTGATGTGCATGGGAAGAAAAGAGAATAGTACTTTATGTAAACTGCCTAACCTCAAAACCATCAAATAGATAAGAATAAGAGCATTCAAATAACACTTAAAAGGCGTAATTTTGTGTCCAACAAAACGGAGGACTGTGTTAGTTCACAAAGTAAAAGAAAAACCCCACAATTTCAAGGGATATTTTTGTGAATCATAATACTCTACTTTTAAAACATCTTTCCACCCATTTTCATTTCATAACCAATGCTTTTTATAGCCCAAAATGCTAATCAAGGCAACGTGTCCCTTTAATTTGGGCCCATCTCTCAGACAATAAAGATGAAGTATTAAGTAGACACTGAATGCAGTTCACAGTCAGTTCGCTTGGTTCATTGAACCTCTTGATTACAAGAATAATGCTACACAGTTTAAAAAAATTGTTTTATTTTCAAGTTAAGTTGAACTTGCAGATTCACATTACATCAGAATTAAACACCATTTCCTTTAAATTTCATAATCATGTTGAACACCATTTAATTTTGTAAATTTTTATTTGGCACTTTTGTTGTTACAATAACAGATATTTGTTCACATTCATTAAAACAGAAAAGCGGAAACTCTAACCATTTTAACATAATTATATCAACCCAGCATCTAGCACAACAAAGCATTAACATTCATCATATATTTCATGTTAACATTTTTAACAAATGATTTAAGTGTTACACCATGACTAACGTCATCACTTACTTCACAAAAGACCTTTGTCATGCCTAGACCGCCATTGTCTTGTTCCCCATGTTCAACAGCAACATACACCGATTCTCATTGTACCAGACTGTTTTTGTCCTCCCAGCCTCGGTTTGATCACATTGATTTAAATGGAAGGAATAACAGATGGCTCCACCATGATAGAGGTCTATAAGGAGTCTTCCTTGTTTACATTAACCCACATAGGCTGTGTCAAATGTAGCGGCTGTGGCTTAATCACCATGGTAACAATCATAGGCTACCCTTAGCAACCTTAAAAGTCATAGCCACAGCCGACAATTTGGATAGCCTTTGTTAGTGGATGTGGCTTGATCACCAGGCTGCCCTTGGCAACACCCATAACAGCCATAGCCACAGCTGTCATGCTTTTCATGTAATAACAATCATCCATGTACAAACATTGTTCGTTACCACCATATACAAGATGGCTAGATTGTTTGCAAAGGACCAGAGGGAGACAGCTATCTTGGATTAGTCACTGCATGGTGCCGGGAAAAAGTAGTCAAATTGAAAATTAGCCATGCTTTGGGAGTCTTAGATGTATGGGAATTTTAATAAATGTTGTGTCTTGTAAATAAGAATAATCTGTACCTTCAACCCCTCTGAAAAAGCACCTACATGTACTCCCCTCTCCCAACTCCCACCACACTCAATAAGTCGCTGGTGTTTGGGCATGCGAAGAAGCTTAGCAAATCTCACAGCAAATGTAGAGCAAATGAATGAGAAGAAAATGTAGTAAAAAAAAGTCCCCCAAGATCTGGGATGGCCACCTGATAGTTAGTCAGAATACCATGTATTTCTCACTGGTAACCCGTATCCAATCCACTGCTGAACCCAACCACTATGTATTTCCCTCCTTTTGACTGGTCACACTGGCAGACAAAAATACCTTGCTTACCTGTAAACTATGCTTAGGTAAGCACAGAATTCTGAAGGTGCAATATGGGCAACTTGAGCTGTATCTATTGTTGGAGTGTGAAATATACATGGGCGCCATTCATTGATGTAGCAATGGTCATGGTCTGCACTGATCTATTGTGGCATTGAAAGAGTTGCTTGCTAAAATGGCGTCCACTGAACATTTCACTTTCAGCCGATTTCCCCATTTTGCACCTTTGGCGCTCTAATAATCATTGGTTCTACAGTGCAGGTTAACCAAGCATGTAAAGGCACTGAAGACTAGTTCTCAAGGTGCTATTGTGAGTGTGAATGTGTTGCACTGTGCCATAGTGCTGTAGAATTGAGACAGATTTCTCTCAAACAGCAATTACCAGAGCCTACAACCTTGATTTGTCCAGCTCTTACTCATATTTCATTCAAAAAGATGTTTTTTCTTTCTTGCTTTTGTTGCCATTTTGAAATTTGAAACTCATTTTCTCACAAAGTGTCACATTGTTGTTAAACTGTGCTGCTCAAATTGACTGAAAGTTGTTTCCTTTGATTAAGAGCAGCATTCATTTTGTTATGGCGGCTGAACAATACTATTCATTATTTTCTTCTATATAATTTTTTTTGCAAAACATCAAATAAAATTTCATTAGATGGCCATTTTACAATAAATCAGTTAGGTTTGGAGTTTTTAATTATTGAAAAAAAAAGGTGCACCTTCCTTTTCTAATTTTTTCAGTTGACTTTGAGTTTTTTCTTTTCCAGTGTTTTAATCAGCTCAGTTCACTTTATAATTACATACATACATACATGAAGACATTCAAAATCAACCATCTGTGCATTCATTTATCAACTCATTTAAAGGTATTTATTACAGGATTGGTAGAGCTGACAATATAGTTGCAGACAGTGTTCATGTTTTGTGTGATCAACCATAAACATGAAATAACAAACCCGTACAAATTTGGGCTTATACCACAGTGTGGGTCAGCAGAAAATAGTGAAGAACCTTGCACAATTTCCAGCATGTAAACACATTGTCCTTAATTTTGGTTATACATTTTTTGCATTTTCTAAAGGTTTTCAGATACAGTTTTCTTGAATATAACTTCATTTCTGAGAAAAGTATTTCACAGAAAAAATGTGAACTTCACAATCAGTTAGCGTTCAGACTAAAATTAAACAATGATAATTTTATCCTTACCAATCCTGTAAAATACATTTTTAACCAATTTGTCAATTCTCTACCAATGGGGAGGCTTATGGTATGCTTGGTAGCAGCAGCTTTACCAGGTAATTTTCCCAGTTTTTTTATGAGCATGCGCATTTTGTGGGAGCAATAGATTTACCTGGTAAGTCTGCTGCAGTAGTGGCCCCAAGTCTCCCATGATGATTTATGGCAATCGCTTTCATTGCAATAAAGACAACTATTTGGTATCAGTTTGAGATTAAGAAATCAATAATATTCATAATTATTGCATCAATTCACATCTAAACCCACAATTACTACTAAAACAATAACCATCTGCAAAATGTTTGGTGTTTTTTAAAGATGCAGTTACAGTGATAGAGACAAGTTCACTCTTTAAACAGATAAATATTTTGTAAAAGAGTCTTCTTTTCTTAATTTGTCAACAATACTGTCAGTCGATCACAGAAACAAAGTAAACATGGGGTGTGGTTTAAAGAAATAACCAACCATAACATGCTTCCTGGATGGGATTAACCAATCACTTCACAGCACTCTGTAAAAATAAAAACCTTGTTAAGGGGGCTGTGTTGTCTTGATCAAAGCAGGTCTTTGGCTGTACATGGAGTTACAGCATGTGTAAGCTCGCCCTCCATAGATATAATACAGAGGGAGGGGGCGCGCCTACAGTAACTGGGTGAGAATTCATAATTCCATGTACAGCCACAGGCCTGCTTTGATCATGGCTACACAACCCCTTTAAAGTTTGTACAGGGATTTGGAGAAATTAAGTTTGTGTTGCTGCAAGCGTGTTAGGTCTTCCAAGCAAACAGTTCCAGGCAATTTCAACAAAGAAATTACATTCAAATTTCACAAAATTATCTTGAAGATAGTAAGACTGCTTGAAAAATGTCTTTTGTGCCACAAAACCTTTCCTTTTGCATACAGTGAAGTTGGTTGCCTGCAAATTGCCTGTAAAAATTGCCCGCACTTGTGGCATGGCCTTTGGGCTTATATTTTCAATTCTATTTCTAACTTCTATATTATTGATGTTTTTATTGTTGTTTAGGTACAGCCTGTGTGATGCCTCTGTGATGTGGCAGAAATTATGGGAACAACTTCAGAAGAAAGAGGGCAGTGTAACATTCAGGTGTCCTTGTAAGACTGATGGTTATACACCGTTCTTTATCAATGTAAGTGTAGAATATTATTTGATATTTTATTGAAACAAACACAAATCGTAGCCAACAGGCCAAATCGGATGTGTTTTTACAAACACAACCTTTCCCGAAGCCGTCATCTAAAATGCTGGCATGATATTCTTCCTACTTAGTGGTGTGTTGTGGCCGAGCGATTTACTTCACCGGACCCAAGCTCTGGTGTTGTCAGCAGCAGTGTGTGGGTTCGAATCCCTGTTATGACACTTGTGTCCTTGAGCAAGGCACCTAACCATAATTGCCTTGTAATAAGTTGGGAAGGTAGTGCATATCCTTATTTTGATAAGAATCAAAGTCAAAAAAAAAAAATTTTTAAAGGTCAAGAAATCTTAGTCCAAATTTTTGAAAAGGTTAGATACCAAATTGAAATAAACAAGGTTGATGACCTCTGAATCTAAAATATTGATATTGCTTCAGGCTAGATACTTCATGGAGGCAATTGCCTCCATGCCCCTGGTCATTGCCTTGGTGCCCCATGTAATGTTCCAATAGAAATTGATGTGCCTTTTAGATGTGCCCTTTACTAAGGAAGCATTGTAATGCCCTTCTAAGAATGAAGCATTATACCTGATTTCTTGTTAATTACAATATCTGATGGGTTGTTGATTTGAAAATAAATTTGGTGCTGACTGATTTTGGCAGTGAATGGTTTTGTTTTTCTTCCAGATTGTAACTGAACCAGACATCATGAGGTTTGTTCATGGTAACTCACTGACTGCTCCCAAGTTTACTCTTCACCTCTACCCAGTCGTCATTCTACGGAACCTCATGCCGATACCGATCTCGTACACTCTGGCGGTCAGTTAGATTGTTTATTCTTATAGACCATGTGACCTGTGACATCATATGTTTACAAAAGAGTTGCAGAGCCTGGGGTCGATTTCACAAAGCACTAAGATTCATCTTAAGATGAGTTGACAGTATTACCATAGTGATTTGTAGTGTGACATCACTCTTTGCTAAGCAACTGCGATGGATTTGCAGTTACGATCAATCTTAACTCTTTGTGAAATCGAGCCCTGGACTTCCTGCAGGCATGATTTGTACACAGCTCAAAGGAAAAAAACATAAAATTCTGTATTTTATGGAGATTGCTCTGATTTTTATCAACTTTTTGTATGAAGAAAGGGGCATATCTCACAACTAGTTCAGCTGTTATTTTTATAACTGTTTATAATTTATTGGTAATTATGGTACAAAATGTGAAATTTCTCTAATGAGCATTTTAGTATCTCCCCTGCCGGAAATGACTTGGAATGTAAAAGGTCACTCTTTTTGAAAACAAAGGTTACATGGTCTATTTGATTTACTATATTTGGGTCATTTTTATGAAACTTTATTGAACTTGTGGAGGGATTCTCAAGGGCTTCAATAAATCAGGGTTCCGGAGGTGAAGTTAAGATATATTTGATTGAATTGTTTTGATTCGATATTTTATTTTATTTTATTTTTTGATTTGATTTGATTTGATTTGAGAATTGATTATATTTGATTTGATTGAATCTCCTTACAGGGTTCAGGAGGTGAAGTCAAAGTAGAGCCCACTCAACAGACTCAATTGTCTAATGTAGACATGGGCACGACAATGATCATGATAGCGGTAAGTGATGTCACACTGGACAAAGTTCCCAGGAAACTAAAATTTTATAATTTGTATTTCAGTACCAATTGTCCTGAAAAAATATATCTGCATAAAATATGGTCACATCCTCCAAAGACTCAATTTCTTATTTCTATTTACCAAATTTAAATAAGCGCATATGGGCATGCACTATTATCTATGTTTTTTGAAAGTGTCAGCAAAGATTATAGAATACTGAAGGTGCAAGGTGGGCAACTGGAGCTTTATCTATTGTTGGACTGTGTAGTACACATGGGTGCCAATTCAGCCAGCAAATGTTTTGTTATATCATTGCTAGCAATGGTCATTGTCTGCACTGATCTATTGTTGCATCAGAAGAGTTACTGACTCAAATGGCGTCCAGTGAACATTTCACAATTCAGCCCGAGTTCCCAAACTTGTGCATTCGGCACTCTATAATCTTTGAACGTCATCATCCAATTTAATGACATTTTTACAAGCTGTTTGTATGGTGTGTTTAATGAAAACAAGCGGAAAGGGGTTAATTTACTCCTCTAAAATCCAAGATGTATTATCCTTGTATGTACTTAATGTAAGAAAGTGAGTAGGATTTAAGCACCTTTTTCTTATTCTTTAGCTTCTTGGTTACTCGGACACTGACTGGCGAGGAGAGATCACCCTCCGGCCAGGCCTGAAGGAGTTTTTCCAGCTAGGGTTCCGTGGGGGAGCCAGCAATGAGCGTTGGTTAGAGCTGGGTGTCTTAGCTGATTACAGTGGTGGCTACCTGGAGATGACGCTGTTCGCAACATACTGGCTCATCAATAAGACTGGACTACCATTGGCTTACAAGGTAACGTAACTACAGCAATTCCATTGTTACTTATGTTGAGTCTATGATTACTGGTTACACTATATGGTTAGTCATGTTACATTATATGATTACTCAAGTTACAATGAATGGTAACTCATGTTACAATGAATGGTTACTCATGTTACAATGTATGGTTACTCATGTTACAATGTATGGTTACTCATGTTACAATGTATGGTTACTCATGTTACAATGAATGGTTACTCATGTTACATTATATGATTACTCATGTTACAATGTATGGTTACTCATGTTACAATGTATTGTTACTCATGTTACAATGTATGGTTACTCATGTTACAATGTATGGTTACTCATGTTACAATGTATGGTTACTCATGTTACAATGAATGGTTACTCATGTTGCATTATGTGTTAACTTATGTTACTGTCTATGATTAATAATGAAACGAATATTACATTTTTATAAATCATATCACATTCTATGGTTACTCATGTTGCATCTTACAGTAAGTTACTTCCTACAGTCACTTGTGTTACATTATGTGGTAACTCATGTTACACAATGATTACTCTAGTTACAATTCATTATTACCTATGTGACATTTATGTCAAATTCTATGGTTACTTGCATTACATTAACCATTGATATCAGAAAAGGTTTGATGAGCCAGTTTGGCTAAAAACAAATCATGGTTCTTTTAATCTCTCTCAACATCACTCTGTTTATTCCTGCAGGCTGGAAATGACATCATAGAACATCCAGCTGACAAGACGGAACCAATCCTGTTCTCCTACCCAACACACAAAGGATTCAGCCCCGGCAAGAACAAAGTAAATCAGAAACTACCTAGACATAAAAATAGTAATGCTATTTCCTTTTGAATTCGATTTTGTTGGGTGTACAGATTCTTAGGAACATTGCAGAGTAGGAATATTGCTCAATATTGCAAATATTTATATACAAGTGTATGATCAGTTTTATTAGAGAAAGAAAGGGTTGATAAGTTTTGAAAATCAGTTTTTGTCTAAAAGGAGAGATATTTTTAATTCCACTTCTTGTACTGAACTCTGACTCGTTTCATATGTCAGAACACAAGATTTAATGTTAACATTCAGAACTATTACTTGGCTAAATCTCTGTACTTTGATGCTGTTTTTTATATTGTTTTTTGTTGTTAATTTTTTTCTTTTTTCTGTTATCTGTCGATGGAACTTTTGAAAATGTAAATTCAAAAGGCAAGACATTTCTAAGACTGTGAATCTTTGAATTTTTCAATAAACTAATCTTATGTGGGGTTTTTTCTCTTTGTCAGATTTCCCTCAAGGTTGGTGACTCAAACTGGTCGGATAAATTCTCTCTGGACGCAGTCGGAAGCTCAGGTTTCATCTCCTGCAAGAAAGAGGACAAAATCAAAGAGGTAAACAAGAACAATTCCAACACTTTGAGGGTTTTAATTTCAGATCAAAAACCATATTCTATATACAACAATATAACTATTTTGAGAATAGCCACTTGTTTGGAATGTATTATCAGAAACGATTAATGCATAATTTTGTTCTCATATGTAAATGTATTGGGTTGAAAAATTATCCAAACCTATTACTTTGAAGGGAACCCTTTCTCAAATTAATCTATACTATCAACAGCTGCAGTGCTTCTCACCAAGTAAGTTTTGATGGTCGTTAATTTTGTAGTAGTTACCAATCTATGCCCCTTCCTTTAAGATCAATCTGAGCTCTTTGTAAAATTGGCCACAGGAGTGTTAGGTTTACCGGGTTAGAATGCTCTTTCTTCTGTCTGTTCTGAGCTAAATGTTCTTCACACTCGTAAAACCATTACAGGGTCCAGGAGCTGGAGTCGATAAACACAAGAAATACAGCGTAAGACCAATGCCACGTTACAGTGTCATACACTTTGTTCATTTTGTTGAGTTGTTTTAACAATGTAGATGGATGTCCTGGAATGTACATGTAATAAGAATGCAATCAGTATTTTGTTTGCTAATTTGTAAGTTGTTCACTAAAAAATGCTGATGCAATAATTGTAACATTCAATTAAATCTTTTTGTTTAATGTTTTGAAACTTTGCATGGTGGAGATTTGCGGTAACACCATGGAAAGATCTCTCTATGTTTTGTGGTGAAATAACTCAGCGTTTTCTCCTGAAGAGGGCGTACTGATGGAAACGTCAAAATGTTTCACCGCTGGTTCTTTTCAGAACCACCACAACTCGACGGAGTTTGCTCCATGGTGTTGCCACAAACCTTACTAGATTGTAGTTTGCTTACAAACAAGTGTGTTTTAATTAATATAAATGACAAGATAAATCTCAGTATCAAACATCAATGTTTACAGCAAACTTGTGTTTCAGACAGTTTATTTTAAGCAAAACAGTTTCATTTGATACAATATGCTAAGATTAATTTGTGGTTTATCAATCCTTTTTATTTGCATGTTTTTTTCCCCACATTTTGTGTCAATTGATTTTTAATTTTATTTATGTAAACGCCATGTGGATTTCCCTTCGTAGTTTGCAACAAAAATAAAGGTTTGTTGTTGATGTGGCTTGATGGTTTAACCCTTTCCTAACTATTGTCGACCAATTACAAACAAAAAAAGCACTCAAGCCTGAGCACAAAGACCATTTTTGATAAAGCTTTAGTTTTGTCCATGTTCACTCTCCATAACCAAGCTTACCACCATTGGAAAGAGAAAGATCGGATCTTTCCATTAATGGTAAAATAAAATGAGGTTGAGGATTATGCAATCTCTTCAAATTGAAATTGAAGGATCCAAAAAGAACTTTGACATTTATTGACCAAAAAGGAGTTCAATAAGGATGAACTTCTTTTTTACTTATTTTGCTGTCGAACAATACCATCAAGGAGATAATTGAGTTTGTAAAAATGGTCAGTGAACAAAAGCTTTCTGTTGTGTGAGAATGTGTGCTTCACGCTTGAGTGGTCAAACAATGTGGTCACCAGCGGTGGTTTATGTCCAAACAATTCGGTAAGGAAAGGGTTAAACTAAATCAAATCAAAATAACATGCGGCGTTTTTCTGAGTGTCGTTTTGTCCATTTTGTGAGGCACATCTTCAGATAAAGAACGTCTTTATGATCAAGGCCCAATTTCATGGATCTGCTTTCCAAAGAATTATGCGCTTTTGACGCCCAGTAAAGCGCATGATTCTTTGGGCTGTAAGCGCAGAATTCCGCAGTAAGCAGTTCCATGAAATTGCACCCTGATGGGATCTTCCTATTAAGGAAATAATATATTGACTTGGTATGAAGCTGAGATAAACTAATAAATAAAAAATAAATGTCTAAATTCAACCCTGAATTTAACTCGAAGTGTGGGGAAGGGCACTCTACACTAATGCTAAAAATAGAAGCTCAACCCTGAATTTAACTCGAAGTGTGGGGAAGGGCACTCTACACTAATGCTAAAAATAGAAGCTCAACCCTGAATTTAACTCGAAGTGTGGGGAAGGGCACTCTACACTAATGCTAAAAATAGAAGCTCAACCCTGAATTTAACTCGAAGTGTGGGGAAGGGCACTCTACACTAATGCTAAAAATAGAAGCTCAATACCTGAATCTTAGACAATTTGTCAAATTTTACTAACGTACGCATGTGGACATGTCCAAGCTTTATGTTTACTTGGGTGTACTGACTGTATTAGTAAGTACTACTGCGGTCTGGTGCCCCAATGATGCAGTGATCATGTGAGTGGTGGAATGTTTGTCTGATAGCCAGAGTTTTGTTTTAGCAAAAGTGATTTCCTTAGTTTGGAGTGCCATTATGCTAGTACTGCCACATCCAGCTAGCAATACTGTGTGATGCACCAAGAAACATTTGATAGAACTTAAAAAACAAATATGAGATCTTAGTGACCCTTCTTTTTAGAATTTGCCAAATATTCACCATGTATTGAAATATTTCAAAGGAACAATTTGAATAATTTAAAGGGACACGTTGCCTTGGATCGGGCGAGTTGGTCTAATAAAAAGCGTTTGTAACCGTTTGTTATGAAATGCATATGGTTAGAAAGATGTTTTAAAAGTAGAATACAATGATTCACACAAATATGCCTCGAAATTGCGTGGTTTTCCTTTGACTTTGCGAACTAACACGGTCGGCCATTTTGTGGAGTCAAAAATTTGACTCCCATAAATGGCCGACCGTGTTAGTTCATGATGTAAAAGGAAAACCACGCGATTTCGAGGCATATTTGTGTGGATCATTGTATTCTACTTTTAAAACATCATTCTAACCAAGCATTTCATAACAAACTGTCTCCCCAGCACTAGCCAAAGCTGTAAGAAATAACAGCTATCATACTATATTACTATATTATTTCTTACAGCTTTGGCTAGTGCTGGGGAGACTGTTCCCAGAAACTCCTTGAAATCTGTAACTCAAGAGGTTACCAAAAGGTGGAAATGCCATCATTTCAGCATACATCCTAAAACTTGGATGCTATTTTCAGCCTTTTTAGACTCTTACCACTGATCTGCAGACAAAATGAAGACTGCTACAAATTTGGTCAGGATTTTCCATGGTCTTCAATTACGCCCATATAAAGGAGTAACATTTCCTGTCTTCAGCTCCCCTGAGTTATTTTCATCTGAAATATAATTTGTTTCTTGCAGCCCCTTACCAAGAGTGGCTTTTAGCCTTGTTTGGGACGGACTTGCATATAAAAGAAAAAGAAAAAGCCCATGTACACCCTCAATATTGAATGTATATTTACTGGTAGGTTGAGGTACCCCAAAAAGCTACATAAAATTCTGCAAAGGAGGACTAGTTCTAACAATTGATCTGTTGTCAGATGGAGAACCTGTGCAGCTATTTCAGTCTTCTGTGTTTTCATATATCTGATGTATAGCAAGTATACATATATCAAGAGAGTTATTGTTTGTGATATGCAACACCTTGCTATTAGATTTCAGGAATAAATGAGTACAAAACTTATTAATTTTGATAAGCAAAATTTGTTGGGCTTTTTGTGCCTGCATTTTGAGGGGTTTTCTGAGTTGTTTTCATTGCAAACCATTCTGAATTTTGTTCGTAGTTACTCTGCCGTTCTAATAATGGGTGTGTAGTTTTGAAATATTAGGCCACCAAAATACAAAGTAGGAATTTAAGAAAGTTATGATATATACTAGCATGAACGGAATTTGCTAGAATGAGAGGAATTACAAAAAGTTTTAGGATACTAGAATGAACGCCTTGGAGATTCTGGTCATAATGCTTGAGTCCTCTCGCTCTCTTGTAGGTCGGTGTCCAGATTCAGCTGAGTAATTTCGGCATGACAAAGATTGTTGTGTTGAATCCACGGTACCTCATTGTTAACCAGACGGACTTCACCATCAGATGCTCAGAACTCAATGGAGAATTGCTGGAGATCCCACCCAAGGAGGTAATTCATAATAATAATAATAATAATAATAAAGATAATGATAATAATAATGTAAGATATATATAAAGTACATAACACATTTTAAAATGCACAGAATGGAAGAAAAAAAATAAAGAAACAAGACTGGTCACCATTAGCAAGCCAGATCCCAGACCAGGGTATTGGGATACTTCTGTCCTGCCAACAGAGAACTAATAGTTACTTATTACATAAGCCTAACCCTGCTGGCATCGGTAATAATTGGATCTTGTCAGAAGACGGACGCCTCTAACCCTACCTATGTAAAAGAAACTAAACTATCTTGAAAGGCGATAATAAAAAAAAACTAATAACCAGTCGGTTTCCCTTGTGGTTTATAACTTCACACATGTAAATTGATTTTACCACAGTGTGTTGCATTCTGGCCAACTGATAAGAAGGCCAACCCTAAGATGGTCGTCATGACGGAGGATTCTACAGAGCCTTCTCTTCCGTTCCTCTTCACCGACCCTCACACTACGGTCCTCAAGCTGGACTCGAAGGTACCAAGTCTCTTCACTCTCCTTCTTTGATTCTTTGTGTCTACGGTTCTTGTCTTTGTGAAGTTACACTGTTTTTTGATTTCAAAGAGAGGAAACAATTTGTTGCTCTGATTGTTTTTTACTACCATGAGTCTAGCTCTTTGGGAGTTGTTACTTTTTGTACGCGTAGGATCCCCCTACAGTTTGCAGGAGGAAACTGAAACTTTGTTCCTTGTCTTCTCTTTGTGGGACTACATGGCTAGTTAAGTGATTAAGTTCGCCTTTCTAAGAATCCTTGGCTTCACAACCAGAATTAATAAATAAAAACAAAAATAATATAAACTGTGCAAGTCCTGAGCATATTTGAGCATTTTGGGGAACTTTGGTTTTACACGTACATTGCCTTAAGTAACATGTGATGGAAACAAATTGAGAAAATAGAGTTAGCTGTTGCAAACTCCTAACCAACTCAAATGCAAAAAACAATTGTTAATGGCCTGACGTTTCGACCCTAGCAGAGTCTGTCTCAAAGGCAAACAAAATTGCACTATCTAGCGTTGGTACACGCGTAAGACTTTCACAGCCTATTGCATCATCTGTCATAATGTATTACCAGTATGAAGCAGTTCAATTCTCTTTTGTTTTTGTATTAATTACAGCAAGTAACAGATTTGAAGGTAATCTAATTTGGATGATAGCAATTGACCATTATACCATTGCAAGCAAATCAGACAAATAAAAATAAACATCTACATCATTCCATATTGACCATAGCTTAAATTCATAGTGAGCTTAAATTCATTTTTTCTAGCTAATCCACTCATCTTCATAGCTTTAAGTTAAAACAAGACAACAGCTTAGATTTCATTCAGAATCCATATTTTAGGTAACATTTGTCATCATGTTTCAATCTATGTTGATTTGTTTGCCCATTGCTGGGCCTAGTTTCATGTCACTGCTTACCATCATGACCACAGGATTCTGCACTGATGACGCCATAAAAAGTGTGTGATTCTTTTAGGCGGTAAGCGCAGCATACCGCGATAAACACATCCAGGAAATTAGACCTGTTTGTTCATCTGTTGCTTCCAAAGTTTTAAAATCATAAGTAGCTTTGCCCATTTCTTAATTTGTGTAGCTACTGAACTCACTGTTCACTGCCTACAAAGCTTTCACACTTTATGAATAGGATGCTGTTCAGTCAACTCAATCATTGACAAACTCTTCATTTTCTCCCAACTTCTTTGTCAAATTATTGACCAAGTTGTGCTGTAAATACCTAGACTTGGCCAGAGTCTTTCAGTCTTATTTTTTGCATATCTCCTTTTTGAAGTTTCAATTGTAGACAATTTTGTTCTAGATCAAAGAGAAACTAATGCCTGTAGCAAATTTATCAACATATTTTTTTGTGAAATTTTATTTTATTTAGTCACTCACATTTGTGTAAACGTGGGAACAGTTGCTTGGTATTGTTTTCAAGGTTTGCCCTTAACCTTTTCAGTGACTAGCCAGCAGGACCAGTCAGCTTTTTCACTGGTTCATACTTACCGTAATTTCCTGCGGATAAGGCGCTCGGCGGATAAGGCGCTCGACGCACAAGGCGCAGTACCTCAAATTAAAAAAACAAAATCAAGGGTTATCAGATAAGGCGCCCCCGCCACATAGGGCGCAATAAATCTTACACATTGTGCACGCTCGTACCATGCATACTGCTTGTACATCAACACAGACAGGGGTCATTGTGATGGTATAAGCACACTTACCATAGCGCAAAGGGATCGTAATTTTATAGTCACGAAGACGAGTAAAACATTGAGTATTTTTAATGATTATTTTTTCCATGTTCATTTTAAAGATTTGTTTATAACCATAGCTTTACAGTTTTTCTTTTTACACAACGAACGCGTGCAGATAAACGTCTTCCCAACGTTTCCCAATGAATTTGCTGCTATTCTTCGCTATCCCGCTTTTGAATACTACAATACATGCAAGAACCAACGAACGCTAGAGGGCGCTTTCTTAATAATGCTTTCCCATTAGGAACGTACACCCTCTGTTGGCGAAATTCACGATAAAATATTAAACGATTTGTTTAATAAAGAATAGTACCTGTCATGTGATATAGCAGTGTAGCTGTGTGCAGCATTGATCGTAGACTTGGTTCCAAGTCTGTGATCGTGGTTTTTAGTCTAACTGATAGCAGATACATTATTGCCTGAAATAGCGCCCTCTTGTGGATAAACTTCCGTCTTGCGAGTTAGAGCGTGTGATAGCCAATCTGCGGGGGGATTTTGCGTGGCTGAGGCAGAGAAATAACCGCGATCTCAGACTTGAAATCAACTCTACGTTGATCGTTGCTCATTCGCAACGGTATTGTTATTATTATTGTGGGCAGCAGCATGGCCAGTGACTTCGTTCTTTGGTAAGTTTCGTAAAAAATGTGAACGGTGTAGGTTTTTTTTTAAGAAAAATGTGACACGTAGAATTACCCTGGACGAAATAAAGGAACTATTTTGCAGTATAAATTTAAGATTTCATATTGTAATCATCACAATGAACTCAATCGAAATCAGATAAGGCGCATCGGAAGACAAGACGCAGTGACTTTTTTCCCCCTTCGAAAGTCAGATAAGATGCGTCTTACCCACAGGAAATTACGGTAAATGAAACAGGCATGCTTTACAACAATGAACTATCCAGCCAGACCACTTGAAGTGAATTATGACTGGTCCTCAGTCAGTTAGTTGGCAGGTCACTGTTGAGGGGAACACTTGTATCTCTGAATTCATTTCCATAAATTTAGCCGTATCTGAATTGGCGGCTATGGCTATGGCTACTGCTATGACTGTTGCTAAGGGTGTTGCTAAGGACATCCTATACTTCAATGCTTGATGACGCAGTGATCCAACAGAAGCTGTAGCCTTAACTGCCAATTCGGCACGTCCTTAAGATTTTGTGTACTTTCTCTGCAGTAATACTTAAAATACAAGCACTCCAGTTAACACAATTTAAAGGTTTGTTTATAGAAAGTTTTGACTTTCCAGCCTAGACGGACGCAAAAGAACTTATTTCAAACATTTCAAGAAGTGACTTGATACTGATCTATTTTCATAGGTGGGTGGTATCATTGTTGAGACGTCTGTTACTGAGACAGCGACTGTAGTGAGTTTTGACTCCTTCAGTAAGGGGAACTTCACTGTACAGTTGATTAACCACACAGACAGCATGCCAGTCAAGTACCACCAGGCGTAAGTGATTTATTGTTTAGTTCTTGGCTCTATGCCTATGGACAATTCCACTCTTACCCTCGTCCAGTTCGCCCCAGTGTTCCTGGTTTGATTGGCTGCATATTGCGCCACAGCACCTTGTAAACCATTACATGGTGCCATGTAAAGGAATAGGTCTCATACTTCAAAAACGTAGCTCCACATACCTTGCAGGAAAATACTGACTGTTGAAGCACCTTGATTGAGCATCACCGAGTGACGGATATGAGCACTGTATAAGAAGCCACTATTATTATTATTATTATTATTATTATTATTATTATTATTATTATAATTGCCCTTTCTTTCTTTGTTTTGCCCATACACACTCCTCTTTATAAGTCTTTTCGTCCTTTCTCGCAAAAATTGTCAAGTTATTTTCTCAGTAAATCCTTAATAATAAAAATTGAAAAAAATGAGGCATTCCTTTTTTCAGTCATGTGAAGGAGGAACGATCACTGGAACCAGGGGAAGCTATCCTGTACACCTGGCAGGACCCAACGCAGCTACGTCAACTTGTTTGGAATGTTGGAGACAAAGAACACAAGAATGATCTCATCAAGGTACAGTCTGATTGGTCAAATCTCATAAACTTTCAAGCAAAGTTTCCTACTAGGAGTTCCGTTGTGGGATTTGACGGCTTTGTTGGGTAGAGATAGTCATTTTGGGGATGGACATTTTAACAGTCTTCTTTGGAAGAGTGGCTCTTCGGGTCGTGTCACACGGGGCAATTTACAGACAACCAGTTCCAGGCAATCTCCCAAGAAGAAAACACATTAACTTTTTAATTTTTGGGGGACAGTGAGACTCTCTTAGAAATGCTCCTTGTGCTACCGAACTGTTCCTTTTGCAAAGAGTGGAGTTGGTTTCATTCATAGGGTACTTCACAAATACATTTTAACCATTAAAATAAGATGCATGCTTGTCGCAAGCGTAAAATGTATTTGTTGTATTATCACTATGTATTTCTGGTAATGAAACCAAGGATGCCTCATAAGTGAGCTTAATCACTGCAGCTCGCAAGCCTGTGGAAACCTGTAAACAAGGTTGCTTGCTATGTGAACCAGAAACACCAGGGTTAACCCCCTACTCTTCCATAATAATTGTTCTGGGTTCTTTGACGTTGCACTACCAATGGAACCTACGACTAAATGTCCCATCCGAAGGACAGAGCAATTATGATAAAGTACTTTGCTCATGGACACCAGTGCCATGACTGTGACTAAAAACTACGCTGATCAGAAATACCAGAGCTTGAGTCCGGTACTCTTAAGCGGCAACAACACACCGAATTAGTCTTTTGTTGCTAGACCATAATGATTACTGTAGTTTAATTACTACATTGCACTATCCAAGATTTGGAACTCTCTACCAGCTTCTGTGGTGGCACCCTCATGGAACCAATGTTGTAAATTTGTAATAGCTCAAAACGGTTTTTTAATGGGCCCCCTGCTCACAATGAGTGAATTTTAAGTGTGGATTTCTACTTGCTTCTTGTTCTCTTGAGTAAGGTTTAAACAAAGTAATATATATATATATATTTTTTAATCTTAATTAATCTTTTTCCACCCAGGATGGGATCGGAGAGTTCAGATTCAACGGTCATCCAGTTTACTGGGTGTCATTCTTGGACGGCACTCAGCGTATGCTGTGTTTCACCGAGGACCTGGCTGTAGCAACCAACGCTCAACAGGTGAAACAAATCTTCATCCGTTGTTTTACTCAATCTCATGAGTTAAGACACAAATGCAAAACAGTTTCCCTTAAACATGATCATTTACAAGAAAAAATAAAGTAGTAAACTTGTGGGTACAACCATGCATGCAACTCTTGACACCACACTGGTTCTTTTCAGAACCAACACTTCTCCCAAAAGAGTTATAAACATGGTTGTACCCGCAAGTTGACTAACTATAGTTTTTCTTATGATCACACCATGCAAAACCATATCACTTATTATCATTTGTAAGTTTTCCCAATTCAAACTAAATGTCAACAGTCATCTTTCTACTTCAAAATTTCCTCTTCTGTTATTCCCTTTGCCACTTTTAGCCGTCACGTTGAGTGGCCTGTTTGTACGGCCTTGTGATTGGCAACTTCATTTGTTTATATATATATATATATATATATATTTTGTTTATATGTCTAATTTAAGTGTTTCAGGAATATCAATAAGAAACAGTGTTATTTTTGGTGTAGGGAACATTTCTAATAACTTGAGGTATGAATCCTGTTTTTCTAAGCTGATTTTTTTTCTTGCAATGCTTTCCAGGCAGCAGAGTTGGAACAGTCTGATCTTGAGCTGATCTTATCTCTACCAGGGCTTGGTCTCTCTCTTGTCAATAACCTGACTAGAACTGAAGTGGCTTACATTGGCATCATCAGGTATAGTACCCTGTCACGTTCACCTGCTCTACCCCACCTACCAGACCTGTCCCATCTGGTGCAACCACAACACAGTCTATTACTGTTTTAATGCAACATGAACGTTGCGAGCTAAGACTCGTACCATGGCGGAAGCATTAGCAAAATCCCCATTCATGGAGTGCATACAACACATTTTGGTAAATTATCAAAAAATACCTACTTAAAAGTTTTGATGAGGGAAATTGATTGCTTTTATACCATTGATCTACAGATTGGCAGGCCTACCTCTAACTATTATTATTATCGGTTGAGTCTTTCATAAACAAGAAGTAGTGACTGGGGGTTATTGGGTCACTGATAATGGACCAGAGAATGTGCTGATATCAGCCCATCCCAGCACCTTTGGTTAAGGTGATGAGGATGAGCGAGCTTTTACTCAAGAAAATAATTTTCCAGGTATACACCTCATACAGCTGATGTTGTCGGGCCAATTTTATGAAGACTTTAGGCCAATGCCTAATCTTTTAGAACAAACTGCTCAGCCTGAAATATCTTTGAATCTTCTGTGGTAGCTCTGGAATCATCTGGCAGAACAAGGTCCGACGTCGATGGCGTGATTTGACAGGGAAGCAGATGAAACTTCTTGAGGATGGTTATCAGAAGGCTCAGGTGGAACTCACAGCTGATAAAGATGCACCGCCAAAAGTCACCAAGCTGGAGAGAGATTTTGAGGTACTATAACAAGCTCTTAATAAAGCATCATCTTTGAAGTTTACTGTGTGGCAGATTAATGGGGTTGACTCGTTCATGGTGGTTGATTGGCAATTCAGATTTTGCAGTTTTTTTCCAAGAAAGAGTCAAACCACAAAAGAAGGCAGTACCCACAATGCTTTTGTGAAATGCTTAGCACAAAAGAATTTTGCTTAGTAAAAGCGGGTTACCAGCTAAAATGCCACGTCATTCCATTGTTGCAACTGGTGCCCTGCTGTTATTTTGCTTACTGAAAAGAACTCGCTCTCAACATTTTCTGCCTGAAAGGTTTATAAACTTGGGTTCAGCGTGGACTGGGTGGATGTAATTTATACTTAAATTAATCTTTGCCGTTCTCAGGTGGACTTCCGTTCAATGAGTATGTTGACTCCCCAGCGCCGTTCTATCCGGCGTACCTATCACGCTGGTGTGTGGGCGCAGTTACGTACAGCAAAGCATCAGCTGCAGATACATCTAATGGTTCATCGGATCCAGGTGGATAATCAGTTGCCTGCGGCTATCTTCCCAACGGTACTAGCTCCGATACCTCCACCTAAGAGTGTTTCTGCTGAGAGTGGTAGGTTCACACCTCTCTCTTTCTCTATCTTATTTTTTGTCGATTTTTTTTTTACACGTCCAACAGCACAAGTAGCACCAATAACAGGATGAATAGGAAACTACAATTCTGGTCATAACTCATTGGGCCCCCTGACCCCCGAATAACATGATCAATGTAGACTCCCATTGTGGGGAGGACGGGGGAGGGTAAGTCGGGTGATCCAAGCAATTTGACCAGGATTGTAGAAAACAAGAAGAAATGTTCAGTTTTAGATGTGGGAGGAAAACCCCAATTGGGGAAAACCCACACAATCAGGTCGGGACTGAAAACCCAATCCACATGCAAGGCTCCAGTCTGAGGTGGGATTCGAACAGGGGTCCACTGAGGTGAAGGGCAGAGACTGAAACCACTGAGCCAACCTGATTGATCCCCAACCTGTAACTGGGGAGTAATGAAGGAGAGGGTCCAGGTCTTGTTTTTCCCTGATATTGATCAAGCCTTTGATAACATTTCTAATTTCTTACTTCTGTCGTAAAAGATTTATTTTTGCTTTCAACATTCCTCGTTAAGGGAGATGTTGTCAAAAAAGACAGGGAATTCCAAACCTCAAAATCGAACTCACACTCTGCTGATTAGAAAGAGAAAAAATAACAACATGAAAACTTCATCATGTAGAAATATGAAATATTTGAACTCATTGCTCTTGTTTCCCACAGCTCCCAAGCCTATGATAGAATTCAGCTTGATGATGAGGTACTCTGAACACAGTAAAGTTAATCAGATCAAATATCTACGCCTACTGATTCAAGAGATGGCAGCTAAGGTGGATATCGGATTCGTCATGAGTCTTGCTGGACTCTTTGCTTCTGGTGCTGAAGCTACCGGCATGGAGGTTTGTTCAATCTTACACCACTGTCTTTGCTTTCACCTCAGAATTTGTTTCTTCTTTGATACGGCTTGCTTTTAGAAATCAATCAAAGTGTTTATGTTTATGCCTGTTGTCTGTGTAATAGTGACTCTAGAGGCGGGTGTACCCCAAGTTGAAGTATTGGGACTCACTTTGTCATGCACTGATGGCTTTTTTAAATAAGGGAGTAAAAGAGTTGTGGCGAGGTCTTAAATGGCTGGTTAGAACCGGCAGGGCCGTGGTCAGATGATAACATGAGGTCCTTTATCATACGGCCACGACCCTGCAAGGTTTTAAGCGGCCGTTTAAGAAAAAATCACCACTCTTATACCCATTCCTAGTCCCTTTCCGTTCAAAATATCAAAAAAAACATTAAACGTTGAAAACAACTCCGACAATTTAGCCTCAGCTCACCTCGACTCTGCATTGAATTTATATCCATAATGAGCACTATGCTGGTTTTCTTCATGATTAAATAAAGTGTCAAAAAGTGAATTAATTTTTTTCAAAAAGCAATGATATATTATCACTTAAAGTTCCATTAATTTTCTATCATGTAGTTGAAGTGGATGGAAGATGATTTGAAGGTATGTACCACCACCTACAAGGAGAGTGAAGCAGTCAAGGTGGCCCTAGCTGGTGACGTCAACTTCTTTGATAACTTCCATCTCTCGCCCCTCAAGGTATGTCAGAAGTTTGTCTATAGTAGACATGGGCATTTGCCCATGGTCTCCTTCCCAAATTGAACCCTGCTGGAATCACTGGTACCGCTCCCACCACAGCCCGCCTGTCCCGTGCCGATGCTTGAGTTCGGTGGTATCACAACCTGACCATTCTCAGATGTTGTCTACCCAGCACATCTTTGGTGGGCCCAATAGCATCCCTCAAGATGTTTACTCTAGTCAAACTCAAACATACTTTTTCTTTTACAAATATTCAAAAGTTACCTGTTGTAAAAAGTACAAACTCTGAGGGGATAGTCTGCTGAAGGTTGGGTTGACAGAGTAATTTACCACAAGTCAGTACATCGGCTCGATCAAGCTGGCTCAAAACACAGAAAGAAATCCTGATGGAAAACAAGTTATAAAACTTGAGTGGAGTTATTGTTAATTATTTTTTGGAGGAAAACAAGAAAAGTCAATGTAAATTATGCCTTTATTTGCAAAAACAGAAGTGAGAAATGTCCAGTTTGAGTGTTATGATGCACATTCAACATTTTTATGAAAATTGAGGAAGGAATGTCTGATTTTGTAGCAAAAATATAGGGGTTTCATTGCCAGAAATATATACCAAATGATATTAATGATGATGATGATTGATATGTTTGATATCTACAGACTCACGTAAGCTTCTCTCTGTCCGACACCGGTGGCGAGGATGGTGATTTGAGTAAAGTCACCCAGAAGGCATCAGTGCAACAGAACGCCGTCAGATTGATCCTACAGAGTGTTGGAGTCACTCTTACCAACGTTGATGACGTCGTCTTCAAGTAGGAAACTTTCAAATACTACTTGACTCTTATACTAAAGAGGGGCTCTAAGGTCATATTGAGTTTTGTGATCCAGTCCTTGTCATAATGAGGGAAAACACAAGTCTCTTGTTAAAATGGTGTAAAATGCCACTTTCTTTGATACCTGTCAAGTGCAATTTTTGTCAAAATCCAAAAAACGTTTGACGATGTCAGATTTCAAATATATGGTCTGTGCATTTTTGTACAGGTAATTTTTAGTTCATACCTGAATTCTGACGATATTCAATCAAAAAGCATCGAGTTTGAGGTTATGTCTGACACAGAAATTCCTCTTTGGAGTGTACAGACCCATTAGTTGTTGTCGTCTGATGACGTCGTGTCTCATTTTGCGCTGAAAGAGCATCAAATAAAATTATATTTTACACCTTTTTTCCTGAGGTTACAGACTTGTAACCTTTTGCCCACTTTCATGCGGACTCTATCTATTGGAAAATGAGTGCATCACAAAACATAATTTGACAATTGAGCCCCTCTTTAATTTATGAATGATTAAAACTGATGTAGTTGGGTTTACAGTTTGGTTACACCAACTTCTGTTGGCAAATCCAACTTCTATTGTAATACATTCTAGAGCCATAAGGTGGACAAAATATATCCAGCAAGAATAACAAAAATCAGGAACACCAGTTTAAATAAATTCTTGCTGGTTGGAATTATAATAAACATCAAGTTTATATATAAATGTTTTTCAAAATGTTGAATTTGTTGTTTTAATTTTTTTAAATTTTGTATTATTCGTTTTTGTAAAGGTGTGAATATGAAACATTTCTCTCTCCTGTTGTTCAGGCTTGGTTTCTTTGAACGTGAACATCAGTTCTACTCCCAGCAACAGATCACATCTGAGATTATTTATCACTACACCAACCAGGCCATGAAGCAGCTATATGTACTGGTACTTGGTTTGGATGTCATTGGTAACCCGTTCGGCTTTGTGCGTGGTGTGCAGACTGGCGTGGTAGACTTCTTCTATGAGCCGTACCAGGTAAAAACAATCGTACTGTGTAATTACTGCATCCCAAGGTATACTAAACAGTATGATTTGTTGTTTGGGGCACCAGACATGCGGTTTGAACCTGCCGTCACCTTGCTAAATTAATGTGGATGGATTTTATCTTCATGCATTTTGCTGTTTTCTCAACAAGTAGACACTGTATTCAACTGACTTTCTCAGGTGGCTGTTATTGTATCTTTATTGATAATTTGGCTTATAAATCAGCTTCACAGGGACAAAAACTGAATGATGACTCTACCTTTACATAGTGCTACATGCTAAAATCTCATGAAAAAAAGTCAAAAGCTGCGAAATCACTTGCATTTGGCACAGCACTCTTCTTTGAAGGGCTGAGAGTTTCTCTTTTCAATGATTTTGCTTGATTGATGTTTTTTCTAGGGAATTGTACAAGGACCAGAGGAGTTTGCTGAGGGTGTTGCTCTGGGTATGAGGAGCCTGTTTGGTCATGCAGTCGGTAAGAGCAAAATCATCAAAATAATCAAAGTAAAGTAGATAATAGTTCATTTCAGCTGTTTCTATGGAGGAAATGCTGAAATGATTCATCAAAATAGACAGTGCTCCTCTTTTTATGACATTGATTTATTAACCACTTCGGGTCGGTATTCTAAAAAATAAAATTTTTGTGCCCAACCGCAGTATAATTTTTCAGAACTTTTTGGAGCTTCTTGAGTAATCGTTTTCCTTTGAAAATATCATTGCCACAATGAAACCTTGACTTGACAAAAGACAGACAACAAGGACTCTCATAAATAGCTCTGAGACTTACTGTTGTTGTATGAGAAAATGTATGAGTGGGTACTCATTTTCATTTTCTCTATAAAAAATAATGATGCCACCTTTAAATAAAAAATGTATCAAATGTGGAGAGTTGATTTTTGTTTCTGTTCAGGGAAAAATTGATTATGAATAATCAACCAACTGTTGACTATTTTTTTAAACATACATCATCATCATCAGTCAGCATAGACTTGTGTACATGGCCGCTTTGTCCTCAGATTATAATGGGGGCATATTACTGGGTGCACCGCCATTAAACCTGTTCTCTTCCAATCGCCGCTATTCTCAGCTCTTCACACTTCTACCACTCCAATTGAACATGCTTGAGTTCAATTACTTGTTTATCTGGTTTCAGGTGGAGCAGCAGGTGCTGTGTCTCGTATCACCGGTACCCTAGGGAAGGGACTGGCAGCTCTGACTATGGATGAAGAATACAAGAGGAAGAGACAACAGGCAATCAACCAGAAACCAGCAACCTTCCAAGAAGGTCTAGCAAGGGGTGGAAAGGGCTTGGTTATGGTAGGTTAGGGTGGGATAAGGGTATCTGTTACCTCGTTCCCAGTGGCTTACAATCTCACTGTGACCCTGAATGCCTTGCTCGATCATAAACTCTGGAAATGTGACTTTGAAATATCAAAGTATTTGCCAGTTTAATTTATCAGTCCTGTGATTGATCCACTGTCTGCGTGCACTCAATGGTCAAAGTCTCTCCCCCCCCCCCAACAATTTTTTTTAAATATATAAATTAAAAAAACAAAAACAACAAGTCGTAGAGCATCTGTTCCCCTCTCACTCTTCTTTGATTTGATCTTGTGACATGTCTAACTGTATGCAGTTTAGGGTGACTGTAAAAACATGATTCATTTGACAATTAGAAGTTTTATGAATTCATTTTGTTGGCTATGATTTCAGGGTTTTGTCGATGGAGTAACGGGCGTGGTGAAGAATCCGTTCCAAGGAGCTAAGAAAGAAGGTGCCAAGGGGTTCTTCAAGGGTGTAGGAAAGGGGCTCGCTGGTGTCGTAGCTAAACCTACTGGGGGTGTTATTGACTTTGCTAGCAGTACGTTTGAAGGCATTCGCAGGTTAGTTATTATATGTGTTTTGGCTTGGCGTGGCCGAGCGGTTAAGAGCGCCAGACTCAAGCTCTGGTGTTTCTGATCAGAAGAGGGTGGGTTTTTTTGATTGTGGAACTTTACCATAATTGCTTTGTCCTTCAGATGGGACATTAAACTGTATGTCCCATGCACTAGGATTGGTAGAGCACCAAACACTTATCATGTCAGTGTAGGGGATAACTCCTGTGTTTCCCACAGGAGGTGCAAGCCTTGCGTTTGAGGTTTTTTTTAAAAGTGGTGTACTCATATCTTCTCACACGTCAACATCAAATTACAGCTAACTATGAGAACCTTTGTTCCCTTTCCTTTGTCAAGTCAGGGTTTTATTGTGGCAATGATATGTTCAAAGAAAAAAGATTACTCAAGAACTCCAAAAAGTTCTGGAAAAAAATATTTCTGGTGGGCACAGAACATTTATCAGAATACCGATGTGAAGTTGTTAATGCTATTATCCTGTTATAATCAATGGTGAATAATTCCCTTGACAATTGAACTCCAGCATTCTTCTTTACTGACCTCTATTCTTTACAATCACTAGGGTGACAGACATGAGTGAGGACATAGCTCGTCTACGTCTACCCCGATTCCTCCACCTTGATGGCATCGTAAGACCCTATGAGATTCAAGAAGCTGAAGGCTTGAATCTATTCCATCTGATCGACAAGGGCAAGTATGCCCACACTGAGGACTACGTCGCACATATGATGCTCACAGCAGATAAGAAGCATTATCTGGTAGCCACTGACAGGTAATCGTAATCCCCTTCTATCTCATACTACCCCATCACTCATCTATCAATAGACCCTTCCCATGAAATATGTAAATTGCTCATTGCGTGTGTTCACTAACATTTTGGTTGGCAAAATGATGGAACATTGCGCCTTTTTGTGTGGGGCTGATGGTGGCGTGACACAGACGTGTTTGTGCGTCTACTTAGTGCACAACTCTATGGCGTTTGCCAACCAGCAGGGTCTGTACGCATGCGTGAATGTAATTAGCATATTTCATGGGAAGGGTCTATTGTCTACCAATTAGAGAACGGATTCATTTTAAACTTGCTCTTTTTGTTTATAAATTGTTTTTAATATCGAACAAAACTGCACCTAGATATCTTTCCAATTTATTGCCATATTACTCTCCTCCACGCTCTCTTTGGTCCACACTTGACATCACTCACCTGAATGTTCTCCGTGCAAACAGAGTTCTTGGTCGAAAAGCATTCAGTGTAGCTGGGCCAATGGTTTGGAACAATCCCTCCTGTCATTAGGGAATCTGTTAAGTTTATCTCTATTTCATGAAGCTCATAAGACTCGCCTCTATCCATGTTAATTTCTATCATGTGCGTTATGATCTTGATGGAATAGTGCCTTGTATATTTTAATTGTTATGTTGTTATCTCTCAATTTGTAAAATCAGGGGTGGATCCAAGGAAAAGGAAAACATGTTAAACAAAACAATTCTGTTTTTAAGTTGTGGAGAGCAGGGAGGGGTTCGGCCGTCCTGGACCAACCCCCTGAATCCCTGCCTGAAAATGTAATCAATTCAGTTCATATTTTACAACTGGGTCTTCCCCCACCTTCACTTTCAAGCACTATATAAGAACTGTGTCGTATACTAAGTTACCGAGTTCTGCCAGATTTCACATACCATAGTACAACCCCCTTTCAGAATAATACAGGCATGATATTCCTCCTATTTTAGTCTGATTTCCGATTATTTTCCCTTTGGAAAAATCAGAAAAACTGTGATTAAATAGCCTGAGAAGTCTTCTAAAGCTTACACCATGTGAACACGCAGGTCAGCCTTTGTACTTTTCCTACTTTTTTTCCATGGACCGAATATCATGTCTGATAAAACTAACAAAATGTTGTTGGTGTGGATGCTAGTTCCATTGAGGTATGTTGCTAAGATGTGTTATTTTGAGCCCCAATCTTGTCTTGTTGTAGGCGTCTCATCCTAACCAGTAAAGGAGAGGTGTTGGGTCATTGGAATGTTGACTTTCAGTATCTCTACAAGGATCTTAAAGAAGCACCCACTCTGACTGAGAAAGGTCTACAAATCATGTCTAAGGTAAGTCAGACACCAAGCCTGGTTTCTAAATCACGAATGCAGCCAGACTTTAGTAATATTAGAAGATGAAAGTATGATTTGGGGTTAAACAAAGTAAAATTTACTGTTGCAGTATTTGAACCAACGACCTCCGGATTAACGTTGAAGATAAAAATATGATACAAATATTGGATGCATTTGAGCGCATTGTCGCAGAATATAATCACTAAGTTATTAATTTCATGAGGCAAAACCGAGTGAAATTGAAAAGCCAATATCACATTGAGTGGTATTCTGCAGCAATGCTGAACGAAATGCATTTAACATTTGCTTTATGTAGTTCACACACAGATCCTTGTCATTCAAATTTTATTTATTTGTTTACAATAAACACAAAATGGACACAGAAACTTTTCCACCCTACATTCTGAAAATTATATTTTAAAAGCCTAAACAACGTGGACGACTCAATGTAGAAAACAAATAATAATAATTTTTAAAAAATAAAATCAAAAATGTAATTTCTATCTGAAAGCTTGCTTTTTATAAAGATGGTAATGGTGGTAAGCATCCTGTGAAATAATTTTATCTGAAATCGATACAAAATATTTGAATTGCTACAGGCACTCTGGTACAAGCCACTCTGGTACAAGCCACTCTGGTACAAGCCACTCTGGTACAAGCCACTCTGGTACAAGCCACTCTGGTACAAGCCACTCTGGTACAAGCCACTCTGGTACAAGCCACTCTGGTACAAGCCACTCTGGTACAAGCCACTCTGGTACAAGCCACTCTGGTACAAGCCACTCTGGTACAAGCCACTCTGGTACAAGCCACTCTGGTACAAGCCACTCTGGTACAAGCCACTCTGGTACAAGCCACTCTGGTCTCTGAAGGGTTGATTACCAATGAATTCCTCACCTTGACGTGGTGTCGTTGTTTTTATTTTGTAGGAGGATGCTGAGAAAGGGAAGAAGAAAGGGTTTGGTCTTGGTCTCCTGAAAGGGAAGTCAGGACATGGCAAGATGGTCCAGGTAACCAACAAGAAAGAAGCTGAGGTAAGGGCAACTTGACTTCCAGGCTAGGTAGTTGTCACGATAGTTTTCGTGATTTCCATATTTTCGATTGACCTTCGTTTGCTTGAAAGGGGTGAAGTTAGTTGCAACCACTGGCAAGTAAAGATGTCCAAAACTTGGGTTCAATATGCAGTAGTGTTGAATATTTCAATCATTTTGGGTTGAACAAAGAAAAATTTACTGAAGCGGGACTTGAACTTGCGACATCCAGATTAACATTTCAGCAATACCAACTGAGCTATCTAGCCCCAATGCTGGCGGTCTTCCTGTTTTGTCAATATCTTTGTTCGTGGTTGCCAGTCAGAAGCCATTCAACTCCTGTAACTGCCATATAGCCAGGGATCACACCCAAGTTTTCTATACAGCCTGGGAAGCGGCAGCAGAGGGGGGATGCTACTTTTCATTTCAAATATCGAGTAATAAACCACAAGGGAAACTGACTGGGTAAATTGTTTAGAATTTTGCCGGGGTTGAACAAAGACAAATTGATTAGAGCGGAACTTGAATATTTAAATCCTCTAAAATTTCTCAACCTCTCATTCGTCATCAGCTGTTTGTTGCCAAGGCAACCGAGGCCATGGCAAAGGCACTGAAGCTCACTGAGTAAGTAAACCCAGCAAGACGTGAGAGGAACTTCCGAAGAAAGAGAATCCTTGCCACTGGGAGAGCTGATAAAGGAAAGAAAGGGACTGGACAGCCAACCAGTGAAGTGGATTCCTCTCTAGATTAGATAATAATGATAAAGTATATATATATGGCAATGACTGCAGTAGATTTAGTGAATGTTGATGTAAGTTCGTGTCTGTATCAGTGTAGCTAATACTTGACATCATTCAGTTTACATGGAGACAACTAATAGGTTAAGTATCTACTTCATTAGAATTTAAACATGCCTTGTGTAGATGAGGATCTGTTGACTACAAAGATGCAAGTCTCACACATCCACAGAGGACCGTTATTATTAGAGCAAGCGCCACCGGCGCTACAGACGGTGTCGTTATTAGTAAATCAACCTGAAATGATTGAAGAAACTCAAACTGAATTTTTTTATAGATTGATAAAAAAGTTTCTTTAAGGAAGAGTTAGTTGAAATACTACACTTTTCATATCATTTTTACTGAATTATTAGAGTGGTTTTTAAGATGCATCGCTATCTGATATAGAGAATTAGTTACTTTTCAACGTAATATTTTACAGACATCTACTATTTTTTCCCCTTTTTTTAGAACAACTCTTCTGATCAGTGTAAGAATGAACTGGTATAAAAATATGCTGGTATAAAAAAGGGCAGGTATGACTTGAAATTACTTTGTCACTCAAAAGCACTGTATGATGCAAAAAACGAATAGGAAATATTCTGCTCTTGTCTATTTTAGCATATCCTCTGAGATTGTTCTTTTATTTTGTTCGTGACAATGACAGGGTTTCCCAGGTGATGTTTCATGACAGGAAGCATTTAAAGAGTTCAGGCTGCCTTTGAAGATTTTGTATTTCTATATTTTTACTTCATCAAAGTCTCAAGACATTTTGAAGGAGATATTTTATGTGGAATATATTGCTTGCGATATCTTCGGGTTTAGAAACAAAGTTTTTCTTTTTTCATGTTGATCTAGATTGTAATCAAAATGTGCATCAGTGCAAGTAAAATTTGACAATGGAAAGTTGTTTTTCAAGGGAAAATTTTTGCACTAAAAAATAGTTCTGTTTTTTCTTTTTACATTTTAAAAATGAAAACAAGTATGTTACTTCTTGAAAACGATTGGTTATTGAACGATTGGTTATTGAACGATTGGTTATTGAACGATTGGTTATTGAACGATTGGTTATTGAACCATAGTCTTGTGGGAAAAAACACAATTTGTGTTTAAAGATCCACAATCAAAAAAATTTGATTCTATAATTATGGAAAATGATAAAATATATTTAAAGAAATATCTGAAATGTTTAACATTTGTGCATATAGGTGTGTTAATGCAAATATAAAAACACTGTGTATGGCTGAATATATCCTAATTCAGTGCTTAGTGAACTACTATCCCATTGTATTTGATAGTGAAGTATAACAAATCATGGTTAAATATAGCTAAATATTCAGCCTTTATCCTACTCTGGCAGATTTTGTGGGCTTTTCTTTTTACAATTTACTTTATGTGATGAACTTGTTTATGTACTGCCAACATTCCTTTTTTCTTTTGTTTACCGTATCTTTGTGCAATTGTTTCGCATCTAAATTTGGGATCTGTGTTTCTTTTCTGGAGCTATATTTGGTCAACATATTGTACAAGATGTACAACTTCAGTGGCATTACACACTTTAAACAAATAATAAAAATGACGAAAATACTTTATTTGCTGTCATATAAAAATGCTGATAAATTCACCTGAGTAGGTAAACCTGTTGTCTAGATTTCTTTGCTACTTTTTTAAATTGTTTATTTTCCACACTGTAATGGTAGCATATAGACTGTTACAATGGTACATGTAGACTTACTGTGGCTTGAAATGGCGTCATGGTCTTTTCACACCAGCTGTTGGTGTTTTTAAATATTTTTATTAGGCATTTGACTGCGAATATAAAAGGGTTTACTTTTAAGCTCTTGTTTCCTTTAAAGGTATTGCCAAACTTTAGTCACTTCTAGTTAAAGGATTTAGGGTTAATATCTTGCCTGAGATTATTTTGATAACATTAATGCCTTTTATTGCCATGTAGGAACTAATTTGAAACAAATTTGTAGTTTTGGTTTTCGCTTCATAAAGCTGTTAAACGGAAAATACTGCTTAAACAAATTTTTTGCTTAGCAAAAAATAGCTGGGTACCAGTCAAGACCAGTGTAATCTGCAAGGGGTTTCAGCTGGTACTCATGTCTGCTTAGCAAGATTTGTCTTTGCTTAACAAATTTGATGCTTAACAGCTGATATGTATTGGTTTAGTTGGACGTACTTAAGGGCACCAAACACCGAAAAAGGGTTTAGGTAACCACTGAAATACCAACACCTTGGATATTTAAGAGGAACTATGGAGAGCTGTGGCAGACTTGATTGATGATCTTAGTTGATAAATGATTTAGCAAATTTTGCTCTAGATGCTTGTGTTCAGTGTTACCAAAATGGTAGATCAGCGTTGACAAACAACCAAGGGCTTCTTCCAAACAACGGCTTAAGCTCTGTCTCCGGCTCTGGGCTCCATTTGATGTCGGAAACACCGTGTAAAATGTACACTGTTTCAAAAAATGATGCCCAAGCTGGGTCCTAAGCCGAGGTTCAGGAAAAGACCCCCCATATGTTAAAACTTGAAATGGTTTAAGCTGTCCTTTGAAACTAGAGTGAGATAACACTCCAACTATTTGTGAAAGTATCTAGATTAAAGTGGCTTCCATGACGAGGAAAGGGGGGGAAAAAGACTAAAAACAGAGTACTGTCATAACACCACAAACACTTTCATTTAACTGCTCATTTGATTAACTGCCAAATAAAGCCAGCTAAGTTAAATGGTTAATAATAAGTGGTGATTTTTTTCCCCCAGTTCAAGTTCAATAACTCTTTCTCCGTAGACTTGTTGTAAAGAGATGGATTCATACTATGTCAGGGTTTGGAGGATAAATGGATGAAAGTTGCTCTGCTGAATTATTTTTCAAAATCTATCAAAATGGTGTTTGTCTCTTGTGCAATTTGTCTTGAATCCAAGGAAAGTATGTCCTTCGTACCAAGTTAACGTATAGGGTTTAAATTTGTGGTGAGATTAACTAGAATTACAGTGATTTAGTGTATTGCGAGTAATAAGGCTTGTGTAGTACTATACTAGCAGCGAATTGCAATAAATATATATCTTGGGATGTTTTGTGAGGTAGTGAATATTTTGTTGGTCTACGTGTGCATTCTGTGTTCAACTCATTGATCCATGGCTGGTAGCTTTGTACTTCCAACTTTAATTCTTGATAGTAATACTCACTGAGGTATCTTGGGCTTGCCATCACCATTCTCTATTTAAAAAATTAAAGTCAATATCTGCGCCAGCGGCCTAGCGGGGGGAGGGTGGGGGTCTCGGGGAAAGAGCCCCTATATAAACCCATGTAGTGCCCTCAATAAAAGAAAGGGAAAACTTATAAGTATAAAAATAAGTAAGATGTGACCTCAACCAGTAAAAAGCAAGGCCTTTTGGACCTGACCCCCAAGCAATGCCCCTTCCCAAAACC
Source organism: Leptasterias polaris (assembly GCA_037783415.1). Classification (NCBI taxonomy): domain Eukaryota; kingdom Metazoa; phylum Echinodermata; class Asteroidea; order Forcipulatida; family Asteriidae; genus Leptasterias; species Leptasterias polaris. The sequence goes on from JAZGTN010000122.1 coordinate 654,845, forward strand.
CTTACCCTATCTCCAACCAAAACCACAAACCCCAACTCTATGTCACGCCCTATCCCAAGCCCCTATCCCCAACCAAACCCTAACCCTAACCCTATCCCCAGACCCTAACCCTAACCATATGCCAAGCAAACCCTAACCTTATCCCCAGCCCCTAACCCTAACCCTAACCATATGCCAAGAAAACCCTAACCTTATCCCCAGCCCCCTAACCCTAACCCTAACCCTATGCCAAGCAAGCCCAACCGTCTTAATCCCTAACCCTATCCTCGGCATCTATCCCTAACCCTACCCCAACCATCTCTAGCCCTAACCAAATCCTCAGCACCTATCCTCAAACCCTTACAACATATCCCAAGCAAACTCTAACCATATCCAGCCCTGTCCATAACCCTAATTATATGCCAACCAAACCCTAACCATCTGCAGCCCATGCCACTATCCCCAGCCATATCCCTAACCCTATCCCAACCAAATCTTAATCATCTCCAGCCCTAGCCTATTCCAGCTTCTATCCCTAACCCTAACTCAGCCCATTGTATCCCTAACCCTAACCATATCCCAAGCAAACCCTAACCATTTCCAGCCCTAACCCTATCCCCAAACCCCGGCCCAAACCCTATCCAAGCCCCAACCCTATCCCCAACAGCAACCCTAACCCTAGCTCATCTTACAAATATGAACAGTTGAAATAAAAAGGCAGGAAACTCATGTGTAAAATAAACTACAGGCACTGAGGTCTTACACATTAACAGCGCACATCATCTAATGCTGCTGTACAAGTTTGTAATTGCTTTTATAAATCCTGATCACCAGAGATTTAGGAGCAAATCAAACTAAATACACACATGCTAGAAATCCATTCGTCATTGTGTGTAATCCATCAAGAGCAAAGTCATTTCTAAAATGCAAATAGCCTGCAATTCTCGCTCATATTTGAACATTGGTGCAATATGAAGCGGCCATTTTGTTTCCTTCTTGTGTTCAAGCAATCAGAAACCCAGACTGTTCGAAATGTGCAACACTTGTAGTGTGTTGTATTGCAGTCTATAGTGACAGCTGATAGCATGCTCGTTGCCTGTACATTAACAATAACAGTGGACTTTTATAGAGCGCTCTTACACTGGGTACCACAGCTCATTACAGCACTTGGAAGCATTAAGAGAAGCAAATAAATATAGGCACAAATCGTTGTGTTCTGGTAAAAGGACATAACGAAAAGTTACGTGCAAAAATGCATTTCAAGAAAACTGAGTTAGAAAGTTAGATCAGTTATCTGCCATTCATTAGTCATTAAATTCTGCATGGCAAAGGGAAAACAAGTCTCTGTGGTGATTATAGCAACAAAATTGTAACATTAATGCCACTTTTTGTTTTGCTGGAGGAGCCATTTTATTGCTTATGGCATTTAGTTACTGAAAAAAAGAACTCTGTGTGCCTGAAATAAGGACAGGGAGCCTTATGCCCTTCTTCCGGGCATACAACGAAATAATGGGAAAGGCAGCTGGTCCTTAGCAATCAATCATTAAGTAGGAAAGTTTTCAGATGTTTCTTGAAAACATCCAGCGACTCCGCAGAACGGATTTGATAAGGAATAAGCCCAAAACAGAATGACGACACAGTCGTTTGGTTTTCAACTAGACCAAAACAAAGTTTACACAACACAAGGTTATCATTAGGTATCACCCAGTATGTCAATTCTCATATTGAGTATAATTTTAATTCTTCCACTTCTAAATTCCTTCGTCCACCCACGGGGGAAAAAATACAATACTATTTACACAGCAAACTGCAACAAGACGCTGTGGTCATACACCACTGCCAACAGTTTCCTCTGAATATAAAATTTTACAATTTGTACAGAATGTCACATTCATTTTTTTTTTCCCTCGACACATTCACATTTTGTTTCAATTAAAAAAAAAAAAAAGGAAAAATGGCTTTACTTTTAGAGATAAACCACTTTGAACATTAAGTTATGGCTTCTCTCTTTCCCTCCATAGTTGTGGTGTTAAACTTGATCAATAAACTTTAACGCACTTGACGTCACTGCAGTAGGGTGCCTCTTAAGTAAAGGTCAAAAGGAGGCTGCTCATTAGGCCATCCTCTACATTGTTTCATCATCATTTTACCACTGAAGGCCTTGTCACTCAGGCAATTTCTACAGGCAACTTGGCAGCAACCAACTGTTACAGCATACAAGAGGAACTCTTTAGTGGCAAAAGGGAATTTTTTTCATACAGTACGTTATTGAAAATTATATTGTTACTATTTTGCCTTCAAGGAGATTGCCCAGAACATATTGCCTGTAAATTGCAATGTGTGACTTGGCCCCAAGATGGTGGCATGACGACGTCAATGCGTAAGGTTTATTGTAATACGGCAACAAATCAAGCCACGATAATATATATATATATAAAGGGTGCATGCTGTGCCTAAAATCCAAAATGACTGAATACTGGTGGCTTTATAAAAGCTCAGTATAAATGATTAACATAATTAAACAAGACCAGTGGAGATAAAAGTAATACAGTCCAAGCTATTATATTATACCACTTTTGTAAGGTAAATGAATACAGTTATAAACTTAGGCACAGAAACAAAGGGATTTGGTTTAGACAGCAACTATAACTCATACTTTAGATCAAACTGGAACTATGAAGGGAAAAGAAGTCTTGCCTTACACACTATTCATACACGGTGACATGAACATTTAATATGCATGTATGCCACTTTTTTTTAAAGCTTATATTTCATTACAACCCGCTTTAAGTATGGTGTTTATATTAAGTTACCAACAATACACAATGCTCTTTAACTATTAGACAGCTAGCCATACTGTTGTACCGATCTAGTCCAATGTCCATTAATAAACAAAAACCCCAAACCAGAGAGAAACCCTGACCGGGAACTTGGCCCCGATAACCCACTACTAACTTCTACATTCAATGAGTGTAAGATTCGCTTGATGGTCAGTATTCCATGCCACCAGAAAGTCTCTTAAGGAATCAAATTCAAGCAATCTGATTTCATTGCGTCCAAAAAGGAATCACCACATCTAATTTTTGAAAAAATTGAGTTTTAATTATGAACCATGAAAAGCTTGTTAAAAGAGGCAAGCCTTTTCTGGTCGATCTTGAAGAAGGTATGTGACAATTGTTGTCTTATTCAAACCTCAGTATAAAATAACTGCCACAGATGATCTCAATCTTATTCTAAAGGCCAGACAAGAAACTTTTATATTTTTTGTTTAATTGCATGCTTGCACTTGTGTTTCAAGGGCAATGACAACGTATTATGGACTTCACAATTGCCCAGTCCAGTACCACAACAGATGCCCTCCTTTCAAGTCATTATTTCAAAGTAACAACCAGGTAAGGACCAGTTCACCATTATCTCAACCTTGACATCAAAAATGTTGACTCTCGCAAAATGTTCCTTCAAAACAAATTGATTATACTTCACCCTTGACAAATTTGTAAGAAGAAGTTCTGCTTTGCATTGAGACAGAGAGCAAACATGCCATTACTGAAGCATGGTTTAAGAGTAGCTGATTTGTCATCTTGTGTTATTTTACTTGTATTTTATCACACTTTTTGCTTTTTCTTAAATGGAGTAGGTCAATCTGTTAGCTTATCATACCTGTACTGAAAGCATAGTAATCAACAATGCATTGATAATATTTTAAATTTATGTATTGCTATTGAGTGACATATGAGGTGTACTGTTTAAGCACAGGTCTAGTTCCCTAAAGCGATCCCATACAAACTGTGTGTAATCTTCCAATGATCAGGGCCCAATTTCATAGAGCTGCTTAAGCGGACAAAAGTTCTTAACAATGTTCTGCTAAGCAAAAACAAGCATGATACCAGTCATAGGTGGCACACATGTGACATGGTATTTTGACTGGTAACCTTATTCTGGTAAGCATAACTTTGTTGTGCTTAGCAAAGCAACTCTACAAAATTTGACCCATCCCCCGAATTCAACCCAGGCGACAATTTCATAAAGCTGTTCTGCAGACCAATGATAAATCTATGGCTTGAGCTTAGGATCCAACTTCAGCTCCGTCAGTAACTTTGAAAATGTACACTTTGGGTATGGCCGGACTTCAAACAGGCCGACATGGTTTGGAGCTAAAGTCTAAAAGCTGTGGTTTTGAAAATGGCTTTTTGGACAATCCGGCCAGTAACCTGATTCTACAAAGCAAGACTTTTTCTGTGCTTAGCAAACTTTAGTGCTTACCAGGACCCGATTTCACAAAGCTGTTAAGCAAGACTTTTTCTGTGCTTAGCAAACTTTAGTGCTTACCAGGACCCGATTTCACAAAGCTGTTAAGCAAGACTTTTTCTGTGCTTAGCAAACTTTAGTGCTTACCAGGACCCGATTTCACAAAGCTGTTAAGCAAGACTTTTTCTGTGCTTAGCAAACTTTAGTGCTTACCAGGACCCGATTTCACAAAGCTGTTAAGCAAGACTTTTTCTGTGCTTAGCAAACTTTAGTGCTTACCAGGACCCGATTTCACAAAGCTGTTAAGCAAGACTTTTTCTGTGCTTAGCAAACTTTAGTGCTTACCAGGACCCGATTTCACAAAGCTGTTAAGCAAGACTTTTTCTGTGCTTAGCAAACTTTAGTGCTTACCAGGACCCGATTTCACAAAGCTGTTAAGCAAGACTTTTTCTGTGCTTAGCAAACTTTAGTGCTTACCAGGACCCGATTTCACAAAGCTGTTAAGCAAGACTTTTTCTGTGCTTAGCAAACTTTAGTGCTTACCAGGACCCGATTTCACAAAGCTGTTAAGCGAAAAATTCTGCTTAATAGTTTTTTTTGCCAAGCAAGAAATGAGTGGGGTACCAGTGGCAGTAATGGTAAAAAGTATAGTATTTTGGCTGGTAACCTATTATTGCTAAGCAACAGTTTTCTGTGCTTATCAAGTTTGTGTGCTTACAGGCTTTATAACATTGCACCTTGGTCATTCACAATTTACAGTCTCCACAATGCGGAGTAACAATACATATACTGCAGAATCAATGTAGGGGAATGTTCAGGAGGAGGGGGGGGGGGGGAGGAGGAGGTAGGCGGTATCTTAAGGGTTCTGTAGCAAACCAAGGCAACCTTGCATACAAATTAACAAGGCACTGAATTGAAATGGATGACAAAACGATAAGATTCTATTGGGATTCTTATCACATGTGGTTGAATGACCCTGCTTTGCTAACTTCAAAGAACGTTTATAAAGTTTAATTTGAGATTGTTGTACATTACAGAGATCAGGTACAAAATTGGCTTACAACGAGACTGCCAATCAAAATGGGTCGAGTTAAACTCAAAGTGACTTTTTTTTCACCTCAGTAAACCTTTTTGTGTGTCACATTCAAGAAATATTTTTATATTTTTTATTTTAGATTCATTTTACAATCACATTCATGTCAAACTATATTGAGAAAGTTGGATCCATAATTTGTTTCCCCCCACATTTTTCAACAACGCACATGGGTTACATTTTTTTTATCAACACTGGACATTTTACCAATTATAACATCAAGATCAACCTACATGTATTATCCTCTGCAGATTTTTTTTTGTTTTCATGAATTTTTGTTTGAAATTTTAAATCTTTTTCCTCTTCAGAAAGTTTATGCTACATCCTTTTTGCTGTGTGCTAATCTCTTTTGGGCTGAAAGTCTATGTGTATGTTTTAATCATTCCATTTTTAACGGATTAAACAATATTCGCTCTTTGCACGGATCCACCATGTGCGTGTAGAGCCTGGACTTCATGCTTCATTTGTATTGTATTTATGCATCCATTTGGATAAAAGTGTCATTACATTACCAAGACAATGGTATTCATTGCTGTCCCCAATTCGAGACTCTACATGCAAATTGCCGACCGTGCAAACGGCGAATAGCTACAGACGCCCTTGCTCAATGCCCGATATACTTTTTGTTCTTTTTTTTTAGGCACGATGTAATAAGCTCAATACTCTACTGACACCTTGATTTCTGATCTTAGTTTAGGGAATGACAAGTTGACAGTTCTCATGATGCAAAGAAGATCTTAAAGGTACAGTAAAATTCCGTCTCAGGAAAAAGATACTTCTTTCTGAACATGCTGTTACGCAGCCATGTTGAACAGATTATCCTCATGTTTTTAGTCTAAAACTTGTAGCGTTACAGCCTTGTACCTAACTACAGTACAAAAGATTACGTCATTTCACATGAATAAATCTCAAAATTCATTTGAAAAACACAAGTTTCTGTGTAAAATGTACTCCCGGAATCAATTGTTTGAATTTCATTTTATTTCATTTTATCTTTATACAGCGATGTGCTCTTCACTAGCATTCAGCATATGTATACTGAGACCACCTTGGGCCATTGTTACTGTTCATTTTCCATAAAATTTTATTACCATAACTTCTAGAAAATTTGTTTCATTTTGGGCTAGTTTGAAACCCAATGTTCTCCATGACAGCTCCATGGGGAAAAAAAAAAGGTCAATCACTTCACTCAAAGTCAACTCGAAACGAATACCAAATAGGAAAATACATTAGCCATTCCATACACGGTTGGTAAGTAGTTTGATTTCCTGACCTTCTAGCACAAACCAATATGAAAAATCTAATTGTTGATGGGCACCAGACTAGTTTGAACCCCGGTTTATTCTTACATCTACTGAGATCTCTTGAAAGGACGCGAGGACGACTCCTTCATAAATGAAGACATTTTATTTGGACAAATACAGATTTTGATTACCTGTCTTTTCTGTTAATCTTAAGGTAAGGTTTACTATTTATTTACTCCCTGAACCGAAGAACTGACCATGAGGTTTACTAATACAGATTGTACAATACAAGTGGCTAGTTTTATGGACATTGGATAAGACAATAAGATAAGATCTCTCTCCACAAGGACACAGACGTCCACCTGGTCAGCTACATCCTACTATACCTTGGCTTTTCACAGTTAGTGGGGAGAGGGGGGTTCACATCACATCTTGCACGTCCAAAGACTGTGGTTTCATCAGGATAGGATACCCTGGTGTGGGTCACGTTACCTCCATGACCACAGACTTGTTGTTGGGTATACCGGCGCTGTCTAGTGAGTGGTTTGAGTCCTCGTGTTTGTCTCTGTCGTGAGAGAAGGAAGTGAATATTAAGAACTCTAATTTATGTTGAACAAAGAAAAATTTACTAGAGCAGGATTTGAACCAACGATGGCCGGTGCTCTACCAACTAAGCTATCTAGCCCCATGCTGGCGGTCTCCCTATTTTGTCAACATCTATTCAGAACTCTGCAAGGATTTCAACTTACAGGAGATTACATACATACATACATACAACAATGTTTTATATACCGCCATTTCATCAAGATCACAGCGATTTGTGATGATACACAGCAAATACATGGTATAACAATGATGCAAAAATTGCGAAGTAGGAAAACAGACAACCAATCATTGTGGGAATAGGTGTGACTTCAGATGCTTCTTGAAAATGTGAAGTGAATCGGCAGAGCGCAGAGATCGAGGGAGACTATTCCAAAGTTTAGGGGCGACAAAAGAGAATGATTTTTCAGTAGCTGATGCAAGAGATTTGTGATGAATTTTGTGTTCGACGAGCCGGGTAGTGTCTTTTGATGACCGCAAGCCATCTCTTCCTGGGGTATACAAAACCAAGCACAGTTTTAAATACGCTGGGCCCAGATCGTTTAGGCACTTGTAGACAAAGCTCAAAATTTTATGTTGGATTCGTTCCTTGACAGGCAGCCAGTGGAGTTGCTTTAGGAATGGTGTTGCATGATCATATTTGTTGGCGCAGTGAATGAGTTTGGATGTCCAGTTTTGAAGACGTTGAAGTTTCAGTGTGTCAGATGCATTAGATCCCAGAAGCAGTGCGTTCCCGTAGTCTAGTCTTGATAGCACCAGAGATCTTACGATGTGGTGGCATGAGTCTTTGTCAAGAAAACGACGTATACGGGTGATGTTGCGAAGATGGTAGGTTACACTGCTGCATAAGCGTGTGATGTGTGGGGACATAGACATTTGGCTGTCAAAGAAAACACCTAGATTGCGAACAGATTCATGTATCTCAGGGTTTTTTCTTAACTGTGGGGCATTCTGGACAATTTTTGGGGGATGTTTGGCTGAAGCACGCTGAATTAAAACAAGGTCCTCGAATGTTTTCTACTTGGTGTTTATCTTTGGTTTTAAAAGCCCTACTGTGCAATCTGGGAAATTCTATATTATTATTAGCTGGAAAATGTGAACAACATGAGAGTTCAGGAAAAGCTTACAGCAGGACAATAAATCGACCTTTATGTCACAATGTTTCATTTTAGTTACCTGACCCTTGATGCTTACCTTGATATAACGTCTATATTATTTGCCTGTGATATCCTCTTGACAGCATTAGCAAGAGAAACATTCTGTGTCGACGAGACAATGTTTGTTCCGTCAAATCCTCCCTTATTCTTCTGCCTCTCCAAGTTGCCTTTCAAGAGAGAGTCGGTAACGACCCCAGCTGCTGACGAAGATTGCATTAAGACGTCGACCGAGTTCGTTACAATCCCATCATTAGGGTTTTGGGTGTTGGATGGTGTGGTTGTAGTGGGCGTGGCTGCCGAGGGGTTGCTCGTTTTAGCCACACCTAGTGGATAGTTAAGCTGTAGTACTGTAGCGGCAGGTGCCGTGGAATGACCAGTGGGAACTGTTGAGAAATGAGGGGGAAATGCATTCAATCTAGATTGATGTAAAAATTGCAATCACATTGATGAAGACATTTCAGTAAATATTTAACTAACCTCCACTGACGTCCCATATCAATTATGTGAAGGAATCAAAGTGAAGATTCAATTTTGTTTAAAATATCAAGTTCAATTTAAATTTGTGAACATAATTTCGGATTTCAAAAGTGAAATTCTTGATCAGAGTTGAGGATACATGTAGCTCTTTCAGATAAGTTACCCTTCTGATGAATATTTAAGGTACAACATTTTCTTGAGCTTTAAAGGTGAAAATTACTCAAAAAGTCCATGCCTTTTGGAAAAGAAATTTGAGCAACTCTTGAACATTCAACAACATACCTTTGGTAGTAGCTTCTGAAACAGCCTTGTGATTCAGCAGTGGGTTCGCCGTGTTAGTGTGATTTTCCTTGACAGTCAAATTTGAGGGCGGGACTAACACAGGCAGAGGTTCGACAACAATCGATTTGTGCTTACTAAGTTCCCTACTTGGTTCCAACGTGAACCTAGATGTAGGGAGAGACCCAAATGAAGTGTTCAGCTCCGAGGAACTGTCCGAGTTCACAACGTCCACCTCGACTGTTTGCAAGTCCTGAGTTTCGAGCAACGGGACGATGGAATCTGATGCCAACGAGGGCAGTGTTTGCGTGGAAGGGGCCACGTCTCCCTCCGGTATACCATCGCTATCGGTCAGCATTTGCTGGGGTAGCCTGCTGGTAGTTTCTATTGTGGGAAACGAGCCGCTCGGCAGAAGTGAGCCCATACTTTCTTCCATAGGAATCTGTGATGGTGGCAGTTGGGGCGACGGTGGAGCAGGGGCCGGTTGGGTTGGGGGTGGGGGTGTTTTTGGTCTGAAGTGCAGCCTAAAAAAATAACACCGACAAGAAACAACTTTAGATTGTGTTCAATTACCTCCACTCAAGAAAAGAATTTGATTTTGTAGCAATAACAGATACACAGTTTGGAGTTCAAAATCAACTATGAATCAGCAAGAATTTCCCAAACCAAGAAGGGGTCGGTATGTATGTAGTAAAATAATTGTGACTCTGGTAAGAGGTATGCAATAAACCAGTTGGGCGTGATCGGTGGCAGGGCTGCGCCATGCAACCCTGGCCATGCAGCAGTCCGAATCCAGCCACCTGCAACACCAGACGTGTTCTATCTGTACTGTCTGTTTGGACTGCCTACGAGCTCAGCCTGCGTAGGTAACTATATATACAGGCCAACAAAACAACACTTACATTCGTTTGGCCCTGATCTCATCCAGAAGAACACTTAGTGGAAGACTTGTTTGTGACGAGCTTGCTGAAGGTGACCGCAGCGGTGACATCATAGGCTCACTAGGAGGGTTTAATAAACAGTCATCAAGCTCCTTGTAATTCTGGAACGGTGACCATGCTCTGTCCAGCAGGATCCTGTGTAAAGAAAACAACAGCAACTTAATTAGGAGCTTCGTTTTTTTGACATGTTGAACTTTAAAATGAAAACATGGGATTTGCCAAGTGCTATCGTCCCTGACTATCTCCAACTGCTTGCAGTCTCTGTATAAGGTCTTTGGGTTGCTTAGATTTTGACATGCTGAAACGAGACACCGGATTGGCCAGCGCTTGGGAGCTGCGTTCTTGCATGCTGGACCGGGTCATCTGGATCAAGATTACTGGGCAGGCTTGAGATTCTGTATAGCCTCAAATTGATTGATTGATTGAGACTATGTCCTTGTCTACCACTGATTTTACTTCTTAGTTCAACCCTATCCCTGCTGAACACAACAAATTGCACCGTGAAAAAATGTTGTAGTTTGTTGCATTTAGCAGTCAACTCAAATCCTATACTCTGTTGCAGTGTGTTGTATTTAGTAGGGTTCTTGGCATGTCCATGTGCAATCCAAGTCCCCAGTAAACTTCAATGCAAATTGGTGCATTTAGCAGCTAGGGTAAATGCCCAGTGCCAAGGCTGGCGTGAAACCAGTTCACTTCACAATGCAACAGAATCCTATGTTGCATTTTGCTGCATATGGCAGAGTATTCATTCCAACTGTGTTGCATTTTGCTGCAGTCGGAACCGTTTTTATTACAACTGAGTTGTATTTTGATGCATTTAGAAGGGGTTTTCATTACAACTGAGTTGCACTTTGCTGCAGTCAGCACGATTTTTATTTCAACTGTGTTGCAATTTGCTGCATTTAGCAAGATGTCTACAAAACCACTGATGGTGGATAGGGTTAAGATTTCAAGTGACCTACCTTCCACCTCTGCCTACTCTCCTCCTAGCCAAGCCGACACATCTCCTCGGCTCCCTTAGGGATGTGCAGCTGTAACGATACCTGTTGTCTGTAATTGCTCTGGGCTGCTCATCTGACCACGGCCAGCCTCTCGACAGCTCAGGATGAGGCTGTGCGACAAACACAAAATGGGGAAAGATTTAAGAAACTGACTACTTTGAAGTAGTTGTTAAATTTACATCAGGCATAAAGAATATTGTTTGTGTTTAAAGGGTGTGTACAACATTGGTAATTGCCAAAGACCTGCATCCACACTTGATGTGACCCAACATATACATGAAATAACAAACCTGTGAAAGTTTAAGCTCAATCGGTCTTCGGAGTCATGAGAAAACAGTGAGAAACCCCATTATATGTTTTAACTTTTTTTCAAACATCTGATTTTATCCTGCAGGATAAAGACTATTGTTTTACTCATTTCCTAAAAACTATGGCATTTCAAGCAAACCTATTTCAAGGGAAGTTTTCCTCAATGACCATCTTTATACCATGTAAGTTATGTGCAAATCTGTGAACATTTATATTTTCAATCTTACCAATGTTGTACACACACCCTTTAACCAATACTGATGTGCGTTCAGCACTGTATACTCAGTACTTTCCCCCAAGTCATGTGAATACAATCCATCTACAGGCATAATACTCGGGTGGGATTCGAACCCTAGATCTTTGGCAATCTAGAGCTAATGTCTTACCACTAGACCACAAAAATTGTTCGGTAGCTAGAGGCAGTATGAAACCTTTACTTTAACAGCGGGCATTTTGAAGTAGCTCTAATTTAAGTGAATGAATACCTATATCTACTCTAAACCAATCCCTCAAAACATATTATGATTATTATTGATGGTTTATTAAAATTTAACTTGTAGCCAATGGCTAAATTACGTGAATTTTTTACAATAAAAATTAAAAAAACAATACACAAATCATCAATTATACAATAAAAGGGAAATTAAACATAATTAAGGACTATGTGTTTACATGCTGAAAACTGTGCATGGTTTTTCAAAACTTTCTCCCGACTCAAGCCGAGGTTTTCACAGGTTTGTTATTTCATGTATACGGTTGATCAAACAAAACATGAAAGCTGTCTGTGACTATTTTGTGAGTTCTACCAATCCTGTATAACACCTTTAAACCGGATTGGTACCAAAAGAGGAAACAAATGCCAGTACGTCAAGCTTCAAGCTTCTACAGCACCCCTATGTACAGTTTGAGAGTAGAACAAACAGGTACTTACAGCAACATAGTGACAGCCTTTCTTGCGACGGAAGGCAAAGACACCATCAGGATCGGTCTCCTCCTCAGGATCGGACGTTGATTGCACCTGCTGTTTAATCAACAATTAAATTAAAAAGTTGCATTAATTTTTTCATTTATTTTTATCATTTTTATGAAAGCTCGCCCTAAACAAGGCTAAAAGTCACTCTTGGTAGGGGGCTACAAGAAGAAAACATTTAAGATGAAAATACCTAAGGGGAAATAGAGTAAGCAAACAAATCAAACCCGGTACTCTGCGATAAATATAATATTTTATGGCTGTGTTTGACTCAAGCTATGGCTGTTGGGTGTAGCGACAACGCTAAAGAATGGGCCTTTTCAGCAATCTGGCCATAGCCACTACTGAAGCCGTCTATTCGAACACAGCCCATGACAAAGGTCTATAGTATACAAATATTGACTGCTTCGAGTGCCAAGTGCTAAAAGTACAACACCTGAGGTGATCGTTGGCGAGTTCTATAGACTGCTTCGAGGATCACAGAGGGATACGTAGTTTTAACCATAGCATGAGAAAAAGCAGTCAGTTTTTTAACATCCCATACATATATTGTGCCTAGACGTCAAGGTAACAAGAAGCTGCTGTTACTACTGGTTGCTACAAGCGTAGGACATTGTTTGCTGTGTGTATGGCACGTCACATTCGCACAGTTTCTAGTAAAAATAAAACATATCTAGTGATTTGCTCTAAACCAATCAAAAAGCAGAATCTTTCTAAGGGGTGTTACAACTCATACTACTATCATATCAACAGCATCTATATATTCCTATCAAAATCACTCAACTTGGAAAGGACAACTTTCTCATGGTAAACTGAAGAGTATCTAAATCTCAACCTCAGTCGGAAATGCATAATTCAAGGAAAAACAAGTTGGTGAAACTAAAAAGAAAGCATTTTCTCTGATAACTTACTGGGGAAAGCTCTTCTTCGGAGCTTCTAATATCTGGAAAGCGGGTTGGTTCTAATTCTCCTATTGATGAGACAGACATCTGGCGTAGCTTCTTCTCTTCCTTGTGTTTCCTCTTCTTGTATTCTCGCTTCTTTTTAAGACCGTCCTCCTAGAGGTAACAAGAGAAATCTTAGTAAAACAAAGCATTTTACAGAAGTAACAACATAATTTAGGACAATTGATAGCTTTCAGAGCAATTGCTTTATAGCCCCCATCTCAACCCTCCCCCCCCCCCTCCTTAGCTTTCAGAGCAATTGCTTTATAGCCCCCATCTCAACCCCCCCCCCCCCCCCCCCCCCCCTCCTTAGCTCGGTAGCTACTTCCATCTAAAATGAAAATCAGGTGATAGGAATGAAGAAAGAGGCAATAAAGAGGAGAAAAACTGAACTGTAAATCAGAAAAGAATCTTGCATGATTCCGACCAACACTTACAGGTTGTTAACAGCTTGTTGAACATCAAGACACAATAAAACCTTGAAAATATTTCACACAAAATGCGAAAAGTGAAGCAAAGTTCCTTGCATCACAGGGACAAGTAGTACAGAGCTGCCAACATTTGCATCTTGCAATCACGGATATTTTGTAGAAAAATCAGCGAGATATTTAGAATTATATTTAACATAGTAGGGAAAAGTTTCAATGATTGGGGAGATTAAAAAATTGTTCTTCAGAACATGGAAATATTGGTTTATTTTCAGGGAACTTTCGGCAGAATCAGGGAGAGTTGGCAGCTCTGGTAGTAATTGTTTGTGCCATGAAAATTCACTTCGTATTTGCTCTTCATATGAAGTATGAACCGAGCTCGACACAAGGCACTTACTGTTTTGATGGACCAGGAACTATATTGGTTTCCATTGGGAATTGCAGGTATGGTGAATGACGGTTGTCGTTTGCTGAGCTCTTCGCAGTCAGCCAAAATGGCACCGCTGAAATCGTCCATTTGAAATCTAAACATTTCAAACCACAGGACAGTAGTCAGACATAGCCCGCAAGTATGCTCTCGTGATAATATCAATTATTCTTACTTACATGAAAAACCATAACTTACAATTTGTACAGTTTGTTTTGCAACTTATACTGAAAAGGGTCAAATATTTCAATCAGGATCAAAAAAAATTACTGAGAATTGTATTGGGTTTAGAAGTTCAAAAAATTCAACTCACAGATTGGTAAAATATTTTAAATCAAAATATATTTCTTACTGAAAAGGGTCAAAGACTTTCTGTTTTCAATCAGGATTTTAAAAAATCTATTTGGAGGTAGCTGACGGAGCTGACAAAGCTGGAGAATTGTACTGGGTTTAGAAATTTAAACATTCAACCCTCAGATCGGAAAAAATATTTACCATCAAAATGGCAGCTTACCTCTTTTCAAAAATCTCTAGCGTTAAGTGGACGGCTTCCTTTTTACTCTTTTCACGTCTCTTCACCATCTCCAGTAACGTTCTGTTAAAACGAGACAAACATCTTTAAAATGTTGGTAGTACTCTTTTGATGAGGCATGATATTGGTACTAAATTCTTCACTACAGTTTGCTTCTCTGGATGAGGCTGCAATAGACCTCTATCATCCTGCCATCATCTTGGTATTGCTCCCTGTCTCCACACCAGTAATGAATACTACAGGCATGAGAATGGGTGATGATAAAAAAACAGGAATTTGGAGTGCAAAATGTTATAGTCCCAAATTTGTCGCCCGCAAGTTTTTTCACTGGCCCACATGTAAGTATGCACACATTTTTCAAAGTGTAAAAAAATAAAATAAAAAAAATTAAAATAAAAAATCACGAAAGTGAAGTTTGTAAAATTGCGTTTTTTGACGATCTTTCCCCCTAATTTCTGCCCTCAATAATAGTGTTTTCATCAACAGCAATTTTCATGGATTCGTAATTTTAGGATTAGTTTTATAGAACTTCTTTTGCACTGAAATTTTTGTGATTTTACGATCGGTCGACGACGCACATAATTGCGGCGAGAGCGATGTGTTTACGAGTACGAGGTTATAATTTTGTATGAAATATAACAGGAACGAGGTTGAAATTAGACTCCACCGAACGTCTTCCGACCCTGGAAATTCGAGTTGTGTGTTTCCCTACTCGCCTACGTATTCATGGAAGACCGCAAGCCGCATATCGGGCCAGCTGCCGGGCGGCAATTTATTGTTAATAACGTGCCGTTTTTTCACGCTCGCCTTGTGGTTCCGCGATATATGATGATAAAGGTAAACTTACAATTTCTGATTAGAGAAGAGGGATTGGCGAAATCCAAATGTATACCCCCCCTACAACTCACCCCCCGAATTTTATATCAAATTCACATTTAACTCGAAGACCACAAATTTGAAAGGAAAAAAAACAGGAATTCCGGTTTTAACCGGAAGATTCTCATGCCTGATACTAGTATTCATTGTACTGAAAAAGGAACCCGACTGTTTTTTCTTCCAGCCTCGTTTTGGTTACATTGGTTCAGATCGGAAAGAATCAAGATGGCCACACCATGAGAAGGCAAACAATATTGTCATGAAAGGGGGTAGCAGTTAGGGAGTCTTCTCCCTTGATGATGAAATGTGCACGGTGGTCAAGCCAGACTAAACCTAATTTTACTCAAAGTGCAATAACTTAGACAATGTGGCGACAACAACATCCAAATTCTGAGAGAAGAAAAACTTGATATGATTTGATGGTTGGTCAATAAGGAATAGGTTGCGGTGACAGCAAAAGAGTTATCTCATTAGAACATGTATGGTTCTGAGACGAACCAATAGATCTTTCACTCAGCGCGCGTGGGATTTTAAGCCGTCGGACTTGTGGGCACGCAATTGCAGTTGCAATGTTTCATCCGCATAAAGGGTAGCGGCTTCACAGATCAGTCTACAATCTGAGACTGAGAGTACAGTGAGATTGACAAGATGTGTGGATACTAACACTGCCCTGTTGAGATCTCTCCTGAGCTTTAACATCTTCTCGTACGATGCCTCGTCGTTCTTCCTGTTCTTCCTTGTCTGCATTTTCTCTGTTCTCCTCCTGAAGGCCACATAGGGATTGTTACTCGTTGACCCATCTCGTTTCTCCTGCCTGACGTTAGGAATCAACCCACAACCCTGAAACGTAAAAGGAATTGAATGATGAAAGGTGGATCACTGGCTATTGTACAAAAACATGTTCATTACCCTGGCCAGTGAATTTGAATCGAATGATACACAATGACCCTTGAACAAACCTTGGAAAAGTTTATCATGTTTATTGAGTACAAGTACCTACATATGGTACAGTCTTTGATTTGGTATTTTTTACATTTAAAAAATATCTACATGTATATTGTTTTTAGATTAATCATTTTGTGAACATCAAACTTGAACAAGTCAAGTGGTGGAACATATTATTATTTTTTTTAATGAGATATCGCCTTACTCACAAGGCCACGGACGGCCACTTCAAGGTGAGGGTTACACATAACTGATTTGGGCTATCGACCCAAATCAATTGACACCAGGGGCACGTTGCCTCCTACTCCTGGGGCTGAAACAGGGTTACCCCCTTCACAGTCCATAAGGATGTAGGCATGGGTAAAATGTTTCAAAAGTGATTTTAAGCTTTTTCATTCAGATTGCCAAGCTCTTGAATTATGGCCATATCTGCTGTATTTGTGAAAACAAGTCAAAGCATTAACAGTAATTGCTTCTCTTCAACCATGAAGACTTTTTGTATCCACTCAGCTACAAAGCAACACCAGCAGCTAGGGCCTCTATACTCTACTCTCAAGGAAAACCAACAGCCATGCGTCTGAGATTAGTTTCAGTTACCAGAGTGCCACTACGCTCGAATTCAAACCCTCTAGTTTTCCTGCTCATTTAGTTTCAGTTACCGGAGTGCCACTACGCTCGAATTCAAACCCTCTAGTTTTCCTGCTCATTTAGTTTCAGTTACCGGAGTGCCACTACGCTCGAATTCAAACCCTCTAGTTTTCCTGCTCATTTAGTTTCAGTTACCGGAGTGCCACTACGCTCGAATTCAAACCCTCTAGTTTTCCTGCTCATTTAGTTTCAGTTACCGGAGTGCCACTACGCTCGAATTCAAACCCTCTAGTTTTCCTGCTCATTTAGTTTCAGTTACCGGAGTGCCACTACGCTCGAATTCAAACCCTCTAGTTTTCCTGCTCATTTAGTTTCAGTTACCAGAGTGCCACTACGCTCGAATTCAAACCCTCTAGTTTTCCTGCTCATTTAGTTTCAGTTACCGGAGTGCCACTACGCTCGAATTCAAACCCTCTAGTTTTCCTGCTCATTTAGTTTCAGTTACCAGAGTGCCACTACGCTCGAATTCAAACCCTCTAGTTTTCCTGCTCATTTAGTTTCAGTTACCGGAGTGCCACTACGCTCGAATTCAAACCCTCTAGTTTTCCTGCTCATTTAGTTTCAGTTACCGGAGTGCCACTACGCTCGAATTCAAACCCTCTAGTTTTCCTGCTCATTTAGTTTCAGTTACCGGAGTGCCACTACGCTCGAATTCAAACCCTCTAGTTTTCCTGCTCATTTAGTTTCAGTTACCAGAGTGCCACTACGCTCGAATTCAAACCCTCTAGTTTTCCTGCTCATTTAGTTTCAGTTACCGGAGTGCCACTACGCTCGATTTCAAACCCTCTAGTTTTCTGTAAACACATTGCAAAATCAAACTGTGGAAGCTCCACTGACAGAGGTGCTTGCAATCTGAACAAAAATGATGAAAACATGGAATGGGCGACAGGTTTTCTCATGAATCTACGTACAGAATACAATTTAGTGGCCTGGAATCTAACAATGGCTCTAGAGATAGTTTTCCCTCAATGACGGCAGTCCTTCAGATGGTCATATTTTCAGATAATAACCCAACACTATATTACGTCTTTAACGAAAAATAATTATTACCAGAATGCCACTACGCTTGTTTTTTTTAGAGGAGTGTCTTTCAAACCCTTCGGTTTTCTAGAAACACGAATCAAAACTTCACTGACAGGTGCTTGCAATCTGAATAAAAAAGGATGTATACATGGAATGGGTTACACCCGGCCTGGAGACCACACAGGTCAGGCCATGGTCTCCGTTGCCCTGGTCTTGGCCTTGGTGCCCCTTAAACTAGTTATCTCAAGGTACATCTCGAATACTTACAGTCATTGACTTGAGACGTTTATTTAGCCAGTAGTCATAGACAGCTATGATAAGATCATCATCTTCTTTTAAGAGTAGCTTCGCTTCTTTTAACGTCACGACCTGAAACGAAAATAGGTAGTACCGGTACATCAATGTTATCGGAGTCCACATGTTTGGGTGTTGCATTTATTATCATATCCAAAAGGTTTTGTCAGATTTCATGAATTTCATGGCAAAAACCCAAGACTAAAAGCATAGAGTTGAAAGAATATTGCCATCGCACAATTTATAAGTACATTTATACACTGTGGATGGCTGAAATTCCATCAAAATCTTGTGCAAAACGAGGTCATGTAACATTGACAAGGTTTCAATAAGGAGGCACTGGAATTAAAAATGGGCTTAAAATAATTAAACCGATGAGGGGTTAGCTCAGACAATCAGTGAACTTATATCATCACGCCATATTCATGCCAATGTTGGATTTTGATAATCAATGATATGAATATAAGAAACACTGAGTCTTAGACAAAGCCCTCCCTGTTACTGCCTTGTAAAGTTGAAAGCCATGGTTTTAACTATTTAAAACTTTCAATCAGACGCCAGGAGTTTCTCCACAAATAAGCTTTCTTTGTATTGTGACAGCAAACCCTGAATAGAGCCATCTACATATTGTTTACTCCTTCCAAATCAACCACAGGATTTTGATAAATTTGGAGTAGTAGGGCATATTTGACAGTCATCTGCAATCTGCATATACATGAAGTTACAGTGGATTCTACCCAGCTCATGTTGGTTGATTTTGGAGGATCGAGGTAGTTTCCAGTCAAAAAGTGTCCCGAAGGTTATGTGAAGATATTCATGAGAATATTTTCACTTCTGTGGAATTTATGACTTATTGTTGATTTAAAAAAAAAAAATCTTACTATGTGTTGGCAACATTTTGGGAAAAAAAAACATTTGACACAATATTTAAGAGAAAAAAAACTCTTGACAAAATCCATTCCTTTTTTCCAAATCTTACGAAGGAATGCAAGCAAAGTGTTGTCGATTGTCCTGTACCTTAGGGAGCATCTCAAACATCGGGCATTTTCCATGCGAAACAGAACGTTCCTGTGGGTACACGCCCGCAATCCATAGGACCGCCGGAACGTTCTGCTGGAATGCATCATTGTGCTGAAATACGGAAGCAATCCTACATGATTTTTACCACATTTTGCGCATAGAGGCTTCTGCATTATGCGCTATATAAATTTATCGTATTATTATTATTAGTATTTTGAACGTTCCGGCAGTCCAACGGAACAATCCATGAGCACATGCAGAAATATTTATGCCATGCAAATAGAAGTTCCTACCGTTCTTTTGAGATGCTCCCTTACACAACCCTTCAGTGAGCTCTTCCATGACCATTCATTTATTGTTTGTTTATGTACCTGTTGTCCGCTGCCTTTTTCAAGCCTGTCCATCATTTCTTCAAATTGTAGCTCGGTGATTTCAAAGTTCTTGCTGTGTTTCTTCATCCAATCTTCATCTTCTGCATCCATATCATAATCAGGGATGTCCTGCTCCATGCTGAGTGCTGCTCACAAAGATAAATATAAACATTACAACATTACTGGATGGAATTGTACGAGCATGTAGATTCAAAATTAGATTGGCACTTATCAAAGGACAAAAGACAAATTCAGTGTTCTCACAGGGATTTTTCAAAGTTTTGCCAAGGGCCAGCTGAATTAAACTGGGGTCCTCTGAATGTTTTTTACTTGGTTTATACATGTATCTTTGGTTTTAAAAGTCTTACTGTGCATCTGGGGCATTCTAAATGGCAGTATCTTGATAATTTTGTGAATTTTATTTCAACCCCCTAAAAAAAATGTCGGATAGTCATATTTACCAGGACATTCTATTGTGTGCGAGCACAAGTATGCACCTACTGTGCTTTGTTTCACCCGTACAAAGAGGGACAGAAGGTATTTGAATTCGTGCTCAAGGCATCCCTTTTTCAAAGAGTTATTGTGTAATCCCCGACTCCAGACTTCTGTCTTGTTGTTACAAGAATGGACAGGCGGCTACCACAGTTTATAATTTAAACAAACTAAGATTGTTCCAACTTACGCTGGACATGGACATATTGCTTGGGCTGCTTGTAGGAATTCTCATATATGCCGTCATAATATTCCACCGATCTCTCAAAGTCTGGTGTAGGAATAACCAACGGATTGGCTGAACCATAAACCTGTTGAGCAGATATGGCTCTCTGTAAATGATGTTCCTGTTGAGAGAAAGAAAAAACGGTCAACTAAAAAGTACGCAACTATATGAAAAATGTATTTTGTAGTCTAGTTTCCAAACATGACACATGAGAGTGCAGTTGATAAATAGGCCTAATCGTTTAAATCACATTCGTTACTTCCAGTGCAGTCGACCTATGTCTGTAATCGTTTTTTCTTTCATTGCAAAATATTTGTATAAAGACATTTTCTTAATGAATGACCAACAAATAATAACTAGTTGTTATTTTGTATTTTGTAAACAGTTCTATATTTCAGCAACCGACTAGAAGCAGTGTAGTAGTAGGTTATGCCCGATATTAAATAATTCTGTTCGAAAAAGTGGGGTCATATCGTGAACAGTAACTGGGTGAGAGCTTATAATTCCATGTACATCCACACGCCTGCTTTGATCATGATAACGTAGCCCCTTTAAGCTCAACTTCAAAGTTCATGTTAACAAACTAGAAGTTAGAACGATGTAAACAGACAACTTTCTAATGTGTCATTACTCTAGATCTTTTTTATCAAGATTCAAATGTAAATTTTGTACCGTTGTAAAATTAAGATTTTTATTGTAAATTGTAATAATATTCATTATAAAATGAAAGCCAATTGTCTCACGGTTGTCAATCATTATTAATAGCACATTATTAAATGTTTAACTAGGCCATTTATTTCCCAGGGGTCATACTCGTTCATGGATTCAAATTTTCACAAACTTGATCAATTCATTGAAATGAATGATTGATCAAAATTTCATCTTTTTTTCCTTTGCAAAACATGAATAAGCAACACTATTGTAAACATTGGCAGCCTTGCCTTGTATGCCAGTCTTTACACAAATTGGTATCACAAATAAATCCAAATAAATATGCACCTAGCATTCATCTAAAAAAAGGGATCTAAAACATGTATTGTTAGTCATGTTAGTTGAATGTTAACACACGATCTCGTTCTCCCATCATAGAATTCATTTCATTACTGGAGGAAAGAATTTACAAGGAAAACAAAATGGTGGACGGGATTCTAGGTCACGTGACTTACATTTACTTGCTTATTTTCCACCCTTAATAAAATTACATAAAGTCAGAAAACTACACATAGTTTACAACTTATTTTTAACTATTACTACCCCTAAAAATCAATAATAAATGGTGAATTTTGCGATCGTTTTTCACGACACACTTCAGTGCGCGCCAAATATAATCCGCTGAAGCAAGATGGCCGCCAGAGGACCTCATTATGTATTCAAATATTTCTGTGCGAAGCCATCTTACCGATTCCTCCTCTTTCTCCATTCCCGTCGGCATTTGAGGCACAGCACGGTTGATTGCCGAAAAATCCGGCAAGTCGGGTAGCTCTTCTGTCGCGTAAACGGGCATGGGTTTCGAGGCATCGAGAGCCCGCGCCCGAAATGATAACTTGCTCATTTTGGCCGCTTGCCTCGCTGGTGACCCAGCGGTCGATCCCTAAAAATACACCCGAACAGGAATCGGTAGTGAGAAATACCTATCCAAGGTCCGATCTCGACTATCGTTACTGTTTGTCATGCGGGTTTTAAGTCCTCGAAATCAGTAGAAACCACGAAACAGGCCACCAAATTCGTATTTTTCACCGTGTCGTCGCGACATCATGGCGGATTGGTTATCCATCCCATGATCCTTTGCAGGGGCTCCTCCTGTATGCGCGCGCATCCTTTTGTTTTCGTTCATTGATAGTGCAGTGATAATACTATTACGGCGGGTCAATCAGCCTCACGTGTGTTTGGCGGCTTCGTCGAGCTTCTACTCTTTGGGCACAAAGTAATTTGTGAGATAGGGATTAAGACAATTTATTATTTAAATATCCAGATGTTTGAAATATACACGTCACCACTTTCAAGAAATGCAGTGCATTGGAAGTTCATTGTGTGCATGCAACGTTGTATGAAAAGTACCGAATAAAACTTGAACATTTTTTTTTTTCATTTCATTTCGGTTTTATTAAAAATACCAAACAACAAGTCCGGAGACTAAAAATATTTAGTTTACAAAGAGTGACATCAAAAATAAGTTAACTAAATTAAAATAAGTTAGAGATAAAACATTAGGATTTAAAAATATATAAAAATATATATTACAATAAAAGGCTGGGGACAAGAACTAAAAATTAAAAAATTAAAAAATTATGCACAATTAGTGGGGGCTGCATTTAAAAGGCTAATCATATAAGGAATGGATGACTTCTTATATCTAGAAGTTCTGATTTTGGGAATATCTAGTTGTTGAGAATTTCTGAGGTTACGACCTGATACTGTTTGTCTAGTTTGTGGAAATAAGTGGCGGTGTTTATCAGATGACATTATTACTTTCATTGCCCTCCAGTAGGCTAGGCCTATCAGCATTTTGAAAGTGATGAACAACACTAAATTAGAACATTTATTTCAATAAATCGGAAATGAATTCAGTTGAAAATGAGGGCTTTTACGGATGCCATAAACTATGTGATTTTCTAATCATTTTTTTAAATTACACAGAACAATCAAACAGACCTCACCTCTATATTTTGTATGGGAGAACACGCTTTCCGAAGTTGCGGAAGAACGAACCGTTTAAAAATCGAACTGAAGATAATTGTTGAAAATTCGATAACATCTTCAGATTCAGATAACTAGTTTAAGAGTTTTAAGAGCCCTGACCAGGCCAATATTTAATTCGTGTCAGGTCGTGGATATAGGGTGGGAGGGGAAGTGGGTGTCCTTTACGCGTAGCTTTTGGTTACATCGGTTGTCCCGTGGTTGTCCTGCATGGTTGCTAGTGGTGAACTTAAAGGGCAAACAAAGGATCATGCATAATGTTTTGTATCATAAAGGTTCTTTTCGATTGCCAATTCGTTAGAAATGAGCAAAATGTTAATCGTAAGACTGTCATTCTGTGGAAATCTCTCGACATTCCGGAAACTACGGGGAGGGGTGTAGTGCATGGAGGGGTTATTTGGGGGGGGGGGGGGGGGGGGGAGAAAACAAACGTAGGCTTAGCTATTATTTTCTCCGACTGATAATTTCGCTTTCCGAAATCTTCCAATGTTAACTCGATAAAAGGACAGTGTATGTGACTTTTTTCATGCCCGAAGAAATGTATAATCAATTAACAAAGAACAATAAGCTTGCATACAAAAGTTAAAGTTTAACATGATTCACCGACGTTGTAAAGCCAACAGCCTATAAAATGCATTGTATAAAGGGGTAGTTTTTCGTACCCTTGTAAACATGACGTTGCATGTCTTTATGTCAATATTGACCCTTTTCTTTCTAAATTATGGTTGCATTTGTAACAAACGGATAAAAGCTTCGAAGGCAAATAAATATTTTTAATTGGAAAGTATAGCAGATGTCTGTTCAATGTTTACTACTTAGAGAAATTAGGTGCCTCCAGACCATTCAACCGATCCATGGTGGTCCGAACACCCAAGAAGGAAATAAGGTGTGGCTACGTTTTTGTCTTTGCTTCCTCTTATTTGCCATCCACTTTTAGTCTGTATCATTAGCCAACTAGTACCCTTTCTTCCCCCTATAGACTGTGCAAGTCTCGCGCATTCGAACTTCCGGGACCATAGTGGTCCCAACCATATGGAGTTTTTACGTGGGCGAGATTTTGTTTCGTCAATTATTTTAGTTTAACGTAGTTTATGACCTAGAAAAATATACATGTTGTTGGGAATGTAATACTTAGTGATAACAAAATATGAAAGTAAAACCAATTCAAAAATATAACGAAGAAAACCCGAGAATTAAACTTGACCTCAGCTTCCGGTTATTGCAAAAAATTAAGAATTTTGTGCTCGCCTCCGATCATAAAACTTATGTAAACGCTTGTTTTGGATGCGCGGTTATAATTGCCAGGAGCTGTAATTGAAAAGCGAACCCTTTTCATTGCAGTATATGGTTGTTGAGGCGTCAGCATCCTCTAAACTGCGATACGGGTCAATTTAAAACCCGTTTGACCATCACGAATCCGCGTAAGGGGTTTCTAAAAAGTTAACATCAAATAAGCATCCTTGTCCCAGAGTTTTAATTTCTTTTTATATAATAATTAACACACTGTTGTGTATTTTTTTCAAAAGCTAAAACTTTTCATAAAATTGTAATGATTTATTTTTTGTTGTTCAGATTTTGTCATGAGATATAATTTAAAACAAAGATTTAATTTCAGATATAAAAATGTTCTTCGTTTGACGTGTTTTCTCGTTCGGATACGCGCGAGACTTGCACAGTCTATTCCCATCATTGATTTTGTCCTTTGTGTTTCAACCTCTTGTGGTTAAACCAAGCCCCTTCCCTCCAATCCCGTCTCGTTCTTCATTCATCTCTAAACATTTGTCTGTGCGCTTTTAGTTTCTCTCTATTCATTTTTTCCACTTGACTGCTTCTGGTAAATCGGAATACCCTGTTTATGAGCGCTGTGTTGTCATTTAGTCTTCGAGAAAGACTCGATGGACGAAACGTCAGACACCTTTTAAAAGCTTAAATTAACGAAACTTGTCAATATTGAAATTGCCATTCTACATATAATTTTCATTCAGATGGCACGAAAACAGCTCACATAAAATACAATTAAACTGTTTATTTAAAATTAATGATTGTTAGTGGGCCAATCGTATTAATGTTGCAAACTATTATAAACTACGAAAGCGGCACAATTTATTTATATACAGCATCAATGTTTACTTCTAGGATGGGGGAATAGTTGCTATGATAGTTTTGCGGTTTGAAAATAATCTTCACATAATCTTTTGATACTGTTCATTGTTTAAATACAACAATAAAAGACCAAAACAACTCGCCCTTTGTTGTTAGCGGAACGTGTAATCGACATTTCCATATCCCTTCCTATTCTCACTGTGTAGAAATGATTATCAAAATGAGCTTTTGTTTATATTATTTGATAGTTTGCAATTTCTTTAGTGTTCACCATAGGCGTGCGACCAGGGGGCAACTGCCATCCCAAATTTTGGCAAAACAGTGGGACAAATCTGGCACAGCAAGAAGAAAAAATAAACTGGACCTTATAAGGCAAACAAGAAATTAAAAACGTGTACCTATGTATATTATCTGTGTAAATATCCGGCAAATCAACCCCCTTTGCCCCCCCCGCCCAAAGGTGTCCCAACACGCCCATGGTTTTTAAGATTATAAGGGGCCTAAACAAGTATTTAGAAAAACTTCAACGAGAATAGAAAAACCACATAATTACTTCACTTCCTGTAATTTTATTTTGTAAACATAGCAGGGATGATCAGTTAAAAATTATTATGTTTTAAATTACTGATGAATTCAGGAACAATCTTTTTATCACACCCTGATAAAACGACAGGATAGGAAATTACGCGGGAAATGAAATATCCAGCTAACCGACCCATTTCGAGTCAAACCGATCTATAAACACCGTCATCAGAGAGACAGTTGACCAATAATGGTCAAAGAGTTCCATCCCCATAAGTCAGAGTGTGCTTTTTGATAAATTCCACATATCATCACTTCCCATTATTTGATGATGTACATTTGAATACAATTTACATATATATTATATAATACATGACTTTACAATCCTATATACACAGAGTCGTATTCTGATTCTTCGGATTAGCTGCTGGTATCCAGTTGCCATTCCCCATAATAATAACCTTATTGGATGAATACAACTGGCCATTTTGTTTTTTTGCAGACCTCAATTATTGAACAAATTACGAACAGTAACAAAAGTATTATTATTCCAAATAATTTATACATAGTACGTTATAAAGACTGCATATTTAAGGGTTTGTTCTTTTTTGTCTAACCTTGGCCGTCCTATAATTACAAAACAGTTGCTGGGTACACTACTTCGTATTTTTAAACCTATACTGGCAAGGCGACTGAAAAGAGTATTCTTGATTAATGCAATTTCATCAAATCGATATACAACAGGAAGTAAAACAAATGTTTTGTAAAGTTCTAAAGAAAGGTGATTTTCCCAAAATAATCTTTCACAAAAAACTTCGACACCCCACCCGATCTCAAAAAGTACTTTAAATGCACCGTTTAAGGAAAAAAATAATCATTTACAGTTGCTAATACCAATCCATCTCAAACTCTGCCGCAAAAAAATTAATAAATCCATCAAAAGTTTATAAATAACGTTAAGAATAAAACTTAATAGACAAATTATTTAACCAAAGATTTGAGGTGGCCTATCTCACAAAAAGAAAGGAAGAAATAAAACATAAATAAATACATATTAAACTTGACTTTCCCATCATTGAGAAGCCAGTACACTCTTGCAAAAACTGATTGTAAGCTGGGAAAAGGTTAAGGAACTTAACGTCAATATAAACCTTCTTAATCAAACAATAACAATATTATAAATTTACTTTTGCTTAATGAGTTTTTAAAAGATCTTATTTGAAGATAGTCCATTAAAGGGTATGCACAACATTGGTAAGAGTGAACAAACGAATGTTCTAAGATTTGCACATAACTTACATGGACAAAGGATGGTCATGGTGGAAAACTTCTCTTGAAATATTTTTGCTTGAAATGCTATGGTTTTTGAGAAACTCGTGAACAGTTAGTTTTGATCTCCCAAGTCCGAAACCTGATGTCTGAAAACATTGTTCCCCTTTTTTTCTTCGTGACTGTGATGACCGACTGACCTTGAAATTTCATGTTTGTTATTTCATGTTTATGTCGTTTCACATAAATAGTGCCACTTTTTAACAGACGCTTTGCAAACCGGCAAACTGTATTGTGAAAGAAATGAAGACAAATTGTTTCTTAAATGTCCATATTTTGTCGGGTAAATTTTGGCTGGAATGAATGCTGCTTACAAAATGGAAGAGTCCACTTTGGACGTAGCCTACATCTCGTTTCATATTCAATAGTTTTGTTTTTAACTCAATCAAAAAATGTCTCAAATTTAAATAATTGATCTCCCTCATGGCCCAAGAATCATCACTACACAAACAATAATTTAATGATAATAAAACCCATGCTGATCAAATAAATTGAAATGCCTTATTGTTAATTTTCTAGAATAAAAGGTTATGAACTTCAAAACGAGCCATCAATTGACAAAATCTTCTGACAGATGTGACAAATTAATTGCAACTTGAATTTTCCCAATAAAAATCAGAACAGTTTAAAATCACTCGTGGTGTTAACTCTCTTAACCCTAACCATGCCCTACACAACATGATCCAACAGTTTTAAAACTGTGTTGTACCATGTTGCACAGGGAATTCTGTGGTTTACTCTCCTCTGTGTGTGAGTGTTGTTGCATAGGGAATTGAACCATAGTGTATAACAGGGTATCTGTGTTGCATACTGTTGCATAGGGAATTATGCTGGGTGTTAACTGTGTTGAACCTTGGTGGATAAGGCATTAAATATCAATGTTGTGTCTTGAAGATTGTGTGGGGTCACTGGGTCAGTACATAAGTTAACCCCCAAAACAATGCTCATTACATAGCAGAGAAGCACAAAGTAAACTAATTTGAGTCAAAAACACCAGCCAGCATTCCCATCCTCTGTTCTATATTGTTGAACAGGGCATGATACCCCAAAACCACAGTCCAATTGACTGAATACCCTTCCATTCCTCACACAACGGTATGCACATATGGATCTTGTTGCTTAGGGCAAGCCACTCACATTGAATAGTGTTGTATGGTGTTGGACGGGGTATGGGGAAAGGTTAGGGTTATGGCACAATTTTAAAGCAGGACCAAATTTCATAATGGTAAGCAATTTATTTTTCTAAGTACAAAATTTGGAAGGCGCCGCTCAAAACAACCAAAACTAATGGCATTTTGGCTGGTTACCTATCTCTGCTATAAGTTAACATTTTCATCCTTACAGGCTTTGTGAAATTGGACCCTTTTAATCAACGTAGGGTACCGGGAAAAAAAATTCATTTGAGTGATCCATAAACTTTTGATATTTTTTTTTATACACTTAAAAGGTCTGTTCATGATCATAAAAATCTTTTCATTTGAGTGATCCATAAACTTTTTTTTATATACTTAGAAGGTTTGTTCATGATCATAAAAATTCATTTACATTTTCACTATAGACGATTAGCCTCAAATTGTATATCTCATGATTTGCAACTGTGTAATATTTTGCTTAACATGATTAAAGACTTAACTAGCACCAACAAACACTGTTTAAAGAGCACATTATGTCCTTATTATAGACTTTGTACTATCTTTCAAAATGGCACTATTATCAATTTATAATTTCAGAACCAAAGTTAAGACAGCAGTGAACCGGGGTTCATAAATTGACCGATGATACTGTCAAACTTGATCAAATTTATACCAACCAAAGAGAAACAAAAGTAAGTTTTATTGGTTGGCATTTGCAGCTTAATAATTCCTGAAATAGCACCTGGAAATGGGCTTACATGTGGCACTGTGGAGGCTATACCCAGCCAATAGTCCTTGATTTACTTTGATAATGTGATGATGGACAAAATATTTGTAGTTCATGTGGACATCCCTTCTGTCTTTACAGGGATTAGATTGAGCACTTCTGTGCCCAATGACTTTGGCTATGGCTGCAATCGTCAATATTGAAGAACATGATTGTTCAGCAATCTAGCCACAGCCACTGTCTAAGCCATTTCTACAGACACTGCCTTACATGACTGTCTCAATCCGGGTTCTTCAATTAAATCTATAAATCTTATCAGTAAGATTTGAAGCTATTCATGGCACTCATACGAACTACAGAATTTTGCAGGTGTGGTCTTCACTATGGACCCCCCCCCCTCTCCATAAAAATACAAGTCGGTAGTTTAAAAACATGATCGCTCTGAAAGTACATAGAGATGCAGCAGATGGATGTTTGGATTAGAATGCTGACCAATGCTCAATTTCATAGAGCGGCTTATGCACACAAAGGTGCTAAGCACAATACAATTTTGCTTACCAGAATAAGGTTACCAGCCAAAATATTAATCCACTTGTACCATTTGTGGCTGGTATCCTGCTCATGAAAATACCTAAGCAATATCTGTTGCTTAGACAGCCCTAAGAGATTGGGCCCAGGGCCCAAGTTCATAAAGCTGCTAAAGCAGCAAATATTCCATAAATGAGCAGGATACCAATCACAGATTGTATATATGGAATGGTATTTTGGTTGGTAACTTTATCAAGGTAAGCATAATCTTGTTGTGCTTAGCTACTTTTTGTGCTTAAGTGTCTCAATGAAATTGGTTGATTGGAGGAGTAGGATCTATGCATACTTGGTGGAAGTTTTCAGTGTTTTATCACTGATTATTGTTGGAATATATATAAAAAATGAATAAGGAAAAACATCATATTGTTTGCATCAATAAATGGCTTGTTTCCACTCCATGACAAGGGCAAAGTGAAAGGTTCAAAAATCTTTGAATGTTTTGAAATTTCACTTCAATGATTTAAATATAAACTGTTATTGCACAGGGGAGCATAGACACGTATAAAGCATTCAACTAAAAATACAAAATAAAGCAAGCCTAAATGCTACAGGCTTTTTGAAATAAAAATGCTTGGTGTGAATTCTTATTCTTCTCAAGGAAATGACAAAAGGAAACTTAAAACGTAATCTTAAAGGTATTTACAGATAAATTATAAACTAATGAATTTCTTTTTACAACAGTAATGAAAACCAAGGAAATAAAACGGTAAGAACACAAGTCTTAATGACCACGCTAAAAATAAAATAACAGGTTTTTGGGGGGAGGAGACAAATCCTTGTTACAGATATAGAAAAAAATACCCAGGTAGGGAAATCATTTTTAGATAGAGAGAGTAAAAGTACCTTCATGAAGGTACATTTGGCAAAAGTAATATATTCATTATCTGACTAATATCAAATTATAGTTTCTTAGAAGGCCGAGTAAAAGACCAAAATCTGGCTTCCCTTTAATCTGCATAAATATGAGTATTATTCCTGCCACCACTGTCAGAAAAAATATCATAAGTCAGTTGGGTGTCTATGGCTAGAATAATTTTTTATTTAAATTTCAAATTTATTATCATTTTTTAATTTTGATATAAAAGTTACCTTACGTGAAAGTCAATGGTCAATTTTTTAAAGATATCTGTCAAAAAATGATTTTTCATATTGTAAAGAAATGTTCCTTTTGAGCTTGACGCTTGCTCAGTGACCTATTTTAAAAAAAGGTAAATAACACTGTATTATTGTTGTCATATAAATCATATTTTCGTGTCGACTTTTAAATTCATAAAGCTTCTAAGAGTTTATTTGACAAATTTATTTACAGAATAATTTACACTTCATCACCTCAGTCTTTTGCATCTCGTTTTCTGTCTCGTTGATTTAGGCACTGGCTTCATTTTGCTTTCTTTGGCCTGCAATTAGTAGAGAAATTGGAAGGAAAATCAAATTGAGATTGGTACCAATGATCATGTCCCATACCAGAGAGACCATCTTCAGAAATAGAAAAGATTTACTTGGATCCAAAGGAAAGTTATACGATCAGTGAAGAAAAGATTTGATGTCACATGTTGGTTATGAAGTACTTTGATAAGAGTTCAGTTTGAATATCAATCTCTTAAGGCTGTCTAAGCAATATCTGTTGCTTAGACAGCCCTAAGAGATTGGGCCCAGGGCCCAAGTTCATAAAGCTGCTAAAGCAGCAAATATTCCATAAATGAGCAGGATACCAATCACAGATTGTATATATGGAATGGTATTTTGGTTGGTAACTTTATCAAGGTAAGCATAATCTTGTTGTGCTTAGCTACTTTTTGTGCTTAAGTGTCTCAATGAAATTGGTTGATTGGAGGAGTAGGATCTATGCATACTTGGTGGAAGTTTTCAGTGTTTTATCACTGATTATTGTTGGAATATATATAAAAAATGAATAAGGAAAAACATCATATGACAAAGGCAAAGTGAAAGGTTCATAAACTCTTATGAAGTACTTTGATAAGAGTTCAGTTTGAATACTTTTGGACAGTCAACCCTTAAAATTACTTAAATTTCTCTCTTTTTTTGAAGTATTGAAAAACAAAATTAGTATTGAGATTATAAAAAATTGGGAGGCTAATCATCCTTACTCGCAGCTGAGAAGCTGAATTGCGAAGGATGCTGCTACAACAATGTTGAGCCGCAGGTATGTAAAGGCGCCTTTGGCAGCCAGCCACATCGACCGCTATAATAATGATCACAGAGCAAAGCCAGAGATTGAAAGTGTTTGATTTTTCTAGAGGGAGGAAAAACAGAGGGCCAGGAGAAAAGCTCCTGTGGCACAGGAGAGAACCAGCGCACAATTCTACTCATATAAAGAACAAAGTGTTTCAGAAAGTTAACTCTTTAAGGGGATTTAATTAGATGCAGGCTGGATACCTCATCCTTCAAGGCACTTCAATGAAGGAAATTTAAATTTCTAATGGATCAATTCAAGGGGAACCAAGGCAATGAGCAGGGGCATGGAGGTTATTGCTTCTGACACCTCCATGAAGTATCAGGCTGACTCTAACCACCCCACACCCTTCAAAATCCAACTGCATGTTTTGATTCTGTCGAACAGAGGACAGCACTTGTAAACTGATCTCTGCATAGGTGCATGCATACCACCCTAATAAGAGTTCAACGATTTGGGTGTTGGGTTACAACGGTATTGAATTTGAGTGAGAAAAGATCCTAGTAAATCACTCAAAGGTTAGGATGAGAAAATCCTCAGTAGGGAATGATGGGAAGGGAGTTAAAGACTTACTTGCTCCATCTTCTTGTCTAATTCATTCATGGCTTCTTGGATGGCAGCTTCTAATGTACTGTTTAACCTACGACCCCTGCTGAAAAGCCCAATCACATGGACAAACATCAACAACATTATAAACACAAACCAGTTAAATTACAATAATATTAATATGTACAGGTGTCAAATATTTTAAACATAATGAATCTTTATGAGGGCAGTGGAGAGAATATTTTTGTAGGTTGAAAGATGGAAAGTCCCATTCAACACGGCTTCGCCATCTTTCAACTCGTGAAAAATATTCTCTCAATTGCACGAATTCAAAACATTAATTGTTTGTTTTATTATAACATCCAAGTAAATCTTTGTCAACAAAATGTACAAATTTTGTTTTTACATCCGCAATGAGGGCATTTTGTACTGATGTGTATAAAGGTAGGATTACAGTCTGTCAGATAATGACAATCGTCAAACGCTGATGATCGAAAGGGGTCTTCAGCATTCCCTATTAACTGTGTTTTTTTATGACTGCGCATCAAGTATTCAGTCACCTGACTATCGTGGGAGTGGGACCATCCATAAACAGGCCTTAACGCCTGCACCCATATATGGTGTGTTCTAGCATGCAATAGTAAAAAAGAATGAGACGAAAATGCACAGTATATGGTAATGTAGGCCATGTAATGGTTTGATTAACCCTCTTGCTGTCTGACCATTCAATACCATTCACTGTGGTTTTGAATGATAGATAAGCTATGCCAGCCTTGCAATATGATACCATGAGGGAATGCATGTACACAGTACACAGTTAGTTCTGTGCACAGTTGTGCCACCATACACAACTTTGGCAGTTGAATGGTTTCAAATGGTTGGTCAACTCACTTGAAAATGTTGCGAACAGTAGGAGGGTTAATGAACGCCGCATGACCAACAATCCTTGAATCAAATGACAAGGATCTACTTGGGTGTTTCATGACATTAAATATTAGCATGATTGCTTTACCTTCTGTTGCTCTGCCGGGCACTATGATGAGCTTCAAGACCCTCAGATAGAGTCTTCAGTTTCTCTGGCTCAACCTGGGTGCAGCTGTGGTCCCCAAACCATCTCACCCACATCTGTGAAATGAAAAATGGCAAAACATTTATTACAACTGTCCTATATTTGAGGAACGCTCCCACTTTTGGTAACATTTTCCATTGAATTGACCAACCACATGAAATGATTCAACTGCAGGGATTATGTAAGGGAGAGCAACTGTGCACAGAACTAACGGTGTGGGGGAGGAGGGCACAAGTTTTCATGTCTATCTTGTGTTTATTGTGAAAATGACAAGGATCTATGTGTGAGTTCTTTAAAACAATAATGAATGCATTTAGTTTGAGCAATGTCGCAGGACTTTAATCACACGATGCAATCTGGCTTTTCCATTTACTCCGACTTCACCTCGTAAAATGGAATAGACCCGATTTCAACTTGTATTGTGATTATGTTCTGTGACAATAGACTGTGCAAATCTTGCGCGTATTCTTAACATTGGTTCCAGTTAAAATGTGCAGGTTTGTTTCCTTCACGCATTTAAGCAATGTACGTGAGACCACAGCGGTCCCCAAAATGTTCAAAACACGCGAGACTTGCAAGGTCTATGCACTCAAATGCATCCAATATTTTTTTACCAATTTTCTGAGGGGAAACAAATCAGAAATCAGATTTGAACAGGCAGAATGTATGACCAATATTGTAGACGACTACAACGGCTTATTGGTACTTTGTCATCGACCTACCTTTCCTTCTTCTCTCCTTGAACGACCTCTGACTTCTGCCTCACTGACAAGCTTTCCTGGCCAAGACGGGTAGCCTCGAATGGGTCCCCACACCAGGTCACCAATCTCCAAGTGACGAGGGAACATTGATGAGGAAAACTCTGTGGAAGGATCTGAAACACACAATTGTAAAAAAAAGTAAAAAATGTAAACAAAATGACTTGAGATGAGATGCTTTGAAAGTTATTTTGTAGTTGAAATTCCAAAAAAATTAAGTTGTCTTCAACGAAACATTCTACTTCTTATGCCAATTGTGCTACAGATGCTCTTTACATTGTAAGTTAAATGACATACACACAGATGTTCGTACACATCAATAATAATATTTTGGTTTCAGTGCTTTCTAAATTTATGTACTACTTCTGTTTTCTATTGTAAAATGTTGTATAAAGTAAAAATGTTGGGTGAGGTAAAACAAATGTTGTGTCGTACCTCATTCACTTTAACATCTAACATTTTTAATGGCCAAAAAAGAAAGAGTTCTGTTTCCAGTTACACACCATTTTTAAATAAGGTTGGTAGATAACTTTTTGTAAGTTTTTTTTTATTGAGTGTACAAATGCTCTTCTCACATGATTCAATTCTACCCACAATTAAAATTAGGGTCGATCGGGTAACCGGAAACAGAACATATTTCCTCGGCCTAAATCACATAGCCAACATTGTGCCTACCTGTTCGAACATTGCCACGAAGTACTCTTGTAGGTGCCTCCTGGGTCAGGCGTTCCTTCTTAAACCCTGCCTCCTTGGCAGTCATCATGCTCTTTGGTGTTTCCCCTACAGTCCTTTTTAAGATTGGCTCCCTCCTGACAGTACAGATCTCCTGCACCGATGGCTCCTCCACCAGAGGCTTGTTCTCTCTATTCTCTTGTTCGTCATCAAGCCCTGACTGTCTACCACCCCCAGCAACGTCGTCTTGGTTCAAGTTATCTGATGTCTGCCCGGCTAGAGAACCCACTGGGATATCATCCAAGCACTGGGGTTCTACCAGCCCGTTTGGCAAGCCAATTTCTCTGTTTGAAGCTGGCTCAAAAGGACTGGATCTGTCCTTGAAAGGTTCAAGGGAGTTTTCAATGAAAGAATCAGATGCTTCGGCCATTTCACAGTGGTTGATGACTTCAGATGTAGAATCACTTTCAATAGAGGATGGTCCATTCATGGTCAATGATGCACTTGGACTTGGGGCAGTTAAATCATCAAAAGATGATGGTTCTGATGTTGATTGGGTGGATATATCATATGTCGCAGTTTCTTCGCTGGAATGAGTTGTTGGAGACTGTGGGCAGTCAGCACCCACTGCAGGTGATGGGCTACTTCTGTGAGCACCAGAATCACCATCAGTGCTCAATAAATCGACAGGAGCAGTCTCAAGAGGTTCGGTCTCATGTTTATTCATAGACTCCACAGATTTAGATTCCAATTCCATTTCAACTTCTTTGATGGGTTTTTCTGGATCCATTTCAGAATCTTTCGGCAAATCATCAGCAGATGTATTTAATAGAGGTGTTGTACTTCTACTTTGAAATTCTGAATCAGCAGAGGACATTCCACTTCCAAAATTGTCCATGACTACATACGGCAAGCTCTCAGTAGATCTGTTGTTGTTTACATTATCCTCTCTTATGTTGTGATTTGTAAGGAACACATTTTCAGGTACATGTTCATCGACTTTAAATGACTCACTTTGATCCATGGCTTGAACATCAACCATATTGACTTCTGGTTCTTTTTCCTTTTCCAGCGGTTCATCTCTTTTCCCTGCTTGAGGGCTCACATTAGATTGTTGACCCGTGTCAAAACCTACTCTCTCTGCATCTGTGTTGTCTACTTCTGAGCAACTCTGCTCCACTGATTCAATGCAATCCAAGCTATCTTGCCTGTTAGGTTCAACAAGGCCCGATGAGCTTTCTCGTTCAGTTTCTTCAAAGTGATCTTGAGCATCCGCCTTACCGTTTTCTGGAGACTCTTCTGCAGCTGAATCATGTTCTACCACTTGACTTTGCTGCACTAATCCTAACCCAGGTTTGTGCTCATCTTTTTGTGACTCAATATCTACAGATGTGTCTACTCCCATTAGTTCCCGGTTCTCCACAAGGTGTGACTCTACCACAGTTGCCTCATCCTTATCATTACCCTTAATCACAGTTTCAAGCAAAGGAACTTGATCTGAATGTGGATTTTCTACTGGTTCAACTTCATCACCTTGTTTGCTCTGTTCGGCTGCTTGATTAACTGGATTACCTTCGAAAGTTTCCAAAAATGGATTTGTGTCATCTTCCGCTGGCTTATTGCTGTCAGTTTCTTTTGGGTGGTTGTCGATAACAACATGTTGGTTTCCAAGTTCACTTTGTGTTAAATGATCTTGAGTCACTGGTCCACTGTCTTGTTTCATGGAATTACTGGTTGTAGATTCGTTGTCCAACCCGACTGGCTGATCACTATGTAATGATTCACCTCGGTCCATTGGTTCATTGCTGTAATCTTCTGCCCACTGTTTGTGATCTTTTAATTTCTCTTTCACAGCCGGTTCTACAGCCAGTTCTACAGCCGGTTCTACAGCCGGTTCTACAGCCGGTTCTCCACCCATTTGTGTACCTTGCACCGAGGTCATCGAGGTGTTGACTTCTTCGGTTTGCTCAAGGCCCTGGGTGAGATTCGATTGTTCACAACTCATTGGGCAATCTTGCTTCATTGGTTCACACTCTACAGGTTGATCGGTATCTATTGGATCATGGTCCATGAATTCATCTTCCGACATCGAGTCACCCTCTAATACTTGATCTACAGTCAATACTTCATCATTACTGGTAGACGGCTCCTTGTAAAGTGGTTCATAGCTTTCATCTTGCTTCACTGGTTCACTGTTCGATGCCTGGTCTTGTAGAGCTGGTTCACATTCCATTGTTTGAACCTGTGTCACTGCTTCAGATTCAAATGATTGATCCTGTTCCACTGGATCACTTTTTGTTGCTCGATCTTGATGAATTGGTTCACAATCCATTACTAGATCCTGCTTCACTGGTTCACACTCCATTGCTTGATCAGACTTCACTGGTTCACATTTCGATGATTCATCCCGATTCAATGGTTCACACTTCAATAATTGATCCTGCTTCACTGGTGCACAGTCTGACGATTGATCATGCTTCACTGGTTCACAATCCACCAATTGAACCTGCTTCACTGGTTCACACTCCGATAATTGATCCTGCTTCACTTGTGTGCAGTCCACTGATTGATCCTGTTTCACTGGTTCACACTCTACTAATTGATCTTGTTTCACTTGTGTGCAGTCCACTGATTGATCCTGTTTCACTGGTTCACACTCTACTAATTGATCTTGTTTCACTTGTGTGCAGTCCACTGATTGATCCTGTTTCAATGGTTCACACTCTACTGATTGATCCTGCTTCACTGGTTCACACTCAACTGATTGATCTTGCTTCACTGGTTCGTAGTCTGAAAATTGATCCTGCTTCACTGGTTCACACTTCGATGATGGATCCTGCTTCACTGGTTCACACCCCGATGATTGATCCTGATTCACTGGTTCACACCCCGATGATTGATCCTGATTCACTGGTTCACACTTCGATGATGGATCCTGCTTCACTGGTTCACACTCCGATGAATCATCCTGATTCGCTGGTTCATAGTCTGATGATTGATCCTGCTTCACTGGTTCACACTCCGATAAATGAATCTGATTTACTAAGTCACAGTCTGATGATTGATCTTGTTTCACTGGTTCACACTCCAAGGATTGATCCTGTTTTACTGAGTCAAAGACTGATGACTGATTCTGCTTCTCTGGTTCAGACTCAAATTGGTCCTTCACTGGTTCACACCCCACTGATTGATCCTGCTTCACTGGTTCACATTCCAATGAATGATCATGTTTCACTGGTTCACACTCTGATGATTGTTCCTGAATCACTGGTTCACAATCCATTGCTTGATCCTGTTTCAACGGTTCACACTCCAAAGATGCCAATGATTCATCCGGTCCTACTGGTTCGCATACCAATGGTCTATACAAATTCACTGGTTCGCACTCCATTGATTGATCCTCCTCAACCTGTAGTACGTCTATCGTTTCATTCCCTGGTTCACTGTCCATCGTTTCACCCTCCCTCATTAATTGAATGTCTTTTGATTGGTATTGCTCAGCTGGTTCGCTCTCAATCGGTAGAGTGCATGTAGCTGTTTCACTACTCTCATGGGTGTGCTGTTGATCTTGTTCAGTGTTTTCAATGTTAACTATTTCAGAACTCATCGCTTGATCCTCTATAACATTTTTCTCAGTGCCACTACCCTCTGAAGACTTGGGTTCTGTATGCTCTATAAGGCCACCTGTTTCATCACTGCAATCCCCTAACGCTATAACAAGTACTGTATCTTCCTGATCACTTGTATGATCATTCTCATGCAGGGGCGCACTCTCTTCAACCACACACAAAGGGTCAACATATCCCTGCTGTACTTCAGCATCTGGAAACCCAGCTGTGGGGATGTTTAACGGTAGATTACCTGAACTCATCTGACCATCTTCACCCTCTAATGAACCCTTGTCACTGCAAGAATCAACTACCTTGGAATGGTCAACTGTTTCCGAGGAAAATCTTGGCTCTTCAGTGGATTCTGGGACTTTACCCTTTGAATTTTGTTGAGGATATTCTTCTTTACTGTCAGCATCTGTAACATGAAGTGAGGTTTCTTGCAGCTCAGTGCAACTGTCTGATGGGCAATCTCTATCAATTTTTTCACTTGTGGATGCATCAAGAGTTGTGGAACTTGTATTTGGTATTGTTTCATTTGCAGTGAATCTCTGTTCCTGGGATTTCTCGTTTGCTTCTTCTAAGGGTCTTGTTGTCTGAGAAGAGACTTGAATATTTTCAGTGTCCTCTTCAAATTCAACATGAAGCTGGCCTTCACCCAAATCTCTTACAGTATCATCTTCTTCATTTTGAACAATCTCTGAACTCTTCAGGTCATCAGCATATACACTTGGTGACTGCAAAGTGTCAGATGATGCTGTAAGACTGAGATTTTTTGTTGGTGTCTGTTGACTGTCACTTAGTTCTACTAAGGGTTGGTTTGGTAATGTTTCAAATCCAGCACTACCACAAGGTACCAGTTCATGTTCAACTGACAAGAAGACAGTTTGTTCAGGCACAGTGTTACAGACTTCATCATGGCGATCGTCAACTATTTCATCACAGGGAGACTTGATGCTTTGCACCGCTCTCAACTCTAAGACTGGAGAACAAGTACCCAATTCCAAAGTAGCTCCTTCCTCAGATTTGGTGTCCATTGGTACTTCTTCAGTTTGTGTAGTTAATGATATTTCAAGCACTGACTTTTCCTCAACCATAGTCATCACTTCCCTATCCTGATTATCTAAATAATTTGGGTTTGAAGAACCAAGGTCTAACAAAGTGTTTGCTGCATCCTTAGTTTCTTCACTCTCTGCAAATTGAGCCCCAGATTTGAAAGTTGTTTGCAAATATTCTTTTGAGGTTTTTCTTTCATGCCCTGCCACAGCTTTTAGTTCTGCGTTTGGTGAGGAAATTTCCAATTTGTGTTGCTCCGATGGATCAGACAAATCAGCTGATACTTTCCTAACATTTACGATGTTAGAGACTTTCGAAGTTTCTGAAGTAGGAACAGTTTCCTTCGCAAGGGTCTTATTCGAGTCAGATCCCTTCGCCTGGTCTGTGCTTCCCTGCTGTGCTCTTGTACCTTCTTTAATGATGACCTTCATTCCACCGCTTGCAGAATCCAGTACAGCCTCAAAGATAGCTTCAACCTGTCCAGATTCACTGTTATGTTTCTTCAATGACCTTGTCATTGCCAGTATGTCTTTCACTTTCTTCACTCCACCTAATTTAGAAGCTGCCTTCACCCAGTAAGCAGCGTCCCTAGGCTCTTCATCGTCAAGGTCCACAACAGGAGTACCACTTGTTGATGAGCCTCCTGAACTCTTCGAAACTTTTGTAGTTTTCCTGCGCTGTGAAGACATTCCAGATTTATGAGTAGAGGACCCATGTTGGTGAGTTTTTGTCAAATTTACCACATCCGGGAATTGTTTCATTGGCAAAGACGGTTCTCCATGGTACACTGGTTTCACACTTGGATGGTGAAAATTACCAGGAGGTATTCCCAACTGCTGCAGATGTTGCTGCTGCTGTAGCATCGATTGTAAAATGTTACTATTACACATATTTGCACCCTGTGGGATCTTAGGATCTAACTGGTCTACCGGTGCATCCATTCTGAAAGGCCTTGGAATTCTATGAGGGTGTTGCATCATATTCACCTTAGGATGAATGAATTGTGGATTCATAAATCGATTTGGAAACTGGTGCATCTGGGCATAGTTGGGATGCTGCTGCATAGCTGGTATCCTTGGAAAAGGGCCACCACCCATTGCAATGTGTTGGAGCTCCTGAAGACCTCTTGACCTGATGTGGGGAGGTCCCATGTGCGGCTCTGTTGGGAAATGCTCAAGTTTAACATTTCCAGTACCATGTTGTTGATTTGCTCTAAGCATGGCTGCACACCATTCCTGTTGCTGTTTCAATCTGGCTAACTCAGATAGGTCCACTGCTGGATGCTCACCCGGGGTTGTCGATTTTCCAGTAGAACAGACAACATTGTATGAGCCTGTTACCTTGGTGGACTCATGCTGGTGCATTAGGAAATGTCTGTCCGTGTTCATCTCAGGCACTTTGTGAGTTGGCAAAGCAACTTCTGTTTGTTTTGTCTCAGATTCAACAGAGGCACGTCCATGTGAGCTGTCACTACTGTGCAATCGCGGTCTCTTTGTCCTGCCATCAATAGCATCATCAATGCTCTTTGTATTCATTCTCTTTCTCTCGAGAGAAACAATTGCGCCCTCTGGAAAGGAGACTGCATTCGCTACATTAGGCTGGTCTTCTAAATTGAGTACAGCATTCTCCAGGCACTGTATTGGGGACTCGCTGATATTTTCAACACCCGCTGTGCTACTTTCACTGCTAGTCTCAGTTGCCCCAACAGAGTCGGAGAGTTTTAATAATTCCACACTTTGCTTTCTCTTTGTGCTTATCTGTGAAGATGCTAATTCATGTTTTGAGCTGTCTGGTGTTACGTTAGACACATTGTCATTAAACAAGCCCATACCAGACATGAGGTCACCTGCATGATGGGGTGCTGGACTTTCAGGAGATTGAGATTGCTTTGCTGATTGGGCTTTAGCTGCAGCTGAAAGTAGACTACTTGCTGGGAAGGCACTTCCTTCAAGTGACTGGTTAAATATTTCTTGCAGTGATATATTGCCAACTGGAAGTTTTGGATCTGTTTTTTTGTTGTGCATAGAGCTGGACTTGATGCTATGAGCCAGATTGCTGTCTTTTGAGGTGTCTGAGGTGGTTATCTTATCCCCTTTGGATTTGTCCACAGATTTGGATGACTCACTTGGTGCAGCTTCTTCAGAGTCCTGTCCTGGTACTACAAGGCTCTTTTTCGACCGGTCTTGCATAAAGAAGGCTGCGTCATTTCTATTGGCAAACAAGGCTGGATTATTGCTCATATTAGCAGCAGTCGAGGAAGCCCTGTTTTGACTATGGTACATGTTGCTGAGTAATGGAATCACACTTGGAGAACATCCGTCCAGGTGCATGCCGACCATATTCTGTCCATCAACAACAGGTACCTCCCCATGAAAGGGAAACGAGAAAGGACTATGGCTATGGAGCGATTGCCTTTCATTTGGACTGAGAGTAAGTTCACTGCTTGATCCGCTTCGTTTCCTTGACATTGAAACAGTGTTGTGTGGACTTGCAGCAGTGGGTGTGTTCTGCGGTGGTACCTCACCACCTCTTGTAAAAGGTATGTTAGGACAGCGAAGGGTTGGGCTGGAGTGGACCACCCTTCCGTCCCACAGTTCAACAGAGCACTGATCAATGGGTGAATGGAGAGATTCCTGACTTCCCCTCCGTGGGGACGCCTGGTGTGTAAGCTGCTGGTGGTGAAGCAGCAGCTGCTGCTGCTGCTGCTGCTGCTGCTGCTGCTGTTGCTGCTGCATGAGCTCCTGGTGCTGCATGTGCAAGAAGCGCATCTGAATGTGTCTCTGATGTGACTCAATGCTGTGCTGCGGCAAGCGGTGATCATAAGGGATGGATTCCAATGAAGGCATTAGTTTGGTGATATTTTGTGGATGGTGCTGGTGTCTGCCTTGTAGTGCTAAGATCTGCGACACTGAAAGGTTGGGATACTGAAAATCAACGCCAGTCTCAGGTTTCAACTTTGACCTCGACCTCTTCACTCCTGCAAAAAAATAAAATAAAAATGAAATTCTAGTAAAAACAAAGTTACACAAAAAATATTCTTTTGACTTTTCCTTGGACATTTACAAAGCAGCAACAGCAGCAGCAGCAGCAGCAGCAACAGCAACTCATTTAAAAACATGTACTTTAAAACAAACCTGAGCATAAAACCCACAGGTTATTTGACAAAACAATTCTCCATTAAACATACGACTGTACTGTAACAACCTTAAATGGGTCATGGCATAATGTGTTTTTACAAAAAATAATCAGTGTTGAAAAGGTTTTCCGTGAACACCTACATTGTAGACTAGTTGGGATGACACTAAGTTGGCATTCAATATCTCATGCTTGGCATTTATGACAAGTCCTTGCAGAACAAAATAAATAATTATAAATTAAATAATGTAGATGTAATAAGTACATCTGTGATAAAGGATATTATTTTGGTTTTTATTAGTACCCGCTACTACGTAAGAAAAAGATTCAAATTAGCCT
The DNA here is from genome assembly GCA_037783415.1 of Leptasterias polaris. Taxonomy (NCBI): domain Eukaryota; kingdom Metazoa; phylum Echinodermata; class Asteroidea; order Forcipulatida; family Asteriidae; genus Leptasterias; species Leptasterias polaris. The sequence continues at coordinate 697,848 of JAZGTN010000122.1, forward strand.
CTTGTTCCCCAGGCACACTCAGTGATTTAGTGGTGAGACATCTGCTCTAGAATGGCAGGGATTGTGGGCTCAAATTCCACCAGAGTTGTATGCCTGTGGATTTTTTCCACAAGCATGTAGTACAGTGGTGCAGGGGAAAACCAAACATAAGTATAAAACTAAATGCGAAATAGCATTTTTGAATTTATGTTTTTGTTAAATGCTCATCATCTGTGTGTTTGTATAGTTTCCTTTGACCAACTGATTGCTGCAAGTATTTTGGGTTGCTCTATGTACCTAAGTGACCTTATTATAAGAAAATGAGAAATTATGACTGGAACAGCCAAGGCTACAATTGTAACAATTGTACTGTTGCATGGTGTAATGAAGACCATGGTGTATTGTGACCACAAGCTACCATTTATTTCTTTATTTTGTTTGTTTTCCTTAATTTGTATTAAATTAATAGTAGGGCTAGCACACTATTTTTTGAAGTGCTTACAATCTCTTTAATTTTGAGGTTATTGGATAGAACATGTCAAAAGAAAAAGAATGGTGGTTGAATGACCAACATTGCTTTACGCAAAGCGAAGTTATGACCAAACAAGCGTTCATCAAAACACGTTTTTTTTCTATGGGAAATCGTCGCTAAATAGCCAAATTCGGCCAAATATAACGAAAAGGCATTTTCAAAGTAGCATAAAAGAGAAAAAAAACAGATATAAACCTCCTCTTTTGTTTTTGTTGCTAAATTTCCTACATATTTGCAATTAAAATAAATTTCAGTTTGTCAGGAAGGCTAATTTACACAATAAATTATATTAAAAATGCCATTTTATGCTAAAAACGCCCATCCGCAAGCTAACAAAAAATGACTAAGTCCCACTGAAAATCAGTTTTTGAGGCATAACTTCACTTTGCTTTAGTTTTTTTAAACCAAATTTGGACCACACATAGACACATACTTCTGATATAAATAGAACTCTTAATGTACAGTTTTACTGTATTTAAAGCATTTTTTTCTTAATTTTTTGACCAAAAATATACAAATTTAGCTAATTAATATGCAAAAACGCTGTATTTCCGGCATGGAATGACATATCTTTCCCAATTTTGGCACATGTGTTTATTGTGATATTGTGGATACTTTGGGATAGTTGATGTGTGAAAAAGACCTTAAGTTTTGAAATTAATCCACAATTATTTCCAACCACAAACACAACCTAATTAATATTCGTAAATGAAATATTCTTCAACGAAATGGTATGTATCTCAATCAAATTTGGCATGGCATCTAAATTCATTGTATTGCAAATGCTTAAGAGGTAGTTGGAAAAAGAATCTTAAGTTTTAACATTTACCCAAACAAATATTTCAAAAGTGAAAAAAAAATAGTAACCAATAATTAAATTAGTAATAAATAAAGTAGTAATCAATAAATATTTTATATATAAATCTTTCAAAAGTAAAAATACTTCAAAAATGAAACAAAATTATTAACGAGAATTAAAATAATTCCTTTAGTTTAGTTACACTGCAGTGTTAGTTTGTGCCCATTTTTATAGCACAATAATGCAAATCAAGTCAAATTTATTTCAAACATACAGTAATATTTATTAAATGTATTTGATCAGTCTCGTTTTAATTGAACAAAATAGGTTTTCCAAATCCAAGAGTACCCACTACTTCATGCCAACCCCCATGCACAAATGGAATGGTCCTCCACTCCATCATGTATAATCGATGAAACCTTACTTACAAAGACCGTACCATTTTAGCGTCGGTTCCACCAACTGTCTACACGATAACGGAGGTGCACTTTCACTATATAAATTCAACTTCATAAACTACGACATAAATTGAATAATTATTTGGCAATTTTTCGAAAAATTAAATATATGACTAGGTACATGTACCAGGGTTATTCTTTACATAAATCAGTGGATTTTCTGTGACATCGGAGATTGAAGATCGCAGTGAATTCGGAGAATTTGGGACACAGAACCGTTCGTTCCATGAGCATGGACGCCATGATGGATAAATTTTTGGAGCGCGGTATAAATAAATGTGTCCATAACTTAAAAACCAAGCAAATTTTGTTAAGCAAAATATTATAAAAATGTAGCTTAGGAGTTGCAGAATATATTTTTTTACGTTCAAAAATTATTGGTGGCAATTTTTAAAAATTATGTAAAAATTTCAAAACTTATAACTTTGCAATCCGTGGATGGATTTTTCTTGAACGAGGATTAAAAAACTGGTCCCCTCTGTAGCAATCGCATTTTGGGCTTGGTTACCCTCTCTCCGATAGAGGGCCTCCTTCAGTGGACGTTGGAAAACACGACATGGTAAATAGCTGACTGCAGTGCTGTGTCAAACCCGTGCACGTTGTGCGAAACGAGTCCGACCTGTGAAAACATGGTGCAGTAGATCGACCGTTAAATAACTTGACCATTAATAAATCTTCTTTAAACTTGGAATCTAGCATTTTGATAATGTATTTCAACTAGTCCTACACAATTTTTGGAAAATCTAAGGAACTTTTTGAGATATTTAGCTTGGAATATGGGGTGGTCCGTTGTTGAAATTTGGAATTGGCCGACTGTTTGTGCAGTGTGTGGTGATTTTGTACACGTAGTGACTACGGCTAAAATGATGTGAGTGTGCGAGCCCTACTATTATCTAGTCTCTGTTACTGAAACAAAACAATCGCTACTAAGAGACTAAGACACAGGTGCACTATTTGTATATTAAAAAAAAAAAAAAAAAAAAAAAAATTATTGTATCCATTGGCATAAAAAACCAACTAAACAGAAAACAAGTTTGAAAAGCAACATCAACATATTTGTGACAAACCTTTGCTTCTCCCAGGCGCTGCCAAGCCAACCCCAGATGGACCGATGTTTGTCAGGCTTTCCTCGTTCCCCTGAAGCCCTGCTGCCATGGCAACTAACTTATGTCTATGCTTGCAGAGAGTGTGGAGATGGCTCCTCTGTAGGATGTCAGATGGTAGCTTTGGCCTGGCTGGCACCCTAGGGTTGAAGTTGAACACTCTGTCGATGATCAATGGGCATTCTAATCCACATTTACAAGTGCCCTCTGCAAGAAGGTATCGCTGAAGCTCGTCGGCGCAATGCAGAAGGTGGCCACTTGGACTGAGGGACAGTATAAGAAATATATTTTCAATTTAACACTGATGCATGGAGTAGATTACATTCAAGCCTAAAATATTAGTCTTTTTGAGTGGTTCCTTTCAGCCATAAAAAGACATGTTATCCAATTCAGAAACATTTATGAAACTATCAGGGAATTTTCAAGTGAATTTTGCAAAAAAATCAATCTTAAATCATGAATGCCGCTTTTTATAAAAAGAAATTAAAAGAGAAACAAAACATATAAAATTCCCTTATTTTCACCCAATAAAACATCTTAAACCGTGTAGCATTAGTTGTGTGTACATTTTCCTGTTCTGTTCAGATTTTCCTATCCAATTTATGTGATCTTAAGTTTTTTAAACAGAAAAGTAAAGAACATGTATAAATAAGAATGTCTGAAAATGGTTGACATACATAATCTACTCTACATCTATTTTTGTATGCTTAAAAAACCTGGTCTTTCTGACCAAAAATAATATAAATGACAGAAACAAAAAAGGTCAAACCATTCTCCATACATGAACCCTCCTTTATTTAATGAATGTAATGCTTAATCAAGAGTTCTTGATATGTATACAGTACATGTGAAAGTACGAATACAGTGTATTTAATAAGATGAATGTTTGCATTAACACAATGTATTTAATCTCATGTGTGAGTATGTGTGGCTCTACATATAAAAAGGACTTGCAGGAAAATGCCGGGTCACATTTGATTTAGCATAACATTGAACAACCTACATTTATCTACATGTAATTAACCCTTTAGTCCTCCAACCTCTCTAAACCCTGCCTGTTACTCCTCCAAACTGCCAGAGAAATTCAACAAACTGTATCATGAGTTTCAAACATGTGTTTCACATGCTTCAAACAGCCGCAGATACACATATAATAGAGCGCAATCTCAATATTACAATGATCCCCCCGAAATAACATATTGTCCCCATAAGAACAAATGTTGTTCTCCACCTCCAAATGTTCTAAGGTCGGAAGTCCCATCCCAAACAACACACGTACGCAACACACAAAGAGTAGTTGTAATATTCAGATGCATTTCGCACACAATGTACACAGTAATGGTGACAGTATTTGCTTTCACAATAAACTTGTTAGTGTTTTTACAGACGGAATACAGTAATTTGAAAGGACATTTCTGAGAGTTTTAGGTAAAGAAATTGCCTGTACATGTGGTAATAGAGGCATTAGTTTGTATTTCCAAAGGGATGTTGTGAATATTTTCAATCACTTTTTAAAGTTTGTTCCTTTGAGACGACAGCACTCATTTGAGCAAAATTCTATGCACAACTTTCCATGTATCAAACACTGTCATGCAAATAATGTTTCCTAATTTTAGTTAATCTGTCTTGTGTTTTCGAGCTCAAATCTTCAATCTGGTTAAGGAAACAAAACAACTGTGCAAAATCAGTTCACAGATAATTTCATCCTCTGCAGAATAAATCATAATACACAATGAAAGTTATCTGAGGATTTCTTAGGACAGTGGAAAATCTTTTCACTTTCTGTGCCACGTTCAATGAGTATATGACTCCATGTTTACTTAAGTGTGTGAGTGCTAAAGGGTTCAAACAAGATTTACAGATCATCAGTATGTTTACAGCTAATTTATGTCAACAATGGTATATGAAATGATAAAAAAGTTCAAAGAAACTGTCTGTAGGGCTTCCTTATAGTACATTTGTACACAAAACCAGGCCTGATGACTTTGTTGTAAGTGCACACCTCTGTGAGGAAATTGTAATTGCTATTGGAACATTTCAAGGGGAACCAAGGAAATGACCAAGGGGCACCAAGGAAATGACCAAGGGGCACCAAGGAAATGACCAAGGGGCACCAAGGAAATGACCAGGGGGCAATGGAGGCAATTGCCTCTCTGGCCTTCGAGAAGCATCAGGCCTACAATACCCTGAAAAAAATGTTCTCACCTGACGTAGACGACCGAGCCATCTCCCCATATAGTACGATTCCACCCCATGGGTACAGTGGTATACCCCAAGCCATGGTTACCAGCGGTAGCCATTGCAGCATTCATATAGCCTAGCCCCTCCTGGTTCATGACTGCTTGCCCTTGTTGGTTGCCAGGAACATTCTTGCGGTTTGCAGCATTCATTTAAGGTTGTTCTGGTTGATCATATGAGGACTGGTTCTAGATGCTCAGAGCTATCAGTGCAACTGTGGGGTGAAAAATACCGAAACTTATGAGTCTAGTTGTAGTGCACAACAATTACAATTCTAATGGACTTTCGTCCAGGGCTTGTTCGTTTAAAATATCCAAAGCATTCCACAATCAATATTGCGGATATATTCCGGCACTTTGTTCGCCCTCACTTGTCGGTAATGTGTCAATCAACTCTGCTAGCTATCGATCAGCAACTCACTGGATTGGCAACTAATTGACACTAGAGGGCTCGCGATTCAACTCTCGACACAAAACCTAGCTTGAACCAAATAGTAACATAGACAAGAATTCCTCCTAAAACGTTCACATGTTATTGGGGATAGTAAGACAATAAAAATGTCTGTTATGATTAAATGTTTCTTTTGCTTGCAGTGCAGTTAGTTGTCCCCAAGTTGCCTCTAGGAATTGTGTGAGTGTGATAGCCTCGGGATCTTACAAACTAAGAAATTGACTCAATGAAACAATAATGTGTTGTTAAAAAAAATAATGTGTCGAAAAGCATTCCTTGCATGGACTAGCATTAAAGCTGACACTCTAATGATATGACAGAAGTCATAACGAAACATGAAAGTACACAGTATGCAGTATGCATGCCATGTAAACACGCATGTACGATGTATAGTGTTCATGTAATAAATTGTTTGTAAATTTGCATACTGTTTGCATTTACTGGTTTTTAAAAGTAAATTTTTTATAGAAATATTGTCAGAAGATCTCTATTTTCACAATTTTAATTTTATAGGTCACCAATTTGACAAGAAGTTTAAAATTGAAGATGAAGGTGCTAATTAATTTGAGGGCCAATGCAGTACCCCCCATCTCCCAACATGTATAATAATTGCTTTATTGTGATCTATAAGAATGGGTGCTCTATGGACTATGGGAAGGCCCACTCCACTTATGCAAACAATGCAAATGTTGGTAACTTAAATGACAATTATTTTAAAGAATCGCTTGTAATAAAAACAAAGAAATATTTACAATATGCAATATTTAAACACTCTTTGTACGTATTCCTGACCTAGCAAGGCATCAAGAATGTACAAAACACGATATGGCAGTAATGCGAATCAGAGGCCTCTATATTAAACTACAGTATCCTAATGCACATACACAAAACTGATCTGAGTTGACAATAATGCAAAGAAATTCTCTCATCACAAGATACCTAATTATTAAAAAATAAAAAATAAACTTAATTTTTTCTATTGGTTTAAAACACACATTGAAGGTCTAAAGGTTGATGAGATCACCAGGCAATACATCAGCTTAGAAGTTACAGTATAAAATATTAAAATATAAATAACGTACGCATCAATATTTTGTGGTTTGAATTATCTTTTTCCCAGTACTTACAATACTTTGTGAATTCTTAACCATCCATCCTGTGGGGAGGATGGAGGGCTACCGTTTATCGCAACTTTACCTAAAAAGCAGGATCGAAGGAAAAACATCATGTTGTGCAATAAAAAATTTAAAAAACAATACTGTGCTACTACTACTAGTGCATGTATTGTAATCATACATATCTTTTTTCAGCTCAATAAATCACTTAATCATCTACATACAGGCCTACGGTACGGGCAACTAAAGTTGTTGTCTATAAATTGACTGAAGTGTATTGTATGCATATTATTATTAATAGGTATTTTTTTAATGGAAATCTGTCGATTCAGACCTCCACTTTTGCACTCAGAGTCAGGCCTATGTTAACTTTTCTTATTATATCAGTTTGGTCATGAACACGAGAAAGTTGCGGTTTGATAAAGGCATCTTTCTCGTGTTTTTACTTTATGTTTTTGCGATTCTTCAATTAAAAACTAAACACATTTCAACTTGGGATGTCACCAGATCAGATGCAACTTTGTTCCTAACCAAAATAAAGAGATAATTCTTTCTAACCCTGTAGTTTTTGATTCAGTAACACAACACACAATTAAAGATACCAACCGATTTTGTATAATGTACCAACTTGCACTTGCATAAAAATACAACAGTTTTTAGCATGTTTACTGCTGGTCAACACGGCCCTGTTCCTGTACAGTGTGCAACCTATCCATTATCAGCGTAAAAATTATAATTCATTTTTGTCTTATTAAAAAATGAAAATGGTAGGCATTTTTAGTCGCAAAATTCATGAATTATCTCACCGTATTCATCATTAATTGAAGTCCACACCTTTCTGAGAGCTAAAATTGAACACCAAGAGCAGTTTTGTGGAAAATACGGACGCACATCCAGCCCAATTTGTTGTCATAATCTAACATTCTACCCATATCTCTCTCACTCAGCAGTGGCAGACATGTCAGCCCTCAATAAAAAAAATATGTAAATTACTTCAAGGTCACTTTTGATAAACAAAGAGTAAACTATCTTTAATCTAATAATTTATTTGATAACAAATTCTTTCTGTTAAAAATATTAAACACTCAATCTAGTTTATTTGAACGCATATAATTATATTTACTGTTACTGTTTTTAGTTTTTAAAGAAGTAAGAAAATAGTTTTAGATTAAAGTCCCCTCTGCAGAAAATCCAACATGGCGTTCGCCTGTCAAAAGAATAGTTACTTAAAAGAGGTATTATTTTTCGGGTTTCTGTGGATCAAAAAAAGATTTACCATTAACTGTTTTAATGTGTGATAGATAGAGTTTGAGTTGTTTGACTCACCAAGTTTAACATGCTTTGGATGACGTTATAACACATTTACAAGGTTACAAATTTACGTAAACACGCTTTTGCACTGTACCTGACCTGTCACTGCCCCGTCTGTGTGTACAGCATGCAGTGTACAGACCATACACACAGCGCGCATGCAAATCTGCCGTTGAATCATTCGTATGGCACGAATTGCAATCATAATGTTTACATGTGATGCACAGTAGTCGAACATGAACATTGTACGATGTACTTGCAACGGATGCTATAATTACAGTACAATACAATACTTTTCTTAAATTCTTGTTTAAATTTCTTACTAAACTAAGTTACTGGAATTTTTATTGTTATTAAAATATGTGCCCTCGTCGAACGGGCTGGTCCTCAGTCCTGGAGAGTGCGCAATATAAATTAAATAAATTATTAATTATTATAATGATAGTAGTATTTCTGTTCAATCATACATTAATAATGTTAAATAAAATATTGAATTAGACCCACGGCCCAGTAATCATAGTACTATACTATATAAGTCGTAGTACTGTAACTCGGGCACTGTACTAAAAAACAACTTTTCGTTCTTGGGTAAGAATTTCCTATAGGTACATGGCACTGCAATGGATACACGTATGGCACCTTCAATGGCCTGCCTTTTCATGAGTCAACTTGAAAACCGCATGTTGACGTCGGCCCCTTGCCGTCCCTGGGTCTGGTGGCGCTATATCGATGACATCTTTTTCATCTGGACTAGTGATGAAGCAAGCCTCATGGCATTCATTAACCACATTAATTCCTTCCACAGGACCATCAAATTCACGAATGAATACTCGACCAACGGCAAGGACACCCACTTTCTGGATGTCAAAGTTATAAAGACGAATGACGGCTTAACCACAGATCCCTTTGTTAAACCCACAGATAAACATCAATACCTCCACTCTGTCAGGCCCTCAAACTCCATCGAATCTGTTCTAATTATTCTGATTTTTTCCACCACTCACAGGAACTTAAGAAACACCTTGTTTCCAGGGGTCATAGCTCCCTAGCAGTCCATCGAGCGATTCAGAAAGTCAAGGCTCGTTCTAGGGAGTCTGTACGTCTGTACTCTCCAAAGGACCCAAGCAACAACGGAGTTCCAAGGGGAAAGTTACTTTTGTTGTTACTTTTCACCCCTCACTTCCTCCCATTCGTAAAATAACCAGTTCTAACATCATATTCTTCACACATCAGATCGGCTTCAACGTGCTGTACAGGAAGAACCCATAGTTGCCTACCGACGCCCACCCAGTCTCAGGGATCTCATCGTCCAGGCAGAAGTCCCCCCCATTAATGATGATGTTAATTCCCCTTTGCCACAGGGTACTTTTAGGTGTTCCAACACATCAAAATGCATCGTTTGCAGACAACACATCAGGGAATCAGACTCCTTTACCAGCCATACTGGTGGTACCACCCATAAGACAAGGGGTCGTGTCACCTGCACCACAACTAATCTAATCTATCTAATATCTTGCAGAGTTTGTGGTGTTCAATATATAGGTGAAACAAGAACTACACTGAAGAGGCGTTTCTACGGCCACAGATCCACAGTCAACACCCAAAAGCTGGATACACCTGTAGGACACCACTTCAATCTTCCTAACCACTCCATTTTTGACATGAATTTACAGGGCATTGAGGCACTAGGTAACTGCAGAGAGACTGTCCGTCTGAGTAGGGAGAAATTGTGGATAAGGAGCATAAAGACCACTCAGCCCCATGGTTTGAACATCCAAGAAGGAGATGACTAATAACCTTTTGTCTTTGCCTTCTCCCTTTCCCCCACAGATATCCATATTTTTAGTCTGCCATATTAACTAATTATTTACTTTTCTTCCAACCCTCCATTTTGTCCTTTGTGTTTCCAACTTCTTGTGGTCAAGCCATCCCCTTCCCTCCAACCCCCCCCCCCCCTTTGTCTCCATAATCCCTGCTTACCCCCTGCTTTTTCTGAATGCTTTATGCTTTTCTCTCTCCACTCTATCTATTCATGTATTTCCACTTGACTGCTCTTGTCAGCCTTGTATCCATGTATGTGTGTTGTCTTGTCATTTAGCCTTCCAGAAAGACTCTGCTAGGGTCGAAACGTCAGGCCACTAACTAACTTTTTGCATTTATACTACAGGTCCTTTTGGTTGGTAAGCAGTTTGCAACAGCTAATTCTATTTTCTCAAATAATAATAATAATAATAATACCACATTTGTCAACATTTTTGACCAAAGGAGTACAGCGCCTCAGTTACTGGGTCTACATTAGTATTAATGATCAAGGATGGGGCCTATATAGAACATGATGCAGAACATGTGCAGACAGAACACGATTTGAATATTAAAAACCATTTTCAGACAAATTTTGTAATTTGAAAATCACTGATTATGAAGTTCACACCAGGACTCAGTAGACCACAATTATACCAGTTTCAGAGAATATTTCCATCTGAACAACTGTTTTAAAGATTACATTTATAAAGTAGAATTTGGGGATACCCCTCCCCTAAAAAAAACCTTTCAAAACAAAAACACTGTTGCTTACTTTGAATTTGGCAATCAACATTTGCCTGATGATTGTGCACAAAATCCTTGACAAAATCCTTTTTTTATTTTGTTTTTTTCCACTATAATGTGACCTCCTAATTTGATGAAGCTTTCACAGGTTGGATGGTAGACAATGGGAATGAATAAATTAACTTTTCGATAAAGCATTGATGTAGTTACCAACATTGGTAAGATTAAAAATACAAATAATCACCACAGGTTTGCACATGACTTACAAGGTGTAAAAATATTAATAACAGTAATGAAAACTTATAAAACGCACAAATCCACCCCAAAAATTCATGGCTCATACAAAGAACGACAATATGTACGTGTACAATAATTAAAATTCAGAGATGAAAATAATGGCGTAGCACTTTTATGACTAACTAGTAATAAAAAATATCTGCATTAAGCTTCCGTACCCGTAGCAACAACTAACTTCATCATCAGATGCAATCTGCATCCGATGAAGTAGTTGTTGCTACGAAAGCTATATGCAGATATGTATTGATCATGAGTTCATAACTGGATGTTTGAAAAGAGTAAAAGAATTATGGGGTTAGTTCACAGGTTAGTTATTTCATGTATTGTTGTGTCACACAAAGTGCAAAAACTGGTCTTTAATGTGAACAAAGTTTGTTTCAATCATAATGTGTTTATTTTTTCCCCTCCCATCCCCTCCCCCAGTTGATTACCAAAGTGAAATCATGTACTCCGGCAGAACTGAAACTTGTTAGCAATGGTAAAAAACAAACTGTCAAAGGCTATGAGATCATCACAGACGATACTGTTCTTTTTCCAGAGGGAGGTGGACAGGTAACCATCATCACTATATTAATTTAGCCTTGTCTGACAATTTGTTATCATCCACTTATCTTTGAATGATACTTATAGTTGAACTTTGGCAACCTGCAGTATGGTATCATGTTGTAAATGCATCTACACAGTACAAACACGCGTGGGTAGGTATCCACATTCAAACCGTGGACCTATAACAAAAGGGACAATAGGTCCACGGTTGCTATCACAAAGGAAAGCATTGTGGTCCACGGTTGCCTTCACAAAGAGTTGAACAAAGGAGGGTCCACGATTGCCGGTATTTACACACGTGTGTGAGTGTGTAAACACCTGTAATCGGGGTCCTGCTATTGTCTCTCTTTTGTTTCAACTTTAACTTTTTGGCAACAGCTCCCATTGGTTTTGTACACGCTCTCCAACTGAGGACAGTGAGCTGTGTACAAATCGTGCCTGCAGGAAGTCCAGGCTCTGTGGCTCTTTACGTCTAGTTTAAAATACTCTTATTACTTTGTGAAATTGTTGTTATAGTTGGTGTTGAAAAGATGATTTTATTAATTTATTTTAGCCATGATTTGGTCAAATTGTCTCAAATTGTCTCATTGTCTGAAACTAAGTAATGACTGACTTGTAGGCTTTGGTTGTGGCTGTGGCTAGATGACTGTAAATGAAGTGTCACTGCAGACATAAGCCACAGCCATAGCTCAAGTAGTTTAATCTCAGCAATATTTATCTTGTTTGTTATTTTCTTAATATATTTCATAGAAACTGTTTTTGTTTCTGTTTTAAAACATGAACTCTACTAGTATTTGACCTTTACCAAAGTCCTACAAAATTAATTTCTTTTTCCCTTTTGTTTTGTTAATTTCAGCCCGATGACAGAGGAACGGTAAGAGTTATATTTTCAAATCAAGGTTTTTTCAAACTCTATTTACATGAATAATTGAAGTGCAGCTGACATTATCTGCCCACTTGTAAGTTATTGTTGGTGTGCAGTTGAAACAGTAACATTCAGCCAACACAATAGAAGACATTGTTTGTATGACACAATAACTACAACATAATATTATGTGTTCTTTTTATGTATTGCATAATTTTACTAAATGCTTAAAATAGTTGCAGGGCACAGCTGTACATAAACTTTCACATAAAAGTGAACATTCATGTCTTTTTACCTTTGACATGGTTCATTGTCACTTCTAGTTAAATACTCCTGTATTGCAATTGATTGAATAACCTATAGGTTTGCCCTAGGTTCAGAAAGTTTGTACGTACACTCTTTATTTAACTGGGAAGGTTTGCTGTGCGCTAATACCACTTGCATGAAGATTGTTAGTCTTGATTCAAGGTGTTCTTACATTGTTTACATTTAGTAAAATCATCATCAAGGCTTTAGTTCGTCCACCTGTTAGACAAAGCCCTCCCCATAAAACTCCCATTTGCCTCTCTCTCCAGCCACTCTGGTCCATGTAGCCGTGCCCATGTGTGCTGTTATGTCATCTCTCCATCTTCTCTTTTGTCGTCCTCTCTTTCTCCTGCCTGTTCTCGGCTGCCATACCGTCAGTCGTCTAGTCCACCTGTTGTCTTGGACCCTTGACTCTTGGCCTGCCCATCTTCATTTGATCTCCTTTATCTTTTCAATGATGCCCTTGACTTTTGTTTCCTCTTGTATATTGTTACGGTTAACTTTATCCCGTATTTATAGTTTGGTTTTTACCCTTACACCGATGTGTGTTAAAAGCACTGTATACTCTGTACTTTCCCGAGTTCTGTGAAAAAAATCCACAGGCAAATCACTCGGGTGGGATTCGAACCCACGACCTTTGCATTGCTAGAGCAGATGTCTTACCACTAGACCACCAAGCTAGCCCGATGGCTAGAGGCAGTTTGAATCCTGTATTGTTAAATATACTTGTACCATTTTTTTCTCCATGGCTCTACCACTTGTTATACATAAATTGTTTAATGATGATAGATGAACGACATTGAAGTCTTGAGAATCACCAGAAGAGGAGCAGATGCAATCCTGTTTGTGGAGACACCAATAGAACCAGGCACTGAGGTCCTCCAGAAAGTAGACTGGACAAGGAGGTTTGATCACATGCAGCAACATTCAGGTATTGTGGGTTTTATACTCGGAAGTTGTGTATACACACAAACAATTTCTGGAATGGCCTACGGGGGATGTTTTTTAGGAGCACCCATAATTTTTGGCAGTCAATCGGACAGCTGATGTGTATATTCACCCGGACATTCCATTGTGTGACATGTACAGGCATGCACCTACTGTGCTACGCTTGGTTTCACCCATACAAAGAGGGGCAGAAGGTACTTGAAATCATACTCATAATGTCCCTATTTCCGGGGGTTATTTTGTAATCTCGCACTTATCCCCATTGAGCCGAATGAAAAAACAATAGTGGCAGCCTGTCCATTCGTGTATGCCTTATTTGTATGGCAACAGGACAAAGGACTGGATTCGGGGGTTACACAACAACCCCTGGAAAGGGATTGTAAAAGGCAAGTTTTCGAGATTCTGTTGTCGCTCTTTGTACGAAAAGTGTGGATAAGTTTGTCCGACAGGAAGTTGTTAATTAACACAGACAGGACAGACTGAAAGATTTCAAGATGTCTTGGTCAAAATTTCAAAAGCCCTCTAAAGTGGGGACTACTAAGTGATTGTGCAAAATTTAACTGGTAAATTAATTTGTGTGTGTGTGTGACATCTTTCCTTGTTTTTGTGTAGGTCAGCATCTAGTTACAGCCATAGCTGAGGCTAAGTATGGTTGGCCAACAACATCATGGTAAGGGTAGACAACTGTTTCAAAACTTTTGTTTTTCAATTTCTCTTTTGTTATTATTCATAGATTTAACAAAAGATCGGGGGGGGGAAGCTGGCTCTGAAACCATTTGTTGAGCATTACAAGTATTTCACTGTTATTTTATCAGTCAGTAGTTTCATGTATATGTTGGGTCATATCAAGTGTGGATACTGGTCTTTGACAATTACCAAAGTGACACATGTGCTCTGTATGATATTGTGCACACTTCTTGACGTTGATGAGCTGACTCCCTTATTGACTCATTCTGTAGGGATCTTGGCCGAGAGAAATCCTTCATTGAGATGGACACACCAAAGATTAACATGGACGACCTGCAGGTATTGGAGAGTGAAGTCAACGAGGCAATCCGCAAGCAGCTAGCAATGACCCCAAGGCTGGTTAAGTTGGGATCCCATGAGCTTGATGAGGTAAGAAGATTGTATACTATCATATGGGTGGCTAAGGTGTAAGGTGCTTACCTCTCATCACTGTGGCCCTGGTCCAATGTGAGTAGAGTTGTGCGTTTGTTTTCTCCTATGCCGTGATTAAAATCGAGACATAGTAATGTAGAATCAAGAGTTAACATTGCTTAAAAATCCTACAAAAGGAAAATAGGTGTAAACCGAGAAAAACTCTAAAAGGTTAAAAAGGCAGCGTAATAAGCAGGAGTGAAATCAATGAAATACCCCATACAGGAAAATCAAAAATATGCTTTCCTGAGGGAAGTTCAGTGATCTTCATCTTTAACCCAAGAGGAGACTGCTACAAGTTTCAGGATTTTACATTTTTGTCCAATTACCGTAGACCTCCTGAAAAATGATTCCAGTTATCGTTTTTGTCCGTGTTTATTTTGTCAGGTACGTACCAGAGGACTACCAGATGATCATGTTGGTGAAGTACGAATAGTTGAGATAGAAGGAATTGAAGCTAACATGTGCTGCGGTACTCACGTCTCTAACTTGGGTCACTTACAGGTCAGTAGCTGCCATACATAAGAGCACTGGACTCAAGCTCTGGTGGTTCTGATCAGTAGAGTGCGGGTTCGCATCCTGGTCTTGACACTTGTGTCCTTAAGCAAGACACTTGACTGTTATTGCTTTGTCCCTTGGATGAGACTTAGAGCCATAGGTCCCATTTACTAGGATTGGTAGTGCAAAATAAAAACTCAAAACCCTTTTCGTGGAAGAGTAGGGGTTTTTGGTTCACAGCAAGCACCCTTGTTTAAAGGTTTCCACAGGCTTTCGAGCTACAGTGATTAAGTTCACTTATGAAGTACCTTGGTTTCATCATCAGAAATCTATAATAATATAATAATAATACCTACAAATAATAAGGTGTCTCAATTAATTTCAATCTTAAAGTTGCCTTTTATAAACTTGTTACCAGTACCGATTCTTTAGAGAAATTAGTCCTGGTTGAAATACTGCCGTCATGTGGGGAAGATGTGTTCATTAACATTCAGTTGTTTTGATTTACCAAAATAAATAAAACGCAGAATCCTAGACAAATTAGATCAGCTATGAAGTGTTTGTCTAAAAATTGCTCACCTGGTAAAAGTGGTAATGGCCTTACATTGTAACATTTCCTGGGTCTTTTCCACCTTGAGAAAGACAATTTGAATAAATGTCAACACAAAAGATAGTTAATGGCCTGACGAATCCACCCTATATATTTCAATACATTGGAAATCAACTGCAAAAATTAGTTAGTGGCCTGACGTTTCGACCCTAGCAGAGTCTTTCTCAAAGGCTAAAAGGAAGAGTTTTAGCCTTTAAGAAAGACTCTGCTAGGGTTGAAATGTCAGGCCACTAACTAATTTTTGCATTTATACCATAGGTCCTTTTGGTTGGTAAGCAGTTGCAACAGCTAATGTTGAGATCAACTGTTGAGAATTAGTGGTTTTTCTTGGCTTTTTCTTACCAGTCGATAAAGCTTCTTGGAGCAGAAAAGGGGAAGAAGAATAAGACCAATGTATATTTCCTGGCAGGCCATAGAGTTCTAAGCTACCTCGGCAAGTGCCTGAGTAATGAGAAGCTGCTCACAGGGCACCTCAAGTAGGTATTCCATGTGCTTGAGTAGTCTGTGGGAAGATGTTACTTAAAGGGGCTGTGTCACTGTCATCATGATCAAAGCATAATTCCATGTACAGCCACATGCCTGCCTTGGTCATGACGACACAGCACCCAGTGGCAGTATCCAACGTTGATTTACATCGGCCCAATTTTTGGATTCTATATTTCCTATTTTTAACACATTTGTATTGGTAACAACACACTGCTTGACCTTAAAATGTTCTTTGTGAAAGCTCAGGTTGTGACTAAAATAAATTAAGATAAATTTCTTGCCAAAAAATAGTTAATAGAAGTTGGCTTTCAACTTGCTTATTCCTTGACTGCAGTCATTGTTTCTGAAATTGTTTATTTGCAATTTCTAAAAGAGAAGTAAGTTACAGTTTGAAATGCGTGTGATAACAAATTGATCTTCAAGCAAACTTGACACACAGCTTAGAATAGCTCAATACAAGGAGTTTCAGTGTGTTAGAACAGGGTTTGATATGGGCCGTGCAATGTAGGTTTATCTCTTGTTGCTATGATTCCAATTGGAAACAAGGCGTGTCGTGGCCGAGCGGTCTAGGTCACCGGACCTAAGCTCTGGTGTTTTCAGCAGCAGAGTGTGGGTTCGATACCCGGTCATGACACTTGTGCCCCTGAGCAAGGCACTTAACCATAATTGCTTCGAAAAAGTTGGGAAGGTAGTGCATTCTGCTCTACCAGACAGGCTCCTAGTGGATGATACCCATGCCTACATCCTTAAGGACTGTGAAGGGGGTAACCCTGTTTCAGCCCCAGGAGTAGGAGACAACGTGCCCCTGGTGTCAATTGATTTGGGTCGATAGCCCAAATCAGTTATGTGTAGCCCTCACCTTGAGTGGCCGTCCGTGGCCTTGTGAGTTGGGCGATATCTCATAAAAAAATAAAAAATAAAAAATAAATGCTTCAAGTTTGCTTGAAGATAAATGTGTTTATTTATCTTGACTTATTTTTGTGTTGTAAATGGTCGATTTAAAGACAATGCATTTTTGTTTCCTTTGTTACAGATGCGGACCAGAGGACCATCCACAGGCTACAGAGAAGATTCAGAAGTCTCTAAAAGTAGCAAATAAGGTAAGGATTGAATACCTCTATTATTAGAGCAGGCATGTGATTTCTCAGGATTTTTTTCAAAATCTCCTTGGTGAGCCGTTAAATTTTCTTTAAAAAAAGTGAAGTAGTCACCAAAAGAAAGAAGAAATAGTCCACATTGTGTCCAAACCCGTAGTTTTGTAAACACCCTCAGAATTGTAACATCTGGGAGGTTCAGGGTCTAGAGAAAGAGGAATCCCGGCCTGAAAGCCATTTTCAAGTCTCTATGTCAAGCACATAAACTGTTTTCAAAGTACTGTTGTAATATTGTCACTACAGTGCAAAAAAAGTTGTATCACCGAAAAGTTATCACACAAAAAAAATTCACAGCAAGTGTCACAATCTAGACCTGCTCTATCAAATTGAAGAGTGTCTCGGAAATTTTGAAAAATGAGTTGTGCACACCACGTTAAGAAGTAACTCACTGGCTTTCCAGCAATACCATCATTATTTCCATAGATTATTCCAGTCCAAAGTTATCGGCCAATGAAAATGTAGAGGAATCGGTTTTTGTACTGTTTTCTCATGACTTTCGATTGTCAACAACTTTTGTATGGCAAATTACACGTAAACGTGATTTCCGAGACATTCCTCATTTCGATAGAGCGGGTCACAAATTATCTCAGTTAAACACACATGACCAATGGCCCCATGATGCGTCATGTATGAGATATGACAAAAATTGTCAACAAAATTGCGATACAACATTTTTGCACTTAGCAGACCTTAGCAGATAAGCACAAAACACCATAGACTACTGAACTATCCATAGATCAAACTATTATGGTGTGTCTTGTCTGCACGCATTAGAAGCACTACAGGCACCACTGGATCCACCAACAAACTGCAGGTCCCATGCTAAGTTGAACATTTGGGTTTCTACGTACAATGCTTTAACATGTGAAGGAAACAAAGTTGCGCTCTGTAATGGGGCCCAAAGCTCAAATTCATGCAAGACTTGCACAGCCTACTACCATGTTTTGTCATTTCATATTTCTTGTAAACACAAAGCTCTGAATGAGTATCATCCTCTATAACTTTCAATACTAAATGATGTTTGGTTTCTGTAGAATACTACAATGTTGTTGAGAGACTTGGCAGTTTTAGAAGCTCATCGCTATAACAACCAGGTCAACAAAGATCCACTCTTTGTTCTTCATCGGAAGGAAGGGGACTCAGAATTTCTCAAAATGGTTGCTAATGAAATCAACTTACAGGTACAATGCAGTAATTTTTTCATAAACAACAGAAAGTGTTAGGAGATTGTTCATCTCTTTCCTTTTGCAGATTTTATTTGAACTTGTTTTGGTGTTAGGATAAATGTTTTGAAGTCTCCACCCTGGGCCCAATTTCATAGAGCTGCTTAAGCAGCAAAAGTAGCTAAGCACAACAAAAATATGCTTACCTAAATAAGGTTACCAGCCGAAATTCCATGTGGCATTGTAGAATACTTGACTGGTATCCTGCTGAATTTTGCTTAGCAGAGAATATTTAAGCAATATTTCTTGTATAACCAGCTCTATGAAATTGGGCCCTGGTTTCAGTTCACCTTTATTGTGCTGTGACCATCTTTGTCATGCTTCCTATGTGCCAACTTCATATGCTGGTTTTTCTAGTGTAGTTTTGTGTATTATTTTGACTCAATTTGGTGATGAAAATATTTCTACTCAAATTCCGTCTTTGCTTTTCTGTACAGGGTACTCTAGCTTTACTTACTGCAGGAGATGAGAAGGGTGCAGGCCTTTTCTTGGTCGCTGGGCCGGATGATATCATCAAGGAGGTTGGGCCCAAGTAAGTATTATATCTTAACACTATTCTGTAAATATTGCAAAAAAGGTGCTTCTTAAGTAGGTTTGTTGTCCAGAAGAAATTGTTGTATTAGAGTATAAACACTGTCATGCAAAGTTTTGTATTAGAGTATAAACACTGTCATGCAAAGTTTTGTATTAGAGTATAAACACTGTCATGCAAAGTTTTGTATTAGAGTATAAACACTGTCATGCAAAGTTTGGTATTAGAGTATAAACACTGTCATGCAAAGTTTGGTATTAGAGTATAAACACTGTCATGCAAAGTTTGGCTGAACTGGGATTTTGTTCGACTGTAAAAAGACGATATATTTTGAACACTAATCGATGACCTTGTTGCACTTGACCAAAAGAGTGTTTTCAATTTTGCATGAGGAAAAGGAACAACTTTGATTGATTGATTGAATTTATTCGGATAAAAATACAGCAAGAACATACCCAAAAAACATACATGTACATAACAACAGGAGAAAAGACAATGAAACAAGATAGAAATACTGCACAAAATTATCCAAGGATAGCCCAAAAAAGCCAATAACTTAGACTTATTTCCATTGGGGTCCTTACAAAAAACAGACGAACCTAGTCAAGAGCAAAAAGATGATTCAAGGAAAAACAAAGCAAGAGAGCACATGAAAAATAAATAGAAAAATAGGAAAAACAAATATTTTAAATAAAAAATTAAATTAAATTAAATTAAATCAATAAATAATATAACAAATTAAAACCAAAAAGGAACCCAAGCTATGCTTCCTTAGAGGTGGCTTTTGTGGCAAGGTGGCATTTGACTAGTTTTTTAAATTGTTGCAGGCTAGTAGAAATTTTAATATTAGCAGGTAAATTGTTCCATTCTCTTATGGCTGTAGCAAAAAAAGTATTGTTTGCAGAGTTGATTAAGAATTTGAAGACATGCGGGTGGTGGCTCTGAAAGTAATAAAAATAATAATACTGGAGTCTTAAATAGCGCACGTATCTACCAATAAGGCACTCAAGGCGCTGGAACAAAGCGAAACACTTCATGACAGGTTTTTTAAATTTGTGAATTATGAGACAGAGTTATGTAGCACCTTGTAAGGGTTTACATGGCGTGCCGCACATTCAACAGCTACTGCCAGAAACTCAGGGGCAAACCCCGTCTCTTAGCGATAAGTGTGACTGGGTTCTTTTACTTGCACAGCAATGCATGGGACCTACTGCTGTACGTCCCATCCAAAGGACGGTGTAATAATGGTTAATTGTCTTGCCTAAGGACACAAGTGTCAAGACTGGGACTCGAACCCAAACTCTTCTGATCAGAAACACCAGAGCTTGAGTCCGGTGCGCTGGACTGCTCAGTCATGACACGCCACGAACATGTTGGTTTATTATAAACGTTTTGACTAGTGTGTTCTAGTCGTCAAGAGAGATGTTGAGACTTAGCCAACCGGTTCTTTTCAGAGCCATCACCGCTTCATCAAGAGATCAATTTTACGATGACATGAAAGATTTAACAAATCTCTACCCCAGCCATGCGAAGCCTTAAATTCTTGTCTCTGACATTTTGCAGGATTGCAGAGTTACTTGAAGGAAAGGGAGCAAGCAAGAACGGACGATTTCAAGGCAAGGCCAACAAGATGAGTAAAAGATCCAATGCTGAAGAGACATTACGTCAGTACACTGACAAACTTACCTCTGGTTAAACTTATGCCCCAAAGTCAGACAAAACCCCATTACAAAATGTAAAACAAATTCCCCTTAATCGTTCATAAGCTGGCCAGAGAAAGCCGTCCACAGCGAGCGAACCACTGGGTGGTTCCCAAGCCGACCTGGTGCGTCTTCTGCAAGAATAATGGCGAGAGTGAAGCGGTGTACACATCCCATGCCTGGACAAGGTCGCCTGTCCCAGGCTACGAGCTTACACCTGTCCACTGTGTGGTATCAACGGAGACAACGCACACACCATCAAGTATTGCCCGTCCAACCATGGAGAACCTTGGCAGCCTCCATCCAGCTCCGTCCAAGAATCAACCTCTTGGAGTCTACTTTTGCAGCAAATTCATCCTGTCGACGGGAGCCAGAAACTGAGTGTGCTTCTGAGGATGTAAACTTAAATATAGCCTGCTTCCTATTGTCTCAAAAGATGCGATGTAAATGTAAATGTATATTCATTCAGTACTTTAACCCTAACCCTCCCATACCCTACAAATTCAAACAGGGCAAAGTGTTTAATTTTGTTAGGTTAAGTACAGTGAAGTTAGGATTGGGTGTTTGATTCTGTGGGATTGTGTATCCTTGCTGACAAGTAATGGTGTTGGAATTTGATTGAGTGGGTATGGTGGATGTGTGAAATGTACATGTCTGGCATTGCTCTTTCCTCCATGGTCTAATGAGATAGTTGTTGGATTATGTTATGTTGGGTACTGTGTGATTTCACTGATCAAATTTTTGCACATGCCAAGTGTACACACTCCAACAAAATCAAACAAAAAAAGCCTGTTGGAGTTTGTTAGGTTGTGTATCGTCCACCTAAGATTGGGCACAGTTCCCATCTCATGGTAGTATAAGCTGTTGGAATGTGTTGGGTTAGGGGTGGATTCTAGTAAAAACGCTTTGGGAGTTAGGGTTAAACAAATTGTAATTGGAGGAAAAAATCGATATGTTTATATTACAAAATTGTTTAGCTGTAATAATCTGGATACCATTTGTTCAAACTTTGTAAATCACGTGTGAGCTTTGTTTGCCCAAAACTCAAAGTTTAATTATAATAATTCCTTTGAATCAATAAGTTTTAGCATTTTTCTGATCGATGCCACCTTTAAGGGCAACTTGGGTTTTGACTTTGAGCTGCGTCAAGCGTTCACATTTTTTCTACACAGCCATTAAGTGGTTTACTGACCAATCATGCAAGTAATTTGATAGAACTCTGCAAGCCGCATGTGGTGTTTACGCTTTGTTCGTAAAAAAGAAGACTATAATGGCCATTAAAGATGGCCGACTTAACACTGTGTGACTTCAAACATTACTATAAGAGAAAAACATTCTTAAGTAAAAATGTATTTTATAAGCAATTAAGACAATTTTGGTTCACAATGTTTTTAAATTGTTAGTCACTCATCTGCTTACAGAACCCCCAACAAGTTATCTCGCCTTTTGCTTGGCTTCTGGTTAGGTGTGTTCATGAAATGGAAATTATGCTAATGGCTGCTATGTAAGCAGATAATGTTGCTTACAGGTTTTATGAAATAGGGCCCAGTTGTAAAACTTGGAATTGTGTAATCAGACAACTTAAAGGTATATATTCAGATTGTTACCATCAGTAATACTTTCCCCCTACTGTCCATTCATTTGAGTTTTAAATAAATCATAATTATTTATATTAAAAAAAATTCATAAGTGTCATCTGTCTTCTCAAGTTTTTTTTTTTGTGTTTTTTCTTTTCCCTCTCTTTCAATAAAGGTTTATAGGTTTCCACAAAATGTTAACATACTTTATTCATTGTCATTAAACTTTGAAACAATCCAATAGAATATTATTTTAATCTTATATAATAATCGTGCCTTAGATCAATTGTGCTCCATGGCAATATCTATCTACTAAGAAATATTATGTTCAACCCAAAATTAATTCAAATTTACCCTGTCAATTTACCTTGTATTTTACTTGTTTTTAATTGAATTGTTAAGAAAAGTCACATCCCCTTAAGGCGATCCCTCTCCAGACGCCTCCCAGGTTGTATGGGTGCGATCCCTGGTTTATATGGCAGTGATAGGTTGAATGGCACCCCCAAACATATTGACAAAATAGGGAGACCGCCATCGTAGGGCTAGATAGATCAGTTGGTAGAATGCCGGCACTCTGATTTTAATCCAGAGGTCGCAGTCAAATCCCGCTCTAGTCAATGTTTCTCAGTTCAATCAAAAATTACTATGCATTCTTTTTACAAATAGTGAACATTTCATTGAGTTATTTATTTAATTGGGATGAAATCAGTGAATTAATTCTAAACTTGACCAAATTCCCCGAATTAATATAGACACTTTTTCCATGGTCCAGTTTGATGGGTAAATCTTGGACAGATAATAAATTAGTAAGTTTGTTAGTTCAGTTGGAGGTCGTTCAAACCAGGAAGGCACGAGACTAAAAGTTGGGGCCTTTGTATGAATCGGGTTTAATTCTTCCAGCAAGAGAAGGAATCCAATCTATATTATGTGCTAAGAAGATCTCGTCTGGCCCCAGTCTGGCTGCAGCCACAGTCGTGTTGACAAACTGGTTTAACACCTATGAAGTACTTACACAAAACTACCCAATTGTTCGACTGTTTATCCCGTGTGTTGAGTTTGTACGAGCCATGAGTTTGTTAATCATGTGAACAGTAGGCCTATGGGGCCAATTTCGTAAAACTAGCACACAATTCGATTGTTAATGTCCACATCAAGAACTAAAGTATACGTAGTCCTATATAACGGCAAGGAATAGAATAACAAGGCTTGATACCAAGGGCGAGTCAAAATCGGCCCAATCGTTACAATGCATGTTCTTCAACGCTGTGCCTGCAGTCAACGGTCCTAGCCGTAGCCGATCGAAGTCGCTGGTTTCGGACGCGTCCAAACACTAAATATACAGAGCCACAGAGCCTGGACCTTATGCAGGCACGATCTGTATACATCTCAATTGAAGAAAACATTACTTTTAAAAATGTATTTTATTGCGATTGCATTGTCTGATTTTTTATCCACGTTTGATATGAAGAAAAACTTGCTTTTACTTTATAACTCTTGAATTTGTGTGGAAATTATGACACCAAATGTAAAATTTCCTACACGACCAGTGCAGTATTTTGCCTGCCAGAAAGGCCGTAGAATGTACAAGGTCACTCCTTTTCTAAGCAAAATGTCACCTGGACCATAGGCATACACACGTTCTTGAAGAAATGTTCTCTCGTAGGTGGCCTTTACACGTTTCATAGCGTTGAAGTTTATAATACATTAATGTTGAAGTTCGGATTTACTTTGTTGAGGTGTTGGTGCATTTTCAAACACCGTAAACAATTCCTTCAAATCTGTTTAACAAAATTGGAAACCACGTTTGGAACTTGTTATATTTCCACCATTTCTCCTCTCAAAGTGGGTTTTTTGGGTTCATCGAACTCATGTCAGTTAGGTTAGATTTGTAGAGATTTGTTGGATTTTATTGCAGCGGCTAACAAACTCGTTCCAATAATCCCTCTTCATGTTTACGACATAAAACAGCGCGTTGACAAAATGGATCAGCGTCCTTATACATGTACAACAAAAAGCATGGCATAAATCGGCATCAGACAGTAGACCGAGTAAATACAGTCGGTAAGCTTTTCAAGTTATGAAAAGGAGTTAATGGGTAAGACGAATCTACACCGCCTGGTATTATCAAAGGTGGTGTTTCCTCTGCCATAAAAACTTGAGGTCGGAACTAATAAGCAATTGAGCAAGCTTCTACAGGCTCTTTTAATGACAGAGACAGTTTTGAATTCAGAGAATTTGATGTTGAAGGGAAGGTACACCTTTGGTTATAACTCAAAAGATAAATGAGCATACAAACTGACTTGGTTAAGAGAACTTGAGATCGAGCTTTTGGTATTATAAAACATTGTTATAGAAACGACCCTCTTTGAAGTAATGTAGTTTTAAAGAAAAATGTATGTTTTCACCAACAAGTTTGTCTGAAAATGGCTTTAGGCACGAAGCCTTTCTCAGTCATCTGAAAGCACACAATTCTATGAAACAGGGATGTTTTTTCCTTCACTATTTTCTTGCAAATTTGATGAAAAATTGAGCCAAACTTTCCACAGGTTTGTTATTTTATACATTTTGTTAAGTTGGGATAAACCAAGTGAGGATGGTCTTTGACAATTACCAAAAGTACACCTGCCTTTGAGGACAGAAAAGAGAAATATTGTACTATTTAAAAAAAAATGTCTCTGGAATCAGGCTGCAGGATTTGTGGGTCACATTATAGTATGGGAGATTCACTATAAACTGTTAACAACTAGTTTACCATGGAGGTCAAATAAACTACCTCCATATATCGAGTGCACCCACTAGTTTTTAGGGCATCATTTCCATAAATACATTATTCTGTAGTGATACGCATTGAATGGCTGCTATAAGCATGAACTGAGTACATTTAAAGGAAACAGCCGGGCTGGGATAAAATAGATTTTCGACTATTTGTACCGAAACGTTGATTATCCAATGGAAATCATTTTAAAATGCGATCTTGAGCGTTGCTGCAGGTGCCACACTACGTCAAACAAAGTCTTTGAACATCTTCAAAACAGAATTGAAGTCTAATTTGTTTCGCTAGATTTTCTCTTCACTTGTTATGAACATAACTTTTGTGTCACTCTGTTTTTTGTTATATGCGCCATGATCGGTTTCCGGAGATGTGCGCATTATAAGTTCATTATTATTATAATATCAAACTAACAACTTACACTCAAAAGTTGTACGGCAGTGTACGCAAAAGCTGCAACCATAATGAAATGTCCATGCATACTAGTTTCTACGAAAGCCCATCAGCGCCAACAACAAATACGTTTTCAATCCGTTATTAGAGATTCACAATTGCGAATCTGCAATAACAGATTATGAACCGCCCGTAATAACGAATTGTGAATATACGTAATAACATATTGCCCATCCATAACAACAGATAGTGATTAGCGAATCCGTAATAACAAATGAGACATATAATTATTTTTGTTTGCGCTAACACTAATGGGCATTCGTAAAAGATTCATAAAATGCGATTCAGTATTATGCCTGTAGCCTACTTTGCGTTACGAAAAGTGTAATTCCATGCAATTGTTAATAATATCTGGGATGACTCAGTCATTCAGATAGGTTGTCATTGAAGATCCGACCACGCTTTTGAAGTATAGAGTCTCGGCACAGAGCGTCAAGTACCTGTGGTTTCTTTTCAAATCAGTGTGCCATTACTCCCTTTGTTGGTAAACAAGTCTGCCGGCTTGTATTTGAAGAAGTCCTAACTATGGCTTGTGGCGGGATGCGGGCTTTAGTCATTATCATCCTATTGAGCTATGTCTCCTCAGTAGTTCCGACCTAATTCCGGGGCTAATTTCGTAAAACTAGCACACAATTCGATTGTTAATGTCTACACGCAATCAACAAAGTAATAAAGTACAGGCATGAACAACATCAATAACTAAAGTATACGTAGGCCTATAGCGGCAAGGAACAGAATAATGAAGCTTGATACCAAGGGCGAGTCAAAATCGGCCCAATCGTTACAATGCATGTTCTTCAACGCTGTGCCTGCAGTCAACGGTCCTAGCCGTAGCCGATCGAAGTCGCTGGTTTCGGACGCGTCCTATAACACTAAATATACAGAGCCACAGAGCCTGGACCTTATTCAGGCACGAATTGTGTACATCTCAGTGAAGAAAACATTACTTTTATGTATTTCATGGCGATTGCATCGTCTGCTTTTTATCCACGCTTGATATGAAGAAAAAGGGAGCACATCTCAAAACTTGCTTTTACTTTATAACTCTTGAATTTGTGTGGAAATTATGACACAAAATGTAAAATTTCCTACACGACCAGTGCAGTATTTTTCCTGCCAGAAAGGCCGTAGAATGTACAAGGTCACTCCTTTTCTAAGCAAAATGTCACCTGGACCATAGGCATACACACGTTCTTATAATATAAGAAATGTGTTCTCGTAGGTGGCCTTTACACGTTTCATAGCGTTGAAGTTTATAATACATTAATGTTGAAGTTCGGGTTTACTTTGTTGAGGTGTTGGTGCATTTTCAAACATCGTAAACAATTCCTTCAAATCTGTTTAACAAAATTGGAAACCATTTCCACCATTTCTCCTCTCAAAGTGGTTTTTTTTGGTTCATCAACCTCATGTCAGTTCTAAGTTCAAGAACAACAACGTTTTAAAAACCCACCCAATTCCCCGCTGTGATTTAACCATTTACCATCTATTTGAAGACGCATAACAGCATCCAGAAAGTTAAATTTATTTTAAATTAGTGGAACAATTTTTCTGACGTATGTCAGTCCACAAATTCGAAATATATTAAATATACCCTCCCTTTGACCAAGTAAGAAAACGAGAAATAATTTGACCCCCACCCACTTATTATAAAGATAAAATAAAGATATTTTACAAGATGATATCAGATGAGATGAGATTCTGCGTTGTTGTTGCATCCACAGAAGTCGCTTGATCGAGAAAGAGCCCTTTATACAAATAATGTACGTCCACAGTTCTGCCACCACTAGTTCAATTGACTTTATTTTAGTTTTTCTTCTACTTTTTTACAATAATCAATCCATGATTTCTAACTAAATGACTCTAAAAATGCTTGGATTAATATCCGAATTAAAAACAAGTGCGCCACCTGTTGACCTTTTTATCGATGAGCATTGAGCCACTAGTTTTTTTGTCACGGTTGCGTTAAATAGCCCTAGATCCCGTCGATCTCAGAGTCGACAAGTATTAAACCATTATAAACATTGAAAACAAGATTTGGGTAATAAAGATATGAAAACATGTATTGACTTAGATTGATTCAATTGGTGGGGGGGGGGGGGTACAATTTACTTCAAATGTTTGCTACAAGTTGCCTTATGTTATTGGGCCGCTTCTCGTCGGTCCCACATGGTCCCACCAAGGGTTGCACCCCACTAAATACACTTCCCATACACTGTAAAAACGGCGTTTAGATTTTAAACACATACAAAACATGTTTACACGCAAACACGTTCAGAAATATGTTTGTAAGCTAAATGGCTATCTCTTTAACATGTCAAAAAGCTAAACGGGTTGAGATTTGTTATGCTTGTTTGAAATGCAGTTTTGAATTTAAACACATACAAAACATGTTTACAGGCAAACGTGTTTAGAAATGTAAACTTTGTAAGCTAAATGGCTACCTCTTTAACATGTCAAAAAGCTAAACGTGTTTTGAACTGGTTTGAACATTTGAATACACCAGAATGTGTTTACATCAATTGAATACGTTTGCTATTGGTATGAAAAGGCTAAGCAGCTAGTCATGTAGTCTTCCACGTATAGGCATATTATAGGCCTTCCTTGGAGAGCGTTTTTGCTATATGGCACAAATACATATTTAAACGGGTTTAAAATAATTCGCATTTTGGTAATACGTAACTTTACGAAGGTATCAAAATGCTCCACACGTTTAGCCTCATGGCAAGTAAAATTGCTCAGGTAGCAAACGTACTAAAATGATGAACACACATTCTGGTGTATTTGAATGTTCAAACCAGTTCAAACCTGCATTGATCGCAACACGTTTAGCTTTTTGACATGTTAAAGGGATACCAATTTAGCTTACAAACATATTTCTAAACATGTTTGCTTGTAAACATGTTTTGTATGTGTTTAAATTCATCAGTTTCTTTAGAATGAAATGGGCGGGGTTTCATTAAATATGTACAAATATAGACCTCGGTGTTTATTCAAAACCATTGTAGGTATAATAGCCTTTCCTGCGCAGTAGTTTACACTTTAATGTGTGTAATTCAATTGAAGCAAATTTTTGTTGTATCATATTGCTTGGCCAGCACTTCAAAGATTCACACCATGGGTAGAAAGTAAAGCCCAAAATGTACATAATTGGAACGGATTCTGAAACTGCAAAATGACTGTTTTCAGCATGACTGAAATTATGGCATCATTGCTCCTCAAATCATCTCGATGAAAATCATCTCTATGACCGTTGAGATGATGATGATTTATCGATTCTCATGCGTAGCTTGAGCGTTATGTTTCAGTAAGCAGGCAGGCGAATGTTGCAACATTTCTCTTATCTTTTATTCAGGTGTTTAAAAATTAAGCTTATTCTCTGAAACGTGTTGGATTCTAAACATGTTTAGCACTCACTATCTAGAAACCCTAAACACATTCAATCTAAACGTATCACAGGCTAAATGTGTCTCGGGGTAAACATGTCACAGAAACGCAAACTCTAAACATGTTGAGGGCTAAACGTGTGAAAAAGTGGGTACAAGCGAGGCGTTTAGAAATGTGTTTAGATTCTAAACGCCGTTTTTACAGTGTAGCATACAGTGTACTATTATGCTAAATATTTAAAAACACACAAACAATACTTAGAAGTCCCACAGCTTTTTTGCTATAAGGGGGAAATTATCCATTGACTCTTGAACTTGTATCCTCTGCTCAGTTTGATGTGGGGGGTCCCTGGGCCCGTCGAGTTATTCCCCCTCCAAATAAAAACACCCCTGCACCGGTGTAATTTTCCAAACGTCTGAGCATCAATCTCGAAAAATGTCTCTACCCCTCTCGGCAAACTATTTATTTCAGGGCATATGTCGTACAAAATACCTCAAGTCGGAAGTCAACAACCCCCAGGTCACAATTTGGCAAATTTTTACACTGTATCCCTTTTATTTGGGCTTTCAAATCTGTCTTATAGAGAATTTAGAGGGCCAACAAAAATTAATGAGGACGATCTGTTTTCTCCCTATTTGGTGGGGTGCACCCGTAGGCCCCTATACTTGAGACTCTGTTCAGCATGCGGCCAAAATATGTCGAAGGCACCAATAATTCATGTTTGTACTTAAATTAGTTTGCAGGTCCTATGTTGTTTTTATCAGGGATAACTCGGTCACTCAGATTCTATGAGTTGACGTGACTAAAGACCCGATCTTGTCTTTTATGATTTAGTCTTGGGGTTGAATTGCATATAGACTTGATTTCAAGTCTGAGATCGCGGTTATTTCTCTGCATCAGCCACACAAAATTTCCCCCGCAGAATGGCTATCACGCGGTCTCAGCTCGCAATCTCAGACTTGACCCCTTGTGTATACGGGATATTCATTTATTCACAACTGACATTTACATAACAACACTATGCCAGAGAGATGGCCAATCAGGAGGCCACAAAACTCCTGTTGGTTGCGTCTATTCCCAATAGGTTATAATCACTTCAGCATTTTATGTAAAATCGATTGAGTCATTGTTTTTTTTTTTATAGTGCTTTGTACGTATGCTATTTCTAATTTATACATAAAATAATACTAGATGTATTCTTAAAATATTGAAAAATAAACATAACAAATAACATGATCCCTACTAGACGAAAAACTGTGTTCCCTTTATTTGAATGGAATCGTCTAATGATTTTCCCAACGTTTTTATTTATTTTGAATTTAAAAACTAGAATCACTTTGGGTTTTTTGTTTCCAAACTGTAAGTTGAATCACTGAGCAGAGGCAGATTAGTTACATGTGATTCAATGTTGTATTTCTGTACTATATCCCGTGGTATAAACGGTCAAGTTTGAATGTGCATTTTATTGACGGCTTCTGAGATTCTGACCAATCAGAGTGTTCCGTCCACTTTTGGACTAATTCGCCATAGGGTGTGTACAAACCGAAAAACAATGTTCCCAAGTCTGTGATCGTAGGCTAAAGACAAGAGGGCGCTATTTCAGGCAATTATGTATTGGCTATCAGGTAGACTAAAAACCACGAGCACAGACTTGGAACCAAGTCTAAATTGCATAGAGCCCGAGAGCATCAAGTATCCAGGATTGCTTTATTGCTCCTTTTGTTGGTTAACAAGTTTGCCGGCTCGTATTTGAAGATAACCACTGCTTTGAATCATTGGCTTGTGGCGGGATGCGGGCTTTAGTCATTATCATCCTATTGAGCCGCGTCTCCTCAGTAGTTCCGACCGCGCTCCAACCAAGACCCCATCGGAAGCAATCATGCATATAGTGCGGCAACATATCAATGGTATCAATAAGAAGGTGTGACTGTCTTATCTCACCACTATAAAGTGTTTTGGATATAAAGTGTGGCCGTTTAGTGAGGAGCATCACATTTGATTTGCCTGGCAATCAGTTCACATCAAGTCTTCTCTCAAGCTAAATTATATTTCCAATATGAATTCCAGCGGGTCTGTCTTCAACGAGCCGAGAGAGTTTGACCGCTTCCACGATTATTTCGGTCTTGCCCGCCTCGTCACTCAACTTGCTTCTCCAGTCTCCGAGCCACACTTCGAAGACAACTTCTTTCAGCAAGATGATCAAGAAATCAAGCAAGTTCAAGAAATCAAGCAAGATCAAGACAGCAGCACAGATGCCGGATTCCGTCCCTTCACCATCGATGAGCTGTCCCGAGAAAGCCGTCCACAGCGAGCGAACCGCTGGGTGGTTCCCAAGCCGACCTGGTGCGTCTTCTGCAAGAATAACGGCGAGAGCGAAGAGGTGTACACATCTCATGTACTGAAGAACAGCTTGGCCAAGGTCGCCTGTCCCAGGCTACGAGCTTACACCTGTCCACTGTGTGGTATCAGCGGAGACAACGCACACACCATCAAGTACTGCCCGTCCAACCTTGGCAGCCTTCATCCAGCTCCGTCCAAGATTCAACCTCTTGGGGTCTACTTGAGCAGCAGCAAATTCATCTCATCTGCAGGATCCAGAATTTCTGGCTGAGTGCAAAATGACCATGCATCAAACCGGCTCTTATCAGAGCCAACAAATATTCAAAAAAGAGATCTACCATGTCTGTTTCACTTTCTATAATAAGTATTTCTTCATTAAAAAGCAAATAAAAAGAATGCAAGATATTATTTTAGAGCAGTATCTTTATTTGATCTTTATAATAAGTGGGTGGGGGTCAAATTATTTCTTGTTTTCTTACTTGCTCAAAGGGAGGGTATATTTAATATATTTCGACATACGTCAAAAAAAAATTTCCACTAATTTAAAATAAATTAAACTTTCTGGATGCTGTTAGGCGTCTTCAAATAGATGGTAAATGGCTAAATCACAGCTTAAAAAAACAAAGCTATACCATTCGATAGTTTACTGCACATGCAATTCTCCCACACCAGTACCGATCCGTTAGAGGAATAATGGTTGAATAATCTGGGAATACACGATCAAACAATGGTTTCACCAATTCGAACATATCAATTTTCTTCTAAGAAAGGCACTATTGCTTCCTTGAAAGATTTCTTCCTCGAAATATTAATGTACAAAAACATGTACAGGGATCAACTGAGGAGGAAGGAAATCAACTTCATCAGGTATCACTTCACTCGGTCCGACAGACAAAACCTACATTGGTTCCCTGGCTTAATCAGCGCCGTAACTAGAGTCAAATTTTAGGGGGCACTAGGAGGTGCACCATTAGGAAATACATCAATGATTGTCTGCGTATAAATGCAAAAATGAGTTTTAAAACATTGAAGTTATCTGATAAAAGCGTAAAAGGGGAACATTTTCAAAGTAAAATGTTCAAAAAATTCATGGTTTCAAATGGGGGGGGGGGGGGGGGGGCAACTGGGGGCGTGGATAACAATTGGGTGCAGCCCCCGCCCCTTAGTTACGCCACTGTCCTTTATCCGTCCGTGAGGATAAAGACTGGCATTGGTCTTTATACAAACCCAATGGTGTGACGTCAGATGTTCAGGCCAACCCTGGGGAACCTCTTTGCTTGCTGAGAAAATATAGTGTTGTTTTTTCTTTCTGCCTCTTAGTTGACATAGAGGGCGTGCGTAGTGGAATTTGGCAATGCCAATTGCATCTATTTTTATAATATGCGAGAGAGTTCATGATATCACCGACCCTTGTTTTTTTTGTACAGTTTTCTCTAAGTTAATAATTTCCTATTTTCCCTATCTCTATAGTGCTAGTGGAAGCAATTTCATGAACGACTGTGTTGATCAGTTAGATCATGGAGGAAGGGTTACATAGTCAAACGAACCACGAGCACAGACTTGGAACCAAGTCTAGGGTTGCCCCCTTTCGCACTACACCATCATGCGCGGCAAAACAGCGCCCTCTCTTGGTATTTTGCTATTCGCGATGCACATGTTTATCGATCGCCTCAAAAGCTTTCACTGCACCACCACCACACACCACACACTGACACACAAGCCGGCGAAGACAGCTGTTTGGATTGGAACGGAAATTTGACTGTATACCCTCTACATTGAGCATTTATTTCCACAATTACTTGTGGGTGTAGTCACGTGTTCCTCAAAACCTAGACTAATTAAGTAGCAAAAATGAGGTATGGATGTTGTAATGTTACTTTGTATTGTTAGTTACCCCGTGTTTGCGTGTGTACTGTGCTAAATCTCACTGCATCATCAGTACCGTGATAAAAAAAAACCGCACGAGTTGAGTTGTTTTCTTTGTAAATTTCTATGATGACTTAAATAATTGAGCAAGACTTCTTCAAATTGAAGGATTCCCCGTTTCCTCATTTTGTTAAATGATAAAAATCTAAAATCTGTGCGCAGATAAGAAAAAAGCAAATTTTCTTCTTTTTATAGCAATTACTAGGTTTAACGCGAATAGCAAAATACCAAGAGAGGGCGCTGTTTTGCCGCGCATGATGGTGTAGTGAAAGGGGGCAACCCGGGAACTCGCGCACGACGACCGACTGTAGCATTTGCCCTCTCTGCCCTCCCATGATCCATTGCGATTCTGAATCGCGATAAACCTTATGATGGTGATCTCATTCTCAGAGTCAGAGTCAGTATCCCAAGATAATAGATTTATCATATTCATCATTTAATGTAAATTTCTGAAAAAATTCCATATTCAACTGCCAACTTTCAATGGGATTTTAACGATTTGTTAATAATTAATAAATGATTAATCATGCCAATGGATGTTGGTCTTTTAAGTTTTACTCTTTATTTCCCTTTATTTATATTTAAACAAAATTTCATTTCGAGGAATTGATTGCTAAAACGCTTATTGTAATTTAATTATTTATTGACCTAAACTTAATTAATGGAATTAATTTGGAAATGTTAATCGATTTCATTGCGTGGCTGGAACTTTTTAGTTGCAATAATCGTAAACCCCCCACCCTCCCGACGGTCGCAGACCGGAGGGTTACAAGACAACCAGTCAGTGGAGACAACCCCAGTTACAAATCTCCATGTGCAATTTCAACCATTTTTTTCAAAGTCAACGAAAATGGCTGAAATTGCAGATATGGAGAATTATTAGTATTACTGAGGTTGTCTCGTAACCCGCCGGTCTGCGACTGTCAGGAAGATGGAGGGTTAAGATTATCGCAATAATGATGAATGCTTGTGCATTCCTGCCTCAAAATAGTTGCGATAATCGTAATCGTAACCCAGGCCAGTGATTTCAACGTTTGGCCAGTAAACTCATGACCAGACAAGACCGATGGTCTTGTGTTTTTCAATTAAAAATATGCTACTTCACTGTGTAACATCTTTGTGAAAAACTGTTGACTATGACTATGAGTCTCATAGCTTCCAATTTTCTTGAGTATCAAAGTACACTGACAGTTACACATAAGACAAATAAGATCGATCTTGTCTTGGTGCTTGTTAAACTCATTTTGATTGAGGTCCTGTGAAATAAATTCTGGTCCAGTAAACATTTTGTGAGCTACAAGTCCTGTAGTCACGTGGATTTTCTCCCCAAATTTGAGTCGTGGATCCCATTTAGTGTTTTTATAAATGTGACAAATTGATTTATGTTGATGGTCTTGTTCATTTAGGGGACGTGAAGCCAGACGGGGACGAGGTGGTTACAAGTCACATGGACAGTGAGTACAAGTTATTAATCATATAATTTCTTATAATTTTTCCGACCTTCTTGATTCTCAATAATGTTTGTGTTTTCAGTAAGTTATCTATTTGGATGCCGTAGTTTTTAATTAACAGCATATTTAGATACTAAGGGCTCACGTGCACTGGACTCAAACTCTAGTGTTTCTTATCAGCAGAGTGTCGGTTCAAGTCTTAGTCTTGACACTTGTGCCCTTAAGCAAAATTATTGTTTCGGATGAGACTTAAAGCTGTAGGTCGTAAAAAAAACCCAGTTTATCGCTAAGAGAAGGGGTTTGCCCCAGTGTTTCTGGCAGTGGCTGCCTTATTTAAATAGATCTCATGATTCATAAACCTTGAAACCTATCTCAGTGTTTTCTCTTTGTTCAAGTGCCTTTTATTTTTTTACATTTTTTTTATGAGATATCGCCCAACTCACAAGGCCACGGACGGCCACTCAAGGTGAGGGCTACACATAACTGATTTGGGCTATCGACCCAAATCACTTGACACCAGGGGCACGTTGCCTCCTACTCCTGGGGCTGAAACAGGGTTACCCCCTTCACAGTCCTTAAGGATGTAGGCATGGGTATCATCCACTAGGAGCCTGTCTGGTAGAGCAGAATGCACTACCTTCCCAACTTTTTCGAAGCAATTATGGTTATAAGTGCCTTGCTCAGGGGCACAAGTGTCATGACCGGGTATCGAACACACACTCTGCTGCTGAAAACACCAGAGCTTAGGTCCGGTGACCTAGACCGCTCGGCCACGACACGCCTTGAGGATTTTAGTGGTGGATAATAATAATAATAATAATAATAACAGCTCCCCATAGAAAACTATATCACAGCGCTTACAAAAACTGAAATGCACAATAAATAACAAAATACGAGCTATATTTATAACTCCATTATTAACATTACTATTGTATGTTTTTGCATATTAATAATTGAATCTTGCTTCAATTTACAGATGGAGAGCTCCTTTTATTCCTCATGTACCTTTTGACATGAACCAGGTAAGGTCATATTGGCCCAGATTACAAAGAAAGAACGGGCCAATCTAAAATAACCCAAAACAAACAGTTCAATAATCACATCAATTTTCATAAAATAAGAACGTAATTTCTTAACCCTGTATTATAGTCCACGGTGGCTGCGATGGGTTTTACCGAGGTAGCAGCTGGAGCAGGTTCTACTGAAATGCCAGTAGCACCTGCAAGTGGCTTCAATATTTGACCTTGTTATAATTGAACAAAAAGTTCATACACTAGTTACAATTTCTCATGTTAGAGACGTACTAGTAATACATTTTAAAACCAAACAGAGTTTGATTATTGATCATGTTATTTTTTCAGACAATTACAAAAGTCAGCAAAAGGGGTTTAGAACTACATTGGTCTAAAGCAAGTGTCTTTTTTTTTGCAATCAGGGGTTAGAAATGTGCATTAGGGAGAATTGCAGAAAAAACAAGCGGTAACTCGAGGTAACTAGAGGTTGAATGATAACCCTGGAAAACCTGAGGTAACTAGAGGTTGAATGATAACCCTGGAAAACCTGAGGTTAACCTCAAGTTATCGCCTGTTTAATTTTGCCTTGTCCTTTAGAATGTTGAAGTGCCAGTCAGTAGCGTGTAGATTTAAATTCATCAGGATGGGAAGCACTGACGATGATACCCTTCTGATGTCACACTTTTGCAGAGCTGCCAACTCTCTCAATTCTGCAGAAAGTTCACTGAAAATAAAGTTTCAACTAATCTTCAATGTTCTGATGAACAAATTTGAACATCTCCCTGATTATGGAAACTTTGCCCCTACTATGTTAAATGTAATTCTAAATATCTCCCTGATTGCAAGATGCAGATGTTGGTGGCAGCTCTGCCTTTGATGCAGAGAAGAGGCTGGGGATGGTGGTGGGAGGAGAGATGTAGAGAGCAGGGGCCTGAGAAGAATTAGCACAAATCATTTCCATAGTTGTGTTATTGAATGATATTCATCAAATGTGTCGTGTCTTGTCCGAGTCGTCTAGTGCACTGGACTCGAGCATTGGTGTTTCTGATCAGCCAAGTGTTGGTTCAAATCCTGGTCGTGACACTTATGTCCTTAAGCAGACACTCAACAATAATTGCTCCGTCCTTCCGATGGGACATAAAGCCATAGGTCATGTGTATTGTGTAATGAGAGAAGGGGTTTGCGGCTGTGTTACTGGCAGTGGCCGCTGAATGCGCTGCAGTACCTTGTAAACCCTTATAAGGCGCCACATAAATTGGTCTCATAATTCAACAAATTCCAAAACCTGTCTTCAAATGTTTCTGTTTGTTCAAGTGCCTTCAGACCATTATTGGTAGATACGAGCGCTATGTAATAACAACATATTATTATTATTATTAAATGAGGTGCTCTTCAATTCCGTTTTCTTCTCCAGTGTGAGGCAGCCTTCCAGAGGGTGAAACCAATGCCTGATGACCAGCCCCTCTTTGATGTAAGTGAGCCCAAGAAAATGCAAAAATTCAAAATCAAGTTCTGTTAGTCTCTGCCGTAATCCATAACAAAATCTCTGTATACTTGGTTCAATTTTTGACGAATGCTGAACTGGATGAATGTTATAAAGATTTTATTGAGGGTGAAGAATATTATTACAGATTTGACCCTTCAGTGTGCAACGGTTCTGCGGGAAAAACAAAATCCATATGCAACTTGGATGGGATTCGAACCCACAACTTCTGCATTCTGGAACAGGTTAAGTCACTTGAAAAGGATGTACAAGGTTGTAACAAAAATAATGTTCTTGTTCGATAGAATGATTGCATAATACAGTGTTTTTTTTAACGGCATCTGCTACTAATTACAGGATCTAAACTAGTTTCTCGGCACCGTGCGCAATTGGTAGACCTAAAACATCAGCTCAATTGGTAGACGTGAAACATCAGCTCCAGAATGTGGATGTTGTGGTTTTGAATCTCTGCTGAGTTGCCGTTGATTTATTTCCACATCACTCAGACGGAGGGTTATTGGGAAGTGCTGTGTGTAAGGGGAAAACCAAATAAAGTGCTGTTCTGCAAACCCACTCTCAAATTCCTCATCTCGTTAATTTAAAGTTGAAGTGTAAGCATTGGCAAAACAAGTTTTAATTTGTGACAACAGCCTTCTCTTGAAAACGATCAGAGAATACTGATCGAAACGTTGAGTTGTCAACAACCGGTTCTTTTCAGAACCAACACTACTCAAAAGAGATTTACACATGGTGCTACCGCAAACCTCACCTGATTATACTCCCACCATGCAAAGTTTCAACTCCTACTGACAATAAATTGCTTGTTTTAAGTCTTTATTTTTTATATCTTTTTTGAAAATTCAAAATCAAAAATTCAAACATGTAACTGATTTGCTTCACAGGAGTTGATTAAGAAGAACTTGGAGCTGTCTCCAACACCTTTAGAGCAAGCTTCAGTGCTGAGTCTAGTCACTAAGATCAACACGGTACTAGATAACATCATTGTGGCTCCCCCAGCAGGCTTTGATGTGGTAAGATCTACAGGGTTTGCCCTGAACTTTTTGTAGTGATGGCCAGCAGGACCAGTTAGGCTGTCATTTAATTTTTCAGCTTTCATATTTCGAATGAAATATGGATGCTTTTCAATACAGAACAAGCCAGCCGGACAACATGGAGAGAATTTTTACTTGTCCACTGTTGTTTTAACTGGCATAAACAGATATATACTGGTGTACATCTTAATGTACTATGTGGCATGTCGTGGTCAAGTGCTCCGGATTCAAGCTCTGGTGTTTCTGATCAGCAGAGTGTTTGTTCGAGTCCTGGTCTTGACACTTGTGTCCTTTAGCAAGACACTTGACCACTATTGCTTCATTCTTTGGATGGGATGTAAAGCCGTTGGTCCCGTGTGCAGGCCTCTCCACGTTGTGTGGTGTTTAGTAAGCAAGCTAAAGTTTCCAAGGAATTTTGCATTGCCGACCATCCTACCGGCCAGGGTGCGCACCAGCAACAACCCATGCTGTACATGGCCTTAGCATGCATACCAGTGATGAAGTTTCTCACAATTTGGGGGTAGTTTTTATTTCATAGAGCATTCGCAGATAATTAGTTCTCATGTTGTTTATATGATTAAAAGAGTGATATCGATGTCAAAGTTGTATCAAGTATTTGAGTAATATCGGTCTATTGAGAGTTCCTTCCCATCTTGGTAATTTAAAGTTGAGGTGTTAGCATTGGTAAAACATGTTTTAATTTGTGACAACAATTTGCTTGTTTTAAGTCTTTATTTTTGTCTATTTCTTTTTAAATTCAAATAAAACATCGATATTTTGAATGAAATATGGAAGCTTTTCGATACAGAACAAGCCAGCCGGACCACATCAGGGGTTTCCCTTAACTTTTTTTTCCACTCGCCGGCCGGGCGAATCAACCAAAATTTTTGATCGCCCACAGGTTTTTTCACTAGCCCGCATGTATTGACGTGAAGCACACAATTTTCAAAACGTCAAAAAAACACAAAAAAAACCAAACCAAAAACGCACGGAAGTGAAGTTCGCAAAATTGCGTTTTGGGATGATTTTATCCCTTAATTTCTGTCCTAAATCATACCTTTTCCATCATCAACCATTTTCATGGATTCGTGATTTGAAGATCGGTTGTTTTGAACTTCGTTTGCAATAAAATCTTCGCGAATCAACGATCGTTCGACAACGCACATTGAGAAATAATTCAATGAACTTTGCCCTGCATCGCCCTCTATCGGCAAAAGTTGTCGATGTTTAATTAGACTTCATCCAAGGCTTTGTATTGTACACAATCTGCATGCGTGCGGCACACTGTGCGGCAATTCTTTACTCCGTTCGTGAATGTGTACTGCGTTGAAGTCTAGCCAAGCTGTAATGGTAATTATCAACGGCCATTAATCACCAATCACAACGTGTGGAATGTTGGTTAGCTTGGACTTTGGACCGTGTACATGTACTGTGTGTTGTGTATGCGCTATGCATGTACCCGTGGGCGACCGAACGTTATGTGTGGGGCCGATGCACGTGTTGTGTGGATACTCGGCAGTATGTGCATGGTGTTTTAACGTTTGTATACCAAAATGAACGATCACAATTCCGTTCGCGATCGCGGCCACATTAAATCAAGCAACAAATATCCAGACTTATCAAACTAAAAGCTTTAATAAAAACTTTCTTTGGGATTTTACAACCGTACCCTCATTTATTGTGAACAAGAACAATTATTTAACTCGCCCGGCGGGCTAGTAAAGGAAGGGTTTTGACTCGCCCGCCGCTGTTTTCACTCGCATTTGGCAACCGAGCGACCGCTAATTTCGAACCCTGCACATGGATCGTATTTTGACTGGTCCGATAACCACATTGTAATCATGATGGACACAACCAAATGCACAATACACATCCGTGTGACACATAAGCAGTCACATCAAAAGTAACTGTGAACACACAGGCGTAGCTCATTTAAGGCGTCTCTCCAGTGTGGCAATCAATAAGCAATGGTGATTCATAGGGGTCTTCAAATGCTATGTCCTGAAAGCATTATCAAACTACAATGCAGCCGTCTGCCGACATAGAATTGTCCCTTACCTGTAAAAATTGCTGTGACCTTTGAGACACTTCTCAGAACCAACACTTCTCCCCAAAAGTGTCATACATGGTTGTACATGCAAGTTTACTACTACATGTATACATTTTCTTATGATCCACACCATGCAAAGCTTCAAACAAGTCCAATAGACCTTATGCATATGACGTCATTTGAGTAGGGCGCCCTCGCCTAGAGGTCAAAAGGAAGATGCTCATTGGCCAGTCTTGTGCGCCGCGCGTACAAATCAGCGCGTTTCCATTGTTTCATCATCAGTTTACCTCTAAGATGGCGGCTTGGTGACGTCAATGCATAAGGTCTATTCTATAATCGTAGATACGATTATGAATATCCAGGGTACTTAAAATACGAGGACCAATAGATCAAAGCCTGCCGATATCTTTAAACGTATTTCTCTCTGTCTTTAAAATGAACCGGTATTCCTTTCTTCTATAAGAAACCCAAACCTCAGAAGTATTTTCCAATGATGTACTCAAATTTCTTGTAACCAAGTTGTTTATATTGAATGTCCGATTTATTTACAGTAATTTTTTGAGTTCTTTTATTGCTATGTGTATGATCACGGTAATGGGTAAGGCATGGAAGAAACATTTACCATATGGTACAGCGAGGGATACACAACCCCCCCGCCTAAAAGAAAAGATTTAACAAAAAGTGGTTTAAACTAAAATGATGAAGTTACTAATCATCTCCAAGTGAAAAAAGTCTGACTTTTTACTTTGTTTTTCTAAGTGAAGATCCAATAAGCCATTTTGAGTTATGGTGGACACCGTACTATGACACTGTTAAATTAGGTTGGGTAAATCTGTCTGTATACACCCAAACCAAGCAGTGCAGTTCTATTGTGTCCACCATACCTCAATTTTTCATGTGAATTTCAACAAAGTTTGGAGCCAAGCTAAAAATTATTTTCCAACTGAAATTGCCCGTTGCTTAAACTTTGGCAATGAGAGAGAGCCTATCACGGTTAATACAAAATAAATAGAAACTCATAAAGTGCAGTAAGTGCTGCAAAACAGCCTCAAAGCGCTTTGTGCAAAAAACCGGACCAAATTACATCCTTGGCCCAGGATCGCAGCAACTGGAGGAAATTTGTGGTCGCCTGCTCCGCAGCCGAATGATGATGATGACAAAAAAAACAAGCAAGATTAAAAGAAAAAAGTCATTAGCAGAAAAATAGTAATAGAAGACTAACTTGGTAAATCTATTGTCCTCCGAACTATGTAAACAATAGAGAAGTAGTCTGGGTGTCTAATGCCGTTCATCGTCTCACTGTCTAATTGAGTTACAGGGCTAAAATTTCAAGAAAATCTACACTGGGGCCTCGATTTCACAAAGCACTGAGATTCATCATAAACTGAGTCGTCAGTATTACCATAGGCTTACTGATTTGTATTGTGACATCACACTTTGCTTTATAGCAGTTGATTTCATACTTCAGATCAATCTGAGTGCTTTGTAAAATCAATCATAGGTCTTGTAGCTCGGCACTTTCACTGGAGCAGACGCATTTTTTTTCTCCTCAAATATTTCTTTCTCTGTTTACTCTTAAGGAAGAGGTTTAGAAGCGACAATTTTATGTATTCATTCGTAAATCGTAGGTAGTTACAACATAAGTAAAAACACTAGACTGCAGGACTTGTTCGGTTGTGCGATTACTGCTAAAATTACTGGACTCTGGCCAAATTCTAGTGGGTATTTGGTTGTGGGGTTACTGGCCTAGTGCTAAAATTACTGGACTCTGGCCAGTGGTCCAGTGGGTATTATAAGTCCTGACAAGAGAAAGATAAAGTTTCCAATAATGTTTGTTATCACTGATGTTTTGTTATTGTTTAGGTCGTGGAGCAAGTCCGACAGGTTGGGTCACACAAGAAGGGAACTATGATGAATGGAAGTGCTGTAGCCGACCTCGTCGTTATTCTCAAAACATTGCCAACCAGTAAGTACACTCTGAATGTTCCCATTGGCGAAATGGCTTAGCAAAGATAAATGTTGCTCAGCAGAATGGGTTACCAGGCAAAACAGGATGTAATGTGCATCACTTGTGACTGGTTCTCTGCTTACCGTAATTTCCCGCGTATAAGTGGCTCGGCGTACAAGGCGCAGTACCCTCAAATTACCAAAATAATATTTAAGGGTTAACAGATAAGGTGCAACATATCCTTCACATTATACAAGCTCACCAAGTCCCATACTGCTGGAACATCAACACAGACAGGGGTCATTGTGATGGTATAGGCACACTTACTATAGCGCAAAGGGATCGTAATTTTTTAATCACGAAGACAAGTAAAACTTCACTTCTATTTTGTCATTATTTTTCCCATTTTTGTTATAAGACTTTTTCTAAAACCATAGCTTTACATTTTTTTTTTTTACACAACGAGCGCGCGCAGACACACGTTTTCCCAACGTTTCCCAATGAATGGGCTGCTAGTCTTTGCTATCTCGCTTTTTTGAATGCTACAATACATGCAAGAACCAACAACTGCAAGAGGGCGCTTTCTTAATATTGCTTTCACAATAAGAATGTAAGCCCTCTGTTGGCGAAAGCATTTCACAAGATAACATACAAAAATGACTGTCTAATAAAGACTAGTACCTGTCATGTGCTATAGCAGTGTACTGTGTGCAGCATTGATCGTCGCTCATTCGTGGCGGTATTATTATTGTGGGCAGCAGCATGGCCAGTGACTTTGTTCCTCGGTAAGGAAATGTGAACGGAGTAGGTTTTATTTGAAGAAAAATGTGACATGTAGAATTACCCTGGACGAAATAAAAGAACTATTTTGAATGTAAGATTTTACTTAGTAAACATCACAATGAACTCAATCGAAATCAGATAAGGCGCATCGGAAGATAAGACGCAGTGATTTTGTTTTACCTATGAAAGTCAGATAAGACGCATCTTATACGCAGGAAATAACGAATATGTTGCCTAGCAGATATTCTTGGTTGCCTTGAATTGTGTCATCGGTTCAATTGTTCCCAATGACCACCGTTGTGATGTGGACGTTAACCAATGTTAATTTGCTTAGCACAGAAAAATCTTGCTGAGCAGAAATAGTAACAATCCAAAACACCAGGTTATGTACATTGCTTGGGCTGGTTTCCTGCTTAATTTACAAGATTGTCTGCTTAACAGCTTAAAGGCAGGGTACACTTTTGGTAATTGTCAAAAACTAGCATCCTTACTTGATGTATCCCATCATAAGCATGAAATAACAAACCTGAACAAACTTGGGCTCAATTGGTCACCGAAGTTGCAAGAAAATAATGAAAGAAAAAAACCCACCTTTGTTGCATAGAATTGTGTGCTCTCTCAGATACTCTCTGAAGCCTTTCTCAGATTCAAAATTTGTGTGTGAAAACTAACCTCTTTCTCTAACACTACATTACTTCAAAGGGTGTCGTTTCTAACAATGTTTTATAGTATCAATTCAGTCTCTCCAGTGCTCTTTACCAAGTAAGTTTTTATGATCATTAACTTGTGGGATAACTACCAAAAGTACACCCTGCCTTTAATTTAGTTGGGCATTGTACACTGAACGTGTTCCTCGAGCTGTTCCTCGAGCTGTTCCTCAAGAATTCTACATTTTATGACCCATTTAGCATTCTATCACTTGGGATACCCTTTCAAGAATGTCATGCCTCTTCAATGATAACATTTTTTTAATAAGAAAAATATGAGTCATTTTATGTACGCAATAAATCAGTCGCTGAGCCATTCCGTATTTATTGAATCCGCATATCTGTACCCTGTTTTGAAACAGGAATTGAGATTTGAAGTTAGCACCACTACCTTTTCAAGTTGTCGAGCGACCTTTAAATTATGCTCTTGATTTACTTCTCCCAGGCGGTAATGGACCTAATTTCCAATTTATTGTTGAGAGGGAAGTCGGACATGTATTCATAGTTTTTGTTATGTTTTGGAAGAGTGCCCCAGTTCTAAATTCTATTAATGTATCTGATTTATATACATTTCGCTTTATTAGATACTAAAACCTTATAGGAAACAGACGCATGTGAAGAAGCAATGTTAAAAGGCATGGCAAACACATTATGGGCATTTTCTAAACCATGGCTTGGTCTTGGGCTGTGTGGGCCTGTTTGAAGCCTTGTATGGAAAGCACACATTTTCCAAATAACTGACGGAGCCTAAGCACAAGCCCAAACCTTGGTTTTGAAAAGGCTCTATGCTAAACATTCTTCTTAAGTTACAAGTGTGACAGTCACTGTTGAGTGTTGCCTTAAATTGGTATATTTGCCTACTCTACTCTAATAGACTGAGCCTGACTTATTGCATTTTCCAATCACAACCGTGAACAAGTGCCCGTAAGTCCATCAAAAACTCTACAGCTTAAAGTCTGATTACAAAATGTAAAACCAGTTTTGATTGCTGACTCTTTGTGTGTGTCGCGGGGCAAAGCAAGACGCATGTGTCCTACAAGTTACCCACACAGGGTTTGTTGATAGA
Organism: Leptasterias polaris; assembly: GCA_037783415.1. Lineage (NCBI taxonomy): Eukaryota > Metazoa > Echinodermata > Asteroidea > Forcipulatida > Asteriidae > Leptasterias > Leptasterias polaris. The sequence continues at coordinate 742,709 of JAZGTN010000122.1, forward strand.
AAGTTCCCATGGTGGGTGGGGCGTATTGGTTCGGGCCAAATTGAGGTGAGTGTCCTTCTAAGATAAGACTTGAGAGATCCGAGACTTTGATGATGTACATGAGGGTAGAAAATTGTATTTGCTAGACAACGTAACACAATTTACATGCACCTTCATACTCTATGTTGTATCTCCCACTTGACTTGCCCCTGATTGATATTTGAACTTTAAGCCCCTTAGTCGTGCAGCAGCATCTAACGAGGAAACCTGTTTGTATCGTTTTCCACTTCCTCCAATAAAAATAAATAAATTAGAATTTATGTACATACCAAAGAGTTTACCTTTCTTATAAGAACACCTGCACATGAATACATTACACTCTACCTTAATTTATTTGAAGCATCTTGAGTCATTGCTCTTTGGTTCATGCCACCTGTAGATGTCTTAAGGTCCTCTCCGCTAGGAAATAGATCGATCCATTAAGCCCCGCCTCCTTACGAGTTGACCAATCACAGCCGCGAAACCCGATCACAATTAGTGCAAAGATCACCAAACGGCTCAAATGGTGATCAGATTTCGCGGTTGTGATTGGTCAATGAGAAATGGGCGTGGCTTAATGGATCGGTGTATTCCAGTCGTGTAAAAGCTATCGTTGTTAAATAATAATAACCAAGGACCGACCCCTTAGTTATGTTAAACAGAGATTCATTCCTCCTTCAAAAAAATTGCAACCATGTTAAAATAACCATGACGCGTAGTGTGAAACGATTACCGTGCCATCACCAAGAACCCTTGGTGATATCATTATTGTCATGCACGTGTCACTAGTAGAAGAAAGTGTTCAGTGAATAAACAAACATGACCTTTAAATCCTCCCCCCCCCCCAAAAAAAAAAAAAAAGAGCCAAAGGACATTGGTAAATTTTTGTTTAAAAAAAGTCATTGGAAAGCTTGTTGAATAATCGCAATAGAACTAAGTGATAGACAACAGGCACCCATTAATGGGGACCTTTGTTACCGGTGCTCGTGTGAAAGGGCCTTTAGTTGTACTTTTGTTGGCTAGAATTGTCCCAACCATACACTGAGATCTCCTGCCTGTATTCTTTGTGTACACACTGTAGGAACAGCTGAATTTTCAATTGTCAAACTCTGCATTGAAAGTAGGGTCATACTTTGGTATTATGACCCGGAAAAAGAAATGTGCAAATTCCGCCCGAAAGGGTAGTATTATGCATCATGGGAAGTTATTTTTTCTGAAATGCCCCTAAAAGTACATTAATCTGCCTAGTGCAGAAAAATCTTTCTTAGCTTTTTGGGGGGGCTTAGCACATTAGATTGTTTAGGAAATTTAATAATCTGATGAAATTCGGTCATGGCAACAAATTATATACAGAGTGCAGGTGTTTGGATGTGGAGTTGCCACAGCTTGGAGTATTTGGTGAATTTACATAGGACAGCTCTTGGCTCAAAAACACCAAGGGAGTTAGAATTTAGTGATGAAGAAAGGAAAGTTTATGAATATTCATTACCTCTGTAGAAGGAAGGAAGTTCTGTCCCTCTGAATATCTTGTTTGCTGGACAGGTTTGTCTGGGCTGTTCCAAGGTATACGTCTCCCAAGATACTTTTTTTCTTCTTTATGCATGTCTGGTGCTTAGTTTTTGAAAAGGCAATGGCACTAAGGCGTTTTCTCCTTGGTAAAAGGCACCTCTATGAGGATATTGTAAATTTCTATTGGAACATTTCCAGGGGCACCAAGTCAATGACCAGGGGGCAACGGAGGCAATTGCTTCCATTTCTTCCGTGAGGTATCAAGCCTGTTGTTGAAACCAATATCATAGTATCCAATTAAATGTGTCCCTTACAGGATTGGCAGTCCCCCATGCGTAACTCACTAGAAATTCTTCACTAGCTCTAGTTATTACATGTTGCTGTAGTTATTACACAGGAGCTGTAAAAATGTTTTCATAGCTCCGTGGTTATTAGCTTCCACCACCCTTTCAAGGCAGCTTCTTGACTTTTTTGTGGAAAGTCCCTTGGAGGTTTTATTGATACAAGAAGTCCCCAGTCTAGACTGAGTAGAAACAAAGAAAAGAGGGTTAGTGTGCTCTTGTGTTGCAAAGAAGAGTTAGGCTTTCAAAGTGAGGCTTGGTAATAGAGAAAAAAAAGGAATAGACCAGATGAAGGTTGTTTATCATCATTGCTATACATTTTCCATTGTCTTCTTTGAACCGGGTTTGTAATGTGACGTCACAGTGCTGTTTTGATTTCTAGGGGCTTTTTGTGGAACTCTGCATTTTTACCGAGTTTGATATTGATCAAAACATTTTGTTTTTTTACATTATCAAATAACAAACTACAAGGGAAACTGACTGGGTAAATTTTTAATGTTTTTTTAACATTATGACATCATTTTCATTGAGCTTTACTCAATTATATGTAATCATACTTGTTTACCTTTGTATAACCAAAGAACAATTGTGTTAATTTCGTTAAATTTGATCTTTAAAAAAACTTTCCCATAACGTTTCTCTTCAGTGGCTACTAATATTGAAAATGACGGTCCATTTCTGTACCATCTGTCTTCACAACATCCCCAATTAATTCCTCAAAAAGATATATTTCACATTCAGCTTCAAAATTGAAAATTTGTTCACACACCATGTGAAGTTGATGATGCATGTTCACTAGTTGATCTTGAATTTTCTTAATTGCGGACAGATCTGGTAAATAAGGGAGGTGTTTCATTTATACCACCTCATTGAGAATGAATGACTTTATTGTGATCACTGTGCACTGGGTGTTTTTTAGATTAGGGTTACAAAGATAATTGTTAGCAAGGAGTTTCTTTTTTTAATGTTAGTTTAAAGGGAGGGTACACCTTTGGTAATTACTCCGAAAATTACTCGGTAAAGAGCACTGGAGAGCTGTTGATAGTATACAATATTGTTGGAAACGACTCTCTTTGAAGTAATGTAGTTTTAGAGAAAGAGTAATTTTTCACAAAAAACCTTTTAATCTGAGAAATCCTGAAGCCTTTCTCAGGCATCTGAAAACACACAATTCCATGCAACAAGGGTGTTTTTTTTCTTTCACTGTTTTTTCACAACTATGACCGATTGGGCTTGAATTTTCACAGGTTTGTTATTTTACACATATGTTGGGATACACCAAGTGAGGACACTGGTCTTTGTCAATTGCCAAAAGTATACACTTCCTTTAATTAAAAAACGATATGCATAGAAAAATTATGTAATTTGTTCTGAAAAGTGAATGAGACCTTTAACATGTTTTCCCTTGGATACTTATTTGATTACAGTTGGGCACAAACCGTGTGACTTATATTGATTTTGCATGTCTTTTTGGAGACGTTTTAATTAACGATGTGGTTGCTCTATTAAACATGTTAAAGGCATTAAACAGGATGGGTAAGGATGAAAAACACTGATTAGTTTTAGTCTGAAAGCCTACTGATTAGTTTTAGTCTGAAAGCCTACTGATTAGTTTTAGTCTGAAAGTCTACTGATTAGTTTTAGTCTACTGATTATGAAGTTCATACTAGAACTATTTTTTCTGTTCTCTCTGAAATGAAGTCATGTTAAGAGAAAACTGATTCTGACAACTTATAAGAAAAAATTAAGAAAAAATGCAGCAGTTGATTTCGGTTGTTACAACCAAAATTAAGGACAATGTGCATGGTTTATCACAATTTTCTCCTAACTCACACAAGGGATTAAGCCCAAATGGTTTATCACACAAAGCATTAACACTGTGACTATTTTGTCAGCTCCACCAATGAATCCCATATAAAAACTTTAACAATTTTCGGTCATTTAAAAACAGTTTTTACTAGGATTTAAAGGTATTATACAGGATTGGCAGAGCTGACAAAATAATCACAGACAGTGTTCATGTTTTGTGTAATCAACCACATACACGAAATAACAAACCTGTGAAAATTTGAGCTCAATTGGTCATCGAGGTCACGAGAAAATAGTGAAAAGAGACCTTATGTGTTTTCTGTTTTTCAAACATCGAGGTTATTATCGCGCGCGATAAAAACTATTGTTTTACTCATTTCTCAGAAACGATAGCATTTTAGGCAGAAATATTTTAAGGAACCCTTTCTACCATTACTTACTTTAAATCATGTAAGTTATGTGTGAATCTGTGAACATTTGTGTTTTTCGATCTTACCAATAGTGTACAGGGCCTTTAAACTTATTGAAAGATTAGTATTTACCATATATCGTTACTATATATCGTTACTTTTACAAAATATCAGTTGTTTTCCCACACTTTGTTCCAGTGAAGGTTGTGGTGTTTTGATGTTTGTCAGTTGAGCATACACCTGTGTGACTTAAATTGATTAGTTTAATAATTTCGTGCAACATGCTTTGTTGATGATGGAATGTGCGCATCTTACCATAGTACATGTATTTAGAATTAACACTTGACTGGTCTCGTCTAGGGTAAGGTATCGTGGCAGATTCTCTTGGGGGAACAAGTTGTTTACTCGTTGTCTTAAGCCCCATAAAATAACTTTAGAAGGCACACTTTATGAGATTGTTCTGAGTGAAATCGACCATTCTAGGCTGTGCCTTAAAGGGATTTGTCAAATGTGTAGATTTTAATAGAAGACACTGTGACGTATGTAGCAAATGAGTGACACACAAACACTGCCATGTGATTTTTTTCCTGATCTCAGGATTTTCTCAAAATATCCTTGAGCCTTCAAATTCTCTTGACAAAGTAATTAGCAGTCACCGAAGAGAGAAAGAAATAGTCCACATTTTGTCAGAATCTGTAGTTTTGTGTTCCTGGTGATGCTTAGTATACCTTTCGAATTGTAACATCTGTGAGGTTCTGGGGTCTAGAATAAGGTCGAAGATCCAGGTCACAGTGGTGAGTTAACAGCCATGCTTTCCAGCCATGGTTTTCCTTGGGGAGAGAAAACATGGTAATCTTTTAGAGGTGAAAAGGTCAAAGGTCTAGGTCACGTTGGTTTGTTCAAATCAGCAGATCAATATGTCAAGGTCACAGTGCTCAGGTGTAGGAACATGGTTTGGTGATGTCTTTGGTTGGCTAGAATGTATAAGGGCGGTGGGGTTTCAACATCATCACTGTTATTTTTGTAAATCTACGCTATATTGTCATCATATGGACGAAAATGTTAGTTTAAAAGTGGTTTTAATCCCTTACACATTTATGAAAAAATGCCATTTGACACAGTTCACCAAAAAGAATTCAGGCTTGAGCTTTAAAAAAAAGTAGCCTACCGGGCTAGTTAAGTGTGCAATTTATTTGCATTGAGGAAGTATCATTTGCCCAAATTTCAAAAATGTAATTGTCAAAACTATCTTTCTGATGTACTAATAGTAGAAATCTGAATCAATTTATTAGTCAAATTAAATTACATAGAGGAACTCATCTTCCTTTGTGCCATGTAACATAACTTTCTCAAAGATGATAAGAGCAAGACACTGTTTAAAAACCTAGTCTTCTTTCCCTTTGCACACGGTGAAGTTATCGGTAGAAATTACTTTGTGTGACAGGAATTTAACTGTCGTCTGAGAATGTTGCAGTGATCTTTTTCAACTGCTTGGGTGCTTCATTGCACTTGTGTACCCATACAGTTGTTATAGCACAGGCTCTTAGATTCTCTAAAGACTTCAGAGTCATAGTGTTAGCCAGAGGGGTGTCTGGGTGTCTTTTGGACACCCTGTTTTAAATTTGGACACCCTGTTTCATCTGTCATTTACATGTAAATGTATTGTAAGTGAACAATTTGGACACCCAGTTTTTAAATTTCCAGCAGATTTGGACACCCTTTTACCAAATCCTGGCTAAAACCTTGTTCAGAGTTGAGTTAAGAATTCAGATACACATTTATTTCCATACTTCTATGAAATTATGGAGTAAATCAAAATTAACAAAAGTAGTAACAAGCAGGATAAATGTAAGAAATGGAGTATGGGGCTGTTTTGAGATGCAGAAGCTTGGAGAAAACAGCCAGACATACAAGCTCACAAACAAAAATATCGACCAGTCAGACACACAAACAAAAGGACAGACAACATTGGACATCAAAAATAGCTACACTGACACAAGACACATACTATAGATCATAGATAATACAACAAGTCCATAATAAGCGAAAAGACGGCAGAACAGCAAAACAAGTAAGAGGGATTCAGAGGTGAGTGTGATCGAATTACTTAGACTTCACCCAGACACTTCAAAAATCAGCTACTTTCTTAGCAAAACCTGATAGTTCTCAGCATAGTTTAACCCCCGGGCACCATTAAACGAGAGAAGTCTTAGTGATCACAAGTATTTTGACTACGAATCAGTAGATATTTTGCAAGGCAGATTAGACTGCTAGACATGACAGATGGAGGTTTTCCCAACGAATATCGATGCTTTTCGACTGAATGCAAACAAAAAAGTACACCAGATTGGAAGAAATATGTCTAAAAGTTCAACGTTATTACTTCAGCAATCACCGATTCAAGTCTCATCAATGAGGCAATTATTCAAATAGAAACTTGCAAAAGGTTTTTCTTGGGGGTTGAAGTGAAGTGGGTTCGAATGACAAAAAAGGTGAAAAATGCAGTTGGATTCAATTCGTTCGCTTATATTGTAGTGCTGGTTAAATTGAAATAATGTGATGGTCGATGGAAACTATAACTTGGTGGGGTCCCCAGCGGGCCATTGTCTGGTTGATATTGTGTCGGATAATATTCAGAAGAGATGCTTCTGGCTCCATGTGAGGGTTTTTCATCCAAGACCTGTACTTTTCACATTTTTTATGGAGCGGGAACATAAACCATGAGACTACCGTATGTATTTACTCTCAGTTTACCCATTATTGGCTCAAAGGGCAGTCATATGTGGTTATTGAGCCGAAGGGTAACCCCTTCTGCTCTGTACAACAAAAGGATACAGGCTCTTAAATCACATTATAATTGTTGTCTTTTGTACAATACAATACCACAGATGAAGTCCTGGACTTCAATGGGAGTTCATTACCCTTTGTCACCATGATTTTTGGCTTTTGTTACCCCCCCCCCCCCCTTTGACAAATATTTCACAGACTGTTTATGGTTCACTGAGAATGATTTCTGTTTTTTCTCCGCAGCCGAGGCAGTGACTAAGCTTGGTAATAAGGTGGTGGAAGGTGTGAAGGAAACTGAGCCCAATGAGGTCCTGACGATGCTGGCCAATGAGGCAGGGTGTGAGATTAGCAGCTCAGATGCTACCGTCAAGATCATGGTAACGACCATCCCACCAAATCTCAAGAAAATCGACCCTACTATTCACTGTAAGTGAAAATATACAGTTGAGCTCGGAATTAAACATAAAGCTAGAAAGCACTCGATAGAGTGCGTCAGTGGGAAAACCAGACCATTAACTTGGGGAGGGGGCGGGGGCATGCATGGGCAACGACTTTTGGGGGGGGCTTTTAATGTATTGAACCATTCATTTGTGCATTTTTTTTGATCTGATTTTTTATAATTGTTTATATTATTTATTATTATAATTTCTTTTTTTGGGGGGCAAGAGTTCTGAAGAGGGTGAAAAGGGGGGGGGGCGGGTTCCCCTGCCCCCCTCTGGTAATCTGGTAAGAGACCAAAGTAATTGACTTCACTGTTATTGAATGCACATGATGGCGATCGTGTGTTTCGCTGTGTCATTTGACTTTCAAAGAAAAGAAACATAACTTTCAAAAATTTTCCTGGCTCTAAAAACAGGTCCTTATTCTACCCATCAAGCTGTCGATTGATCATTAACCTGATTAGTCTTCTCATAAAAAGCCATCCTGAAGTTTTTCAGATATCCTGCTTCCAGACAGACTGACAGACAGACAGACAAAATAAGAAACTCCTTAATAAGGTTAAGAAATAATCTCTTTGGCAGAGGTGAAAAATCCGAACCCTACATTTACCATACAATTTATCTACCTCTGACCTTGGGTTGTCAAGTATTGATCTGAAAGTTATGGCTCTTCATCCATCATTCTAAAACAAGTTATGGCTCTTCATCCAACATTCTAAAACAAGTTATGGCTCTTCATCCATCATTCTAAAACAAGTTATGGCTCTTCATCCAACATTCTAAAACAAGTTATGGCTCTTCATCCATCATTCTAAAACAAGTTATGGCTCTTCATCCAACATTCTAAAACAAGTTATGGCTCTTCATCCAACATTCTAAAACAAGTTATGGCTCTTCATCCATCATTCTAAAACAAGTTCATTGGGTGGACCTTGAGGTATTTGTCAGCTTTTAAAAATCTCTTTATGTTTTTCTCCTGTGATTGATTTTGTTGCTGTACAGTGCCCATGAAAGTTATGAAGGGTTCTCTAGCTGCTGTGAGACATGCTCGATGGTTTGAAGAAAATGCCCAGCATTCTAGGTAAGAAAAAACCAAAGTAAATGCAGTTGCCTGTAGCCAAATAACCCAATGTTTACATTGTATTCCAATGATCAGAGATGTGATTTCTCTGTTTTTTCCCGGAAATCCGTTTTTTGCCCTCCCCCTCCCATTTTTTTTTGAATTTATTTGTTATTTGTTTTAAACTTAAGATCAAATTCATAGAAAATTAAGATAAAACCATACAGATTGCTCCCTCAGATTGCAGAGTAGGGCTTTCAAAACCAAATATAAATGTATATTAGTGGGCTACGCGCTCGCAAGCTTTCGAGGCTTGCAAGCTTTCGCGCTTTGCGCTCACAGTTCAGGTTTGTTTCAACAGCATATCACATCCCTGAATGATGAAATGCTCAGGGAGAATTCAAAGGAGAGGCCACATTAGTTATAAATCAACAAAGCAGAGAAGGTATTTTAACTCCTCTGAGAGGTGCAAAACTCAATTAACAGTTCATCATTATTATAATAATAATAATGCAATTGATAGTGCGCCAATTCCAGGCAAGACTGTTCAATGGCGCATGACAATGTACAATAGAAAAATAGGTAAAACTACTGAAAATTACAATACACTGTAGAAGATTAAAAATACAGCAAAAAGATATTTACCGGAGCATATTTCCAGCATTAAACATACAATTATTTGTGCTGTCCGTGTCATAGTAACAGACATGATATTCTTCATACTTTAGTCTGATTTCCGTTTCTTTTGTTTTGTCTTTTGAAAAATCTGAAAAATTGTGATTAAATAGCCTGAGAAGTGTGTTAAAGTCAACATTACTTTTTTCCCAAGGACCAAACGTCATGATTGTAGTAAACAGCGCCCTCTGCTGCTCAAATATGTTCATGAAAAGTGTTCAATTCAAGTCAACATGACATTTTTATTTTCATATAAAATCATGAATATTACATCAAAGAATGAAATAACAAAATGTTAAGAATCACACTGAAAATACAGTAACACAGATTACTAAATCTAAAGGGATGATTGGTGACCGTTAAAGGTAAAGAATTACAGCTTAAATATGAGAGAAATTACAAATAGGTATAATTTGTCAAAGTTTTGCTTGGTCCAGTTTACTTTGCAGGCCTTGCACTTGGGCTTTTTAAAAAGTAGCCTACTGGGCTAGTAAACTGTGCATTTTACTTTCCCCCTTGGAAGTTTTATATGCCAAAATTTCAAAGGCTTAGTGTCAAAACTATCTCTCTGATGTATTAATGGTAGAAATCACAACCAGTTTATTGGTCAATTGAAATTACATGCACTCACACAAAAATGTGTTAACAATTTAGTCACATTTGAAAAGGGAGTATAAATATGATTATTATAAACAAGTAGATTGGACAGTTTTTTAGCAGCCCACAGGGCAAGTTGAGAAGTGGCGTTTACTAGCCAACAGCAATTTTTACCAGACAATGTACGCCAGGATAGTGTTAAGGGCAAGCCCTGTATTGACTTACATTATGTTTTTGTAATACAAATAAATTGTACGTACTTCATAAGAAAATTATTCCAAATCTGTCACTGGAAACTGGAATTTTACTATAAATCTGTTGGTTTTGATAAATATCTGACAGAGCCGTTCGGAGTGGTTGTAATATTTTAGCTGATTTAGGGGATATGAGGCAAATTTTTGGTTGAAGAAAAATAATTTGGCTAGATCGTGACTTGAACCTTCAATCTCCGGATTAACGTGCTGGTGCTCTACCAACTGAACTATCTAGCCACAATGTTGGCGGTCTCCCTCTTTTCTCTCCATCTTTGTTCGGGGTTACCAGTTAAAAAGCCATGCAACCTGTAACTGCCGTACAGCCAGGGTTTTTACGATACAACCTGAAGTTTTACGATACAACCTGGGAAGCGGCAGCAGAGGGATCACCTTTATGGGAATGCAATTTAGTTTTTCAAACATCAAGTAATAAACCACAAGGGAAGCGGACGTGGTAAATTTATACGAATATGAGGCTGTAAACTATAATCCAATAGTCTGCTTGGTAGTAGCGGGTGTTTCTTACCATTGTATACAGTGGGTTGAGCTAATAAACAGATATCAACTTAAAATACATTGAAAAGCACTTGGACTGATAAAAAAAAATAGCTGTAAAACATGGGTGTTAATGCTTGAAGAGTTATGTTCCATAACAAAGTAAAAGACTTTGATTAGCTTTTTTTAAAACAACACAATATAGCAGTGTCAGAATTCCAAATTAGTTCATCATCGACTTGTGTATCAGAGCAATTCAATTCGTGAACTTATTAAACATTCATTATTTATCACACACAACAGGTTCAGTGAATTTTTATGGAGATTGAAAATGATTCCTTTATGTTTTTTATTGTGGATAAGGAAGCAATTGGTCGCTTTTATTCCAGTAGACAAATTTGTTGATTTAAATTCTTTAAGAAATGTTGTAAGATGCAAGGCATTGCGAGGTAGGCCCAACTTAATAAGCCTGTTGAGCAACAAATCTTGTGTAGCAATTTGTATCGCTAATCAAAAAGGTTTGTAGGGCACCATTCATAACAACATAAGTTAAATGGGATTTTGGGTGGTAACCTGTTTTTAGTGAACCATCATTATGAAACTTGGTCCTGGATATCAGTATGGATAGTTTTACTGAGTGAATGTAGTCTTGATAAGAACCCAAATAGCAGTAGAGAAATACATTTGCAGTAGAAGTTCTGTCAGAACTAAACTTGGGGAATTCGTAGCAGAACTAACTTCTACTACCTGGCAGTAGATCAAGATAGATGCTTTACATTTATACCGTGCTTAATACTACATTTCTAAGCGCTAAGAACTAAAAGAATAAGTCCAAGAATAAGTCCTACTTCCCAAAAGGGTTTCTTAGAAAAAAAATAGCAGAGAAACTTTTTTCAGATTAGAACTGGATGAGTTCTTATTACAACTAAATTCTATTTTCCGGCAGTAAATAAATATCAGGACAACTTCTTTCAAAGCTGTAAACTGGATGAATTCTTATCAAAACTAAGTTCTACAACCTGGCATTAGATAAATACCTTGACAAGCTCTTTCAGGACTAAACTGGGCGAGTTCTTATCAGAACTAAGTTCTACTACCTGGCAGTAGATAAATAGGACAATTTTGTTCAGAACTGAATTCCAACCAGCAAAAGAAGATAATACCACATGGTGTTATTGTAATCCAAGCCTTGTTATTGTTTGCCATAATCCCTATTATTAATATTATTAAAGCTATGTTATTCTAAACTTGTCGTAACCTGCGATGTCTTTCAAGGAATCACAAACACTTTGGGAATACGGACATGTTTGTTTGATATCACATCACCATCATTAAGTGGGGCATGGTGTTCGCAAAATAGTAAAAAACCTTGATACTTGACTCTGTTCTTTGGTCGTTTTTGCATGATCACAGATTTCCTGATTTATGTTAAGATTTCCTATTTAATAGACTGACACTTCAAATTCCAGCTCTTTGATATTCAATATTGCGTGTTATATTAATCCTCGTTTTGTAGTGTGTATTGTTCTCAATCCGAGAAAATTACATCATCATATCGTCTTATTGAATGGTCCTTGCCTTTGTAAAAACAACTTGAAGTGTCTGAAACTGGGGCAAGTTTACGTTTCATATTTGACAGATCATGGGGATCAGAGCACTGTAACTGAAGTACAGAAGTACTTGACAATTTAATTAAGTTCAGCTATGATTTACAGAGCATGGACAGGTTTTCTGATCCGCCAATCCATATCAGGTGGTAGCCAATAATGGAGTAACACCATGCAACTGGGTTTATGGACATTGACGGCAAAGGTTGCAGCAGTTAATTTGCTCATAAAGCAGTTAAGAAATGTGGACAAATAAATGAAGAGGCAGGCACCCATCACTTTTCCCAACTGTCTGCGGTTGATTACTAGACTTGGGCTTGTTTATTATATAAACCAAGTACCATGCTGTGTTGATAATATTTACCTTTTCATTAGCTCATTGATTATTTTAAGGAAATTGTTAAACTGTTAATTGCATTGTTGTTTGTTTAAGCTGATAAGAAGAGGTCAGTTGAACTTCAAGTTGATCAACACACGTCATAGCTGATTAACCCCTCAAAACAACACAGCTGGTTTCCAGGTGTACAGTAGCCATGTGGAGAGTCAATCGCATACAGTACACACTCAGTGCCCCTCATTCAAAATTTAATCAAGGAATTTTTGTTTTCTTTCAAAAGCAAGTGTATTGGTTATGAGTTGTCCTGAGAAAATTGCACAATTTACACATTTTCTATTGAATCCATTGAAAGTGAACTCTGCACAAAGTTGGGAACCTTTCAGTGCAACTATTTGGGATCATTGGAATTTCCCGTCAAACTTCTGCCAGGACTTTAATCTCTGACAGAGATGAAAGATGCAGTCTGCATTTACAAATAGGCATTGGCTTCTCTGATTTGTCGGATGTCCGACGATATCGATGCATACAAATCTGATGAATGTAAAATGTATGTTAAGTGCCTGACCAACTGCTTGTTTGCCTTTTTGTGTATACAGCATCAAGGTACTTATCCGAGTCCTGAAGTACATGAGGATGCGATTCGATGGACTTGAACCACTCAATCCTTGGATCATTGACCTACTTGTAAGTGAACTTAAAGATCTGTACTCAGTCTCTCTCTCTCTATCTCTCTCATGGGTATTGGCTTTCTATAGGGTGGCATAGGAATGGGACAGAGAAATTGCATTGAACTGTCGATAATGAATCGATCCTGATTTTCTTTCACAACCATCTGTGTAGACCAAAGTACTAGTGACGTTACAAAAGAGCTGTGCAGCCTGTAATGGCTCGATTTCACAAAGAGCTAAGATTGGTCTTGACTTCAAATCAGTCTTAATTGCTAAGCAGAATGCTGTCACAATACAAATCACTATGGTAATAATGGCAACTCATCTTACACATGTCTCAAGGTCGATCTGAAGGCCATGTAACAAAGGGCAATATTCAGGCAACCAGTTTCAGGCAATCTCCGATGAGAAAATTCATTCGCATTTTGGTTTTTCTTATTATTGAAAAGTGAAGTTACAGCTTAAAGAATGTCTGTTGTGATGCGAAGTGTACTTTTTGCAAACAATGCAGAACTCTTCTAAGGCAATCAAAGAGGTCAACATCCAGTTCCCGCATTCTTAAAGAAAGTGTACTTTTTGCAAACAATGCAAGTGGCTGCCTCCCAGTTGCCTGTAAAAATTGCCCTGTGTGACATGGCCTTTAGTGGGGTTCTTAGAAAAAAACAGCAGATTAAGTTCTTTCAAAACTAAACTGGATGAATTCTTATCAAAACTAAATTCTACTATCCGGCAGTAGATAAACACCAGGACAACTTCTTTAAGAACTTCCAACCAGCATGGCCTTTAGTGTATTGTGATATGGAGCCCTGGACTTCCTGCAGGCACAGTTTGTACACAGCTCAATGGAAGGAACACAACAGTATCTATACATTTTATGGACATTGCAGTGTACAATTTTTTACACCATTATTTTCATTTGTAGAAAGGGGACATCTATTTGTTTTGTTCGAAAATTAAAAATGAATAGAAGCTATGATATAAAAGGTAAAAACTATCTTGCCTGCAAGGAAATGCTATGGAATGTACTAGGTCACTGTCATTGTTAACAAGGTGACAGGGTGTATAGGAAAGTGTGCCCAAACTTCACTTTCAAATTTATGTCCAAGAAATAAATCGCATACCACTTGAATGGCAATGCTTCCTAACGATCTACGGTAGATTCTTTAAGAATGCGGGAACTGGATGTTGACCTCTTTGATTGCCTTAGAAGAGTTCGATTGCTGCCATCAAGAACAGAAGAGCAACACTAGCCAGGGGCTAATGTGTGTAAAGCAACATGCGAACACCTTCCACACCGGTGACGATGGTGTTACTCGGGGGTACAATTTAATGTCCTAAAATTCTTCACATTTTGTTGAAACAGCTGTGAAGAGACGAAGCCCAAAGCATTCAGAGTTTATTGCCACTGTACTTGAACATACATTGTACTTCCTAGTGCACTGCGTCTGTGCTAAAGGGTTTCTATTTTGTGGTGATTTTCAACTATTTCTTAAATGTGGGAAATTTATACTAGTCCTCCATTTTTATGGTGGAGTCATGTAGGAGATCCACTAATTGCTGTTAATCGGGTGAAAAATGTGGCGTTTACAAAACTTAGGGGCCATTGAAACTAATTAATGGCTACCAACTTGACATGTAGATTTTTTTTCGGTATTGTGGGTGGATGGGTAAATAAAAATAACTTGCAATCGAAATTCAGTTTTCAATTCAAATAATAGAACTGTCAGTACAGCTCAATCGTTAACAGGCAACCTTGTTTTGATAGCTTAGCTGACGTCCACACCCAATGGGAAACGGCGTGGATTTTCTCTTCTGTTTCAACAATAATAGTGCATGCTGGAAGCCAGGAAAAGCCATTGAAATATCCTGTGCTGGGAACGCATTTGTTTGAAAAATTCTACTTGATTTGAGGCATTACTTCGTTCTTCAGTGTATAGGGTTTATTAAACAGCCAGTAAATATTTAAACATTTTTAAATATTGATTACACGGAATGGCCTCTTAGTTCTTGCTCTTTGGCTGGTTTCTGTCTTTAAAAATTCAGAGATTGTATTTGGAATGTGGTGTGTACAAGCCCCCTAATACATCAAAATAACAAGTAGTAAATTTTATGAATTTCTCGGGAAAATACAAAGATCAAATAATAAACCACAAGGGAAACTGACTGGGTAAATTTTAAATGATTATGGGTTGAACAAGGAAAAATTGACTAGAGCGGGATTTGAACCAACGACCTCCGGATTGACGTGCCGGCGCTCTACCAACTGAGCTATCTAGCCCTATGATGGCGGTCTCCCTATTTTGTCAATATCCTTGTTCGGTGGGTGCCAGTCAGAAGCCATTCAACCGTAAACTGCCGTGTAGCCAAGGATCACACCCAAGTATACGATACAACCTGGGAAGCGGCAGCCAGGGGATCACCATAAGGGGATGCGACTTTTTATATCAGATATCAAATAATAAACCACAAGGGATACTGACTGGGTAAATTTTAAATGATTTTGGGTTGAACAAGGAAAAATTGACTAGAGCGGGATTTGAACCAACGACCTCCGGAAAATACAAAGAATAAGAACTAAAACAAAGTGGTTAAAGGTTGAAAAATGAACATAGTACATGAGTGAAAAACCAAATGTGCACAACAAGTAAGTAAAACTCGCCCCCGAAACCATTAGAAATATAATCAAGCTGCAGGAGTGTGTTCTGTTGTGTGTACAGTCAACTCTCGCTATATCAAGATTGCTGGGACTCGTCATATCAGCTTTTTATTACAGGAATGTTGTTATAAGAAGACACAAGACAAAGAAACACTGATCAGGAATGAGATCCGCACCTTCAGAATATACTTTTTATAATGTTGCTCTTTATAAGGAGACTTGACTTTATTATGGTGTAGCACAATGTCTGTCTTAATGCAATGTCACATGAGGCAAGTTTTAAAGGCAACTTGGAGGCAACCAACTGCACTGTAAGCAGAGAGGAGCACTTTGGCAGTACCAAAGACATTTTCAAGTCTGTTTTGTCTTACCATCACCAAGAAAATGATGTTTACATTATGAAACGAGAATGGGTTTTCTTCTTGAAAGTTTCTTTGAAAAAAAAAGAGAAAAAAAAAGGTAAATTTAAAATGAGAGAAATCGAAGTTTAGGCTGACCTTCAATATTCATCAAGCCAAGTCTGACGAAGCAGAACAATATCAGCCAATCTGAGTCCTACCAGCTTATCAATTTGCGGCTTGCTTTTCATCAATAATTTATCAAGTAATTGCCTTCTATTCAAGCTGCTGATTTTGTCTAATCAGGTATTTTGCCCTCTCTAGCCGGTGGATTAATCTTACCGAGATTGCTGCTTTTGTTATGTGGTCCACAGAGGACACTGCACTTGCGGCATGCTCTCTCCCGATGAAATAATTTGGACAAATATGGCTTTGTTCACAATTATTGTATAGAAACCGGCGCTGAGCAAGGGGAAGACTTGGATTTCATTCATACATTAATCATTTTGCTGTGGTTGAGAATTTACATGGCTTGATGTTATAAATGAGATTGTTTGACTAAACTGTCCTTACGCCAGATGCACGGAAGTCCTGCATAAAATAAAGACTGAGTTAGCCCAACTTCATTAATGTTTAATTTTGAATAAATTATCGCACAGCATGAAGGTGTATAATGTCATTCCTTTATCAGCTGGACACAGTTCAGAAACTTGCTCCAATCACCTTGACAAAGGTAACTCTGTGTCAGTGCTTGCTGGTGTACTTTCTCCTGCACAAATCCAGTTTCCCTGCTTCTGTTTGAATAACAACTTGTCAATACCATCTTGTACACTGTCTGTGCACTGGTAGCTGTTTTTTCCAAACCGAACAAAACAGGCGGAAAACTATGTATAATAGCCCAAGCATTGGATATCCAGCCTTTACTATATATATATCCGAAGCAAAAAATATATATATACGTTTGTCTCAGATTGTTGTACAATTATATATCACGATTGTGTGGCTGGATTGTCAAGTTATTTTAGGGATTTCTCGCCAGGGCAGCTGTGGAGAAGGCTGATGACGTGGGCGGCCGTTTAGAGGGAATATCAGTGTTTAAATAGATCTACTTATTATCTAAATAGTTATTTACTTGGGGGCATTGTCAATAATTCATAAATATGTTAAACCTGATAAGTAACTCTCGGGTATCGGTTTTAGAGCTCAAGGTTTTTTTCCCGAGAAATCCACAAGACAGATGTGCTTAATAAAAAAATAACTGGACCCCAAAATTTGTTGCAAGACCAGAATCAAAATGAGAAATATAAGCTACTTAAAAGTTATAGACTGTTTTTATTTAAACAAGTACTAATAAAAAATAAGAGAAAAAGTTATCTCATTCGTATTATGGGTAATACATGTACTTCAATATTCAACAGAATTGAAAAATATTTATCAGGCTCAACTTAAAGTCAACATTTGATCATATTTTGTTTACATTGAACATGCACATTGGGGTATCATTTAAAACAACACATGAACATATTTTTGTTCAAATCACTGGACTTGTTTGGTTGTGAGTTTACTGGCCTAAAGATAAAATCAATGGCGTCGGGCGTGTGGTCCACTGTAAATTTGGAGCCCTGATTTTGTTAAGCATGCTCAATATAATGGTATTAAAGAATAAAAGCACTGATTACAAAAAGCCTAACCCCTTTCCTCAAAGATAGTAATATTAAGCTGTTCAGAAAAAGCTACAGTTACTCTCTTTGAAAGATGCAGAAAATGTTTCCCCTTTTCAATTTCATGATTGAATTTTTATTACCCTTCTTCAGACTTGGAAGTAGTACAAGAAACCTTGACAGATGTTGTGTATCCAATAGAGACTCTCCAGTGCCCGGTCCCACGAATAAATCCCAAAAGAATACATTTCCCAATACGCCAGTTGGGAATAGTCAAGGAAAGATAAATGGCCATAATTTCTTCCGGATAAGTGCCCTACAAAATTTCCCTTTTAGTTTTATTGCTTGGTGGCATTCGGAATGGACTTGGAGGAAACGAAAGCAGATGAGCCGGGTCGAGGACGCTTCATCTTTTACTTTTGATCTCGTCTGGGTATATATCATAAAAGCTAGATTGGCTGTCGATCAATGATTGCTTTTAAAATGTAAAAACAATCATGTCATCTTGGTTTGAAAGTATGTTAGGAATTCCACTTAGAGACTTGCAAAGTATGCCACCCATCGGGTTAATTTGATACTGTTTCTCAAATGGCCATATTAGTCTGTGAGCCATTAAAATGCTTATTGTCTTGGAAGTTGAAGCATGTTGGGCAGAAACATTTCTTGCGAGTTTTAGTTTCATTACTGTTTTCGTATAAGTAGCACTTTAATGGCAGGGTATACTTTTGGAATTATCAAAGACCAGTATTCTCTCTTGGTGTATTTCAACATATATGCATAAAATAACAAACCTGTGAAAATTTGGGCTGAATTGGTCATTGAAATTGCAAGGAAATAATCAGAGAAAAAAACCCCACCCTTGTTGCATAGAATTGTGTGTTTTTTGGGGGGTGAAAAATTACCTCTTTCTCTAAAACTACATTACTTCAAAGAGTGTTGTTTCTAACAATGTTTTATAATACCAACAGCCTCCAAGTAAGTTTTTATAGTCATAATAGTCAGGTATACCCTGACTGTAAGATTATTACTTCATATACTTGTTGTGAATATATACACACTGAGTAGGTTGGAGCCTACTTGTTGTGATTAGCCATTTGAGAAAGGCCGATTATCAGCGGATATCAAGAACTGAGTACAGTGTACCCATAAACCTACTATGTTCCTACCTCCAACTCAATGCAAATCTTCAAATCCTACATTAGGATGAACATGACCAAAATCACTCAAACTAATTTGACTGGTCATCCTTGTTTGTTTTGTGTTTAGTTATTATTTGGACATAAGTGTGAAGTTTTCCTCCCTGTAGTTTTGTTGAATTTGATGCGAAAACTACCCCCCCCCCTCCTTCTTTTATTTTTAAACTAGTGTTTTTTTCCCGAAGAGGTGCGCTGCATGGTTCCCAGCAAAGACCCATAAAACGAAACTTGAAATCAACACTGAAGTACCAGTGCATCAGAAAACCAGCGTAAAACCAGTCCATGTTGTTATGTAAATTACGGACTGGATGATGGCTATTTTTCTTCGTTGCTATGCATTTTCCATTGTCTTCTTTGGAACGAGTCCCTAGTTTGCCGTCACAGTGCCGTTTTTATTCTGTGAGGGGCTTAAAGGCTTTTCTTGAAACTGTTTTTGCTCACCATAATACTGTGTGCTTTTAAAATATTATGAATTTTTTATTCTTGAGTGTTACTCAGTTATATTTACGCACTCATTTACCTTGAAAGGGTGTGCATAACATAAGAGTAAAACTATAAATGTTCACAGATTTGCAAACAACTTCCATGGAATAAAGATGGTCATGGTGGGAAACTCCCTATGAAAATGTTTTGCTTGAAATGCAATAGTTTTTCGAGAAATGAGTAAAACAATTAGTTTTTATTTTGCAACTCCAAAACTCAATGTTTGAAAACAGTGAAAACATGTAAGGTGTTTTCCCACTTTAATCTTGTGATTCCAATGACCGATTGAGCTTAAACTTTCACAGGTTTGTTATTTCATGTATATGTTGGGTCACATCAAGTGTGGATACTGGTCTGCGACAATTACCAATGTTACACATGTGCTTTAACAAAAGAACAATAATGTTTAGTTCTTTCAAGTTGATCTTCAATAACTGAACCTCAAATCGTAGTAGATACTGGTTGTGCTTCATGAACCAGTTACAGTTTATGAGATCTTTAACTGTGTATGCAGAATAATGAAAAAAAAATCTGTTTTCTTCTCCGTTTTTGTTTTCAGTCTCACTACGCCATCATGAACAACCCCACCAGGAAGCCCCTGGCTATTAACCTGGCCTTCCGTCGCTGTCTATCGCTGCTAGCCTCAGGGTTCTTCCTGCCTCGGTCTATGGGGATTATTGATCCCTGCGAAGCTAATGGTATGAGGGCACATTGCTCCCTTTCCCTGGAGCAGCAGGTAAGAGATGCGTCAACAAATAAATAGACAAATTAACAGTTCAAACATTTCATATTGCGTAATTTTCCCAGCCCCAATTGCATAGAGCTGTTTAGCAGAAAATATTGCCTAAACATTTGCTGCTGAGCAACGCCACACAGGATACCAGTTTGTACATGTGGCACAGTATTTTGGTAAGATAATTTTGTTTTGCTTAGCTACTTTTTGTGCTTAAGCAGCTCTATGAAATAGGGCGTTGGTTCTTCTTAAGTGCTTTTTCCACTGGTTACAAAGCACTCTCTCATCTTGGCCAAACTTTGCTCACAAATTTGCCAAGCTCAGAAACAAATGTGCTCAGTAGAAGTAGGTCACCGGTCAAGATGTAATAAAGTTTACGTTGTTGAGACTGCTACCCCCACTCATTTGTTGCTTAGCAAAGAGATTTGCTAAGTTGTGTTTTATGCTTTTACGATCTCAGGACCAGATCAGTGTTGTGTGTTGTGGCTGAGCGGTCAAGCGCACCGGACTCGAGCTCTGGTGTTTCTGATCAGCAGAGTGTGGGTTTGAGTCCCGGTCTTGAAACTTGTGTCCTCGAGTAAGACACTTTAACCATTATTGCTTCGTCCTTTGGATGGGACGTCAAGCCGTTGGTCCCATGTGTTGCACTGTTGTGTAATGCACGTAAAAGTACCTAGTGCAATTATCGTAAAGAGATGGTGTTTGCCCCTGTGTTTCTGGCATGGTCTGGCAGTTATAAGCGCCACCTCACCTTGTATCCCTTTCAAGGTGTTGTATTATGGTTGCTTCGTTTCATCAACTTATTCTTTACGACCTCCACAAAATTTGATTATTGAGTGCCATGAGAGTCATTTAAGACAGTGCAGACACGGTGCATTAAAAATGTATATTATTATTAATGGCACAGCTTGCCACGAAATATTGCTCTTAGGTTATACAACAATAAAGAGCAATGTTCAGTGGGCTGTAAAGGCAGAATTCCACAGTAAAGCAGTGGTGAAATTTGAACCCTGTTCCAACAATTGCCAAAAGTCTGTTTTGATTGCCAACAATGGAGAACAACTATAGGTTTTACCTATTCTCTTCTACACTTCTTTAAAAAGCTTGGCGGTTCAAGCTACTTAAATATTTTTGCGGAAGAGGAAGTTTTTGTTACTCTGTTACTTTGATGTATTTTTTGCAACAAACTGGTGATGAATTATTCCCTCTCTACAGGAGTATTAACCCTTGAACCAACTTGATGCTTCGTTAAGTTAGGTGTGTGAGACGTAAGGCCGTGTCAAGCATGATATTCTTCCTACTTTAGTCTGATTTCCGATTATCAGAAAAACTGTGATTAAATAGCCTGAAAATTCTATAGACCCCTTGCGTAGGAAGTCAAAAGCCCAAACAGCGCCCTCACTGAGATCAAAGGAAGGCTCACCATAGGCTGAAACTTATGCCTGTTTCCACTGTATGACCTCAGCGATGCCGGCCAATGCAAGGGGTCTATTAAAGCCTATTCCATGTAGGTCATCCCGTGTACTTTTTTTTCCAAGAACCAATCATCATGCCTTATGTGTCTGAATTGGTGGCTATGGCTATGGCTTTGGCTGGATCACCACATCATCATGCATTGAAGTATAGGATGTACATAGCAACACCCATTAGCAACAACTGTAGCCGTAGCCGGCAATTTGGGTACGGCCTAATACTCAACATACTTGTCAGTACATCAGAACACTTTTTGTCTATAATTCCTAGATAATTTTTATAAATAAGTGAGCCTTTAAAACAGTGAGAGAATGTAATGAGATCTTCCTTCTTTTTTTTGCCTGGATGGTTTGCCTGATTCTTAGTCCTTGAAACTAGAGTGTAACAGAGTACATGTAGGTGTTCCTGAGGGCCGGATTGATCGTTGTAGTTGATGGTTGTGTTTGATCGTTAGCCCTGTACTGCAAAATGACAGTAATTAAAGCTGTGCATTCCCTAAGGAGCAGAGGGTGATGGTGGGGGGGGGGGGGGGGGGGGGAGGGCTGCTGGACAGGAGTAATTAGAGCCTGGAACACCTGTAAGATGTATAATGGTTTGCATGTTATTAGAATTCTGTATGATTAATTATTGAAGGCATCGTATACCTTAGGGATAGTAGATGTCTGGAGTACGTCACCGCTTACATGTTTTTCTTTTTCTTCACGCTATTAATGGGCAAACAACTGTGGATTCCGAGAAAATTTTTATAGCAAAATTGACAGATTAAAGATGAATATTAGTGGACACTAGACATTAAGTAGGCGTTCTTTCACTAATTAGAGGAAATTCTGACTGAGTAAAACAAATCGAGTAACTACTTTAGCATATGTTATTTTGATTATCGTTATTGATTGTTTGTTGTAAACATTCAATTTGGTTGCCAAAGGCAAAATTACGTTGAGTTTACATTTAAAATAAAATTGCATCAAAAATCTTAGATAAGATTGAGAAAAGGTGGAAAATTAACAGTTATCAATAAATTATACAACAAAAGTACACACTAAAAATTAAGTGGGTATGTGTATGGACCAGAAGAATTTCAGATTGGCAACCGAGAACAGGGAGAGGAGACGAGGCAGACAGAAAAAGAGGTGGAGAGACGACATCACATCCTACCTGGGTCAAACATGGATTAGACAAGCACCAGACATAGGAAAATGGTTAGCACATGAAGAGGGCTACATCCGACACTGGGTGAACACGGCCCAGGCAAGGCAAGAGTATGAACATGAGTATAATGAAAACATACTCTCAATCAGTGGTTAACGATGCTGGAAGAAATGGTTTATAAATCTTCGGATTTTATGGCTGGATTATTTACTCCGAGTCCCCGGGGTGTGTGAATCCAGCTCATACGTTGTTGATATTGTAGTGTACATTCTGAGGATCATCCCCACCGTACCCTGGGCCTGCATCATCAACACAATATTGACATACCTTGACTCACTTCCTTTAAATCCAAGCTGCCTCCTGGGAGTGTAGAATACACAAACCCAGCCGCCTCTTGTTGAATCAATTGTAATCTTACCCGGAGAGAATAACTACGATGGTCAGGGACTTTTTTGTACTGAAGCAGAGGAGGTCCCCGCTACCAATCCACGGGGAAGGTGTTTGCTCAAGCAGCCAGCGACCCACAAAGTAGTCCCAACAAGTTACCCACGTGTGCATGACCTACAGGACGTTTCCCCCAACAGACTGGACTTACCCCGGTGGACATTTTTTAGTCTGTGATTAATTAATTTTTGATTAAACTCCCTGTGTTGACAGGTGCGAGGTATTAATACCAAGAGGGATGCATTCCTCTACTTTGGTGAAGAGGGGGGGGGGGGGGGGTACCTCATGCACCCTCATCTCTCTGCAATAGTTGTGGAGTGATGCCAGATTTGTTCTAGGATAGTTAGTCATTGGTACTGTAGTCTCCCATGGGTTAGTTTGTCAGGTCTAAGCAGGCTGATTTCTATATATTTTCTTTGTGAGATAACGATTCCGTCCATGGTGTGAAATATCTTACTCTTGAAAGATGACTGCATTGTTGGCATTTGTGGTGATTTTGATCTCTGGGTTGTTCTTTTGTGGTATTGGAGTGTAACGGAAAATGGTGGATGTCCATTTATGGTAAAGTGTGCTGTGAGTGTTGTACACCGTGGTCACCGGGCAGCCATCTTGTTATAGTTTCACTCAATGCATTGTACCCAAACTGAGGCTGGAAGGACAATGGTCTTGCCTCGTTTTGGTGTAATGAGTAATGCCTGCTTTTGCAAAGATGGTTCCAGCATAATGAATTTCTATCGAAACCTATCTGGTTAATCTTCACACATGTTATTTTTTGTGGATCTGTTTCGTGAAAATGTGCACACTTTTGTACAAATGTATGTGTAGATGTTGTATGGATCTGAAATATGGATTGTGTGTCTTTGTATTCTGATGTTGGTGGATACAATTGTCTGTGCTGTTGTACGTTGTGTTGAATGTTGAAATCAGCAGGTCATTTTTGACATTCTATAAGGATTGATCCCCTTTGTGCATCATGTGGATACCCAAAGACGTTGGAATCTATGAGTTACATTTGAGATCCCTTTGAGTGGATTCAGTGTTGATTCATTGTTCACTTGTATGCAGTATTGATATAAATTTGCAGTGATACCATCCTTGCATATGATGTCACCAGCCCCAAACAGGCCCCCCTCACTGAGATCAACAAAGACCTTTCATTGGCTGAGAGTTGTGCATGTCGCAGACACGCCTCCATGTTTTCACGTTTCGACCTCAGCGATGGCAGCCAGTGGAAGGGCTCTGACTGAGTAAAACAAATCAAGTAACTACTTTAGCATATGTTATTTTTTATTATCGTTATTGATTGTTTGTTTTAATCATTCAATTTAGTTGTCAAAGGCAAAATTACGTTGAGTTTACATTAACAAAAAATTTCATCACAAATCTTAGATAAGATTGAGAAAGGTGTAAAATTAAGTTATCAATAAATTATACAACAAAAGTACACACTAAAAATTAAGTAGGTATGTGTATGGACCAGAAGAATTTCAGATTGGCAACCGAGAACAGGGGAGAGGAGACGAGGCTTACTTGTGATATCCTGCTTTGGTTGTTCATCGTCCATAAAACCTTGCTACTCTTGGTATCATTTTCCAGCAGGTTGACCAATCATTCAAAGCCGTTCAACTGCATTGGTTGTATATGGTGGTGGCACATGCACCAAGCTACCTGTGTGTGCGTAACGGTATGCGTGTGTATTGCAGGTTGGCATTGTTAATTTAATATATCATTCAAAATGTGAATCCCAGTTCACTGACATCGTGTAATACCAGTTCGGCAGGTACCCAGGGGATTGACTTGACTGTTGCTCCGAACTACGACAACATACTTTTAACAAAATTGCGCTTGACTGCCCTCAATAGTTTAAATTTAATTAAAGTCTGTTAATGTCCCTAGACGCACAGTAATATAAGTCGTTTGTTTGAACTTACTCATATGCTTGCTTCACTGAGGTTATTGAACTTCTACCATTTACTGTGGGGACAAAAAAGATAACTCATCTTAACACTTCTACTCTCCCTCATTGGTTCTTTCTCTTTGCTCTGATTGGCCAATTGTTGACTGAATAAGCTCTGGTTTCTGTTGGTTCAGTGCTTCATTTTTCAACTGAAGTTCAAAATGTCAACTAAGAACAATTAGGAAAGAAACCTTTTTGTCCTGCCTTCTGCCCAATTTCATAGAGCTGCTTAAGCACAAAAGTAAGCTAAGCACAACAAAATGATGCTTACCGGTATGAGGTTACCAGCAAAAATACCATGCCTTACATGTGTGTACCATTTGTGACTGGTATCCTGCTCAGTTCTGCTAAGCAGGAAACTGTTAAGCAATATTTTCTACTCAAGCAGCTCTTTGAAATTTAGCCCTGTTTTGATGACCCTGGCTATGTGGTTATCAAATTAATTTAGATATTTGAATTCCGAAAACTTTAGGTACCTTACCTGGGACAGAACATCATTGGCTTCATTATTTTCTGTATTGAAAGCAGTATTAATTTATTCCCTTTTTTGACAAATACTGCAAATTGCTGCACTTTTGCAATTTGTTTGATTTTCCTGTTGGGAGAAACTGACCAAATCATGTTTATTCTTGTTCCAATTCTGTGATAACATTTGTAAGGCCATCGTACAAAAACTGTTTCTTGTACAGAGGTGGCATACATTATTGAGACAGGATGGAAGTCTCTTGCTTATCGTAAACGAGAAAACAACTCGAACAGAGAATACCTAAACCCTAATCCTCTTTTGAGTTTCTATTTATTCAAAATACTTTATTAAATGCCCATAGCAAGTTGTTATGAATACAATTTCAATTATTATATGATAACAAATTATTTGTTAAAGTTAACTTCAAAACAAAAGGTATGAGCTACAAGACTTGTGGTCAAATGGAGACTGTCTTAAAGTTGAAGACCTGACCTCTATCAAGACTGACTTCTCGGGCCACAAGTGAGCGATGTGATTTATGTCAGCACTGCGTATGAGCCTTTTGAGTGAAATAAGAGGAAATTTGACATTTGCGAACGTCACACC
Organism: Leptasterias polaris; assembly: GCA_037783415.1. Lineage (NCBI taxonomy): Eukaryota > Metazoa > Echinodermata > Asteroidea > Forcipulatida > Asteriidae > Leptasterias > Leptasterias polaris. The sequence continues at coordinate 768,878 of JAZGTN010000122.1, forward strand.
ATGGTGGTGAGTGGTATCTGATGAATGCATCGTCAGTGCTATCCTGTGAACCTCCAGCCTGTACCACAAAACAAGATGACGGGGAGATCGTGTTAAAAAGAGCCGCTGGAGTGCTGTTCAAAGTCCATGAATCATACCCAATCTGACAGCCCAGAAAAACGTGTCGGCTCTCTTCCCCTCTTCAGTCCGTAAATTGATCATCTTTAGATCAGCAAAGACCTGTCTGATACCTTGAGATGCTTTCTTAATTTCTCTTCAGCAGAAAAAACATGTATAAAAATGTCAGGCATTTTTGGGAGAAAAAAGTTAATGACAGTTTAAAAAAAATAATCATAACGATGACAGGAGCTCATTTGCCTTACAAATCTAGATAGTTAATTATCATGGGTATCAAATAAAAATGTTACAGTTTGATATTAGTTTGGGATAAGATCTGTCCACCACCTCAATGTTATTTTGATTTATGGAGGCATTTAAAACCTGTTCGTTTTCTTTGGAGAAATTTCAGGCATGTTAAAAGACAAACTTCCTGATCCTGTAAAAACAAACGGGATTGTGACAGGAATTTACTCGCTTTTCATATATCAAGATGCATTGGTTTATTATTACGGAAATTAAATATAGATTAAATATATGGCACGTCAGTACTGCCGAGTTTTTTATTTTGATTTGATACTTCATAGAGGCAAGGGAGTCAATTGCCTCCACGCCTATTTTCATTGCCTAGGTTGCCCCTAGAAACACATATTTTCCTCACTGAAGCATCCTTGACCAAGGACAAGGAGAATTTATCCTGCCCTTTATCAGAGCTGCCAACTCTCCATGACTCTTCAGAAAGTTCCCTGAAAATCAACCAATCTTTCCATGCTCTTTCTATAAGAATAAAGTATCAAAGGTAGTGCACTCAACTGAAGGACTTGTGAATTTTTCTTTTCAGATTTGAATGTTTGTGACAATGACTTGCTTAGTCACAAGACAACGCTGAAATTTGAGTTCCTCAGACTGTATAGACATGCTATGTCTAATAGTTGGGGGGTTACAATTTGTATAGCAACCTCCAGATGAGCAAACCCTGGTACCATTGTGTCATACTCATTCATTCAAAATTGTGTATTTGTGTCCACAGGCATTGACGTGACTTCGTAAAAGCTTGCCTCGACTCATTTGACATACAGTAGAAACTGTTTCTATAGTCGGAGGAACTCCAATTTCAGCATTTACTTGTGACTAAGCAAGTCATTGTACCAGACATTAATCAAATCTAACTCGCAAACAGCTTTATTATTATGGATTGTACTCTTAGATCTTTAAATCATGTTGAATAGCCCAAGTACAAAATTAAAGACAAAGTGTACCTTTAGTTTTTGGAATCGTTGGATTGTGTTAATCCTATATAAATGTAGATATTTTATACAATAAAACTAACCTGTGAAAATTTCATTTCAAAAGGTGGTCTCGTTTTTGAGATATCACCGAAAATCCAGAGTGAATATGTCCATATAGGACACAATCTGAGAAACGTTTCTGACTGCAACGTTTCTCAGATTCAAATCTTTTTACATAAACCACGTTACTTCAAGAAAATGCTTTATACTATTGAAAGCTGTTGTATTTCTAACCATAAGTTTTTATTGCCATTAATTTTAAGAGTGATTACCAAACCTATACCTTCTCTACATAACGCTTTGACTTAACAGAACATTGTTCCAATATGGGTTTTGAGGCATTGCATGGTGAGGGATCAATGTATATAGACAATATGTTGCAAGTTTTGCATTTCAATCAAGTGTTCTCCATTCACACATTCGGCATTATTGTGTATTCTGATCCAAAAGTTTGTAATTCGTAATTTTCTTTCAGTCGAGTGTTCTACCTTTGAAAATCAGTGATTTGCACTGAGGTTTCCCTCTGTAAATAAATGCATGACTGCAAAGCAATCCAATTTTATGTGTAAATACTAGCTAGCTTTCAACACCACCTCTCTCTCATCTAGATGCAGTATTTTCACCTCACCCCATTCACCGGTCCCCCAACCCCCTCTGTCCCTGTCAAGTGATAAATGATGCCTTGCCCTCAGTCAGTAGCTGTTCCCATTTGTTGGTACTAGTACTAGTACTAGTAGGTTACAGTCAAACTCCAATCTAGGGCTTTATTGCCCAGGGACTTGTTCAAACAAATTTGTTTGTCCCTGGCCTTCTCCTCCTCTTACATTAGATCTTCATCCCAGATTGAATGTGTTCAATTTGTCATGTTCTTGCTGGCTGTCTTGACAGGTTGAGTGGTGTTCTTTGAATGCAACATTCGGGAATCCGGTGGTAGCCGCCGCCGTTTCCAAGTGAGATTGGAACAAGACTTCCTTTTTTTCATCGTTGCCGCCTTATTTGGAATCTGAATAAACACTCAAATGGTTAAAAACAAGTTAATATTATATTGTCTTGATCAGATTATGATTTATAATTGATATAAATTTATCTTCTTGGTATTTGCGATGTACGGGACGGCCAACCATTTGCAAGATTTGACTTTCCTTTGGTAACTTTACTTTGTGTTCTTTTTTGTTATGGCTTGACCATTCTGAAAAATACACAGAGTAAAAAGTTAGTCTGAAATTTCAAATGTAATTGTTAGAAATACTTTATGAAATGATTTCATCTGCAAGAATTTATTTACGTAAACCTACTCTACTAATTTGTTTATTTGATTTGAAAAATTTATTGATGAATTTTTGGATTCATGAAGGCCTTAAATTATTGATATTGCTCAGAATTTCGAATCTAATAAATAACTTACTAGGTTTTAAGTTGGTTTACATAAATATATTTTAGCAGAAGAAATAATTTCTCACCAATTACCATCGTGACACTTGTTTGTTTGACTTTTTATAGCCTCTTCCACTTCTACATTTGCTATTCGGAAATTCAACTGAACAGTTTGCAGACAAAACATTTATTGACTTGTTTTTTTAACAGCATCATAAAAGCTCTGACAAAAATGTTTAAACTATTAAAGTGGTCAGATAAATACCTTGAAAATATGTGGGGTTACTCCACCATCAACAGATCCTTTTTCTATTAGAAATACATTTATTGAAAGGTCGTATTAGTTCAAGTTGAGGATTGTTAAAATTCTACGCCACCTAAGATAGTTGAGATGCCACATACAAGTGCGGTTTGTTTCTAATTCCTAGCTTTGAATGACGATGTTAGATTGCCATATATCATTTGGAATGTGCTCATTTAGTAGCCGATGAGAGACGAATCTCTTCAAAATATTTACAAGAATCTTGGCAGCACCACTGTGTCTCTGTGATCTATCAAGCAAGGTTTATTTGACTTCAACATTTCAGGCCTACGGTTGGACACATTGTGTGGCCTGTGCCATGTTGGGTCATGCACTGTGTAACCTGAGGACATGTACATGTAGTGTGGCCTGTACCATAGTGGGTTGTGTACTGTGTAACGTGAGTCTGGCCTATGCCATGTTCGATCATTCACTGTGTAACAAGAGTGTGGCTGTGCCATGTTGTGTAATGCACTGAGTAACTTGAGTGTGGCCTATGCCATGTTGGATCATTCACTGTGTAACAAGAGTGTGGCTGTGCCATGTTGTGTAATGCACTGAGTAACTTGAGTGTGGCCTATGCCATGTTGGATCATTCCCTGTGTATTAAGGAGAATATGGCTGTGCCATGATGGGTTGTGTAACACATGTGAGGAGTTTCTTTCTGTAAAAATTAGTGGCCTGACGTTAGTTAGTGGCCTGACGTTAGTTAGTGGCCTGACGTTTCGACCCTAGCAGAGTCTTTCTCGAAAGCTAAATGACAACATAACACACATAAACATGTATACAAGTGTAACAAGAGCAGTCAGTGGAAATACATGAATAGAGAGAGAGAGAAGCAGAAAGCATTCAGAAAAAGCAGGGGGTAAACAGGGAAACGGGGATTATGGAGACAAGGGGGGGGGGGGGGGGGTTAATGGAGGGAAGGGGCTGGCTTGACCACAAGAAGTTGGAAACACAAAGGACAAAATGGAAGGTTGGAAGAGGGAGAAAAAGGTAAATAAGGAGTTTCTTTCTGTAATGACATTTGTTTCTCTCAGTAAAAAGATGAAGTACATGATTGATACTTATCAAAAATGATTTTGGATATAAAATAATAAACCGCAAGGGAAACTTACTGGGGTTAATCAAAGAAAAATTGACTAGAGTGGGACTTGAACCAATGACCTCCAGATTAACGTGCCAGTGCTCTACCAACTGAGCTATCTAGCCCTATGTTGACTGTCTCCCTATTTTGTAATTTTTTTTTTTGGGGGGGTGCCTGTCAGAAGCCATTCAACCGTTAACTGCAGTGTAGCCAGGGATCACACCTACAAAACAACCTGGGAAGTGGCAGCAGAGGGGTCTTTGAAGTGCCTGGTCTTTGTATAGCTTTGACAGGCTCCTAGTGGATGATACCCATGCCTACATCCTTAAGGACTGTGAAGGGGGTAACCCTGTTTCAGCCCCAGGAGTAGGAGGCAACGTCCCGTGCCCCTGGTGTCAATTGATTTGGGTCGATAGCCCAAATCAGTTATGTGTAGCCCTCACCTTGAGTGGCCGTCCGTGGCCTTGTGAGTTAGGCGATATCTCATAAAAAAAAAAAATAAAAATAAATAAATAATGTCACATATTGACTTTAATTACTCTTGTTAAAATGGTTTTGTATTAATTCAATCGCAGGGCTTAAATTTCATGAAAATGTCTGTTATACCACAGGTCGTAGAGCTCAGAAATTTCACTGTTGAGGCTTTTCACTACAGTTACATCCATTCCTAGATATGAGGGTCTGTTTCCAAGAGGAAGCATTTCAGTGATCCATAATTCAATTCTTACCTGCAAGAAGCTATACTAATCTCACTTGTTAACAAACCAAGGCCATAAACATATTTTGGCGATGGGTTTTGGACATCAGATATCTCTCATAAATTTGTCATTTTTGTAAAATAACTCTGTATCTGTGTAGCCTATAGCACAGAGTATTTAGGAAGAGTCCAACATTGGGCCATGCTGAGGTCATTGTTGGAGCCTGTTGTTGATAACAGATCTGGTGTAGTGATTTAAAAATATTAAAAACTGTAGCACAATCTAATTTAAAAAAAGGTTTTGAGTACATTGAAGATTCTTTTTTTAATGTGGTTTGGGACCAAAACTTACTTATGGCAATTTAGAGACGATATAAATTTAAGAACAGAATTTAAAGCAAAGTTTGTTATTCTTCTGTTTCTGCAGGACCAAGTTGCATACACATCCCAGACGTTACTCCGTGTACTGAGTCACGGTGGATACAAGCAAATCCTTGGAACTGAGGGCAGTGCAGGTGAGTTTTTTTCTCAAGATGGTTTTTTCATGTCAGTTATGTCATGAGAAACAGTTGGCGCACCATGGCCTGGCGGTGGGTTTGAGTCCCGGTCATGACATTTGTGTCTTTGAGCAAGATGTTTTACTATGATATTATCTCTTCACCCAGGGGTATGAATGGGTTCCTGTGAGGGTAGAGGTTGATATTGTGTTTGAAAAAGCCTTCAGAGCGCCACCGCAGCCCCAGGCTGTACAATGTATACTCCCCAGGGAACTGAGAAAGAGTTCAGGAATGTTATTTTTCCAATGACCAGAGCATTAATGTAAAGCGCATTGATGCATTATTGTAAAATGTGCTGTATGAGAGTTAGTTATTATTAATATTTTCATCATTGTCATTAGCCAGGATTCATAATGCTAAGCAAATCAGCTTAAAACAGGGTACCAGTTGCAACAGCTTGAAATATGTGGAGTTTCAGCTGTTAGCCTGTTTCTGCTTTATAGCAGCTATTTATTTGTTTAGTATTTGTGCTTACTGTCTTAATGAAATTGGTGTCGTGGTTTTACAAACCAAGACAAATCAAGGAAGTTCTTCCACAGCTGTGTGACTGCGTCTTGATTGCAGAGACTCAATAAGTTTGAATTTGTTTTTAAAGTTGTCTGTTTGTTTCTTAAGATTTCTTAGCAACTTTTTTATCATTTTGTTTTCATCCTTAATCATTTAAATGTTTTACAATGAAAAACAAACAGTTCATATAGCTCCCTGGATCGCAATTTTTTTTTATTTGGAAGAGAGTTAACAGAGGTTACTTCAGAACATTTTGAGTCCAGGTGACTAGCAACTGGGGAACTGTTGAGAAAAATTACGCTGGAAGTTTGCATTTTATGAGGACAAAATGGCCTGACACATTGGGAAAATTATTAGGCAATTTAAAGTTGAGTTAAAATTTTATTAGTCATATTATGTATCAGGTGTACCCTGGGGGGCAATGAGAGATGTAGTTGCCTTTATGTCAAGATGCAAAGTACAGGAAAAGTATGTACTTATTATTGCGACCTCTGAATGAATGTACCGGTGCTATACCAACTGAGCTATCTATCCCTATGCTGGTGGTCTCGCTATTTTATTAGTATCTTTGTTGGGGGGGGGGTGGTGCCAGTTGGAAGCCATTCAGCTTGTAAATGTAACTGCCGTATAGCCAGGTATCACACCCAAGTTTGCAATACAATACATATCTTTGTTAGGGGGTGCCAGTCAAAAGCCATACAGCCTGTAATTGCCGTATAACCAGGGATCACACCAAGTTTATGATACAACCTAGGAAGTGGCAGCAGAGGGATCACCCTAAGCGGATTAAGGGGATGCAACTTTTATACTATGTTATGTAAGAACGAAGTGGCTCTGGCTTTTGGCTACAGCAGATGTTATATAGACTATGCAGTGAGTGAGGTAGCCTTAGCCTTAGCTACAAGATGCCTCACATTGTTCTTACAAGTCAATAGCCATGGTAGATCAGGATTGCTTGCTGTTGTATTGGCAGACCATCTCAACCTGGACCAATTATCTAAATGTGGGCACACAAGGGAGCCCCAGTAGAGCTCATGTAATTAAATACTTCAGACTTCTATTCAATTTTGTATTTTTGTTGGGAAAATTGCTCCATAAACCAATCGTTTAGAGGCAAAACTGCCATGAATTTGGGGTTAGTAATTCATGCCCCTTGTGATGATCTCTCCAGCCATAATTTATTTTTGGGGATCAGTAATTCCTCCTGCAATGCTGTAGGGACTAAGAGCCGAGGTTTGGGGACACATGGTCAATAAAGTGGCTCTGTTTTTAAAGTAGATACTAACTCAAATGGTTTAAAGGTATATATGTTCATCCTAGCATAAAGCGATTCAATTAAAGTTCAAGCCTAAACCGTAAATTTCTTCGTAGGAGATGAATGGTACATGTATACAGCAGAGATATACAGCAGTGCATTATATCAATGGTTTTGATAATAATGTACAAAACATCAGGGATGTTTTAATAGATATTAATTTTGCATCAGGGATAAAGATTACTATTTGGTTTCTACTCACTCATACACTGATGTGTGTCACGCACTGTATACTCAGTACTTTTCCCGAGTCCTGTGAAAACAATCCACAGGCATACTACTCGAGTGGGATTCAAACCCACAACCTTTGTCATTCTAGAGCAGATGTCATAACACTAGACCACCGAGCTTGCCCGTTAGCTCGAGGCAGGTCAAATCCTGTATTTAAGCAGCGGGTACCACAACAATTTAATAGATGTGAAATTAGGCTTTTTTTATGCCTGTCTGGTGGGAAAAAAATGCAGTGACTTTCTTCAAATCCTGCTCCTTGATCTACTTCTTACAGGCATGACATTCTTCCTACTTTAGTCTGATTTCCAATTTTGTTTTGCCCTTGGAAAAATCAGAAAAATTGTGATTAAATAGCCTGAGAAGTATGTATACATGTAGGTCAGCCCTTTTACTCGATAAAATGTTCCTACTTTCTTCCAATGACCAAATATCATGCCTGTTCTTTGTAGATTGCTTTATCACGAAGGAGACAATATCCTGCACTTTAGTGGTGCACAGTCAACCACGCACATGACGTTTACAGTCAATTGTAAAGTAATCTGTCTCGCTGAATGATAACATTTTGCAATTAATGCTGTAAGCGGATGAGCAGTTGAAGTTAAAACCAGCATATTAGTCTTTCCTCTAATCGTCAATTGGATTTCAAAACAAATACTCGCTTCATTTTGTCAGTGTACACATTTTCTGCATAAACATTTCTTCTCTTTCTAAGTAAGAGGCGCCAAAGCTTTGAATCCTGTTTATTTTGCCAGTGACGTGTGGTACCCAACTTGGTGCACGACTGCGTGAAGCTAATCTCACAAATGGCTCCATCATGCCAATTAATTTGGAAGGATGCGTGACAGACAGGTTTTAATACATATACAATTACTACATGCTCTTTTTTCATCAGGGAAGTAGACAGGGGGTGGGGACTGTGGAGGGGAGGAGGATGGTTCATGTCAACTTCAATTGGACAGTGGTCTTTCACGTCTTATGTTACTGTACATTTCTCTTAAAGGAGAAAGTCTAAGATATTAGTGACTGTTACTTTATCTGGGAAGGGGCTGGGGTAGTGAAGTCATAATTTCAGTCTCTTTCACGGTGTTGAGTTTACTTTATGTTTCTCTGTATGTACAATGTTGTAAAGGAGAAAGTCTAAGATATTAGTGACTGCGTTACTTTGTCTGGGAAGGGGCTGGGGTAGTGGGTTCATATTATCAGTCTTTCACCATCTTGAGTTTACTTTATGTTTCTCTGTGGTAAAGGAGGAAAGTCTAAAGTATGAGCGACTGTGTTACTTTGTCAGGGAAGGGGTGGGGTAGTGGGTTTATCATAGAAGATTATTTGATACGACTTACAACGTCAGAAATAGTATAAAGGGGATGGGGCGAGGATGGGGGCAGGGCAGAGTGGTAGTTCAACTTAGTGTCATCACATTCATCAAAGGCTTCATACACACATCCCTTGACCTATTTTATCCGTTTCATCCGTCAGACAATAGCACACATTCAAGCTATCTCTAATGGGGGTTGCAGTCACCTCAAACTGAGCATAACTGGATGTAACATACATAAAAGGGCAATGTCCAATTGCCGGGATGGTAACAAATCTGAAAATTGTTCAGAATACCGACTTGAAGTGTTTAGGATAAGCGCTGCTCATTCCTTGACCTATTTCAGTTTCATCCAGCAGACAATAGGACATTCAAGCCATCTGTACTGAGAGGGTTGCAGTCACCTCAGAGTGAACATAACAGAGTGAACATAAGAGGGTAATGTCCAATTGCCAAGATGGGAGCAAATCCTTGCCGATTAATTGGCAGTGGGGAAGGGGGGGGGGGGGCTTGATTGTCAGGAGGATGTAGAACATTGCCATGTATCTGATAGTCGTAATTGAATGCTATTGAATGATGTCTTGATGGTTGTAGTAAACCTACACTGCAGTATCATGAATTATAACCAAGTATCATATCTTTCTTTGAAGAAATCCAACTTTCCTAAATTGCTCAAGAACATGCTTGTAAAGTGTGTTAAGTTTAGACATCATGTGGAGCTGGGGTTATTTTGTGTGTTGACAGGTACCTGGTGACTTTATGAACACCTGTTGAGTCATGAAGGAGTGAGTGCTGTTCAGGGATGAAGGTGTTTCAACTTTCATTTAACTTCAGACTTTATTAAATCTGCCTGGTATTGGTAAACGAAACACGCTGTATTTTTTCCAAAATAAAATAAGTCATGCTCTTTGATCTACTCTAGCACTGAGGATACTGTTCCAAGAAGCTGCTTGAAAGCTATAACTCTAGGGGGTTACCAAAAGGTGGAAATACCATAATTTCAACGTACCTGCTAAGATCTGAATCCCAGTTTCAGACATTTTCATACACCCCTGGCAGTTCAAAGAACATTGTTTTGTGTTTTACCCGTACACATTTCTTCGTTTTGATAGTCAGGTTGTGCTGGATACATTTGTATGTTCCATTTGGTGCTTGATATTGTGTCTTCATTGTGTTCTGGGAATCTCAGGAATTCTTAAGAGGATTCTAGGGGTTGGGGTACTTTTGTACAGGAGGAAAAGAGTGTGTTAAAGTATGAGAACATTTTATTGATTTTTTTTCGGGGGGGGGGGGACCATCCTCTGCCACATATTGAGCGTGGTATGGTTTGACTGCCCCTGCTGTACCCAGGTGCTTGATTCATGCCGTCTTTCTCTCTTGTTGTCTCTTTCATTCATGTTACTGCATTTTCCAACACTCCCTAAATAGACTGTGCAAGTCTCGCGCGTATCCGAACGAGAAAACACGTCAAACGAAGAACATTTTTATTTCTGAAATAAAATCTTTGTTTTAAATTATATCTCATGACTAAATCTGAACAACAAAAATAAATAATTACAATTTGAGGAAATTTGTATTAGCTTTTGAAAAAAAATACACAAAAGTGTGTTAATTATTATTGAAAAATAATTAAAACTCTTGGACAAGGATGCTTTCTTGACGTTAACTTTTTAGAAACCCCTTACGCGGATTTGTGATGGTCAAACGGGTTTAAAATTGACCCGTATCGCAGTTTAAAGAGGATGCTGACGCCCCAACAACCATAGACTGCAATGAAAAGGGTTCGCTTTGCAATTACAGCATCTGCCGATTATAATCGCGTATCCAAAACAAGCTTTTACATAAGTTTTATGACCGGAGGCGAGCACAAAATTCTTTATTTTTTGCAATAACCGGAAGCTGAGGTCAAGTTTAATTCTCGGGTTTTCTTATTTATGTTGTTGGATTGGTTTTACTTTCATATTTTGTTATCACTTAGTATTACATTCCCAACAACATGTATAATTTTCTAGGTTATAAACTACATTAAACTAAAATAATTGACGAAACAAAATCTCGCCAACGTAAAACTCCATATGGTTGGGACCACTATGATCCCAGAAGTTCGAATGTGCGCGAGACTTGCACAGTCTATTGACATGCACTGCACGTTCCTGAATTTATAGGCTTTGTGGTGGTCCTCTTTTTGTTCCTTTCACTTTACCCATCAAGATGGAGATCTCGTGATCATGAACGTGTCAAAGATCTACCTCTCTGCAGTGCACAATGTGCGCAAGCATTCTAGTCGTCCAAATTCTTGTTCAGCCTCCACTGATTTTAACATGTGTGTTGATAGTTCTTATGCAGCATGAGTGTCCAGTTTTCTCCTGTAGGGCATGCTGGTTGAAATTGTGAGTGTTTACATAAGCATGTAGATTATTTGCATTGCATTAGCAAAGGACTTGAGTTGAGGAACTTTTGTACATAACACAATTTTTGAAGATGTTATGTTTGCATTGGGGATAAAGAACATTGTTTGTGTTTTACCCATACACTGATGTACATGGGTACAATGTAGTTGGCATACCCGCTGCTAAACTACATGTATTCATTGAGCTGCCTCTCTCTATTGGGCAAGCTCTCGAGCTAACCGGCAAGCTCGGTGGTCTAGTGTTATGACATCTTCTCTAGAATGGCAAAGGTCGTGGGTTCGAATCCCACCCGAGTAATATGCCTGTGTTTTTTTTTCACAGGACTCGGGGGAAAGCACTGAGTATACTCATCCCGGTGCGCACAGCTTTGTGGGGACTTCCTATTGTTGTTCTATTATTCCCTTTTCTATTGAATCTGGTGTGGGGACCCAGTTTAACAAAGAAAACGTTGTGGGGACCTTTTGTTCCATTGTATAAAAGTCCCCACAGCTCTGGGTATGCCTACCTACATAAACACATCAGTGTATGGGTAACACAATAACAGTATAAATTGCATTATAAGAAGCCGATTTCCTACCTCCCGCTCAAGTAGTAGTTTGTAAGCAGGACAGTTTTTTTTCAGAACTGAGAAGTCTCCCGAATTCCGAATAATCTACTCCGCTGCAGTAGAATAAATAGCAAGACAAGTTCTCAAAGAACAAAATCTACATGTACCTACATGTAGCAAGTAGATATACACATGGTGTTACCGCAAACCAAATATACAATATAAATTGCATTACAAGAACTGTTAAAAGGCATTTTTTCCTTGCTCTTCATCAGCAGGTAGTAAATATTTCCAAAATTGGTCTGCTTACACTGGCACAGTTATAACTGAATCTGTCACTATGATACCAGGGTTGTTTAGTAGTTCTCAGTGTTTTTCACGTGAAGTGACAGTGTTGCAACTGCTATATCATAATTATGGGAATTTGTTTATAAGAGCTGCCAATTCTCTCTTATTCTGCAGGGAATCTAAACCAATCTTTCCATGTTCTGATGAACAAATTTGAAAATCTCCCTGATTATGGAAACTTTCTCCCTATTGTGTTGAATGTAATTTTAAATATCTCCCTGATTGTTGTACAAAATCTCCCTGATTGCAAGATGCAAACCTTGGCAGCTCTGGTTTAAAAAAGTGAAATCCAACCATTGGTGTTGTGAATAAAAAGAAAAACAAATGACTGCCCCTATAAAAACAAAAGGGCTCCCCCTCTTGACCATCTGTGGAGAGCAGTCTCTGCCACTTACTGTTTGCAGCATATAATTGCATCTCATGTTTGCGTTTGGCTCCATCTCTCTCCTGAGTAGTTGAGATATACATGTATTAATTACAGCCGGAATGGACAGCGAATTTGAATATCACCAGATTGCTTAATGGCTGGTTTTGTTTGTTATTAGCAGAAGAAATAATATCAATGGTCCGTTCAGTAGGCTGACTTTATAAACCAGCCACTCTGTGTATGACAGAAGACTTTTTCACATTGCCCATTTAAGAATTTGTAAAATGGCATTATGATGACTTCATAAATGCTGCTGCTAGAGTTGTGTATTTACATTTATTTTCCGAAACGGTTAAACAAAACTTATGACTTCCATTTAACTATTTCTACCGATTCCAATCAGAACTCTGAGCCCATCTGTAAAAGGAGCAGGTGTCAACCCACTTTCAAGGAGTAAGAATAGAGCAATGTGACCCAGTCTTTACAATCACAAACTCACAAACCGTAGTGGGGCACATACAAAGCAAAGCGTAGAGTAAATTGTAGGGGACTGAAAATAATGTAGGTATTGCATTTGTAGAGGATCAAGATAAGAAAAGTTCCACCAACAAAAGGGATGTCAATCATTCTCTCTGGATAGTGTATGGGGCTAACTCACATTTTAAAGAAAAGGAAGGTATTTCTTTTTTTAAGTCGGCTTCGTTTAAAGGTTAAGAAAATTTGGAAATGGAAGCGGTTAATCGGTAAAGCGTCCCAACCCTAGCTGCTGCAGATTTGGTTATTTTCATGCAAGAAGTCAAGGGTATTTGCCGTTAATTAAAATACAACCACTTGTACACTTAAAATCACAAGCTGGGCACCATTTACCATAATGTGCAACTTTAACAAGATGCCTTGCCTCAAGTACTTGTCTTATAGCACTAGCCACAGTTCCAATTAACCTTCGCTGTTTGATGGGGGATGAAAATAATGGATTTGGAGGTTTTCTCATCTATTTTCAAGGTGCCTCAAGGTTGCTGTTACATGTACTTGTGTATGGAAATGTTATATTTATAGTGCTTGTTGTTTTTCTTTAACATGTAAGTGCTCTATGAATTATGTATTTAATATATGTATGTTGCTATGTGTACTTGTCTTTGACGGGTTAAAAAACAAACAAAATGAAATAACAGAAGCAATTTCATCAATGATTGAAGGAGCATCAGCAAATGTATCTCGATTTTGTATTTTGATGCTGTGTTGTGTCTCACAAGTAGCATTACTAGAAATTGTAATTTTCTTACGGGGACAAACATATTTATTTATTTTTATTTATTAATTTATTTACAAGTTTTGATTTTGTATTGCATAGACAACTTTTTTTTATTATTTTTTTTATGAGATGTCGCCCAACTCACAAGGCCACGGACGGCCACTCAAGGTGAGGGCTACACATAACTGATTTGGGCCATCGACCCAAATCAATTGACACCAGGGGCACGTTGCCTCCTACTCCTGGGGCTGAAACAGGGTTACCCCCTTCACAGTCCTTAAGGATGTAGGCATGGGTATCATCCACTAGGATGCCTGTCTGGTAGAGCAGAATGCACTACCTTCCCAACTTTTTCGAAGCAATTATGGTTAAGTGCCTTGCTAAGGGGCACAAGTGTCATGACCGGGTATCGAACCCACACTCTGCTGCTGAAAACACCAGAGCTTAGGTCCGGTGACCTAGACCGCTCGGCCACGACACGCCACTAAGCATAATACAGGAGGCTGGACGTACATGCATTGAATGTCATGAGTCAAAAGGTTTGGGTGTTGAGTTATGGTGTGCTCAAGGATTCCTGTAGATATGGGACAGTTCTTTAACAGAAAAAGAATCCTGGGGTGAGGGTTTAATGTACCAGCATGTCCAGTGGTTATGAACATGAAGTGAATGTTGAGTGACAAGCCTAGATCCTTCACTGGCTCCCCGTCAAGGAAAGAATCCTGTTCAAAATTCTTCTATTTGTATCCTTCCAAGGGCATTCTCCTAGTTACATTTCTGACAAACTCGCCTTGTACAATACAGATGGGCCCGGAGGTTGCAGGGGGCTTTGCTCCTCTTCTGATGTCACCGGGCTGACTGTTCAGCACTCCTAAAAGAAGGCTGAGGACAGTTCATTCTTTGTTGTTTCCCCTTAATTGTGGAGCAAACTGCCATGTGCTATCAGGGTAGCAGCATCTACTGTGACCTTCAAGCGCCAACACAAAACTCACCTATTTCTCAGCCTGTGATCTGTTTGTTCGAATGTATTTTTTTCATTTCTTTTTTAAAAATTCTGTTGATTGTGAGGCGCTGTGCTCTTTGTAGAGTGCCATATAAATGCTCTGTATTATTATCTTAGAAGCACACATCAAAGCCCTTTTCACTCGACAAAAAAATGACCAAGGTCCCTTGCTACGAATTTTACAAGCGCTGATTGTTTATTTGTTGTCATCGTGCGTGACTGATTTAGCAAGCTTTCACACGGATAAAGTAAAAAACTAACAACCACCGTGCGCTATGACATTGAACACATCACTGGTAACCAGCCAACGACTGGTAAATATGTGAAATAGATAATACTACCAGTAGTATTAAGTCGTTACATGTTTTCTGGGGGCAAAACCAGGCTCCGAAAAGCCAGGAAAAGGTTTAAGATTTTTCGCCGAGAAAGGTTTTTGTTATTTTAGAAGCGTGACTTACCGATTGCAGTGTTGTTCGGGCATTTATTATGCGTGATGTAATGAAGGTCACCGATGGCAGTTAAATAAAAATGTCAGTGATTTTTGTCTTCTCAAAGAAGCAAGTCTCCTTTTGTGATTGGTTTTCAACTGTTCTATGATGAACAGAGTTAAAGTATTGCTGCAAAAAAAGATGCACTAGCGAGAATGGTACAGCCTCTTGACATGCGATGCAAAAGGTCACACAAAAAAGTTGCCATGCATGCGCAGTGTGGGAGACTTCTCACAGGACGTCGTTCAATAAACAAATGTTCCCTTCACAAGATGATTTCGCGCACGTCCTTGGTAAAAACTTCCGCTAGCGGAAGATTTTGTCGTAGGTCCGGACCTCCGACAAAATGTAGCAATGTTGGACAATATTTTACAAGGGACCCTGGTCAGTGTAAAAATTGTTGTCCTTTCACACGAGGTACATTTTGTAAAATTTTACAGCCATGCTACAATTAAGCAAGGGACCCTTGCTAAATTGCTCTCGTGTGAAAGGGGCTCAAGAGACTAGAGTTGTCTATTTACATTCATTTTCCTAAATGGTTAAATGGAACTTGTGATTTTACTTTCTGCCTGCTTAAAAATTAGCCTCAAGTGTGTGTGGTGTTTTCCCCCAGCGGCAGGATGGATTTCTTTTTCATCCTATGCCTATCAAATTTGTTTCTTTCTGCCAAAATGAATCTTTCATGATATGTCACTTGTAATTGCTTAGATTTGCACGATAACATAAGCGTTTGAAACATGACGTGCCAATTTGTCCTGGATAAAATATATTTCATGTCGTTCTGGCATTCAAGTGTAATAGTCCAGGAGCCAAACCCCCAAATTTAGGTGAAGCATGACATTGAGTACAACTAAGATTTTTTTGCAGAAATAAGTTCTTCAGGTTGTCTGGTTACCAATTCTGATGCATGCCCAGCTGGCAGGGTTGAGCATTTTTTTCTAAAACCCAACAAAATATATTACATTTGTAACACAAACTATAACAAAAGTTATACAATCACTGAGTAGGGGTAACCTTTCTATACAGGACTTTTGCAGTTTTTCTAACACATACAAAATTACCCCTCATTTGATATCTGGGCCAGTCTCTTTTTAATTATACTAAACATAATGACCTTTGACCTTCATGCAAGGTCATAAAGAGGTCAAATGGGTGCAAAGAAGTGCAACTGTCATGCTAGCATGTGGACATTTATGACAAAGTTCGTGTAACACAAACGTTCTACTGTTGCAAATACAATCACAGGTAAGTTTACCAATTCTGCTTGCTTCCACGTACGTTAAAGAGTGTTCTGAAAGCTACAATGAGGGGTCATATGCCTTCCCAATGTGTCTACATATTGGCATTATATAAATGGTTTGTTATGTTGAAAGTGATGTCCGCTTATCATCTATGGCGTGTATGATGAGGGTAGGGTGACAACATTTGTACCACACAGGCTCTGGCATGGCAGTTCATGGCTTCCAGGTCATCTTGGATGCATGGCTCTGGCAGGATGTGCGCAGACTAGCAGGTGTTCCATTGTCTGTTCCTGGCCGCATTCACATGCTGTTTGTTCGCATGGGCCGATCACCTCCATACTGGTGATCATGCATACTCCGCAGCAGAGAAGCAAAGCGTAAGGGCTGTTGTCCTGATTGTTCTGGCATCAGTCCCCCAGTTGGAGTTGGCTAGCTTATTGAGAATGCTATTGCGGGCTCCAACTTTTGCCTTTGTGTTGGCAATGTGGTTCTTGTAGGTAAGAGAGCGATCCAGTGTGACGCCTATAGGTAGACTGGGTTGTGAGTGTGCTTCAGCCTTTTCCCATACCATCTGATTCTTAGGTGATGGTTAGCATCCCTGTTCTTGAGGTAGAATGCACTTATCTGAGTTTTTTCAGGGTTAGCTCTAAGGTGGTTGGTCGAGTAGTATGGGATGAGTCCGGCCAGGGCATCGCTGAGGGACTCTTCCAACTTCACGAAAGACTGGTTCTGGGTAGCTATGCAGAGATCATCAGCGTAGAGGAAGCTCCTGGTGTTTGGATGGATCGGTTGGTCGTTCGTGTACACGTTAAAGAGAAGTGGTGCAAGCACACTTCCTTGTGTATGGGAGGCCATTTTTCTGTCTGCGCCATCTGCTACGATTGCCGTTGAGGACCACAAAAAATTGCCGGTTGGACAGCAATGTCTGGATGAGTCCAGTCAGTCTTACATCCTTTGTCAGCTCAAAGATCTTCTTGATGAGGATTCTGTGGTTCACGGTGTCGTAGGCAACAGAGTGGTAAACGAAAGCGGCTCCGGTGATTAGCTTACCCTCATAGCCATCCTCAATGAACTGGGTAAGGTTTAGGAGTTGGTCAGTGCATGACTTTCCTGGCCTAAACCCTGCTTGTTCCGGAATAAGATGTTCATCCACGAAAGGGGCGATGCGGTTGAGGATAAGCCGCTCGAATAGCTTTATGGCACAGTAGGGATATAGGTCTGTAGCTCTTTGGACTGGCTGGGTCATTGCCAGGCTTCAGCAGGGCAACAACTTTGGCTTTCCTCCATAGCTTTGGGATATGCTCAGTCATTTGTTGAACATGTTGAGGAGCCACTTGAGGGCACCTGGTCCGAGGTGTTTGATCTGCTCGCAGAGGAAGTCATCAAGTCCAGCAGCTTTGTTGTTTTTCATTGCTTTGATGGCAAGAAGCAGGTCGTTCATAGTGAACAGTTTAGTGAAGCCCATATTGAACTCTTTGTATATTGTACACATGTTATAAATGTATGGAAATGTTGCAAAATGTGCAGGTGGCACCAGGGCAATGGTCAGATCAGCAAAACGTAAGCTGTTGATTACATAGTTTCACCAAGGTGAGCTAAAGTAGTTCACTAATATTGTTTACAACATGTCTGAAATCTCTACATACAATATTTGGTTTCATGTACACTGACCTAAAACTTATTGAGACAGAATTGTGATAAAAGGGTTCTGTCGTTATCAAATAAATGACATTCTGATGAGCTTTACCATACAAACTAATGGAAATGTGAAATTTTGCAATAACAAAAAATGCTCAACCCTGCCAGCTGGGCATGCCTCAATTTCTTAAAAGGGACACCCTGGTGGACTCATTTCAGCAATTTTTTTTTAGTTGTACTCCATGTCACGGTTCATGTTCTGTTCTCCTGGACTATAAAGACTACACTAAGCTTGAACTATATTTTTTGAATGAATATGCATGAAACCAGATATTGCAGCGACCAGATCCAAACGCATGATTTGCATGATTTGTGGGATTAACATTTTCTTTGAGTAAAATTAGAAGATTGGTATGGATAAGAAGTGCTTAAAAAGTGTCTATTTCTCGGTTTCAGGCACACAGAGGCTTGATTTTTCACCCCTCAAAATGCCAAAAGCTCAGAGCTTCTGGGGGCTTCGCCCCCTGGACCCCCACCGGGGCCTCACCCCTGGACCCCACCATCAATGTTACAGCAATTTTTTATATGGCAAGATTTATATGGATCTGATTTCCAAAAAGAGTGTGTCTATTTCTCTGTTTTAGGCACATGGAGGCTTGGTTTTTCACCCCTCAAAATGCCAAAAGCTCAGAGCTTCCGGGGGCTTCGCCTCCGGACCCCCACCAGGGCTTCGCCCCTGAACCCCCACCATCGATGTTACAGAAAATTTAGAATATTTATATGGATCTGATTTCCTATAAAAGTGTCTATTTCTTTGTTTTAGGCACATGGAGGCTTGATTTTTCACCCCACAGAGCGCCTAAGGCTCAGAGCTTCAGTTCGCCCCCTGAACCCCCACCGGGGATTCGCCCCTGGACCCCACCTGGACCCCACCAGGGGCCGTAAGGCTGGCCCCTGGACCCCACCCATTTTTGGTTTACCCTCTAATACAAAATCCCGGTTGCGCCGTTGTGCCCCCAGTTTAAAAAATCCTGGATCTGCCCCTGCTACCAAGTCTGACTGTGTGTGACCCCTGAGAAGGAGGTGTGGGTGCTGTATCTATCAAGAGGATACAAATCTTAGCTGCTGACTTTGAGAAAACAAAGTAGTCTGCATCAGAAAAGCACCTCAGCTCTCTGAACCGGAAAGCATTTTGAATGTCGGGTACTTTTATGACAGAAATACATGTAGGAACCCCCTTATTCATACAGTCAATGCCCTTCCTAAACCGACGCATTGTTCCACTCAACGCAGTCAACAACAAAACAATGTGAAAATCAACTATGGCTAAAGACCGCTAATTAAATGGAAAAAATTATTACAATAATCCCCGCCTTCCACAGGTTATTGTACTTGTAACATGACACACGTGGCATTAACATCAAATTTCTTCACTTTTTTCCCTCCTTCGTTCGGGAATCTCTGGAGAATTGGTACAATAATGCATACCCTGCTAATGTGGCACCAACTGTCACATTGAGGACCAGAGTAATCCTGATCTACAAGCCAGCGACCAATTAGTGGAAGCTCACTTTAAAGCCGGCAGGATTGCTTGTGTAGCAGAATTGCTTGCGTGTGTTGCTATGGATGACCGTAATACGAGCCAACCTATTTTTGGGGGGGAATAATAAGTCTAGAGTTAAAAAAATGTAAGAAAAACTAATAAACATTGAGGTAAGCTTTAAAATACAGGAACAATATACCACCGAGACAGTTTAAGCCCACCCTATTTTGATTGGCTGCATCAGCATAAAGGAGCTGTTAATAAAAATAACTAATGAACGGTTAAACATCGAGTCATACTTTGGTAATGACCTCCCCAAAAATGAAATTTTTATCTAAAAGCTTACTTAATATAAAGATGGTATCAGTAGTAAGGCATCAAGCGAATTTTTTTCATCTGAATTTCCCCCAGTGATTAGAAATCGATTTACAAATTTGAATTTCTGAAATGATTCATGCATCAATCTTTTCCCAGATTTCTTAGATTTCCGTTTCACAATAGATCGATCCATTAAGCCCCGCCTCCTTACGAGTTGACCAATCACAGCCGCGAAATCTGATCACCATTTGAGCCGTTTGGTGATCTTTGCTCTAATGGTGATCAGGTTTCGTGGCTGTGATTGGTCAACTCGTAAGGAGGCGGGGCTTAATGTATCGGTGTATTGCCGTAGCCAGAGATGCGGTTGGTACCTGCTGTCACCTCTCTAAACGTGGATGGATTCAATTTTCTTTTACAGATATTGTGCCAGTTTTTTTTTTGCTGTTTCCTCAACAAGTAGACACAGTATTCAGCTGAAACTTGTATGTGGCTTTATTGCATCTTTCTTGAAATAAATCAGCGTTACGTTGACAAAAAACTATCTATGACCAAAACTTTAATTTGCACACATTGTGTAAATTGAATACTGTAAGGAAATCCAACTGAACATTGAACAGAGGTTGTGATAGGAGGTGTGGTTGAGAAATGATACTGATAGTGATGCCCTCTGTCCACGTAGAATGTTCCTCTGACAATACCCTGTACTTGTCAGCTGAAGTGCCAGTTGAGCATTTTACATAGCAATGCAGCGAGGTATTTTATATCATTTCAATTTCATTCCCAGGTCTCAATCTCAGTAATTGAAGACCTTGCACTGTGGTGATTAAAAGAGAGAGAGAGAGTGAGAGAGAATAGTGAGGGGAAAAACGAGTGGATTTCACTGGGCTGGGATTTGTGATTTTTTGTATCAAGGACGTTAGTATTACACTCTCATGTGAAACAGGCTTCAGAAGTTCCGTAGTAAAATAATCTTCTTCGGTGGTAAAGTATAGTTGAGGTTAACCATGGAGAATGTATAATGAATGCTTTATTAATAGTTTAAAAAAACTTGAACCCACCCAGGTTCCAGTAGGTACAAACATGTAGTCTTTGTGGACATTCTGTATTGTTATTTAGTTAAAAGGACAGCTTTTTCTTTTTTCAATTTGAAGAAGTTATGAAAGCTATTTTTTGCACTGGACGAAATTTTAATTTAACAAAAATTCCCTTTGAGAAGGATGCTGTCAACTCTCATTATAATAGGCGCAGTATTCTTTGTACTTAAGTCTGATTTGCGATGTTTTTTTTGCCCTTGGGAAAAATCAGTAAAACTGTAATTAAATAGCCTGAATAGTCTATTAAAGCGTACACCATGTGAGCAAGTAGGTCAGCCCTTGTGCTAAAAAAACATCCTACTTTTTCCAAGGAACAAATAACATGCCTTTTAGAAAGAGCGCTGTTATAAAGAGGTTCTGCTTATAAAACATACATTCTCAAGTCTTGAATCTCATGTCAGCTTTGTGTTTCTTAGTTTTGCTTTGTTTTGCTGTCCTCATATAACAACGTTCCTGTTATAAAGAGGTAATTTGGCCAGTCCCAGCAATGTTCTTATAACGAGAGTCGACTGCAATTATAACTATCAGAAGCCTCTTTATTCCCCCCAAAATTAGATTTTTCTAAGTCAACAGAGCGTCTGGAGACCCTGCAAGGTGTGGGCGTCTTTTGTTCTGAGCTCAACTCTTGATATGCAGTGCTTGCCCGTGTATACAAACCTCAAGTGCGCATATACACACTCAAGAAACATTTAAATGTAAGCGGAGTTCTGTAGTTGTTTGAGCTCCGTCTGAAGCATGTTTGAAGTCCTGTCCATTGGATTAAGAATGTGAGTTTTTTATTGATCGGATTTCTCTGCAGGGCAACCATTATCTGGCCCATGCCGATAATTTCTGTGACCACATAACTCATGTTTTTTTAAACATTGATGCAGTAATTTCCCATAGGGCCTTAAAATTGAAAACGATATATTTTGGTGTCCTGAGTTGGCATACAAATTTTGCTTTTACCACCTTGTTCAGTTCATCCAGCCAATGGGAAACCAAGGAACTCTCTGTACAAAAAAGTACAGACCATATATTTGAAATGTGACGTCATCGAACGTTTTGTATTTTGACAAAAATTGCACTTGAAGGGTATCAAATACACTGGTATTTTACACCATTTTTAACATTAGGTTGGATACTTGGAATTTTTTCCCCACCTTCCTAAGGACTCGATCTATTGGAAATTAAGTGAGTCTTAGATCTTTGACCTTGGAAACCCTCTTTAACCCTTTCCTTACCATTGGCGACTTTAGTCGACTGCACTAATACCCCCTCTTCCTTACCATTGGCGACTTTAGTCGACTGCACTAATACCCCCTTTCCTTACCATAGGCGACTTTAGTCGACTGCACTAATACCCCCTCTTCCTTACCATAGGCGACTTTAGTCGACTGCACTAATACCCCCTCTTCCTTACCATTGGCGACTTTAGTCGACTGCACTAATACCCCCTCTTCCTTACCATTGGCGACTTTAGTCGACTGCACTAATACCCCCTCTTCCTTACCATAGGCGACTTTAGTCGACTGCACTAATACCCCCTTTTCCTTACCATAGGCGACTTTAGTCGACTGCACTAATACCCCCTCTTCCTTACCATAGGCGACTTTAGTCGACTGCACTAATACCCCCTCTTCCTTACCATAGGCGACTTTAGTCGACTGCACTAATACCCCCTCTTCCTTACCATAGGCGACTTTAGTCGACTGCACTAATACCCCCTCTTCCTTACCATAGGCGACTTTAGTCGACTGCACTAATACCCCCTCTTCCTTACCATTGGTGACTTTAGTCGACTGCACTAATACCCCCTCTTCCTTACCATAGGTGACTTTAGTCGACTGCACTAATACCCCCTCTTCCTTACCATAGGCGACTTTAGTCGACTGCACTAATACCCCCTCTTCCTTACCATTGGCGACTTTAGTCGACTGCACTAATACCCCCTTTCCTTACCATAGGCGACTTTAGTCGACTGCACTAATACCCCCTCTTCCTTACCATAGGCGACTTTAGTCGACTGCACTAATACCCCCTCTTCCTTACCATAGGCGACTTTAGTCGACTGCACTAATACCCCCTCTTCCTTACCATAGGCGACTTTAGTCGACTGCACTAATACCCCCTCTTCCTTACCATAGGCGACTTTAGTCGACTGCACTAATACCCCCTCTTCCTTACCATTGGCGACTTTAGTCGACTGCACTAATACCCCCTCTTACTTACCATTGGCGACTTTAGTCGACTGCACTAATACCCCCTCTTCCTTACCATAGGCGACTTTAGTCGACCAAGCTTACACACAAAAGAGCACTCAAGCCCGAGCACAAAGGCCATTTGTAATAAAGCTGTAGTTTTGTCCAGGTTTGCCCTCCATACCCAAGCATACCATCATTGGAAAGGGGAAGATCGGATCTTTCCAATGATGGTCAAATAAAATAAGGTTGCTATTTTGCAATCTCTTCAAACTGGAGTTGAAAGATCCGAAATGCCAAACACCTACGGAGCGCCATATATACTTGTGTACAAAAAAGTATTTGAGATTACAGATCACACCAAGGAAAGAGAGACAAAGAACTTTGACATTTATTGACCGATCTCAATGATTTTTAGATTATAAGAAAGGAAATTTAATGAGTGAGAACTTTTTTATTACTTATTTTGCTGTAAAACAATGTCTTCAAGGAGATAATGGGGTTTGTAAAAATGGCCTTTGAACGAAAGCTTTCTGTTGTGTAAGAATGTGTGCTTCAGCTTGAGTGGTCAAACAATGCGGTTATCAGCAGTTGTTTATGTCCAAACAATTCGGTAAGGAAAGGGTTAATGCTGGATGTAGTACTTCTCTTTGGTCTCTTCTTCTTCTTCTGGTCTCTGCGCCAACTTCAAAAAATTTACTGAAGACTGAGGCACATTGTCATGAGCGCAAAACATGGTCATTTTCATGTGAAGAACTTTTGGTAAAGTAAAGGATTAGACTGTTTGGTCATAAGCCCCATAGAAACACTCGGAGCTTAGTGGATGTACAATAGATGTCATTTTACCATCATAGAATAATGAACGGAAACGCACATTTTGGTAGCACAGAATGGGCCAATGAGCAAACTTCTTGTGACCTCTACTAAACAGACAACCTTTTTTGCAATAATAAAATATGTATTAATGTCTTTTGCTGAATGACATTCAAAAGTGCACTTTGTATTTAAAAGTCTTCATTTAATCGTGTCCTAGATTACTTAATACCTTAATCTGATCGGCTGTAGCAGGTGACTACCATGCTTAGCAGGTGTCAGCCCTAGATACAAATTTGAAGCTGGAGGCTGTACACAGTTGGGATAAGTGCATACTTAAAATACTTAACATGTTGCATGTTACCCAGTGAAAGGAATGCGCTTATGAAACATGCATAAAGAAAAACATTTTCCTCAAGCAGAGTTGTTTGGAATGGAGCTTTTTGAGTTCAATGTTCACACATTCTTTCTAGACATTAATTTGTGTGTGTCTGTGTGAGTAGGTAACCACATTCAAACCGGGGACCTATAACAAAAGAGGACAATAGGTCCACGGTTGCTATCACAAAGAAAAGCATTGTGGTCCACGGTTGCTATAACAAAGAGTTGAACAAAGGAGGGTCCACGATTGCAGGCTGTTACACACTCGGGTGTGTGTGCTTATAACAAATTACACAATTGTGATGCGATCAAGCTAAATGAGTCGTATGTCGGAAATTTTATTACGGAGAAACAAGCCAAAACAGGCCAACAGGGGTAACATTTTCAAAAATATTTTTTTAGTAAATTCAAGTGTTTAACTGCTATCTGGAGAATGAGTGATACATCGACTTCCTTGGTTACAAATATAAAGTTACATGTACTGCTCCAATATTCACAATTTTCAATGTTATGCCTCATAACAGTAAGGGTTTTTGCTGCTTTAGAGGTGGTTGTGAAAGGCTTGCCCTGAATCACAGACACAGCATAGATCCAGGCATTTATCTTTGAAAAACGCCCAAGGATTTAGTTGATGTACATGTAGTAGACATTTTTTTGTTCAAATTGAATTTTCAATTACACTGTAGGTCCTTGATCAGAGAAGCCAAAAAATTGATCAGGGAATCAAAGAATTAACAGGTGCAGTCCGTTGCGCTGATGTTGCTTACTAAATAAAATACGCTTTGACTTTTAAAAAAAGAAGGTAAAGTTTGGAGAACAATAATATTGTCCCAATTTTTGAGCGCCCAATAGATGCAAATCATTTTGCACCCTGACAGAAGTGGTGACACCATTTTGACTTTGACAAGAATGTATCAAAGAAGTGTACTGAGGTGTAAGTACATTCCTGCTATCAGGAATGTACAGCCAAAGGATTCAGTAGATGTTGATAATGTATTCTCATGACTACATCAGCATATGTTCCGTCTTAAATGTCGACCGAAATGTAGGGCACTCTTTGGAAAATAACGTTAACGATTAAAACAGACAGGATTGAAGAATAAAGCTCTGATGACCATAGCTTGTGACGGAGGAAAAGGGTAATGCATTACTGATCTGTGAGATCGATCTGATAAATTAATAAAATGTTGCACATTTTTGTTTAATGTTGATGGTAAAGCTATTAAGCACACATTTCTGTCGCCTCTGTTTGTAATTGTTCTTGTTGAATGCGCAGACAATTTTGATAGAATTTCTTGTTTTCAGGCAACTGTTCCGGGGCTTTCTTTTGTACTCTGCACCAGTGCATCTACAAAAATTAAACGAAAATGGTAGCACCGCTTCTTGCCACGTGTTGTTAAATGTCAACTTCATTCACATCAAATATTCATAAACTATTTTATTTTTTAGCCGACTGTCCTTTAATCAGTTTACCAGAAATTGAAGCTACAGATACACACACCATTGGTTTTGTACACGAAAGTGAAAAGAGGTCACTCTCTCTGTCAAAACATCAGGATCAAACTCCTCGGTTTCAACGGCTCGACATGTT
Organism: Leptasterias polaris; assembly: GCA_037783415.1. Lineage (NCBI taxonomy): Eukaryota > Metazoa > Echinodermata > Asteroidea > Forcipulatida > Asteriidae > Leptasterias > Leptasterias polaris. The sequence goes on from JAZGTN010000122.1 coordinate 794,859, forward strand.
TACAACCCACGCACATACCCAGCATAAAGAACAAATCCCACAGAGGAGAATTTCCATCTGAAATACCGTTGAGAAAATAACAATTGAAAACCTCAAAATCACCATTGCTTATTTCAATTGCAGCGATTGAAATAAGCATGTTGAATAAAAGTTCACTTCATTCCACTTCAGCACTTTCTGTTGTTTTTCACTGATAGCTGCCAACTTTCCCTGATTCTGCAGAAAGTTCCCTGAAAATCAACCAATCTTTCCATGTTCTGATTGTTGAATCTGAGTATTGCCCTGACTGTTATATGAAAAGATTGTATCATTCCACAGGTTTGTCATGATGTGTGTTTGGGAAAAACTAGTGAAATAAGAGTCAAGTTATGCCTCCAAAAACCCTTTAAAGTTATACAGAATTGGTGAGGATAAAAAACATTGTTTAATTTTAATCTCAAGGCTCACTGGTTATGAAGTTCATACTAGAACGGTTTTTTCTGTCAAATATTTCCCTCTGAAATGAAGTCATAATTTAGAAAACTGTATCTGAAAACCTAAAAAAACGTTATCAGCTGATTTGAGTTGTTACAACCAAATTAAGAACAATGTGTTTATCCGCTGAAAATTGTGCGTGGTTTTTCACTATTTTCTCCTGACTCACTCAACCGATTAAGCCTAAATTTTCACAGGTTTATTTCATGTATGGTTGATCATATAAAACATGAACACTAGCAAGTATTTTGTCAGCTCTACCAATCCTGTGTAATACCTTTAAACTACAGAGGCTGGTGAGGTATCGGAGAAATACCATATACTTACATGTAACTCTCATTACAGTGAGGAGTGACTACTCTGTTTTGACGGTTGATGGGCAATGATGGATTGCTAATTAAATGATCCATTGAAATTAGGTAATGGTCAAAACATGCCAGCCTTCTACTCTCTGCAGTTCTTTATTAGATTATTAGGCTGTACTTTGTGGGAATGATGAATCCATTGTTTGATTTAAAGTTGGCGACTTGTCTACGTGGGATTTGATGCTTTGGGCCGGAATTAAATTCGAAGGTCCCAATGGAGTGATGCATCGTCATTTCTCCACAGTGCGAAATTGCCTTGTTTTAGGTTTTGTTAAATGAACCAGTGGACGTGTAACGGATTGCGTGATTATAATGCAATTAGTTCGACAATAATAAAAAAAACTGTTTCATTGTTTATTTATGATACAGTCATTACTCCTGCATTTGCAATATTGAAGAGATGCTATTTTCCATAATTTAATAGGTTTTTGAAGAGTACATTCATTCCATCCTCTAATTTGCAATGAACACAGATTAAAACCAACCTTGGATAATTTGATGAACATTCTGAGAAAATAATTAATAGTCATAATGAACTAGCTCCATCCTACACCAAAGAACTCATCACAACCAAACTGCAAACTTCCTCCATACATCTCTGCACATTATCCACAGCACACCACTCCTGGTCCCCGAAACCATACTCCCTACGGTGAACAAGCCTTCTCCGTTTGTGCCCCCAAACTTTGGAACAATCTCCTACAATCATACAAGATTCCCCAACTCTGAACACTTTCATGACTAGATTGAAAACTCATCTATTTAATTCAACTTCATAAATGCTCTTTCTTTGATGTTTATTGCTATTGTTTATTGTTAGTAACTTGTTTGTAATGCGCTTAGAAACACTTTGTATTAAGGGCTTTATAAACGTTGTTAATTTTTATTCTTATTAAAATAGTGGGTTATATTTTGTCATGGAACTGATGGTAATTCATGCAAACAATAAATTCACACACGTGTACTAAAGATGCAGTCTGTGCAACAGTGATAAGATTGAAATTATAACTGACCACAGATTTGCACACAACTTTAGTTATAAAGATGGTCATGGTGGAAAACTTCCCTTGAAATGTCTTTTGCCTAAAATGAGTAAAACTATTTGTTTTAATCTTGTAAGTACAAAATCTGATGATTGAATACAGTGACAACATTTAAGGTTTTTTTCTCGTGACTCTGATGACTGACTGAGCTTAAAATTTCACAGGTTTGTTATTTCAATTCATGTATATGTTGGGTCACAAGGCCTGGACATACACAGGGGCCACGTTGCCCTGGGTCACAAGGCCTGGACATACACAGGGGCCACGTTGCCCTAGTCTTGGCCTTGATGCCTCATCAAAAGTTTCCCATGTACACTTTAAGATTTTCCAATGTAAGTGCCCTTTGCAAAGATCCAGGCCTGGGGTCACATCTGATCTGGACTTTGACAGTTACCAATGTTGTTGGTGTGCTTTAATAGATCGATCCATTAAGCCCCGCCTCCTTACGAGTTGACCAATCACAGCTGCGAAACCCGATCACCATTAGTGCAAAGATCACCAAACAGCTCAAATGGTGATCAGATTTCGCGGTTGTGATTGGTCAATGAGAAATGGGCGTGGCTTAATGGATCATGTATTGGCTTCTGCATATTTATACCAAAGCCTTGCACAAAACACCAGGATCTGAGTCAAGGTTTCCCAAAAGTATTTGTTGGAAGTTGGAGTGGATTAAAACAAAATAAGCGTGGAACCATGAGAGGGGCTGCTTCCTCGAATTGGAAAAAGTCAAACAAAACAGATATTCATGCATGGAGTGCATCTTAATGTGCATGTCTAAAAAAGATGATAAGCAGGGTTCATGTTTTGCCAAACTTTTTGAAGAAAAACACAGATTATACTTCCTGTAAAATACATTGAGATTAAGGATCTGTTCTTCTTGTTGCTGTTTAAGAAATGGTGTGTATATTATTGGATGTTGGCATTTGAGTGCTCCCTTGTAGAAGACAACCTAATTGATCTTGATAACATTTAGAGAAATAGAATTAGCTGATGCAAACTGCTTACCAACCAATGGAAAAATCAAACACTTTCGATCTCTGGCTGTGCTCTGTGTTTATAATTATATGGGTTGATTTGGCTGGCTGCTGTAGGCGCCCTTGCATGCTTGCAGCTCGACCACTTTGTAGCCGTGTCCTTCGCAATTCAGCTTCGCAGCTGCAAGTAAGAATGATTAGCCTCAAAAAATATTATTATTTTGATTATAAAAGGACCTATGGTATTAATGCAAAAAATAGTTAATGACCTGATTTTGACTCTGGCAGAGGCTTTATAAGTGTAACAACATTTTTCTTCAAAATCTGTCATTTTTTATGAGGTTTGCATTTCATTTCCAAATGTTTTTTCAATGAGGGAACCGTGTTACACAAATGTACACCTTGCTGCTGCAGGACAACACCTACCCTGTTTGAATAGTATGTTACTCACACCACTGTGGCCGAGTGGTCTAATTCACTGGACCCAAGCTCTGATGTTGTCAATGTCAGCAGCAGAGTGTGGGTTCGAATCCCAGTTATGACACTTGTGCCCTTGAGCAAGGCACTTAACCGTAATTGCTTCTTAAAAAGTTGGGAAGGTAGTGCATTCTGCTCTATCAGCCAGGCTCCTAGTGGATGATACCTATGTGTGTATGCCTACAGGTACATCCTTATGATGGACTGTGAAGGGGTTAACCCTGTTCAGCCCCAGGAGTACATGTAGGTGGCAATGTGCCCCTGGTGACAGTTGATTTGGGTCAATAGCCCAAATCAGTTAAGTGTAGCCTCACCTTGAGGTGGCCTTGTGATGTTAGGCGATCTCTCATAAAAAAAACCAACCCCAAAACAAAACTGTTCGCTTCACCAACATTTAGAAATTAACAATAAACTAAGAGTGAAGCATGTAGTTTGTCAACATCCCCCCCATGTCCACATCAGACACATGTGACAAAAGAATCCTTATGGCATGCTAATGAGTTGATTGGGGTAACCCTCATGAAATGTAATCCTGTTTAATGTAGGCAAGAAATGCATGATGAAACAAATGATGAATCTTGCATACATTGCCCTGATGGTGGGTGTATACTAATTCGGTCATTAGTTACACAATGGGATGGGCAGATGTTGGTAATGGAGAAACAGAAGTCGGAGTCGTTATACTATTTGCGGCACGCACAGATGGCCACTAGGAATAGTAAAAGATATATATATTTTTTGTTACATACTAGCAACTTAGTTTATATGAGAGTTCATGTTAGGACATGTTGGCTTGACACCTGTGGTACAGGTTTAGCACATCCAATGTTATATTTATTGTTAACGTTCAGGCGCAACTTGCGTACATTAACACATTATGACACTTCTGTGTCTGAAAGCTGAGTTGCACAGGGGATGCAGACATGCTATTGTAGGCTCCGCAAGTTTTTTTCTTCTGGCACAACTTGCTTGCAATCCTTTCTTGCTGCATGTATAGTACATGTGTATGACGTACTGTGTACCCATGATAATTTCCATAGACCCTTTGCATATGACGTCTCCAGAGTAGGGCGCCCTCATGTACAGGGCCCAATTTCTAGCTGCTTCAGCAGTAAATATTGCTTAACAGTTTTCTGCTTAGCAGAAATGAGCAGAACACCATTCACAAATTGTACATGTGACATGGTAGTTTGGCTGGTAACCTTATTCTGGTAAGCATAATTTTATTGTGCTGAGCAGCTCTATGAAATAGGGCTCTGATCAGAAGGGGGTTTCTCATTGGCCCATCCTGTACGCCACGCGTATTAAAAAAGCTGAGCATTTTCACTGCTCCATCACTGTTTTACCTCGTTACATACTGTACAAGTAGGTTGATGTGTGCATTCTGATAGGAAACTCAACTGCATCTGTATGACCACTGTGAGATATTATCTGTATCTAGGAGTCGGGACCTAAAAGACCTTTCTATTGCAACGTCACAGCCTGAGTTCTTGCCAACTGAGGTTGGAAAACTATGGAAAGCCATAACTACAAATCAAAAACAGATAGCCACAGTTTGTAGCAATGTTACACAGATATTTAAAAATATTGTTGAATTTGTTGGAAACAAATCAATCAATCATGGAAGGTATTTCAGTTCATGAATCTTTACAGAAAATGTTGAATTTGGTCACAATACTCTTTAACAACATTCGGCCGTCCATGCCAACCGGCCCTTTTTGTTTATCAACAATGAAAAGGTCTATATCTTAAAGCTGTTAAGCACAAAATTATTGCTTAGCACAAAACATCTTTGCTAAGCAGGAGCAGGTTAAAAGCCAAATTACAATCAATGTTTGACAATGGTTCGCTGTTGTTTTTTTTGCTAATGTTTTGTTTAATGAAGTTAGCCCCAAACAAGGCTCAAAGCGAGTCTTTGTAAGGGGTTACAAGAAGTAAAACATTTAAGATGGAAATGAGTCAGGGGAGCTGATATTCCTCTTAAAACAGTCTAGATTGTAGGATGGAGGGAAACATTCACCAGGCAAGGAGTTCTAAAGAGATACAGTACCTGGAATAAAGCTGTTGGAATGGCTCTTTGTTCCTAAATCACACTACTTAAAGTAATGGGTAAAAGATTTTTTACACATTAGATATTTAATACATTTTCGGGAGCTACCTTGAGCAAGACCGAGGCCTAAATGGCTTTTGTGTTGCCAAGGTTAATGTGTTTTCTATCTGTGTAATTAATGAGCATTCATTTTTGAGTGTATGTAAATGAGTTACCTGTCCTTGATCCTAACAGGGAGGGGGGGGGGGTATCGTTGCAAACCAACACAGTACACTGTCATCAAGCCAGCCATGGTTTCACATTCATCAATACTCATGGCTGTAATGAGAGCACAGCAACACACTTGCTTCCCCCCCCCCCCCGGCCCAGTTACCATGCCGATCGATGAGTACAAGATTGGTTTTTGGTAACAGTGGCTTAGCTACCTTGGCTTTTGTTTCAGGAGGATACTTAAGGAGTGTCTAGCAATTGCTTCTTCAACTGAAGAGGGAGGCCGAGGCTCCACCGATCAATGCTGGGATTGAATTGCGAATGAGGCACTAAACTTGTGCTGTGCATTCTGATAGCATATTAGAGAGTGATGGCTGGCATATGCAAATTCTATTCAACTTTTGATTGGGTAATTTCTTGGAAATACACAGATAGTGCCTGTCGAACAGTTTGAAGAGCTGTAGACAGCGATAAAAATTAGGCAGTCAAATATTGATACATTTAGGCAGAGTTGTGGAGAACGTTGATATGATTTTTAATGAAATTCCTGATAGAGTTTAACCCCCCCTCCCCCTCCTCCCCAATCATCTTGTATCCCTGCGGGATCATTCATGTTCTCTTATATAAAATGAATGTTTCAAATCAGCAGGTGTATGCATAATTACAATGCGCACCCATGTAAATGTAGTTGCCTGCCTGAAAGCTACATGCTGTACGGGCACTGACTTGCTGGGGCTGTTGTATTAATTGCCCAGCCTGGGGGGGGGGGGGGGGATAGGGGGATAGGGGGAGCTTGAGGGGGGGCGGGACGGGATAGGGGGAGCTTGAGGGGGGGCGGGACGGGGGAAGGAGAGTCTTTCACCGTTGTAATGTATGAAGCATGGAGTATAGCCAAGGTATCAGCCAGCAATGCAACTACATGTATCATGCATGCAACTTGGCATTTGATCGGCTGATATCCTCATTTTTGGTTTCATGTCATTGAAAATTTAAAATTACAGGACAAGGTCTTGCTGTGCAAGGCACTTTTCTCTTTCTTTTGACCATTTGAATTTGGATCCCTGCATCTAGGTGTCTTTTCATTCTGGTTTGACACTCATTTGCTCATTCATTTACGTGCAAAAGTAGCGGAAGTTGGTAGTTTGATTGCCCTGTTTTTCATTTCGCATTGAATTTGCATGCCCTCGTTTTATATTCTGGCTAGAAGAGTATTACTTTTGGTGATGAGATTAAAATGCTATGCTTAACAATAAAAACAGTTTGGGCAAAAGCGCATGACACAGTTACAGCAAAGCCACAAAGGAAAATTATTATTTTCGGAAAATGCTTTGTTTGTTTGCCCTTGGCTTAGAATCTTTAATAATAATTTAAAAAAACACAAACAAAACTCATGTTCTGTCAAGCAGGTCACTTGTTGCAGGTAGTTCGTCATCTTAGATGTATGTTAATCCAACAGAAGTGTGAATTAAGTAAAATGCCCTAAAGAGATTGTCTAGCCGTAGCTTAGCGATTGGGCGCTGTCCTTTTGTTTGAGTTTGACAACCGGGTATTTTGTTGTTGTTGGGTGCTAAGATCCTCTTAATGTGTTCTGTGAGTGTTTTTTTTTCCACTGCCGGATGAAAGTATTTCATCTTGAGATAACATTGATTCAGTGATTCAAAAATACATGGGACAGTTCATCCATGTTGATTGGTTGAACGCAGATCACATGGTCATGTTTAAACATGTGATATAAACAGGGTGAGGAGTCCTCGAACATGGCCTGAGAAAATTGACTCAAATGAAGGCACTATCAGATGATTGTTCTGAGCGTGCAAATTTCACGGCCCAATTTAAGTTGGTAGAATGCATATTTGGCTCGCAGAAGGTGGAAACTTGCGTGCAATCATTTGAAATCTAAGCGCGCAAGTTCTAAACTTACGCAAGTTTGCGTAAGTTCTAAACTTACGCAAGGAGCTACTAAGCTCAACAAGGGTATAAATTTAACAGAGAGTCAAGGTGAGCTGAGGCTAAACTATCAGATTTGTTCTTAACCTTTAAAGGTTTTTAAATGTTTTTAACAGAAAGGTATTTATGAGTTGGAATAAAAGAGTGTCAAGTCAGTCTTAAACAGCCCTTAAAACCTTTGCAGGGTCGTGGCCATGTGATAAAGGACATGGTCTTTGGCTTGGTCCTTTATCGCACAGCCATGACCCTGCTGGTTTTAATGGCCGTTAAAGACCCTGTTGTCGCTCTTTTATTCTCCTACCGCAAAATGCATATATATTTTACATGTGCATTCCTTAAATAATATTCTTATATATATATATTTTTTTGAGTAGAAATAACTTCAAGATCTGAAAAAGAAACTTTAAAGGCACCTGGCAGTGGTATTTTTTCAAAATAAAGCTTTTGTCATTAATATATACATTTTTATGAGTGGAATGTGAATAAACAATTTACTAAGGTTAAAAAATTGTATTTTTCTTTTAATTACAAATTAAAAAATAGGCCCCCCTTTACATGGCGCTGTTCGTGACGTCAATCGAGGCAGGAGAAAATGTGTAGTCTGGCCCCGTACATTACGTCTGGGTACCTGATCAGTATGATGCGTTTTCGTATTCGGACGTCACCACCCAATGCAATCCTAGGACAGTGTACAGTCGACTAATACGAGACGCCAGTTTATACGAGGTTTTTCACCGGTCCCGAACTGTCCCATGCGCGTTTCTATGTCTTAAAAACGGAAGATACGAGCATGGTCATAACGAGAACACAGATAATACGAGGTATTGTTTTTCCACCAGAAACATTTCGCTGGTAACCTAAGCTTCACTGCAACTTCCCTTGCACACTACTACCAACGAAAAAAAACCCGGGCTATCCAAGTGTTCGCTGCATAGCGCTGAAAACGACGTCGGACCGGACCACTTTGCCCTCGTTAGCCTAACTTTCGATGCCCGTAACTGCCTATATTTGGGATCTGCAGGAAAAAAATGCTGGCTGACCCTATCTTTAGTCGTTTTGCTGCATCCAGCAGCAATATTTTCCTGGAAAAATGCAAGAAAAAACCCCCTTTTGGATAACCAAACGAAACGTACAATCTCACTACTTGCACGTGTATATACAACGTAAATGCAGGCAAGTTCGAGTGGGGTCGATGTTCAATCGAGGCGAAGTCTTCCTCGATTGACGTCACAAAAAGGGATGGGCGGAGTCGCCCCAAACAACTTTATCTATTTTTTTAACATATAAATACTGACAAACAATTACTCAAAAATTTGTTTTATTGTTAATATACATATACTCTTATATTAAAAAAAAAAAAATCCAGGTGACTTTAATGTTGTTATAAAAAATTAAAAAAATCAGTTATTTATCTATTTATTTATTTATTTTATTTGTATTTTTTACATTTTTATTTATTTATTTTTGTTATTTATTTATTTTAACTTTTTTTTTAGGGGGGTTGGCTGGAATTTAAGAAAAAAGTTCACCCGTATACCTGTGACTTGATCTTAATAATTCCTTTCTGTAATGTTACGCTTGTGTTTACACAGAAAACTACACCCACGCCAGCTTTAGGCTTGTACAGTACATCCCCCAAACACATTTCCAAATATATGTTTGAATCAAATTTTAGTAACAGACTGCATTTGCAGCCACCCACGAAGGACAGTCTCCACTAAGCAAGGTGTTTTGTTGTATGTACTAATACCCCCGCGAAGCTGTTTTTGTTGTTAGTGTCATAAACATGATTCCGTTAATGCATCCGCCTGACTGGGAGTTACAAGGTCTAATATTTCCCTCTCTTCTCCCCCCCCCCCCCCTGGATATTACTGAAAAACAGATGATTTGAAAAGTGATTTATAATTGTATTTAGTATGTTTCAGAGGTATAGCTGTACACAAGCCAAGGTAGCCCAGCGCTTGGGTACTTGACTTTTCCACTAATTAATGTGAAAAGGTAATGGAAAATGTCCATTGACTCTAATGGCTTTGAACTTTAAATCAGACCGGTAGCCTTGGGCCAGAATTATTAATGCATAAATTGATAGTTAACATTCCTGCTTATAAATTAAATCTTGTCTGAAAGAACCTTTGGTGTCAACATAGGAGTGAAGTGCAGAGGTTCGTGCTTCTAGTGTGATTCACCTTTTGAACCCGAACTTTCAAGTATGTTACTATGTAAAGGTAATTACACTTGTAAATTAGTGTTTTGTGGCTTTACATTTGTGTAGATACATGATGTATTTATTCAGCCTTGCTGCTACTGTGTAATGTAATCTCTTCTTGGAAGAAGATGGGACTGTTAAAAAGTGTTCATTTCTCTGAGAAGGGCTACATGTTCATGGAGAGCCAATAGTTGGAATGTTGAGAACACACAACCAAAAACCGTAACCAGCTCTCAGCAGAGTTGTTAGATCATTCAAGAAGGGATTATATTACATGTACAAGGTGTATCCATATTGAGTAGCACTTCGTTCTCGTTTATTGTAAAAAATCTGGTTTGGTTGTGTCCACTCGGGAATAGTAATCGGTAATTGGAACACACAGTCTGAGAGACGTTTCATGCAGAAACGTTTCTCAGATTGAAATATTTTTGAATCCCTTTTTCTAAAAAACGTTCCTTAGAAGGGAATCTTTCTCAAAATGTTCTACATTATCAACAGCTGCAGTGCTTCTTACCAAGTAAGTTGTTATGGTCATTCATTTTTGGAGTGTCTACCAAATGTATAGCCTCCCCTTTATTGCTATCAAAAGAGTCAAATCTTTTGTTCCAAGTTGGGAATGAAAAGATCCGAATGACAATTTGTTTTTTTCTACTGCCTTCCTATTTCTACATGAAATGTGACATTCATTCTTTGGTAACAGATGGTGTGCCAATCTTTGCAAGAAGAAAGTAAAAAGTGGATTTTAAGTAAATCTAAGATGTTCTATTTTGTCAATTTATGTAAGGGCGCCATAGTTCCTTTCACATGGTATCATACTCGGACATGTAAATGCTTATCGCATAACCTTAAAGGTCTTAAAATTATCCACATCAAATTTTTCAGTGGTTTAATTACCATATTTCCAAGTGTAAATCAAGGGAGCAAATGTTTGCAGTAAAACATTGTCAACGGTTTTCCCCCATACATTAAAAAAACAACTAAACATTATGAATTGCACAATTTCTCCACGCAACCTACTCTATCACCACTAGAGCTATAGTATTACACACTGCCGGAGTAATGCTGATCCTCTATTCTTAAGCCATTGTGTTGATAGCGCAAGGCACTTTCTGGTGCCGTTATTGCAAACCCCAAGTAAACAGCATGAACAATAAATGGTATGACTAGGGCAGCCAAAAGGCGACATATTAGACAAGCCTGCCCTCTGTTGTCATTGTGCCTGCCAGAATGTACTCTTGTTGTATCAAACAATATGAATCCAAAGAAGTTCAAGAGTTTGATTTCAAACACACGGTACACAAAGAAAAGGAATCAGTGGTCATGATCCCCTCTCTTTGTGGTGTGAGAAAAAAGGAGGAACACATTTAATTATTTTAGCCGAGATGAAGATAAAGCAAGGAAAATGTCTGACTGAGCCAGGCGTGATACCTGTACCTCATGTACATGTAGAGCAGAGACAATCACAATCATGGTCAATACATTCTTGCCTCTTGAAATGATCCACTAGGATTTCACATTTCAGGCCTGAACAGGGCTCTAATTTTACACTGGACCACAGGCCCGAGGCCAGTAATTTTAGTGTAGGGCCAGTAAACTTATGACCGGACAAGCCCGGCAGTCTTGTGTTTTTCAATTGAATAACAGAAACAAATTATGTTCAAGTCAAGACTTTGGGTCTGATAAATTATCTTTCAATTCTATGAGTAATCAAGTATACTCTTCTCTTACTTGTCTCAGTTCTGGTTCATATAAAAGCAGTTAAATGCATGTTAAACTGTGTCAGCAATTTTTAATTTTCACATTTTTAATCTGGTCTTGTACAAAAGTGTCTGGTCCAGTAAATGTTTTGAGCTACATGTACAAGCCCTGTGGTCTGGTGGATGTTCTCCCCAAATTCGAGCCCTGCTGATACCTCATGTAGAGCACAGACAATCACAATCATGGTCAATACATTCGTGCCTCTTGAAATGTTCCACTAGAAATTCACATTTCAAGCTTAGAGGTGCTCTTTGTTAAGGAAAAACTGCCTTGCCCTTAACAAGTACAAAGTATCGTACCCCGGGGATTACAGATTGTATCATAGTATATAGTTATCTAGTAATAAACTGCAAGGTAAAATGACTGGTTAAAAAGTGCAGGGAACAAATGTGGCAGATGGTATTAAACCTTGGCGGTGACTTCTTGAACATGTCACAGAAAGCGTGGTGATGCTGGTGATGCGCCAATATTTATATATATTTTAGAACACTAAAGTTGGTTGCCTCAAGGTTGCCCATAAAACAGTCCATTTGTTGGTCAGTAGAGCAATGTATGCAATTTTTACTGAAAATTGACCACATGGTTAACCACAAAAGAAAAGGCAGTCTGTGAATTAATTTGCAATTCGCTCTAAAATAGAAACCTGTTAAAGTAGCAGCTGTTAAGGAATGTTTTGTACTATTACCAGTTGGTAATTGGTATTGAAAAAAAGCACATTGCCTTCAGATTTGTAATGAAATGAATTTAGTTGGAAAGATATTTTAGAAGTGGAGTATAACAATTCACATAAACATCCCTTGAAATTATGTGGTTTTTGTGTCATTTCATGACAGAAGCTGGTCAGCTTTTTTGTAGAAAGTATTTGATGCCACAGAGCGTACGTTCTGCTCGTTGTATTTTCAGAAGCAACTTTATATATATTTTTAAAACTTCTCTGTAATTACAGCAAGCTGTTACATGTAGGTGTTTTATTGCATGAGCAGCTCTTTAAAAGGATAAGGAGTCAAAACAGCAAAAAAATTTGAGATTTGAAGGCAAAGTATACCTTTGGTTTTTGGAAAATGTCGATTGTTTTAATCTTATACAAATGTAGATAAAATAGAATTAGCTGTTGCAAACTGCTTACCAACCAAAAGGACCTGAGGTATAATGCAAAAATTTGTTAGTGGCCTGATGTTTCGACCCTAGCAGAGTCTTTCTTGAAGGCTAAATGACAACACAACACAACACACTTACAAGCAGACAAGAGTTGCAAGAGTAGTCAAGTGGAAATACATGAATAGAGAGAGTGGAGGGAGAAAAGCAGAAAGCATTCAGAGAAGGCAGGGGGTAAGCAGGGATTATGAAGACAAAGGGGGGGGGGGGGGGTTATGAAGGGAAGGGGATAGCTTGACCACAAGAAGTTGGGAACACAAAGGACAAAATGGAAGATTAGAAGAGAGGTAAATAATTAGTTAATACAATGAAGGGCAGACTAATAAAGTGGATATCTACAAATGTAGATATATACAATCAAACTAACCTGTGAAAATTTCATTTCAAAAGGTAATCCTGTTTTTGAGATATTGGTTATGTCCCTGCGGGAGGAATAATTCCTAATAGGAATACACAGTATGAGAAACGTTCCTTGCAAAAACACTTCTCAGATTCAAATTTTGGGGCATAAAAACTTATTTCCTCTGCATATTCGCCAAGCTGGCTCTCTTCAGATTTTCAAGGGACTTTTAAAAACTCACTTGTTTGAATCTTTATTTTTGTAACTTGCTTTTATATTCATTTCATTGTTTTATGTTTCGTGTTGTGCATAGAGGCTCCTGCATTATGCGCTATATAAATATCTTGTATTATTATTATATCTTTTTACGTAACCACCTCTTCGGAGTGAAATGTTTTTCAAAATGCTTTTTACCATCGAAAGCTGTTGTAGGCTTCTAACCAATAAGTTTTTATTGCCACAAGTTTTAGGGGTGATTACCAAACGTATACATTCCCTTTAAATAGAACCAATGATTTAGTTGTCTTGGTTGTTCATAGGGTAAAAGCATGCAGTTGTAAAATGTACAGGCACACTCTGCACACACTTACACACATACATCATTACAAATCATGAGAACTTCTTATTCAGACCTTCATTGTTTATTCCTTTTTCATAATATTTCAAGATTTGCCTGTGGTTATTTTTTAATATAACCATCCAAGGAGATAATGAAGTAAAGAAACGCTGGAGGATATGAAACAGTGGGTACACGTCCATAAATTTCCAGTGATGGGTCCAAACCGAATTTAATAATAAATCTGTAGTGCCTTGTGGAGTCTTTTGGGGGATATTGCGAGGATCCTTCTGTTTGCAGAGCTGTTGGAAAAGTGTGTTTTATCTCCTCCTTGGTCGTGTCTCGGCTTTTTGGGAGTTATTATTTGTCGCGGAGAAGCAGGCTGTCTTGACCACTCCAAATGTAGTCATGCCCGGGGCGCATCAAGTGGCCATTTATCTACCATTTTTTATATTTTGCCTTGGTTCAGTCAACAAGTGTTGCTCATGTGTCGGACGTTGAAGCATTTAAATGTCATAAGCTGCCTGCCCTAATGATCTTACCAGTCACATCAATAAAAAATGTGCCCAGACCTTTAATTTTAAACTCGGTGTATTTTTTTGTCACAAGTGGATGATCCACTTGTTACTTGACTGGAAGATGAAATCCAAGGATGTGATTCTTAGATGAGGAGTGGCGATAGAATCTTACTCTGAAAGTTAATATTTTCCCCTAGTGCTCTTAGTTTAAAGTCAATAAAAGAAGTAGTATGTGATGTTCTAAGGCACAAACCAGGCACTTCCTGCCCAAACTCAAAACTGAGTTAAGCCCAAACTCAAAACTGAGTTTAGCCCAAACTCAAAACTGAGTTAAGCCCAAACTCAAAACTGAGTTAAGCCCAAACTCAAAACTGAGTTTAGCCCAAACTCAAAACTGAGTTTAGCTCATCAAATAGATGAGAATAAGAGCTTTCAAATAACAATAAATATGAAAAGGACAAGCTTGTTGTCTAAAGCCCTGTTCGCATTGGACTTAATTTGGGTAAACTAACCGAGCAAATGGGTAACTTAACCATTTTAAGTCCAATGTGAACAGCCCAGGAAGTTTCCCTCCCAGGTAACTTACCCGACCCGAATGGGTAGTTTAACCGACCCACGTCTGCCCGGATAAATTGACCAGGTCAGTTTAACCGAGCCGAAAAGTCCAGTGCGGACGCGATCAGGGTAAAAGCCGTCCCGGTAAAAGCCACATCCGGTCCCCCGATCTACCCGCCGCGCCACGTGATCGTGTGGTGACACGTCGTACACACGCAATTGTTTACACGGACGGAAGCTCGGTTGCACTCATTGCATTCTCGCTGTCATGCACCCCGGTCAAAGGTCACTGCGATAGCGCCCTCTTGTGTTTGTCTTAAGTTAGTCGGTATAGATTTACCGATCGTGTCGGTTAGTTTACCCACGTCATTAATCCAAGTGCGGACGCTGGTAAGTTTCCCTTTTTGGAATGTTAACCACTGTCTCGGTAAAACATTAATCCAATGCGAACACGGCTTAAACGTATTATTCAACCAATCCTTAACTTGGGTCCAAAACATAGAAGGAAACTTCCATCTCCAAAATGAATGAACAAGCGTTTTCCCTCTCTTATTGATAGTAAGGCACACAGGTCGTTATCTTTGTTACGTATTTTTGCTCAGAATGAATTAACGCCAATAATTCTGTGGACTAATCTTTATTGATACCATCGTAGTCTAGTGTCGTTTGTAATGCTAAATGGACTACTAAAAAGTACCATCCACTTAGAATAAGTAGGCCTATGTGTAGCGTTCCAATTTTGTTTCCCACTTAGCGGTGAAATTATAGACTACTATTTTTAGCATTACACCAAATTTAGCCGTAAAATCAACTACGGTAAGAAAGTCTCACAGCTCTCCCTTTTTATCTAGAAAATCACACACAAAGAAAACACCATTCTTAATCCAGTGTTCGTAATGAATACAGTTTTGTTGTACTCTAATTTTGAGGTTGTACATAAAAACCAACCTTACCTATTTATTAATCGGGTAGACAATACTGTCGTAAATTGTTTACCCTGTTGTGGAGTCCGTCCATGTTGTGCATGCTTTGGTAAAGAGAGTCCGCCCTTCATAGGTTCTGCTGTGTAGATACAGCTGTGCTTAAAAATGCTAGTGTTGGTGATAATTTGACAACCAAACAACTAAAACCATGGTACTCGATTGTTGGACTCTGTATTCGAATATCGGAATACTTGGTACTCCAACGCGTGTACTTGTACTCAAAGGCCCAATCTCGTACTCAAGTACTACTCGGCCACCTTAGTACTCGGCCACCTTAGTAAGCGCCTTGAGCGTCTTTTTAGACGGATTTTGGCGCTATATAAATGCTTTTTATAATTATTATTATTACTCGGCCTCCTTAGTACTCGGCAGTACGTGATACTGGACTGAAATGTACTTGACTACAACACTGGTGATTTGTTGCCTTCACACAGTAAAGGTATCCCCAAAAGAATCAAATTCGCTCGAGACTTGCAGGGTCTGTACAATCTGCTACGTGGTACACACATTCAAGATCTGTTTGTGGTGTTTTAGTTTGACTCTCATTTCCAAATTTCTGTTTCCAAATTTCTTGTTGAAGCGGAAATGCCAAGGCACTAGCAATCTTCCCGATTAGCAGGGCATGTGCAAAATATCAATATTGACATTCCAGACTTTCTAATACATGGTGACACAAGCCCCAGACAATTAGCAGAATGGAAAAGCCAGCAGTATTTTGCTTTTGGTAAACTGTAATGCAGTGTTGGCCGTTAGTGGTATTATTTATAATCTTGTGTATTCATGATTGTGTAGCTATAGTCTGGGATATGGTTGGGCCCTCTCAAATTATCAGAGACTGCATCTTTGTAAAGCTTTTTGGTCCTGTCTGATTTGCAGTGCAGGTACGTGTCATAGAATCCATTATAACTTATTGTGGAAGAAAAGAGGGTTGCTCGTTGTTTCTTAACTGGCAGGTAATTGTTGCAGCCTCCCAAGTATTTAGAGTATCGGGTGTCAGGTGTCTGGCATTGCTCAAGTATTATCGATAATAAAATGTCTGCAAAGTGTGCACAGGTACTTAATGAATGCATCAAGCGATTTAAAAGTGGAACAATGGGAGACTTTCGGTGAAGCTAGTGGTGGCAGCAGACTTAAAGCGAAAACTCCATTGTTCTTCAAAATGTACGTATGCTCAGAACTACATCAACAGTAGAAAACTACCTTGTGCTGCCACCTTACAATATAAAATCTATTATTGGGTTTGAAACCACCCAAGTGACTGCTTGCATTGGACATTACTTTGATTTGGATCATAACTTTAATTGGAATGCATGAATTATTCCAGAGTGCTTGATATATCTGTATCAGTCGCGGCCGTTTTGGGTTTCTGGTTGCGGGCGGTGCAGTGTCACATTTCCATCCGCGGCACACATTCCCACGACTGAACAACAGTTAACATACACTCCACGAGAAATAAGAGTAAAGTGAAATAGCAAACGCTATGTTGGGTTGGTGTATCACTATGTCTGTTTAACATGCACACCTATGGGCATAAGGCCGATACTGATCTATTTGGGACCCCCAAACTAGATAAATTGAGTGCCGTATTGATACTATAAAAAGTGCCTTCCACACACACAAAAAAGGGATAGGTGGTAGATGCTGTAATTTGGATCAAGTGTCTCGTTGGAGAAAGTATGCTTGACGGGAATTCTGAAAATGGCAGATCAATCCGTGAATCCGGCAATTAGTAAGGCACTATATTTATCAAAGTACTGTGTGGGTTTGTATTATGTAGATGTACAGCATGTACTTTATTTCAGTTACGTTTTCTATCTGAGGATGCATTAGGATGTTATTGTGACTGCACAGGACCTGAATGCTAGGGCCTTATACTGGGTGTTGGACTAATTGATTAATGTGTACGTTTTATTAGCGATGTTTGAGCTTTGCATGGTGTGGAAAATAAGAAGTATCTATAAATAGTAAAATTTCGGTACAACCATGTGTAAAATCTCTTTGGGGAGGAGTGCTGGCTCTGAAAACAGCCGGTGTGGTCTCGATGTTTTCAAGCAGTATACTCTGCTGTACGTTGTGCGTTGTATTTACTAGGTGTACAATTTGAAAGCAAGGTTGGGCTGTGTTTTAATGTGTCACAATTGTACTTATCTTAAAGCAAACTTGAATCCTCGATTCTGATTGGTCAACCCACAGCAACAAGAGGTGTCATATAAACCTATATTGCGCAGTCCATATCACATCCTGCAGATTGCGCTGTTTTAACTCCACTCGTTGTGCTACTATAAGCTATGCTTGAAGTTTGCCGGTAGTAACAAATTTCATCATGCCAAGTCCAGAAAGTCATTCAGAAAATCTGGGTCCAATTTCACAGAACTTCTTAAGCAGCAGATATTGCCCGGCAAAAATGAGCAGGATACCAGTCACAGATGGTCCATTTACAATGGTATTTTTCCTGAAGACTTTATTCTAGTAAGCATAATTTTGTTGTGCTTAGCTTCTTTTTGTACATTTCTGTGAAATTGGTCCCAGATGTCTGATTTCTTTGGTAAATGTAACGTAAGTTGGAGCATCGATAACTCACTACCATTATTTTGATCATGGTCTGATTGAATATATATATATAGCGGAATTGGAGGAAAGTAGAATTAGAGCATTAAACCTTTTTGTGAGGTGAAGCGGCTCCAATGCAGCACGTTTCGCATCGCACTGTGACCTCAAATCCTGTGGATGCAGAATATTGGACCATAATTTTACCCCAGGGTGGATAACGACTCCGTTTACATTAGTGTGATATTTCACTGCGTCAGGTGGAGATAGCTGAGTCCGTGTTTACTTGGCTTAACTGTACTTATTCAACATCCAGCCATTGGAGACAGAAATGTACCCTTGGGGGAGGGGGGGGGGGGTTGTGTATAACCTATGATCACATGTTTGCGTTTTCCTTGTGAACATTTCAACGACCTTGACATCAATGTATGCCCTTGGGAACTTCCACTTTGATGCTGACAATATTATTTTTCTTCTCCTTTTTCTACATGCAGTGATAGCCACGGAGATGTCGGTGTGGGATGGAGTTGTTGTTACACCGAGTGAGAAGGCTTATGAGCCACCTGCGGAGGGCGTGAAGGATGAAGAAGGGGAGGAAGCTGCAGAGGAGACTGAGGGGATGGAGACTGTTGAGTCACAGTAGAGTCTCATGAGACAGGTGTGTATGAGAAGGGGGGTATGCACTCATCAGTCACTCTCACTACATCATTGGGTAACAGGTGGCTACTCTACTTCCCTGTGCCTGCCATGTAGAAGGTAAACCGGGATAATGGGTGTAATGGCATCATCAGTGGGCGTAGTAAGGAATTTATTATACCGGAGGTGTTTTCTTCACAGGAACTCTGATTGACTGGAGTTTACCAGGAAGCAGTTACAAGCTTTTTTGAGACAGATTTTTCTAGTGTTTGTTATATCGGAAGTAACCATAGAATTATGTTGACAATAAACAACACCCAGTTAACCTGTAAGACAATTTACGGTCGCCTGCAACATCTCCGAAGGTTTCCATTGCATATGAAATAATCCATTGCTGACAACAAGAACCAAGAACATAACTAATTTGACAGACTGGAATACCTTTGCAGTTCTGGTTTTTGTTAATTTAATTTCATAGGCCTATGTTTTTATGATAATGATATCTTACTGTAATCATTTGGTCACGTAGACATTGACATAAAACATCATTGTGTTAGGCCTATCTGTTGCATCTATCGATCATAGTGCACTTATAAATGTCTTGGTCAACTTGGATTTTTGTGTTTAAGGTATTTGTAATTTTGTTTTAATAGTTAATGTTGAAGGTGTGCACATTTAGGTGTTAGGTACAAGTGATGCTCTTAGCTGTTTTGTATGTTCTGCTGAGCTCTGTGAATCAATGGAGTAAACGAGGTACTGGTGGCAATTCTACTTTTTATGTAGTTTCATAAGAAAATAGTTGAATGTATTTCTTTGCTTTTGTTCTTTTTAATGAGGAATTAATTGTCATTACTTTGTATTTACTTTTCCCTAACAAGAATGACATTGGCAAATGTTTTTGTAAAAGAATTAAAGACTAGCTTTGAGGTCACTCCTCAAGGAGGGACCACCACTGGCATTTTGTTAACTTTATTATGTGCCAACGGAGTCAACATTTTTTTTATATTTTTTTTTCTTATGCGGACAATAAAATTTCATATCTTATCTTGTCATGATTTACATTGAAAAATCCTGAGTCGCCATTTTTTTAATGACAGTTTCTGTGAGACCTTTTTGTTTGCATGTCACGCGTTCTCTTGTTTGCCATTACAACGTCAGTAATAATAATAATAATAATAATAATAATAATAATAAGCATTTGTAATGAGCCATATCAATCTCAAAAGATGTTCAAGGCGCAGAGACTTTTAACTTAATTCACCGGGCAGTTTACTTACAAGTTACAGTTTGTTGTGTTTGATGTGTGCGTTCTCACTAAATAGTCAGCTCATTCGAATTATCCTTGACAAAATATTTACACAGTAAATTTTCTTTTTTCAGGTTTCACTGAGAACCCTCCAAAAGAGATACATTAAAAGTGGGTTCCTACAGAAGCATCTTTTCTTTTCTTTTTTACAGTCGGCAACTATCTTGGCAGCTTTCTGAAGCTCAAGACCAGCCTGTCAAAAAGGAAGTTTGTTATCGATCTTCTATTAAGCAAAACCGTTATAGAAACTTATCAGAAAAGTAGAACTTCTCTAACATGCTTTTAAGCTAGAAACTCTAGAATCTGTGTAGAAACGTGTAAGTGCCCCGTGTGATATTTGTCTCACTCCAATGTGGTCCATCAACAAACAAGATCGGTAGTTATCATAGCAACCATCTATGTACCCAGTCCAGATATGCCCTCTACGGGATTCAAAATAAACAGCAAATTGCTTATCCGTTCGTGGGGAATTTTGAAACAAACACCGTCTCTGCAATCTTCTTGAGTAGTTTAGTGTTGACTCGGATAAACCCAATCACATTTCTGAGTTGTTGTCACATGGAAGTGAGGGATTTAACGTAATAAGGTTGAATTTGACAAATAAACCAAGTTTTCTTGTACAGAGATCTGAAAAGTGGTAAACAAAATGTCGGTACTCGGTTTGCAGACGTGCTGCAAAACTAAGAAATTACCAGGTGCCTGAGGCTAAGCGGCCAGTCAGTAAGGCTGGACTATAATTAATCAAAGTCTTAGTATTGGATGCTTTCTTCTGTGAAGGTTCATCTTTAAATTTGTACTACAAATAAAAATCAATGAGTAAATTGGTCAAACTGTTAGGATTGCTTGAGAAGTAATGTGTTAGATGCCAGAGGATTTTTCCCCCAGTTTTTATGTTTCTTCTCCTTTGGTTGTTTGTTTTTCCCCCCTCTAGGTAATTTTTTTTGCCTTGAAAGAAACAACAAACTTTGGTTTCAAGGGAAACCATATTGCTCAATGTACATGTATGGGAACCTGAGAAATTAGACTTAGCTGTTGCAAAACCAAAAGGACCAATGGTATAATTGCAAAAAATAGTTAATGGCCTGATGTTTCGACACTAGCAGAGTCTTTCTCTAACCTGTTGCTTTTCATTTCACTTATTCAAAGAGTCTGTGAAATATCTTTCAATTGAACTCCCAAGTGGTTTCAACTTAAAAAATGAGAGGAACACCCAAAACAAGAACAACAATTTCTTTTCTTGGATTATTTATTCACCCCCCCCCCCCCCCCCCCCCCCGAATCTACCCCCTGGAGAAAATTTGCGTAAAGATTGGGTGTTGCTAACAAGTCAAAATATGTTTTGTTGGATATTTATCAGAACTTTTGTTAATTGCCTTTCCCTTTCAGAGGTCAGAGTTTAAACTTTCTTAATTTAAAGACAGGGTGTACTTTTGGTTATTATTCCAGAAGTTAATGACCATACAAACTTACTTAGTAAAGAGCACTGGAGAGCTGTTGATATTATAGAACATTGATGGAATGATTGCGTTACACGTGAATTAGCCCCAAGCAGAAGCTTGCGCGCCACACATATGTTTAAACACTTCTCACTAATTTTATATTGCACATGGCCAAGTGATCTGCTCTCGACCAATCAGAATGGATAAACTGTCCCGGGTATGAATGGTAGTTCAAACGATTTATTCGTTTTTTGCTGTATTTTTGTATCCACACGCATTCATTTAAGAAACGCTATTGAAGTGTTTCGGTTTCATAGTTAGAACTTAAAGCGCATGATCTTTTCTTATTTGTTACGTTATTTTCAATACATTGAATTGCTGAGTATCAGTTTACTCTCTAAATGTAACTACTTTGAATTGCGGAGACAGCAGAAATACCCGGTTGGGAAACTTCTTCCTTTTAAAATCGTCCAAACAGGTTTCAGGTTCGCTACTGCGATTTAAAACCAGACAGCATATGAATTGCATCCATTGAGCGCCGTATCCACCTGAGACGTGCCCGTGAGCGTATTCTTCCGGCCGCTTTTGTTTCTTTCTGCCGAATTTCTCAGCCAGTTTTCATTTCATCAGTAGGAATAATGTTTATGGATAGATTTAGCCCAAAGCAATGACACTATAAAGAAAGTGCGATAATTTTGTAGGTTCCGTAATGTGTGATCTTACAATGATAACCGTAATCTTTTGGGGTCACCGTAATTAAGTTCAGTGTACACGCTAGCTAGAGGAATATGAGAATTTGCTTAGAAATTTGAGATACCATGTTCTAACAATGGGAATAGAAATACGAATAAAGTTTTAACAAAAGGTGGAAGGAAGGAGAAAACATTGTAGAATTGCAATTTAAACACATATATATTAAAATCAGAAGCCCAGCATGTATTTTGTTTATTTTAATCCTCGCGCAATTTTGAAAACATTGTAAAAATGAGCTTCCTGTGGCCAAGCTAAACATCTGAGGAGCAGTTGAGATGTAAGATGAGTGAGCAGCTTGAAAGATGAGACAGGAATTCAGTCAGGACTTTTGAAGAAGTTTTCAAGAACTATTATCTAAACACTGCAAAGTCAATAGTTAAAATGCAGCATCCAACTGCGCTCTTCACCATGGGACTGAACGTACTTTTGCGAAAAAACAAATATTTGGATGAGATTCTAGTAGGTGAACAGAATTCAAAGAATTTATACATCAGATATGATTTTTGTCAAGTTTAACTTTGTCATTGTATATATTTTTTTATTTGCCGGAGGAAATGATTTTAAAAAGTGGCGTTTGTGTGTGAATATATCTTCGGTGAACGTCTTAAAGAGGAAATATTCCTGAAGGATTGTTTGGGAAAATATTAATATTTGGAGAGCAAGTCATATCGACTCAAGACAGCGAAATACCTCTTCCCGGCCACAAATCCAGCCACAGTGTTATCTCAGAGACCCAAGTACTACATTTTATCCGAGTGACATCACTGTTGGGATATTGTAGGATGTTTTTTTTTAATGCGATCTTAAATCTCAGATCAGGTTGACGATGTCTCCCCATGGGTTACAACAGCAACTAGCAGACAGGTTTCAAGTCAAATTCTACCCTCTGAAGTACACATTGTTGTTTTTCGCACGTATGGATTTGACAAGCACTTCAAAGTTGTAAATTTATCCACTCCTATAGTGAATGTGAAAACATTAGCAATGACGCCATTGCTTACGGCATGTCCAAGCAAACCATGACAGCCCTTTTCATTTTGATTGGCTGGAAGCAGTTAACTGTCACATTTTAAAATGGTGTAAAGGGGTGTGGTTTCAACTCGCTGCCTTAAAGGGTAGGGATACCATAAGCAGTTTAGAAACAAAGACATTCTTTGTTAGAAGTAAATAAGTATGATGCTATTTGCTAGTTTTCTAAAGCAATGACATCAGCATGTGCTATAACAAATCAGTAATTTTGTGATCTGGCGCTCTTTTGTGTCAAAGCATTTGCCTTCTCTCTCCTGATTCTTTCGGTCTCCTCTTCTTTCTGACTGTTCTGTGGACTGGTACGTAAGATGCTGTTGTCATAAATAAGTATGATGCTATTTACTAATTATCTAAAGCAATGACAACGGCATCTGGTGAATAAGAAACACAAAAGATGGCAACTGAGATAAATACAATATGCTTAAGAGTTCTCTAAGATGTTAATTTTTCATCGCGAGTAAAGAATATTGTTTTGTTTTTGACCCTACAATAATGTGTATTAAGCCCTGTATATTCAGTACCCCAGTCTTGTGACAAAATCCACAGGCATATCACTCCCTATGACCTTTGCTATGCTCGAGCAGACGTCTAACCACTAGATGTTAATTTTGCATCAGGGATGAAGAACAATGTTTGTTTTTTGCCCTTACACCAATGTGTATTAAGCACATGTGGGTCAACAAATGTAAACATACAAATTAATAACTAGAGATTCAGTTTTTGTTAATTACAAAAACAAGGTGTTCGTGATGAGTGATTGAATGAATTGGTGACGCCATTGTACCTTATCATCTACATGTACCTATACGGCATAAGTACATACACGTGTAAATTGAAATACACTTGCAAGGTGACTTCTAAGAAAATACGGTTGAGAAACATAAGTGAAAGTTTGAGTGGCCAGAGCAAGGTCGTTTGCACATTACTATGCTATAGTGCGTCGTTTATTGTCCTTTTTCGACCAGATGTAAATGTAAAAATGTTGTCATGTCTGTGCAAAAGTTTGAGCAGGCTTAACATTCTACAACCTGATACAAACATTATGCTTAAATGATCATTAGTTTTAAAGATATGAATAAGATAAGATATTAAGAAATTTTCAACTTCCGATTTGAACCGGAAGTCAAGGTCATGTTGTTAGCTTCTGTGTGGCATTTGTCAAACTTTTAACGACCTATACGATGATGTGTAGATTGTAAAAATCCTAATTGTGATTCATGAGTTATGATTTCTACAAACATTAAACTTTGATTTATTGTAATCCAATGCTGGATGATGTCGTCATGACATCATTAGGTTTGTGTCGTCTTGATACTAAGGTTCAATTATCTGATGAGTTTCAATGTTCAATTCAATCTCAATCTTGAGTTATTCCTTAGATAAGCCCCAAAATGATTTTTTAAGGAAAAACAACGAAGGCGAACTTCGACCTAGGGTAACGACACGGAGTTAAGGTCATACGAGTTTGGCGTTAACTTTTCAAATGTTGCCCTAGTCTTGATCTATCAGATGCCCAACTATGAACATCATAGCTTTTATATTGAATGAGATACAGCAAATAGCAAATGGTTCTTTTTCAACTTTAAAAACGTTGTAATTCGACACCTGATGACGTCAATATGACGTCATTAAGTCATTGGCGTCTTCATATTGAAGTTTAATTGTATGACGAGTTTCATTGCTCAATTCAATTTCGTTCTTGAGTTATTTTGTAGAGAAGAGTTGGTTGAGAAGAAGATGAAGAAGAAACTAGAGATCCAGTTTTGGTTAATTACAAAAACAAGGTGTTCGTGGTGAGTGATTAAATGAATTGGTAATAACATTTTACCTAAATCAATCCAATGTCTGGCTCAGGAGTTGTATGTCAAACAATAAACAACAACTTCCAGTATGAACCAGAAGTAAAAAATGGGGGTCATATTTTGGAGTTATAAATATTCCAAATAGTAGATGGATTATCCTCTAGGGTGCACTATAAGTTGTAACACCGATTGATGCGAAATGTCTTCCTACATGTACCTATACAGTACAAGTACATACATGTGTAAATTGAAATACACTTGCAAGGTGACTTCTAAGAAAATATGCTTGAGAAACATAATTTAAAGTTTGAGTGGCCAGGGCAAGGCTGCTTGCACATTAATATACTATCGTGCGTCATTTGTTGTCCTTTTTCGACCATATGTAAATGTCAAAATGTTGTCATGTCTGTCCAAAAGTTTGAGCAAGGCTAATTCTACAACCTGATAAAAAAATTATCCTGAAATAGTAGTTTTAAAGAAATGAATAAGATAAGATATTAAGAAAATTTCAACTCAATACGTGAATCACACATTAAAAGCAGATCTGAGTTTGCCTACATGTATGACAAACTCGGGTTCATACCAACTGGTTTGGGAATGAGCAGTTTTGAACAAGATCTTTCTTATCTGATCAAAAGTGCAAACATGTGGTTTAGGGTGTCACTGCCTGTGAGTTTACAGACAGAACCATCGACGAAATTTCACAGTTCCTTGTTTAAAATGTGAAGTATTGGGAAAGTGAGTTAAATGTTATCATTAAAGCAACTTTGAATCATAAAAATCGACCAAATAATATATCTCGAGAAATTGAATAAGAAACAATAGGACTTTCTCTCTGCTCTTCAGCATTTCGGTGATTTGACACCAGCAAGTAGGCTTGTGGGTTATGGATCACTGGCCTTGGGGAAGTGGGTTCCAGGGTGAATGTTTATAAAACAATTACTTAGCTGATAAGATTCACAGTGAAACTGGTGAGTAGAATTCTGAGATTTTGGTAAATTCTGGGAAAATCACTTAATGTTCCGATTTGAACTGGAAGTCAATCTCAAAATGATCTGTTCTTTGAAGTGTTTGTAGAACATTTAACAACCTATCCGATGATGTGTACATTGTAAAAATCAACGTTGTGGTCCACGAGTTATGATTTTTTCAAATATTAAACTTTGATTTAATGTTATTTGATACCCGATGACGTCATCATGACATCAAGTGCGTGTCGTCTTGATATTAAGGTCCAGCTGTCTGATGAGTTTCAATGTTCAATTCAATCTCAATCTTGAGTTATTCCGTAGATAAGCTCGAAAGTTGTTTTTGGAAGGAAAAAAAACGAAAGTGAACTTCGACCCAGGGTAACGACCCGGAAGATAAGGTTGTACGATTTTGGCGTTAACTTTTCAAATGTTGCCCCAGTCTTGATCTATGCGATGCCCAAGTATGAACATCATAGCTTTCATATTCGTTGAGATACAGCAAAAAGCAAATGGTCATTTTTCAACTTTAAAAACCTTGTAATTGTAATTCGACACCTGATGACGTCATCATGACGTACTGACAACTGTGCCGTCTTCATATTGAGGTTCAATTATCTGATGAGTTTCAAGGTTCAATTCAGTTTCAATATTGAGTTATGTTGCCGAGAAGAGTTCTACGTAAGAAGAAGATGGAGAAGAAATCAAAAAATCAGAACAAAAACAATAGGTGTTCGTGCTGAGTTGCACGAACACCTAAAAAAAAAACTAGACACGTGACATTGCATTTGTGCACAAATGCACAGCTGTTTCGCTAATAATATTTTCAAATTACTCATCTAAATATGAAATTCTTATAGTGTGTACATAATCAAGTTAATAATACAATAACTAATGCCTTTTTTGTGAGATCGAATTCATTGTCTGTATATCTTGTAAAACTGTACCTTTAAGGTAAGATAACCTGACAAATGATGACGTCATGATGACGTCAATTTGTTTTCGAAGAAGTTATGATGTATCAAGCCTGTTAAAAAAAGAATTTTGATTTTAGCATGTTCCGTTAGTAATTTATGACTTAAAAGGGGCAAAAAATGACAAAATCATAAAAAATCGTGTTATGACGTCATCATGACGTCATTACAAGTTTAATAGGAACTTGCCATTATCTAACGACTTGCCAAGTTTCAACGTAATCAGACTTATACTTTTGGAGATATACGACTTCAAAAAGTGAACCTTTAATGTCACGTCACGTGACCCCTGATGACGTAATCAATCTAAAACTTCATACATATGTTGGCTGCCTGACGGTCATCATGTGTATCAATTTTGAAGCGATTACAAAAAACTTCGCCACACACATCTTCTCAAAGTGCATTTTGACCAGTTTTCCAACTGCCACTAGAGGGCGCTCTTGTAAATTTAGACGTGATTGGTATTTTTTTTTTAAAGTACATTCTGGCCGCACACTAACATCGTTAAAAGCAACTTCATAACTTTTGCCACTTTCGAATTACGAGGGCACTTCTGGTTTCGACCGGAAGGAGAGGTCACGTGAGGTCACGCACTTGGAAAAAATTGAAGCCCTAATTCATCCCTACCCAATCCCGCAAACAAAATCCTACTGACTCTTGTGGCTGATTTGATATAAATCTTTAAGATGACGTCACGTGACAGGTGATGACGTCATCACGACGGATTTCTTTTAGTACCTTCCTTGCACCAATGCCTTTCATCACTGAAAGTTTCATTGCAATTGCTTATCGGGAACTGGGCAAAACGGCGCTTAGAACGCGACGTGCGTTATTTGAATGACTTCCGGGTGTCTGAAACGGACGAATAAAAAAAAAACCAGGAAAAACTTTAACGAAAATAAGAGCTGTTCAGCTGCGCTGCGCTGCGAAACAGCTAAAAAACAGAACAATTTCAAAGAGGTGTTCGTTCACATATTGCACGAACACCTAATGAATTGATAATAAAGATACAACTATTGTGTCAAACAGTCAGTACAGTTGATCCTCATAATTTTACCTCAGACTGAGAGACCAGGGGTCGATTTCACAAAGAGCTAAGATTGATCTCTACTGTGTATCAATCTTCATGCTAAGCAAAGTGTGATGTCACAATACAAATCACTTTGGTGATATTGACAACTCATCTTAAAAGATGAATCTTAGTGCTTTTTAAAAACGAGCCCTGGGCCTAGTTTCATGGCTCTGCTTACCGCTGAATTCTGCACTTGCAATCAACATTCTTGCCCACAGGGCAAGCGCTGAAATTCTGCGCTAGCTGTGTATGCCTAGTAACGTGGTGTAAGCACGCGCACAAGATAAATTTCTCTGCTAACCTGTGAAATACGCTTGTAATGTTGTAAGCGCGGAATTTCCTGCTTCTGTAAGCACAAATTCTTTGCTTGTGTCATATATGTTAGGCAGAGCCATGAAATTGGACCCTGAAGTTTTCAGTTTTGGTTCAAAATAGGTAATTTTGACAAGGTCTATCAGTGTAATATATCTGGATGAACTTGAGCAGAATTGAACAAACACTTATACACCAGATACACCAGATTACACTGTGAAGGTTTCTCAGTTGATTATTCACCTCAAGGTTTCTTTTCCTCCTAATGATACCCGTTATCTTGTCGATGTGAATCCAAGGGATTTAAGGCTGTGTTGTAAGAAAGGATAGCGGGGATATTCGTCAGCATTGGGGCCATGTCCACAAGTCACCGGGCAATGTTTCCTTACGAGGGTGTTAACGTACAACGACTCGTACAAAAGATCGGGACAAAAGCTGAGTGTATCTAGAGGCAACCCCTAGTGACAGTCATTAGGCGGTTCCCAAGCTGGTGGTTACCAGGGAAACGTATGAGGCTATGTTCTGCCACACTTTGGTTGTTTTGTACAGAGTATTTGAGTAGCTGGGAAAAAAAAAAAAGGGTTTTCCAAACTTTCTTGGAAAAAAAAAAATGCAAAGTGGCCTTAGGTGCATCTATCCATTATCAGTAAGGTTAGAGTCCATTGCATAATGTGTCCCAAACCTCATGCGATGTCTCGCTAAAAATCCGCAATCAGGAATTTCGCAAAGTGCGCGACGTGGGAAATGACTGGGAAACCATTGCAGAGTCAATGTGTGTGGCTGTAGGGGGAAAGGCTTTTATTGCTCTTTTCGCCCACAGGCTATTTTTAGAAATGATACTTTCATGATTGTTAGCGTTGTATTTTGTTGCAGTCAGCTTGAGTTTTCAGTGGCTGCGTTGAGGAGCTATGGACAATGAGTGACAGTGAAGGAAACAGAAATCAAATGCTCATTTAAGAACTTTTTAGAATACTGCTTTCCTCATATCCTATTCCCGGAGGTCTTCTGAGAGTTCATGTTTAAAAAGCAGAATGGTTACTACCTTCTCAAATGAAACACATTTATTTGTACTATGATGAACTGTAGTGTGTAATGTTAACTATTCAATGATATCAGAGCTTCTCTATTGTTGCTACTCGATGTTCATTTGTGCATATCTGATGACTGCCCAACCCGGCTCTCTAAACCTCCCTCAGTTTTCCCACAACCCTCAGACCCTCTGGGAACAGGCAAATTCTCAGGCATGCCCGGTGCCTTGATGTTATCTTTTCAAGTTTTAATTTGTTCTTTTTTGGTCTTTACTTGGCAAAATGTTTAAGAGATTTGCTTGTGAGACTAGCTGTAGCCTCGTTGTCTTGTAAATTCTTGGTTTAGACCACGGCCTTTTCACACAAAACATAAAACAGCAGGCACTATTGGCGTCATTGTTACTTGCACGTCAGAAGTAACCAAATTCACCTGTATTTGTGTTTAACCCATGTCCAAGCGTTACACACAAAGTGTGGACCTAAAAACAAGAGGTCCATACAGTTTATGGACTCGAAACACTATGTGGACTTGCATACATCCTCACAGTGTTTTTTGCAGTGTTGAAGAATTTGATTTTTGTTAAGTGTACAGAACAAAAGGAATGTCCACAGAATGTATGCAACACATAGCTGCGTACATTGATGTGTTTTAAGAACTTACACTCGGTCCTTTCTTGAGTACTATGAACAACACAACAAACAATTATAAACCGAAGGCATATTACTATCTAATAAACATCTAATAAAACGTTGCGGTATATTAGTAATATATTACTCTGGTTGAATTCAAACTCTCGACCTTTGCCATTATAGAGAAGATGTTGTTGTTTTGGTTTTTTTACAGGACTCGTGCAAAGTAAGGAGTACACAGCGCTTTAAAAACATTGGTGTGTGGGTAAAACACAATGTTCTTTATCCCTGATGTAAATTTAACATCTATGAAAATTGACTCTTGTTTGAAAAGTCTCTAATGTTAGTCCTACCTCTACTGCTGAATTTTGACCATCTTCGTATTTTTGAACGGTAGCTTTTGTAAAGGTATACTCACAAATAAGAGTACATGATGTTACCACTACATGTTATTTCCTCAGTGACTTTGGTTGACTTTGTTAAACCACCGTGTGAAACGCCCCATCTTTGCTGTTTCATCGTGTCAGATGCCTAAGATGCTCTTGTGACATCATTTCCATGTCTTGTATCCTTCTACAGTCACACAAAGCTCTTCATTCTGGTCTCTCATTATTCAGATGGACAGGAAGACCGATGTTAAGCATGTTGAGTTTGGAACTGATTTCACTGTTGTCCCATTTCGGATTCACCTTTCAAGGCTCTGTGGGACTATGCGGTATTGTAGGTCTGGAACCTAATTGAGTTAAAGATTGATGTAATTCTATCTACCTGCTTCAGAGGGAAAGTTCGCTGTATTTAAAAAAAATTTGTTTTGAGTAAATTGATTGCCTATCCTCAATGGACTTTGCAAGTCTCGCGTGTATTCCAAACATCTGGGACCAATATTATTTAGTTTTTGCCCTAACACTGATGTGTCTTAAGCACTGTATTTCCCCCCCCCCCCCCCCAGTCCTGTGAAAAACAATCCACAGGCATATCACTGGGGTGGGATTTGAACCCGTGACCTTTGTCATACTAGAGCACATGTCTTACCACCAGACCACAGAGAGCTAGCACTGTGGCTAGAGGCAGTTCTAATCCTATATTTTTGCAGTAGGTACAGCACAATTTTAATAGTAAAATATAGTCTTCATTCGAGTTGTTTTCTAATTTTGTATATGCGCGAGACTTGCACATACTATTGTGTTTCGAATGGAATTCAAATACTGTTTGGTTTTAAATGTGCCCTTACTCAACAAAAAATGGTTTATCGGGCTCGTTCGGGTTATGGCAATCAAAGTAAGGAGAGGTGCAGGTGATACGTGGGGTTTGCAAATGCTATTTCCTCAACTTTTGACAGTATTCAGAAAGAAATTTTGTTTTGAAGGATGTACTGGTATGATTTTAATTAAATTACATTTTTATTTAGTTTATTTAATTACCAATCCTGTAGTATGTACTTAATATGTATTGTAGGCCTATGTTAGATAAAAAGATGTCCATGTTGGTCAGATAACATCGCTATGTTACCATGACACATAGGTGTCTTAAATGGCACGTCTATTGGATGATGTACTGCTACTGATTAAAAATTTAATTAACAAACTGTTTATCGTCCCGCCGTCACAACTTGGAGCCGTGAACCAAAGACTAATGATTTCATATCATGAATATTTTACAAAGTTTTTGGTTGATAATGGCTGAGCTGTCTGGACTGTTTTTATAGACCTTATGCATTGACGTCACCAAGCCGCCATCTTAGAGGTAAACTGATGATGAAACAATGGAAACGCGCTGATTTGTACGCGCGGCGCACAAGACTGGCCAATGAGCATCTTCCTTTTGACCTCTAGGTGAGGGCGCCCTACTCAAATGACGTCATATGCATAAGGTCTATTCAAAGAAGAAGAAAAGGATACACAAAAAAAACTCTTTACAAATACTTTGTGAATGAAATGTTTGGATGGGAAAAGTAGACTGGAATTAATTAATGTCATGCAATAGAGATTTGGTGGAGGTTGAGCATATTGGTTTATGGTAATAAGTGTAGTGTGAAGTTGATTGTATAATTATCGGGAGCTCAATTTAACCAGAAGTGAGCGGACCATCTGAAGCTGAGTTTGCATTGGACTTTTCGTTGCGGTAACTAATTGTGCGGCAATGTTGACTTACCGATGCTGTAAGTTACAGCCATTACGCATGAATAAATTTACTCTAACTTGACAGGTTTACGTTAATTTGCCCCCATTTCCCAAGAGAGCACCCAGTACCTGATGTTGGTAGCGCAGCAGATTGGCATCGGAAATATAGGAATAACTTACTGTTCAGCAGACTTTAACTTTTGACATCGGACACTTTTTCCAGGTGGCTGGAGTAGCTGGTTGATTCGTACAACAAAATGCTACATGTCTGTGAATACAGCTACTCTACCCTACATATTACTGTAACTACGAGGTGTTATTTTGTCTTTATCTTCATGGATTCTGATTGGTTGATCCATAGCAACAACAATGTGATATTAAATGGTATTGCACAGTACATATCACGCCCAGCGCATTGCGCTGTTCTAAACTCTGCATATAGACCTTGTAAAGTCTTGCAACGATAAGGTCACCATTGAGCTTCCAGGCACCTCTGAGCCATCAGCTATTGGAGATTAACGCGGGTGTAATTTTGTGTGATTTTACTTGTGCATCACTTTTTGTCCCCCCTAAACTATAATGGTGGAATGATTACATTTAAAACTAACAATTTAATAAATGACAATTTTGAAACATTTGAGAAAATTAAGCAGTATTTCTTGACCTCCAACATCTGGCTCAAATTGTCAAATTGTGAATTTACGCTGATTGTGTTATGTAAACTGTGTTGACTGCACCAACAAGCAGAAGTTAGGGAATATTTTGAATTTGGAAAAAGTGCTTTGGTACTTCATGTGAAACAGACCTTGTTTCGCGTGGTTTTTGCGTGACGTTGCATGGAGTCACTGGGACAACGACGTCCTAGTTTTGCGCGGTTTGGGTACCAAACGACTACTAATGCAGCAGCTTGCTCAAGATTCGATGCGTGTACGTCAAGGATCACAAAGATCGCCTTTTGTTGCATGTTCTTTATGGTCAAATGTGAAGCAAAAATTAAGGTTGGCTTAAAAAAAAAACTTTTTCCTCCAAGATTTGTGAAATTTGTGTAAAATTTACAATTTCTAAATAAGTTTTTTTTAAAATTCAAACCAAATTCAGTTGATGAAATTAATTTATTAAAGCATCACAATACAATTTCTTAAAAAAAAATTTTGCCACAATTCACGCTGTAGCTGCTATTCGAGGTGCCCGGAAGCCCAGATTTTCGCGAAAACTAATACACTCTTGAGGTCAACTTAAACAGTCTATTGCGCTATTTTAAGAAAACCTGTAGGCGGAATGTTTGGACTTTAAAGACACCTGCATACATAAAAATACTCAATAATCTTGACAATATGTCAATGTTTGGCAAAACAACCTTTTTAAGGCTCATTTGGAGAAGAACGAGAAAAAGATAAAGTCATGAAAGGTGACTGACCTTGTAAAAAACTTATGAATGCAAAATGCATGCACCTATATACTTAATACCTTAAGCTAATAACGATGTACAAGTCAATGATGTATCACCACAACAGAACTAATAGAAACAATTTTGCAGATTTGGGAAAACACGCACACACCTTATTTTGTATGAAATTTTGAGAAGGTGACCGACCTCGTTAAAATCTTATGAATGCATGCACATCTGTATGAACCTTAGGGTGAAATGGACTGCAAGTTAGTGATGTATCACCACATCAGAACTAAAACAAAATAATTTGCAGATTTCTTGAGAAAACCCCCAAACGGTCTTCATTTTTAGTATCTTTTTGAAAGGTTAAGCAGACATTGTAACAAATAGTTCCTTAAAGTCCTCGTGTGTTCCTGGAGGCATGCAAATGCATAAAACATACAAAGTATGAAAATGTGAGGAAGGTTTTGAATGAATAAAACATGGCAAAATTAGGCCATCAATTTCTGTACTGTAATGCGGGCGTGACGGAATGTCATTGAGTGTTCTGTGTACATTTAGGTCTTGCATGGTTACCTTTGGGCCAATTATCATGAGTTATTGATAAGCTTAAAGTCATTTACTGTTTCAGTTTGAGCTTCAGTAATCATAACTTGGTGTTTTGTTCACATATTTATCATGAAAATTATGTGGATATGTAAAACATGGATCTGTAGACAAACTGTAATGGTTAGACTATGTTGGACTAACAGCTATTATTGTGCAACCAGGCCAGGGACATCAGCAGATTTCAATCAAGGAACATTTATTGTATAGATTATTATAAGGGAAAATTGCAAATGAGTTTCAAAATGAGGTTTATTTGTTTATAGTTCTGAAGTGAACCATTGGTTTCAAGGTAGGGCCATACTTGGGCAATACCCCCGCCCCCCATAATTTTTTTATTTTTATTTTATTTTATTTTTTATAGCTTACTTGCTATAAAGATGGTAATGGTTTTAAGCACCCTGCAAAACTATTTTATTTTAGGTGCTCCCATTGATTAGAAATCAATCAAAGTGCCTGTGGTGTTATGGATGTATATTGATGATATACAGAAATGACTTGTCTTTAAAGGTGAATTGTCAGCACAACTCTGTGTAGACGTATTCATAAACCTTCTTTGGAATTTTGTGTCATGTCACAGAGTGAACGAGTGGCACTCCTGTATTGAGTGCTCTTGTTTTTTCAATTAAGCGGCTCAAATTTATTGCTCTAACCATAGAGAAAGGCTCTAACTATCAGAAAGTTACCAGAAAAAGTCACTGAAAAAGAATAATGAAATAACAGTCTGTAGGATTCATGTCTTGTTGTTATCAACAATTTGTCATTTCTGTGCCACTGCTCTTTTTTTCTTCTCAGTTTCACAGGGCAACTGAGAAAGTAACCGGACAGTAGGTCATCTGTATTGATTCTCTCCCCACAAGTTATCAGTTTCACTGGTTGATATCTAAAGCCTAAGATCAATACAAGGTATTGATGTATGCAAGAAAGCTGCCTAAGGGAGCTCACACTTTAAACTAGACCTGTATGTCAGGTGATAGCACACCTGTGAATGATGCTGGACTGTTTTAGAGCTGGTGCAAAGTCTTTATTCTGATTCATATATTCACAGTGCAAGGGTCTGATTTGCAATTGGCTGAAATGCAATGACCAAGGGTTCAACAGTTTGAAGACAATTGTTCAGAGACAGAGCATTTTTGGTTGTGATAAAATCACTTTTATACTTCATAACTTCAATAAGACTTTGTGATGATTTGAAATCTCTTTGATAGCATATTGCACGAACCAGTTATATTTATTTGTTTATCTATTTATAAAAACATATTTATACAGGATACATACATCAGCTCAGAAGTTGTTTTACATTATGGTCCTGATAAAAAATAAAGTTAAATATATCAAACAAGCAAAGAACTAGTAAGTTTTACAAAGGAAAACTCTAGCAAGCAATCTAACGAGGGAAAAGACTTTTACATGCAAAGGTTCTGAAAACAAAAAACACCATTCTCTTTTTGAACTAAAAAACCCCACCTTGGTATACTAATGTATCATCATCATTATTCAAGGTTCAAGGTTCAAGGTTCGTTTATTTCCACAGTATCAATTGAAAAGTATGACGGGGTCAAACCTGTTTTTATATGTATGTTAAATTTAGGATATTCTTAATGCTTTACACCATCGACCTTCACTTTCAAATCCTCCAAATGTATAAAGATACCATATTCACAGATCATTAATTGCATAATTGTACTTTTGTGGTGCTATAAAAGTACAGTTAATTTATGCTTCATACTTAAAGGGACACACCGGCTTCGTTGGGCTATTTTGGCTACAAAATAGACTAAAACATGACTCCAGAGGTCTTCCAGGAATGGAGAAGAACGGTTCCTAAAAGAAACCATCAATTTTGGTAGTTTTTGAGCATTTTTCAAAAAACGAAGGTCACATGGGTTATCCGAACCACTTTTTTGGTTCGGATAACCCTCGTGATCTTCGGAGTTAGTTTTACTTCCAGCCGTATAAAAATTAATTACTACACCGAATTCAACTCTGTTTTTTAACAAGAATTCATGAGTATTTGACACACAAAAATACGTATTCAAATTATGGATACAAGTTGTAAATAATACAAAAAGTCGAACGTAAGATTTTATTTCAGAGAGTCCGAGCAACGGAAGCGTGTCTTACAGTGCACAGCGTGGGGGCTATCTACACGTAACACGGGGCAGTCGTGTCGCTTGCGAGCAGAGAGTATCTCGGCAGTGCTAGCAACGGAAACCCACTAGCCAAGAGATATATGTACCAGGAAGCTCATGAACAATGATCATATGCGAGGGGTAGGGAGCCAGACCACCAACTACGTTGTAGTTATCGCGGGTTTGCTAGTCAGTACACCTCGTTGATCGAATCCGTTGTTTCAAAATCGCAACTTTTCAATGCTCTGTGTACGTTCCTTGACCCAATTTGTACCGAATTTCTTGGTAATTAAATAAGATTTATGTCAATACATAGGACTACCACTTTTATATTGACATTACAATTAGTTTAAACAAAATTCGTGACAAACAATTCCAAAAAACGAGCCCCCCCCAAAAAAAACAAAAAAAAAAAAACGGAGCCCTGATGATCTGATGAAGGGACAAGTGAAAAAGAAATTAAAAATTAAAAGGTGGGAACAAAAAACCTAACTCGAAATTTCTATTGCATCCCTCGACACACAAAATTCCAACAAAATCATTTCATTTCCTCAAAATATTATTTAATCCGATGAAAATATAATTTTGTCTCACAAAATTATTTTTCAATTTGTGAACGCAGTGTGTTTTTCTAGGTAACAAAATGAGATTGTTTCTAGAAAATAGGTTCTCGTTCCCTTGAACACGCTTTCTTTCCCCCGAACTACAATTAAGTGCCCCAGAAATACGCTTTCGTTCCCTGAAGATACGCATTAGTTTCCTCGAAATATGATTTTGTTCGCAAGAAATATACTTTCGTTCGCTCGAAATATGCTTTCCTTCCTCAAAATACGCTTTCTTTCCCT
The DNA here is from genome assembly GCA_037783415.1 of Leptasterias polaris. Classification (NCBI taxonomy): domain Eukaryota; kingdom Metazoa; phylum Echinodermata; class Asteroidea; order Forcipulatida; family Asteriidae; genus Leptasterias; species Leptasterias polaris. The sequence continues at coordinate 832,062 of JAZGTN010000122.1, forward strand.
CGAAAGGAGATTTCGTTCCTTAAAAAAAAGCTTTCGATTTTACGACTTTGAATTTATTGCCCGAAATATACTTTCATTCACCCGAAATATGCTTTCGCTCCCTAAAAATACGCTATCGTTCTCTCGCTATGAGATTTTGTTCTCCAGAATTCCTCTTTCGTTCCCTCAAGATAGCTAATTTTGTTCCCTCAAGATAGCTTTCGTTCCCCTGAAGTCTAATCACACCAATTTGTTACATTCCTTTGTGATGTGAGGGGGGACTTTGAGAGGGGACGAGTTTGTATGTGAGCGGGCGACTTTGCTAGGGGGCGACTTTGTAGTTGGGGACTTTGTAATTGGCGAGTTTGCTGGGGGGCGAGTTGACTGGTTTCCGTGTCCGTTGTTTATACACACTTTCAGATGGATAAGGTGGACTGGATCCTCATGCCTTGTCGTAGTAAAACACTTACATAAACAGAGCACCAGTCTACTTGCAACATTGCATATCATGTGTCCCGTAAATTTGACACTTGCAACGACTGGAAAAGCGTATACGGTGACCTTTGACCGCTTTTGTTTTTTCCGGTCATTTCTCGTTAATTACGTGATATTTTTGTATAATTTTTTTTTTAAAACCATCTAGAAATAATTGCCTTTTTTGATTCTACATGACTTAATTACGTAAACAGGTAACCGGTGTGTCCCTTTAACCCCATTCATCGGCAGTTTCTGAACTAAACAGCCTTATACTGAGCCGCATTATTACATCTAATAACCAGTGTATGCCTTGCATTGTGTTTAGTTGGAGAGTTCGTTAACAACATCTTTGAAGTGGCCGAAGCTTAAGCTTCAAAACCGCTCTGAAGTGGCCACAATGCTTGTGCACAACGTAAATCGTGCTGTAAATTAGATTGGCTGTTATCATTGGATAAGTGGGTCTTTGTTAACAACACTCAACAAATCTTTTGCCTGTTTATTGGAAAGTGAAAGGAAAACCTAGTCTTCACACATTTGTACACACCACCTTTCACATCTTGCAGATGAGAAAAGCTGTCAGTCATACAGCAGTGGACTTCATAGATTGAGTAGTTGACAGCAACATTGGTAATGTGGTATTCTATTAGTCGTATAATTTCAAGGTCATTTCAGGAAGAATATTTAGGTGGGGGGTACCTTTCAGGCATGTGATTTTTCAGGATTTTATAGGATTTAATGATTTGTCATTAACTGAAGGCGAAATTGACATCACTGAGATGAAAAGACTTGGCCCTTGTTATGACCAAATCTTTAGATATTTATTTGCAATGCTGTCCTGGATTGTGTAAACTTCTATTGTAGCATCTTGCAACTCTGTTGGCTTTATCTCCACGTACACCAAAAGGGAACTTTTGCAAAATTTGTAGTTTTCATGCAATCTCATCCCTGACCTATAGGAATATGTACGTGTAAGACTGAATGTGATGGTACAAGTGAGGTTTTCAGCCATACAGTAGAAATGCCCTTTCCCCAACATTTTTAGTTAGTTGTCTTTATTTTTACGTTTATATGGTTTCTTTGTATGAAATCATGTGAGCTTGATCTTTTTTACAATAAAGTATTCATGATGCATCATTAGGTAAGAGATGTTTTAAAAAGGGCTATATTTTTTACTTTGTCACATTGGGATAAATTATATTGTAGCATCTAAACTTAGTCAATGGAGGTAGTATGTTTGCATGTATGCATCAAGAGTTAAAACAACCATTTTGTTATCTTCTGAATGCTGGAGTAGGATGCTCAAGGGTCATGATTCACTCTATCAGGGGACCTGGTAAATAAGCCTAAAGACTCCAGCGAGAAAGAAAAGTATGTATGCACCCTGAATTAGTTGGCCCATTATCCGGCACATAGACGCCCAGTGGAGTAATCGGCTTTCACGTTTCACCGAGTCCTCCAAAAGAGCTCATTGGAACTTGATTGTTGAGTCAGTTTGAGAAACAGCCCTCCCCAATGTGTCATCATTAATGTCAAGCTGCAACCATATATAACAATGTTTGTCACCGAAACTTCCAGCAGGCTTGGGCCTTCCAATTTATATGTCGGAATCCATTTCCGAAGAAGTGCTTCCCCATTTACTCAATGGAGTGTTGTTATATGTTTATATATTATTTGCTGTTCTATTTCTACTTAATTTATAGTCTTATTTGATTAGGAGCTAGAAAAAAATGATACCTTGAGGGTTAATCCACTTTTAATGAGGGGATGCTAGGGAGAGGAGAGGGGCAGGGGCTTTTATTGCTTTGCCTGTGGAGTCTCTTGCAGCTGTGTTTGTACAGTGTTTCAGACATTCCTGTGGCTTTAAACTTGTAACCCTTTTGGCTAATAATTTCCGTTTGTTTTCAGAAATGATTCACGGTTTGCAGTGTAATTGTAAGCTACACCATGAACACATATTTGCATATACAGAAATTGTTCAGTCCAGTGTACTAGGTTGCATCTTTTGGTGATTCAGACCCTAGCAGATGGTAGTAATGGTAGCAGTCAACTCTGAGCTAATGTCAACTCTAAACTGTGTGTTAACAAGGAAGTATTGCTTACACAGCTAGCGTAACAACAGCACTGTATGCTATACAAGCCAAATGCACCATAGATACTTAAAAATTAGGCCCAAATTGTGTAGGCACTGTATGTGATTTTGACATCATTGTGGTCATAATTGGTTGAAGATTCTGCAGCAAGCAGCATTATGTAATTATTCCCAGAGTCAAGGTGCTTAACTGCTAAGCATTTTTTTGTGTGCGCTTACTATAGCAGAAAAATGCTAACAAGTGATTTAAATTCTTGCATCACTAATCCTGGGTATAAGAACAACTTGAAGGTTTAGCTTAGTGTGCCTTTTACTTTGCTCAAGCAGCAGTTCTGAAATACAAACTCTCTTATTTACAACTCTAAGCAAAAATTGCCTGCATACAATTTCACGAACTCGTTGCATGGTCACGGCTTGGGCACAATTTCATAGAGCTCCTCAAGCAGAAAATATCGCTTAACAATTTCTGCTTAGCAAAAATAAACAGGATACCAGTCATAGATACTACACGTGACATGGCATTTTGGCTGGTAACCTCATTCTTGTAAGAGTAATTTATTGTGCGTGGCTAGTGTTTTGTACTTAAGAAGCTCTATGAAATTAGGCCTTGGAGTACACGTCAGCCTGTCCTGATCAAAGAGGTGTAACCTCAGACAGTCTGAGCCTGGACCATCGATAATAGATTGTTAACTTGCTAATTAGCTGGGAAGAGTGAGGATGGATCTTGGTGACCTCATTGGAGGGGATTTACTCGTAACGATGTCCACTACTTGATGACATACTGAAAGCTAGACGCATGAAGATGAAGCATCATTGACAGATGAAGATTCCTTTAAAGGGAACGTTCCACGCCGATCATTTACATCATTCATTCACTTAGACCTTAAGCTTCTTTCCAAATATTTCTTGGAAGTTGCCCTGTTATACTCAAATCCAAAAAGGTTAACAAATTTTGTACAGGAAATGGACCATCAATTTGAAGTTATGTTTTTATTCATTTTTGAAATGGGTCACATGTGATTCCCCATGCCAAAAACAGGCAGTTCTCGGAATTAGTGAAATGGCTTTAAAAGTGGAGACAACCAAAGCACCAGCCATGATATTAATTTGACGTGATGTCTTAAATATTCTACATGTTTGGAAATACTTGCATTTTAGAACATAATTATGTATTAGATGAAAGCTTGTATTCTCATCTACTTGATGGGGGTAATACCAAGTTTGTGTGTTTTGGCAGGAAGTGGGTGGTTTTTATAGTCATGTTGCTTTCCATTTCTTCGATCAAGTCTTCAAATACCGTAGACTACTCTATCCAGGGTGGATGATAATCACATCGGGAACACTTTTAGGGATAGCACTTTGATAAATCGACCAATGGTAGCCCGACCTCCTTTAAAGATGATTCTAGACTTACAGAGAGATTGCAGAGTACCAAAGGCTAGATGTTGTCCTTATAAGTCTGAGCCATACATCTCAATGAATTTAGGCTAATACGACAATCCAAGAGCTTAGCACATATACAGGATTAATTGTAGGTCACACAGATGTGAACTTGGCATGCAAGGTCAAAGTTCAGGTTTTCTAGCCAGGGACCTTTACAACTACCAAAGCAATGAATTCATATTGTATATTAAAAATGCATAAAGTTAAAATGAGAATTTCTCAAAGGCCTTTTGAGAAAGACTCTGCAGGGTCGGAAACATGGTTATGATATATGCATTTATACCGGTGGTCTGTTTGGTTGGTAAGCTGGTAAACAGTCAAATAACAGGTATTTCTGATTGAAAATGGGTTACGAGCATTCATACCACGTGATGTTGTACAGTGTAGGCGTGCTTGATAATAGATCTAATAAATAAAGACTTTTCAATTCTGTCAAATTTGACTTTTCTCATGGTATGGGTGCCCCATAAGTATCGGCATTCAATTTATTTTGATTTTGGTCACTGTGAGTGACCAACATGGATTGAATTTCTAGGCCAAACTGTTGGGTTAGTTCAGGTTTTTCTCCCGTGTGCATATTGCTGGTTAATAAGTTGATATTCAACGCATTTGTAGATTTATCTCTGACTTGTAACATTATTTTGGTTTTACCATGCACTGACGTGTGATAAGTACTGTGCACTTTATTTAGGAGCACTGTGTAAGACCATGTGACCATGTTTACAAAAACGTGACCTCGTTTACAAAAACGTGACCTCATACAATCCAGGTCATTTCCTGGTAGGCGAAATAGTACACAAGTCATATGGGAAATTTGACATTTTGTGTCATCATTTCCACATGAATTCAAGAGTTATAAAAACAACAGCTGAACAACATTTGAGATGTGCCCTCTTTCTTCATATCAAAAATCAATAAAAATCAGACGGCGCAATCTCATGGAAATATATGATTTTTATGTTTTCTTCCATTGAGCTGTGTACTAATCGAGCCTGTAGGAAGTCCTGGCTCTGTGGCTCTTTTGTAAACATGTGATGTCGCTGGTTACATGGTCTATACACAGTGGTTATCACACATTTGTGTAGGATAAAACATAAATAATAATAAGTCATGAATGTTAAACTGGGATGGAATTCAATAAGCCTATATACCTGCATTTTGGTTGCCCATAATCATTTTTGTTAAGATGTCTAGTGTTTAAATGCAGTGTATACCTTTGGATTTTGAACCGTTCCCGTGTTTTAATCCTATATAAATGTAGACCGTATACAATAAGACTAACCTGTGAAAAAAAAAAACAAAAAAAATCAAAGGGTGTTAGGGTTTTTGAGATATCGCCAAATATATAGAGCGGTTATGTCCATGCAGGAAGAATAATCAGTAATTGGCATACACAATCTGAGAAACGTTTTATACAGAAATGTTTCTCAGATTCAAATGTTTTTGAATCACTCTCTGTAATACCGCATTCCTTAGATTTTATGTAAGGGATCATTTCTCGGCATGTTGTACATAATCAACAGCTGCGGTGCTTCTTACCAAGTCAGTTTTTATGGCCATCAATTTTCTTGGAGTAATTACCTTTAACAGTGCCTGTCTGTATGTGTCAAATGCTCCGGGTCAATTTTCACCGATAGTGTCGCCAGTTTAAAACATTACTCAAAAGTGTTCAAACATTTACATCTAGTTGATGTAATGTTTGTGTTGTTACTGACTTAATCTAGGATCCTCAGGCTTAACAACCTTAACACCTACATGTACCCCTTGAACCAATTGCATTGTTTAACCCTGGGTCCCACGGGTCCCATTAAATCGCCTTCTGGTGACTTTCGCCTCATTGGAATGCACTTTTAATTACAGGGCAGTTAAGTATATTTGGGGGTGATCCCAAGTTAATTCCCATACTAGAAAGACTTTGTAGTAGCCTGATGATAAATATATTACATTATGTTGGATGCAGACCTATCTATAAATAAAATCAAGGTCCGTGTACAAAACGCATAATAGGTGAAAAATCTGCACGTGTTTCAATGGTTGTGTACATGTCAATGGTGACTGTGGCCAGCTAACTTCAAAGGGTCATGGTGAACTGTTAGTGTAGTCACACATGGTGTTGAATTCACTATCTCAAAAGGGGGGTTCGAATAGAGGATTACATGAAGTTTGATCGGATTTGACAGAACGGTTTTTATGTTATTGATTTAAACACAAAATGTACCTACCGCGACAGGCACCTTGCTTCGAGCAGTGTTTTAAATCATCATGACTTGAGGAAATATTCAAAGCTGTTATTACAATGAAGGAATTTAGTGCTTCCACACTTCTGACCCTAAGTATCTCAGATGTAATTTATAAAAGAATATTAAAAAGAGCCAAAAAAGAAGAAATCATTTTTTGTGTAATTTGTTTAATCTTAGTGTTGAATTCGATGAACTTAAAGTTAGCCTTGCCTCTGCCTGAATCATGTTAATCCCCACAGTATCTTTATTTGGGATGTTTTGTCATATTTTGAGCTTTGTGAATTTGAATGGTCATTTGTTTTTGTATGACGACGTATCACTTGGATGTAAATTGTAACGCCAAATGATGTGCAACAAAGTGGATTTATTATCAAAAGTCACTTCACATTTTGGGTTATTTAAAGGTATCAAAAAGGCTTAAGAGCTTTCCTAGCAGACATCCTTGATGGTTGATGGAGTCTTAAACGATAATGGATCTTAAAACACTTCTGCATGGATGACTCCATCTTTAGATATCAAGTGACAAGGATCAGAAGTGAGATAAAAAGAACATTGATGTATTAAATGAATGTCTGTCAAAGCATGGAGGTAGGAATAGATCAAAGGCAAACCAAAAGGTAACATTACATTTTTGGGATCACAAAATACATACAGCAGTAATTGATGCTATTTGCAAGTTAATCTTCCACTCATTACAGGGGCATGCTTTGCCTTGATCAAGGCTGTCTTGCGCACTGTCTCTTGGGGGGGGGGGGTGTTGGAGTTTGGGGGCAATATTAGAGATACTATTAAAGTGGTTCGAAATGTGACTAAACCGGTCTGGCATAAGTGTCATGACCGGGATTCGAACCCACTCTCTGCTACTGACAACACCAGAGCTTTGGTCTGGTGAACGAGACTGCTTGGCCACAACACGCCACAAAATTATCTCATTAAGAAACAAATTGATAAATAGATTCTTTATTGTATTCTACAAACTTGACATCAAGGCTCTCATGAGATGAAATTTGTCAACTTTTTTTTCCAAGGGTCATTTTCATGAGAAACAAATTGTAAACTTAGTACTTGAATCTGTTAAAACTATATTTAGCTGCATTTCAGTAGTTTTTTACCAACTAGGCTGTTCTTCTTGAAATGCTTTCATCATGGCCTGTTTTCAGGGTGTTAAATAGCGCTATTAATTGATAATAGCAGTGGAGGAGTATCACACATTAGCCAAGCTATCTGGTTCCATCTAAACATATTTTTTCTTCTTTACTAAGTGATTGTTTAACACCATTATCTTACTGCCCTAGCTTTTTTAATATTTCAGACGGTAGGCTACCAGTTACCGTTAGATTTAGAGAGACAAAAATAACACCATAGTGTGTACGTCAGTTCACATTGCCCTCATTATGGAAAAGTGTGTCCTTGTCACACCCAGCTAGTTGAGAACATTGTGCAATTTGCCAGTGAAGTCACTCACTGGCAAATTGAGTAGTTTCTTGTTAAAGGTAACTGAGGTAACCATCAATGACATGTTTGAAGGTGTGCTTAAAGCGAAGATGCAAAGTAAGACGCATATTTGCCGTAAGATGATTTTAGAATGGAATTTGAAACAGTGACCTCTGGTTTACTGTACTTTGCTTCACAAACTAAGCTACCGAGACCTACAATGGTGGTGTCTCTATTTTGTTGTTGATGTCTTTGAACTGAGGGTACCAGTTGGAAATCAATCAACTGTAAATATGCCTCTACCCAGGAATCACGCCCCAGTTACGATACAACCTGGGAAGGAGGAAAGAGGTAGATCACCAGAAGCAGTTATGACTTTAAAGATAAACCTTGAGACAGTTTTAGAATTTTTAACAATAAGGATGTGAATGAATTCAAACTTGTTGATATATCTGTTTGAGAACTAACTGGGGTTACCATCAAGCAGTGTTGGAGGTCTCGGTCTCGGTCTCGGTCTCGAGACCGGTCTCCCCCTCGGACTGCAAGGTCTCCAACACTGCCATCACGTATGTAAACTTAAGACACTTCAGTTCTCATGAGCTAAACCTATACCTATCCTCTTTGTTCCATGAGGGACATAATGCCTGAACTATAAGCTCTTTCATTTTCATTTAATACCTTTTATAGACTTATGAAATCTGGATTTATTATCTTTTTATTCTACCCGAATACAACCATAAATAGATTGGTTTTTAAAAGATAATCTAAAGTTGGTTTCTTTTTAATACGACTTCAGTCGTTAATGTCATTTTTTTCCTCCCAATTTGAAATCATTGCCAACTAGAGCATCACGTTTGAGCGTCACCTTTTGAGAAGGTGGCACAAAGCAGTTGTGACTGTCTGCAGGATTAACCCTTTTTCGTCCAAGCCCGCAGGGAGAAGATGAATTATCATCTACAATATACGCTGCTATATCTCATGTTGTAAATATGTCACATGAAACGTTCCACGGAAGAGTATGATGATTAGGACATTCACAAATCATCGAAGTGTGTAGCCTATTGTGTACCCAGTGCATAATATGAAATCGAAAAATTGTGATGGTGCTTTTAGTTTTTGTGTGACGGATATCTTCTTCATTGCCGGTATAACTATAGGTCAAGTGAAAATGCCAAGTTGAACCTTCCTTTTTCATAGTCATATAGGCCTAATGTCTTATTCCCTGGATACAAACATTTAATACATGTGCAGTGCTTAATTGTGGTACCAGACTATTTGGGTTTCTATGGAGAGGCATTTATAGTATACCTTACTTTCAAAAAGTCAATTTGTTTTTTGTGAAGGAAATTATGAGAGAAAAAAATGGATCAACTTCATTTTTGTTTGTTTGAAGGAATGAAAAAGTGCTTGTGAGCTGTCTGACTGCTGGACATTTTCACCAGTGTGCTGTCAACTACTGAGGGTGTGGTAAAATTACTATGTTATTTTCAAAACAACCATGAATAAGGCCCAGTGCATTGGGTGGGAACCGTACTTTAAGGAATAGATCTTGTATGGTGCAATGCCATGTGTTGCTCATCATTAGGGTGGACCTTTGATGGATTGATGAAGGCTCCCATTCAAGAGCAGCATATGAGTGGGGATGATTGGTAATATTCCCGAAAGGGGTATCTCTTTTTGGCTTGCTTTCCTCTGGGTATCAATTCCTTAATGCGGTGTTGTGTTACTTTCTCACTGGGTATTGCATCTATACCTTGTTAGGGAAGTAAGAGTCTCAGGTATTCCGTGGATCTGAATTGTGATTTGGGGTGAATTGGCACTGAATTTTTACAATGCAAGTTCAAGTTATTTGAAAAGTGATTTAGAAGGATGTGTGCGCTGTTTTTAATTTGAGATGAAAGAAGGACAGACTGCTATTTGATTTGTATGCTTCATCTGAGTGTACTGCCAGCTACGTGTTTGTGTGTTTAGGCCATTGATTTAGAACAAGGCAAAGTAATGAAAGCTGATGTATATCAGATTTTCTCAAACAACTGTCAACATCAGTCATCATCAAACCATCTATGGGCGACTTACATGCTAGGTGGCGCCAGATGCACCTGATCACTTTGTAATGTTTACGTAATTATAGTTTAGTCTATTTCACCTATAGCAACCTCAAAAGATTCCCAGTGATACCCCATCTTCTGCTGGCTATGACCCCCTCTCCTCTCTTATTATGGTCCGTCAGGAGAGTCACTACATCTTTCTATTATTCATATTTTAATTCAAACCTAAGAATAGTCTTATAGAAGATTGAAAGACGTGTGAGCAAGTCTAACCCTAACACCAGAAGCTGGTGACATTAAAACATAGTAATCTCATTAGGGTATTATGAGATTGCCCGGCGCCCTGCCAATGGTGTGTGTGTTGTATATGCATAGATGCAGCCATTTCTTTTCGGGGGGCAGCCGAGGTGTTAAGTGTTTAAACATGTCAGCTGGGTAACCAGATTTGTCCGCCTTGTAATCCAGTTAGACCTGTTTATCTGTGTGAGAACGCAAAGGAGATTCAGACCCGGACGGGGAATCGGTCTCGGTCGTAATTATTCACTCGGGAGAAACATTAGCACTGAGGGGAAAACAAAGATGAACCGATACATGACTTAACCCGTCTTATACAAATTGAGCGACTTATGGGACTGCTGCATCTGCTGTTCTTATTTTCAACATTGTCGAGGCGCAATGAGGGGGTTGGATGAGTAGTTTTGGCATGTCGTGGCCGAGTAGTCTGAGGCACCAGACTTATGGTGTGATGGGAAAGTCATCACAGTGTAGATTTGGATCCTGGTCATGACAGTTGTCTCCCTTAAGAAGACACCTGACTACTATTGCTTCCCTCCACCCATGAGTGAATGGGTACCTGTGAGGGCAGATATGGGTCTTGTGACTGAGTTAGCTAAACCATCTATGCCCTCAAAGGTACCCATTTACTCCTGGGTGAAGGGAAGCAATTATAGTCAGGTGTCTTCTGACACTACTCATCATACTCTCCAGGGAACTGAGTTGGTTATTAGGAATGAAATAAGTGAACAAATCGGGGTAAATAATGTCCATCCCACCAGTGCTTGATAAAAGTCCATTTAAAAAAAAAATCTTTAGCTCTGTTCACTCATTGAAAAGGAAAAGAGGTGTACTTCATAGCGTGCCATTTGGTTTTCCATGTTAGGGTGCTCTGTTACAAGAGTCTTAAAAGGCCATGTCACACGAGGCAATTTACAGACAACCAGTTTCAGGCAATCTCCAAGAAAAAACCCCACATTCACATTTTAGTGTTCTCATTATTTTCCTGGGGATGGTGAGTTACAGCTAGATGAATGTCTTTCGTGCCGCCGAAGTGTTCCTTGTGCACACTCCAAGTTGCCTGAAAAAGTCACCCTGTGTGACATGTACTTATGTCGTTGTATGACGGACAACTGAAGTAAGTGGCTGGGTTTGTCAGAAAACATTGGTGGTATAAGAAGCAATGTGTTGGAGTAATTGTTAAATTGAAGTTTGGTCGCAATGCTAAATATTCTATCCCAGCAGCCATCATCACGTTTAAAGAGAATTACCCTTGACTTGTTGAGTTATTTAGACTAATAATAGCACGCTTTGTTGGTTGCATGGAAAGTGTTCTCGTTATACCTGTTAAACGCCTGATATCAATATGCAAACACTTCAAATTTGGAGTGCTCGCCGCGGGCATAGACCCCATGATATTTTAGAGTAACGTCATGCTCATGTAACTCTATATCATCAAGTCATTTATCTCCTATAAATGAAGACATCCATCATTTACCCTACAACACCAATAAACTGTACCCCACGTTAGAGAGAATAACACCAATTGGGATGACCCTCAACGACTTTGAAGTAGCATCTCGTTTTTCCCTCCAAAAATGTTATTTGAAATTTATCCGTTGAACCTTCTTAGAGCTTATACAAAACATGTGTCCAAGGGTGGTAAATCAATGATAGATGTTTAGTTACATACAAACAGCCGAATGCTGTATTACTCAAGGATTGAGCTTTGTGAAATAAATACTTGCTGTTTTCCTGTCTCAATCTCTGGTAATGAAGGGGTTTAATAAGTCATGCCCTCGAAATGCTTTGTGAAAATGATTGTCCTTTCTCGACCACTGCCAGAATATTTTAAAGTCAGGGGAATTTCTCACTCCCTGAAGAGTTCAGAGCGGTGGTTAATACCAGCTGGTAATTCTGCAGCATGAACAATTGCACTCAATTATTGAATTTGCTCTTCTGATTCTAATGCTGTATAGAGGAAGGTCCATTTATTTATTTATTATTCAGGATAAAAAGGAAGCTAGTTTTACATCAATGTCTTGCAGGCCAATGTTGTGTATTTTGCGTGGAATTGTAGACAATAAATACACTGAGCTGCCATTACTTTAAAAACATTTTATTCACTATGCCCTGGGAATGCAGGTCATAGTGTGACCTTTGACATTAGCTGTATGCAAATTATACAGTACTAAATATTTACGAGCTGATTGTAGCTAAGTAGGCCAAAGCAAATACATCACAGTCAACAATTACAACAATCTAAAAAGGCAGAATGATGTCGAGACAAAACAAAAGATGATTAAGATGGACGATTAACTTTTAAACTAAGCATTTATAAGATGATTAAAAAAGACAAATTATGATTGATGTATAAAAAAACTATAATTGTAAATAATGTTGGGCTGACATGTCTAAAACATAAACTAAACTGTTTTTCAGCCAGTCATGTTTACTGTTTGAAAACTCTGTGGAATCCTGGCTGAACATTTCAAAGAATAGACGCCTTGTTTTGGCCGCCATCGTTGATGAACTGTGTGTAGAAAAAGCTATTGTTGATGTATTGTTAGGGTTAATTACCCCTCCACTATTGGCTGAGAGTCGTGCGCAGCGTGTGCGCGCAGCGTGTGCACGCGTGCACTTTTCCATTGTTGTCATCAAAGATGGCCGTCAAAGACGTCATGTGCAGTCCTTTTGTTGATAAACAAAGTGCGCCGGTTGGCATGGACGGCCGAATGTTAGCAAAACATTCAATCGTGTTAAAAAATGTTGTGACCAAATTCAACATTTTCTGTAAAGATTCATGAACGGAAATACCTTCCATGATTGGTTGATTTGTTTCCAACAAATTCAACACTATTTTTGAATATTTGTGTAACACAAACTGTGGCAATCTGTTTTTGATTTGCAGTTATGGCTTTCCGTACCTGACTTTTCCAACCTGGGTTGGCAAAAACTCGGGCTGTAACGTTGCAAAAGAAAGGTCTATAGACCCCTTGCATAATATGACGTTACAAGCTCAAACAGCACCCGCAATAATGTCAAAGGAATACCTACACGTATCATTGGCTTGGAGTTGTCTGTGGTGCGTATATATAGAGCTTGCACACTTCCATTGTTTGACCACGGAGATGACAGCCCATGCAAGGGTCTTTAAGACTCTTTTCTTTTGAAATACAATCATCAACCCTGAGGATTGATGTACACAAGTTCAAGGACAAATATTATATCTTGAAATTAGTTTTTTGTATTACCGAAGAATCTGCAAGGGATAGTTGACATTGGATGGTTTCAGTCTGTTATTTCCCCTGGGGCTATGTGTTTCCGGCAGCAATTGCCGAAGTCATTAGTGAAGATGGTTCGTTTTGAGGCAGGAGGGAACAGCTATTTGATGGCGACACGTTATTACCACCCGATCCGACTACCCACCGCTGCTAATAAGCAAGGCTTGAGGGGGAAGATGCCATACTATAAAGTATAAGCGTGCCCGAAATATATTATCATCTTACATAATACGCCAGGCACACTTAGAAGCGAGGCCGGTGTCATAGGGAAATCTATCCCCCGGAAACTCTGTCCCCATATGGGAAATTAACGTGGGATGGAGGAGGATGATTCAAAAGAGGGTGCTATCAAAAGCAGTTTGTACACAGTTCTCCATATGGGGGGGGGGGGGGGGGGGGAACAGAATCTCCGGGGGGACAGAATCTCCTGCCACACCGGCGTCGCGCGGTAGAGAATCAGTCACACCATTAGGCTAACTTACCAATAATCATTGATCGGCAGAATCTCTACCTAAGCACCTGAATACAAAGTGGATGTGTTCAATGTGATTCATCCATTGATGATTCGGAGACATTTTGGGGCGAAAACTTCCGCAACCAGAACTTTGCAGAAGAAGTCATTATTTCATGAGGCGGCCATGATGGCGGCCTCGCTAACAATCGTGGCGGGTGATATTATGTAAGATGATAATATATTTCGGGCACGCTTATAGTATGGCATCTCCCCCCCCCCCCCCCCCCCCCCCTCAAGCCTTGCTTATTAACAGCGGTGGGTAGTCGGATCGGTTGTTATTACGGTCATGAAGCAGAAAATGACAACATATCGTTGTGTCAGTGTTAGATCTTGATTTTGTAATAACGTTGTATCTTGCAAAAAGAGATATCGATGTGAGAATGTTGGCACCATTGTGTTTGAAGAGGGTGTTTTCCCTCATCCACTCATTCGTATTGTAAAGTTCCTTTTCCTGGCAAAGGAGATGAGTAAGACTGATTTCTCATTCGACGAGTTTTGTATCATCTTGTTGGTTTTCAGTGAATGTTCTTTATGTTCTTAAGATGTCTATTATTTAAGTGTAACAGTCATTATCTTTAGTAATAAACCACAATGGAAACTAACTGGGTAATTTTCTAGTCAAGTTTTCTTTGTTCAACCCCAAATTAGCCATCATTTTATTTTCATAAAGAACCAGTGCATAAAAATAGCATGGTGGAGCATTTCACCGGATGACAATACCGCACTGTGCAAGCCATCCTGGTAGACGGAACTTCTCAATGCTAAGACCTAGATGTTTCAACAGCAGTAGGGTGTTCGTATGGTGGCCCTGAAGGGACATCGCATATCGCAAACGTGTGCGCATACGTATGCAATGTCGTGAAACAATTCGCGAATATATGCGCATACGTATGCAATGTCGTGAAACAATTCGCGAATATGTGCGCACACGTATGCAATGTCGTGAAACAAATCGCGAATGTGTGCGCACACGTATGCAATGTCGTGAAACAATTCGCGAATATGTGCGCACACGTATGCAATGTCGTGAAACAATTCGCGAATATGTGCGCACACGTCTGCGAATATATTTGCGATGGCGTGAATTTTATTGCATACAATGTTGCATACCTTTGAATAAAATGTCTAATGATCTGGGGGGTTTCTTGCCTACAGTGAGATTAGCGGTAGTCATTGTGAGCGGTAGTCATTGTTGTGAGGCAAGCGAGGCGGGTGGCGTATTTCTTTTTTTCCCAGGACGAACGTGGGCTATTAACATAAAATGGGCGTGTTTGACCGTAAAATACCCTCGCGCGTGCGTACTCTTCGACCTTGATTGTAATAGCACATGCAGTAGTACTAGTAGGCTGTAGGTAGGTAACTTATGCTGTAGTACATGTTGGCGAAACTTGGCCTGGTGCCAAGTTCCTGGGTACACATTATTGTATAGCCATGCAATTACAGGAGCCCGACTGCAGCGCCACGCTCCCTAGGTCACTAACAAATTGTCTGCAACTATGACATCATCCCAAAGGTATGCAACATGGTATGCAATAACGTTCACGCCATCGCAAATATATTCGCACTCGTGTGCGCACACATTCGCGATTTGTTTCACGACATTGCATACGTGTGCGCACATATTCGCGAATTGTTTCACGACATTGCATACGTGTGCGCACATATTCGCGAATTGTTTCACGACATTGCATACGTGTGCGCACATATTCGCGAATTGTTTCACGACATTGCATACGTGTGCGCACACATTCGCAATTTGTTTCACGACATTGCATACGTGTGCGCACACATTCGCAATTCGTTTCACGACATTGCATACGTGTGCGCACACATTCGCGAATTGTTTCACGACATTGCATACGTGTGCGCACACATTCGCGATTTGTTTCACGACATTGCATACGTGTGCGCACATATTCGCGAATTGTTTCACGACATTGCATACGTGTGCGCACACATATGCGATATGCGATGTCCCTTCAGGGCCACCATATGTTCGCCAACTGTGGCATGTATAGTATACCGGTTTTTTCTCGCGGTTGATATTGCCCCCCAATCTTTCTATTTGCCTGCAATGTGAGGATAAACACTGATTTCATTAGCAATTACGCAGGATTGTCGACGGACGGCCAGGTCCCCAAACAAACTGCAGGTCTGCGTGAGGTAATTCAATCAAGGGAATTGAGATTGGCATGTGAATATTCAGGAAGGAAGGTAGAGGAAGTACCTGTATCATCATTAACCCCCTCCTCCTTGCCCCTTGGGATGGAATTACTGTTGTATCAGCTACAGTCATTGAGAAACAGAAGGCTCTGGCAATGTGGCTCTCTGGTATGTACAAGTTACTCACCAATTTGGTATAAAGTTATTGTTGGGAATAGTTATCACCACTTTTGGTGAATAATTTTCACCACTTTTGGTGAGAAGTTATTCACCACCTTTTGAAAATAGTTATTCACCAAATTCATCACTTTTGTTGAATTATTCACCACTTTTGGTGAATACATGTAGTTATTCCTCACTTTTATAGTTGTTAGTCATTTTTCACCACTTTTGATGAATAGTTACTCACCACTTTTGGTGAACAGTTAATAGTCAGTTATTAATAATCTTTCGGTGAAAAGTTATTCATAACTTTCGATGAAAAGTTATTCATCACTTTCGGTAAAATATTATTTACAACGTTAATCCCCCCCCCCCCCCCCCCCAAAGTGCCTGTAAATTAATTTTTGCAGTATTTTGCTTATCATAGATCAGTGTTGGATGTTCTTAATCCCCAATGCGAAAATTACATCCGTCACTTCGAGGACTTTTGGCTGCTGTTTGTGTGATTGTTTGTATCTGCTGTAGATTGAAAATTGAAGCTGTGCGGTCGAATGGAAACTAAGAGAAATAAATGAGTTTGATGTTGACAGACATTTGAATTAATCACTTCTAGGAACAAAGGTTCAATTCAGGGACAGAGCAAGAGCATTTTCTTTAGGAGGGAACGGGCAGCCAGTTTGCCAGGAATTTGTTTGCACCGGTGTTTAGGGCAGTGGCTGCTGAATGCGCCACGGCACCTTGTAAACCATTAGAAGATACTGAATATGTGGGTCTCATAATTCAAAACATAGCTCTGCTTATCCTGTTGGGAAAACACAAACAAACAATGAGCGCTTTGATACGAGAGCAAAAGCGCTACCTGATAACTCAGTGCTAATATTATTATAAATCACAAACAAACAATGAGCGCTTTGATACGAGAGCAAAAGCGCTACCTAATAACTCAGTGCTAATATTATTATAAATCACAAACTACCAATATTCTGAATTATTCCAACAAACCCTTTTTTCATTAATAAGTGTGCTTAAGGGAAGGCGACTTTTTTATTTCAAATTATCAAATAAGGGAAATTGACCGGGTAAATTTTAAATAATTATACTGTCCATTTTCAGGAGTGTGAGACATTTTATATTTCCGTTTTCCCCCAATGTTGTCTAAATGAATTGGACAAGCAATGATGTGCACGGTGTGTGCTTCTTGATCATTCACATTGAATATACTCATGATGTGAGAAGACATATCTGTGTTACATACAATCTTACCTCAGGCTGCAGAGTGATGAAGTCGGATAAACTGGAATGACTTGTCATAATTCTTGACAACCCATCCGATAAAATGGTTGATTCCTATATAGTGACCATAGGGTAATAGTTTTCTTAAAGGCTCCATTTAACTATGCGAAACACCAGAAATTGTTAGTGTTGCAAAAGTGTCAACAATACCATGAAATGTTTTCAACAGGGGGGGCTCCGTTTTAAATTTAAAATACTGTTTATTAATATGAATACTATTGTAATGTATTAATAGAACACCCATTGATTGTCTTAAAATCAGTTTTACTTATCACAGCATATAATATTGTCATTAAATGAATTCTAGTTCCTAAAGTTATATTATTTACACCAAAGTATTTATTGATTTCAGAAGTTGTAAATTAATTTGGTTGAGAAATGCCGACATTCATTTTAGGAGAACAGTGTATAGTCCCACCTTCAACCCATTTCAGTTCATCTAAACCTGCAAGTAACATCTAGTCATGTTTTTTCTGCGTTCAGTTCTTTTTTTAGTACGATAAGAAGATCAATTTCTCGTAGAAAGAGGACACAATACTTTAAACGCACAGCAGTAGGCATGATTTTTACAGTCGATACATCTCAAGATTGTAACATATGACATGTACTTTCAGAGTACACCACCGTAATTGATTGTACACCAAAGTATCGAGGCTTGCATTTGAAGCTGCCAGCCACCATCAAACATGTGGCATGTAACAGTCAACACATCACTCTCAATGTCCCAGTTTCTAATGCACCCAGTCTCGGTATCCCATCACATTTTAGTGAAATAGTTTCTCAGACAGTGCGTTTCAATTTCTTTGTCTGATTGTTTGAAGTGGCACTGCGACAAGTAAAGCGAGTGGGAAGGATACTGTGGGATGGACTGGCTTTAGATTCTCCGGTCTTAATTTCTGTCTGCCGTAGGTGTTGGACTACAAAATGCTCGTAAACTAAAACCATCCACAATGCGTACTGCCTATCTCCCATGTATATACCAATGGTTCCCACTGTTATTGGATGAGGAACAGTACTTACAGTGATACAGGATACAGTAGGAAGCACTGTGAACCACAGCTGCACAGTAAATAGTCAGTCTATACACCTCTTTGAACGCAAAGTATACCTTTGGTTGTTAAAACTATTCGATTGTTTTAATTCGATATAAATGTAGATAAATACAATAAAACTAACCTGTGAAAATTTCATTTCAAAAGGTGGTAGCGTTTTTGAGATATCGCACAAATTCTGTAGCGGTTATGTCCACGCAGGAAGAATAGTCAGTAATTGAAATCTGAAAAATGTTGCACGCATAAAACATTTCTCAGATTGAAATTTTATTGAATCCCCTTCTCTAAAATCACATTCCATTGAATGGAATCGTTTTTCAAAATGTTATACATGCTTGGTGAGGAATTGTGTGCGTGCACACATTGCGAGTGCTTTAATTGAAATAAGCAATTAGTGCTTTGTTGGGGGCGGGGATTCTTCAATTGCTGTGTTCTCAACTTTGACAGTGTTAAGACGGAATTCTTTCTGGGGATTGATGCTGTGAAGAACTTTATAATCAGCGAGATTAAGATTGGAACTTATGTTATAGTCAGTTTTGTTTTGATAATTACCAATTTTTGAGGTTGTCTTTAAAAAAACACAAAAGAAAGCAAACTTTAACTCATTCAACCTGGGGTAAGAAGTAGGAAAGCTTGCACGTGTGACAATGGAAGGGTGTTCACGTACTCAACTAGCAATGATGTGTAGATTATAATCAGCTCAAAATGCACAGGACATACTTGAATTGAATAAGTCTCCACAAGTCCTACTTAAACAACAATGTGGGAAGCTAAATTTTTATTAGAAAGTGATTGATTAGAATGGATGTTGCATCGACATTCTAGGTTTTTACTTTATGCTCCTTACCTGAACTAACTCGTTGTACCAACCACAAGGGAAAGGGACTGGGTAAATTTAAACTAATTTTGGGTTGAACAATGAAAAATTTACCAGAGCGTGATTTGAACCTGCGACCTCCGGTTTAACGTGCTGGCGCTAACCAACTGAGCTATCTAGCCCTTGTGCTGGCAGTCTCCCAATTTTGTCAATATCTTTGTTCATGAGTGCCAATAGGAAGTTACGGTGACCACCAACATTAGGACTGTAAATCCCAATTTTGGTAGATCGCCGGCACGTTAATCCGGAGGTCGCAGGTTCAAATCCCACTCAAGTCAATATTTCTTTGTTCAACCCAAAATTTAACTCAAGGTGTCTCAGAAAACTATGAATATGCTTTGAAGTTAACGTGGGGTGGGGGAGATGCAAGCCTTAATAGTCGTTATAAAAATGGTAGTAACTGAATTTACCTGAAAGTAAGTATTAATACATATTAAACTGTGCCAAGGTTCAGTTTATTACCACGATGACTGAACAAAGAAGGACTGATTATTTAAGTGGCAAATCCAGAAAAAAATTGAAAACAGTCGAGTAGAAAGCTACAACTCTTTCCCCTTTTAGGAGCTGATAATGGGTTTGTTCTTACTATTCTCACAAGCAATCAACAATGATACACCATGGAGTTCCCATTTCCACTACAGATAGTCCAAATGATTGAGTGCATGACTTCATTCGCAGTGATGTCTGTCTGTTCCCCACTGGTCCAAGTTCCATCGCACTGAACCAGACCGCATTCTGGTCCCTGCAGAACGGGTGCATAATTTTCAGATGTCGCGTGTCATTTGTTAAAATGTCCGCTGAAATCACTTGGCAAAAGACTGTGTCCCTCCCCCTATAGACAAAACGAGGTCGTCTGTGCAGCGTTTGGATGCAGTCAGAGTTGGCACGCATTCATTTCTTGCTAATGGGGATCCCGAAGTTGTCTGCCATTACGCATTTACTTCAGTTCTGTCCAAACGTGGTTAAACCGGGGTGACAGCTTTTGCAAAATTTACATAGTGCTTCTTATGTATTAAACATAACTATGAGAATTTAAAAAAGTGTCTTTGTTAAAACGTGAAGTGCAGCAGGAATGAATTTTGTTTGCAGCTAGCTAACCAGGAAGAGAATATATTATTGTTTTTCCAATATGGGAACGAGCAATGTAAAAGCTGTCACAAACGATATCATGGCGTGTGCATTCGGGGAATCTGGTGGAACTGAAGAAATTGAGTAGTCCTATAGGACAAGTAATGTAAAAATCCCCAATAATCGGAGTTGGTTTTATACATTCCTTTGAAAGAGACAGCCATTGTGTTCAGAGAATCAGTTTTGTCAGGACAACCATTGATGGTAATCCCTCAGTGGCAGACTGCTGAAAATCTCAAACAGACTGAATGAGATGAGACGAGATCCCTCGAAGTACATACATTTAATATTGAACAAAAAATACAGTTTTGTTTACGTTTCAAGAGTAGCTCCAATTTCATCAGGATTATGGAATACTAATGGATGTTTCTTTTTCAAATCAAGACCCAAATATTCAGATTGATGCAGCGTTCCGTATGTAGACATTTTCATTTTAGAATATTGTATTCCAGGATTTCAATGGACTTGACCTGAATGCCATTCTATGTGGCATTGGTAAGTATTTGGATATCCATGATTTTATGAACTATAAGTTGCAAACACTGACATTGAATGGAGCACAGTTTTGTTGCACAATGTCAAAACCCAATACGGGGGGACATCTTCAAGATCCCTGCATTTATGCCTAATCAAGGGGCTTGGTTGAGCTTTCTTCCCTCTACGTTTAATTGCTGTAAACCCTTTTTGAAGAAAAGGTTCACAAAATAGTAAAAACTTTCCAATAGCATAATATAGAAGTTGTCATTTCAGAATATGTAACGATTGATGCTTTATCTTAGTCATTATATAATCGGTTCTGGGGAAAAAGCTTCTGGATAGTTGCGTGTAAAATGATGCCCTTTTCCCAATCAACTCTATTTGAATGTAAAATTATTAAAATATCAGAATAGATTGGCCAAGTGATTTCATTTAGCATTAAAACATATGCAAAACCTATAGCAGTATGTGAGTGCCCTTTTAAATTGAATTTCAATAGTTTTATTTTTTCGGAAACTAATTGGAAAACCAATGCTGGACTGTCCTTTTTAATTTGAAATTATTTCCCTGGGCACAGTAATTGCTGAACCAAATGACCAATGCGGTCGACCGATCGATGGTGTCCACTGGCGTAGTATTTCTCAAATATTTGGTTTCCAAGTTGGCTTGCAATGCTTGCCTTACGTTGTTTTTATAAGGTCATTTGGATTATTGCATTGAACTCACCATCCTGAACAGGGCAGTGTTCTGGCTTCAGAATGACTTTAGTTTTTGTTTTGCGACCAAAATTTAGCTTACCCTTTTGCTGCATCTGTAGTGTTAGGCGTTGGTTCAAGTTTCAAAAGGACTGAGGTAAATGATTCTAACAACTGGCGGGTGTCTGTGAAATGTTTGTGTTTTGCAGAGCGTTTTTCCCCCGTCTTGGAAGGCAAGTTATTTGACCTTCTGTAGATCGGTCATTTTGTCGTTCTCCATTTTGGCACTATCTATAATCGACTCGTGACATGTGACTCGTTAGTGCCTATGGAAAAACTATCAACATTCTAGCAGGCGCCATATACAATGCAACTCAAAAATATTTAGTGAGACTCAACTATTGTAGAAGTCAAGATTATTGGTAATTAATAACCAATAAGCTGTGTTATTGGGAAGTGCACTTAAATACAAAGACAATGAATTGTTAATTGGCAATAATAATTGATTAGTTTCAATCCAAAAACTCGCTGGTTTTAATGTTCACACCAGAACCAATCCTTCGGAGAAATATGTTCATCCAAAATCCTGTTCAATGAACTCCATTGGTCTCCCATGGGTCTCTCCATAAAAATACAATTAACAACAGTAGAGAAAATACACTAACAAAACCACATCAGGCAAAAGGGACTGAAACATAAAATGATTTAAATGAGGAAGGAGTTTTGAAAGGGAAAGAATATTAACTCCCATGACATTTAGAATCACACAATACAACAGGTTGTTAAAAACGGGTGGCTATGAAAACAATTTATAAATATTAATGCAAAATACGGTAGTACAACTGCAAATGCCGGACAAACGAGCTAGATTTTCTTTTGCTTTCATTAATAGAAATAGCTAAATTATAAAAGAGTATATCAACATTCAGTATTTGTTTTCAGTATTTGACAATTTATGATAAAGACATTAATCGAGCCAGGGTTTTTATTATAATAATCCCCTGTTATTAATCAGAAAGAGGAGGAGTAACTTTGATTTACTGGAATTCGATTGAACATACTTTACCCTTAATATGTTTTTGGCAGCTCCACTCTTCACAAAATCATTAAAGTTGGTCTGAAATAATGTAATGTAGCACTGTACGGACCGAGAGATAGTTATCTACACACTGTCTGAGCTCTCAGCATTCATTTCCACAATTCAATTTTATGTGATTTCCCCCTAGTGGTGTTCGCTGGCTTTTCAAAACAGAAAACCGCTTTCAGTGATCGTCGTATACAGCTGGAGGATGTTTTCTGAATTTCACCCGCCAATGCCACTGTCAGTTTGACTCTGTCTTGAGGATCGCTTCTTGTTCTGTTACATCAGGATTGAAAAATGAACTTCCAGCATCAAAGAGGGAATGCCCCTGCAGAAATGTTAGATTTTTTTCTCCCTCAAAGCTTTTGAGGTGTAGTATATGGTAATGGTTGTAAAAAACATATGATGAAATACATGCTTGATTATATCGGAGGGATCATTTGTTGAAGTGACAAGAGAGTAGTATGGGTTAGATGTGATCATGATCATGAATATTGAGTTAAGTTGGGCATGTAAGAACTAAGAATAACAAGGTCATTGGACAATGTTCAATATGTGCAAAAATTGTGTTTTTGCTCAACAGCAAGCAAGTAATTACAAACAAGTTTTGTTTCAACTTTGCTTCCAAAAATGAAACGGGTTATTTTTCCAAACGATGATTATTGAAATAATCTTTTCAAGATACAATTCCCTGGCCCTGACACAAACCTGTAGTAATTGCTAAGTGTATAAGTAGACGAATGGGTTTTGATGGTCCATCATGTCACTGCACATATTACCATTTGCAGAAAGCTAGTGAAGTACAGAGTAAATGCGATTGTAAGGCTAGGTTTAAGATAAGGGTTGGTCCAGAACATTTTGTAAGAACCTTAATGATTCAACAGAGCATTGATCATAAATGCATCCTTCAACCGAGCTTCTGTTATACACCTGGTTGTAGAGTAGCAAATTATGATTAAAAGTCTCAAAAACACAAACATCATAGCCAGCTGGCTGAGATTCTAACGAAAACTTTAACGACTCTATCACCAGAACCAAGTCCATTGCACTTGACCCCTTGGGTATTAATTTGATCTTCAAGCAAATTCTTCTCCAAATTGGTTTTCAGTCATGTATTTATTGCGGTCAGGCCTGGATTCAAACCAACATTCTGACGAGTCTGGGGAGAATTCAGGCTGTGATGCCTAGTATGTAGTTCATCAAACTAAATCAATTACAAGAACCATCTCTGCCCTCAGGGGTACCCATTTACTCCTCCTGGGTGAAGAGAAGCAATTATGGTCGAATGTCTTGCACAAAAACACAAGTGTCATGACCGGGGTTTGAACCCAAACTGTGATAATTTTGCACGAGAACTTGAGTCCAGTGCACTAGAATCAGTTCGTGCTCAATACGTGGCTAATATCGGGCATGGTATATGGTTTAACTAGACTACTCGGCCCTATATCGTAGGACGCCCTGTATTCAGGGCGTCCCTGAAATCGAGGCAAACCTTTGACCTCTCTGCGCGCGATGTAAACAGTCCCTAGATACAATTTTTGTGGTTTGACTTGCCAAGCAAAGAGTCTCCTCTCATTTGACCAAAACTTAGAAACATGAAAGGTTCCACTGGTTAGTTGCACTTGTTATGCAAAAAGTTGTGGTATTTTAGGCATTTCTGCAAGGTACAAAAATGTGTCATACTGTCGGGGCCATAAAAAAAAATTCCCACCGAAAAAGTTTCATCAAACACTTTTTCAATTCACAATTCACGATGATCAAATCATGTGACTGAACATTCTGCTGAGCATTCTGGGGAAAAAAATACAGAGGCTTAAAGAAGCCATGTGCCTTATATCATTTTCTAATAGTCTGGATAATTTTTTTTTGTAATTGCACTCTATCATTTTTGTTATTAATATTACAATATAAACATCAGCTTTGTGATTCGATTATCACTGTATATTTATATGCTTTATTATAAATGTTAAGAAACATAAAAAGACACAAAACTAAATAAAAATAAGATTTGAAAGCCAAGAATTATTTACATTTTTTAGTTTTTTGTTTTTTTGTTAAGTTTTTGAAAAATACCATGGTTATTTTTAAAACTAAATAAAAAATATGTTGAATAAAATGAAGAAAACTGCTGGCTATAGAGTCATACACTAAGTCTCACAGAACACTAATAGTCACTGCAGATGTTTCTTCCACGTATGGCTTCACCCGGACACCATACTTTCTTGTTTGCATCGAAAACAGGTCAAACTCAAATCAAATGGGACGCTACTGAAGTCATCGAAGATCGGTGCGTGGTGTGAAAGTTTCAATGTCCATCACGTTTTAATATATGTTTGCATATTTCTTATAAACAAAGGAAGGTAATTAGGGCATCAGTTGATTATGGAATATTTTTATTTTTTTTCAATTCAAAGAAAAAGGCATACTACATCGAAAACCGGACAGGGGAGGATACGCAAATATATGTTTTTACCCAATGCCAGTTTGACTTGAAGTGGAACATGAAACATTAACTTTTTTGTATGAAATCCAGGTAATAACTTGAACAACTCTGAATCAAGTCAAGTGTCATTCAAATGGATTGACAGCCGGTGAAACCATGTTTTCACAGACATTCACTCTTGGGATGTGCAGGGCAAACACGTGCAGCAAATCTGCAGTCCTTCCCACTGAGTGCCGCATCCTGGCCCAGCATCCTTCGCCATGGTTTCACATCAGTGATTAATAAAGACCTAACATCCACCACTTGTCTGCACAAAGTCAAACATGGTTGCACAGAGAACGCCAGCATGAGAGACAATCTGTTGTTTCTGTCAGAGAAAACAATTGAGGGACTGGATGTATGTTATTTTGTTTGCTGCCGAGAAGGTTGAACAACACTTGCTTTAACTGACTAAATATGGTTTACTTCTGGAAAAGAAGTTTTGTTACACGCACTTTGATTCGAAGGTATACTATAATTATAGATCATGGCTTACTACTCAAAATGTATAGTAAACACATACATAATAAAAGGCAATAAGGTTAACTTAAAAGATAAAGTTTGTGTGTGCAGCTGTGATGCAAGTGCGACAAATCCTCATTAAAATGTGTTGTGGCCATAACATTTTTGTGTGTTTTTCTTTGGAAATTTAAAACGCCTTGACATTTATGGCGAAGACGGTGTGTGTTTTTCTAGATTGTTTGGATAATAGTTTGAGTCTTTGGAGTAAATGCTTGGGTATTCTATTGTCAGTTTTAGTGTTCAATTATTTTTCAATCTGGTGAGATTTTTTTTATTTGGTGGAAAGAACTTTACATTGCGGTGTAGAAGTGGATTGTTTGCTTAACTTTGAAATCCTTAATAAAATATTATGACTTCAATATTCATCAACAGTCAATTTTCCAGAGGTTAGAGACTATACTGTGGATTTTTCTAAAAGCGGTTTTCATAAGGTGGTCGGCAATACGTACGTTGGATTTCCCTTTTCTTACTCCTGCACCACTCTAATCTCTGGGGAGCTTGATCCATAAGAGACCGACTTTACAACAAGTAAGTTCAAAATCTAAAAAGATTGGCCACTTGTTTGTACCAGAAACATGAGGCTCTAAACAAAAACTTGTTTCACAGTCAACGTACTACCTTGGAAGTTGTTGGGACTAGTTTGTTCACCTTTTTACACTAGAATTACATATCTGGGAAAACTGACCATAGGGGGACCCTTCCTTGGGAGTGGGATTAAGTGAGCTATCGTGGGCCCGATTCCATAGAGCTGCTTATGCACAAACAGTAGCTAAGCAAAACAAAATGATGCTTACCAGAACAAGTTTACCAACCAATATAGCGTGTCACATGTACACTTTGTGACTGGTATTCTGCTAATTTCTGCTTAGCAGACAACTGTTAAGCAATATTTTCTACTGAAGCAGCTGTATGAAATTGGGCCCTGGGGTTAGAATCTTTGTCATTAAACATTACGTCAAAGTTCTCCAGGAATTTCCTGGGTAACATTAACCCCGGGATTTTCCCGGGGTTTTCTTTCCTCGGACTGGCCTCTTTATAGTATGATAAGCGCCAAAGAGTTGCTTAAAGAAACTATTGCACAAAAACAGAAACCAAGTTAACTGCAAACATTATCTGAACTGTGTTCATGTGTACCAATGTAAAGACCGACTTCAAAGGAAGTTGTGAACGCTTTCTGTCGTTCAGAATAAGTTCAAGATACAGGCAGGTCTTGAAGCATTCAAGTAATGGGCTCATTTATCTGATGTTCTAAATCTAGGTAATTCACCTTCAAGAATAGTACATCAGGGTTTTTTCGAAGAGTGATACATTCACATTCTCTAGTGTCCAATAAACCCATCTAACAACAAACCTGTACAAACTCTCGTTGAATTTAGCGGTCATGTTTTAGTCAAAAACACTGTAGGCCTACTTCGGTTTATGAGTTGTCAGGTATACGCATGTTCATATGCGTATTTTGATATCTGCAAACAAAACAATCATGGTGATTTCTAAGGTCTTCAAAGGCTCTTTGTTTTTAATCAACTTTTGATTGTTTTTCAGATTGAAATATTTTGTTGGGGAATAGGTATTGGTCTCATAATTACTGTGCTTCCAGAGTGAAAGCAATTCATTTTCTTTTATGATAACCACATAGCTCCAGCCCTATATTTAATAACTTTATAGCTATCTTTCAAGAACTATACACAATTATTTTATTTTCAAGGAATTTGCCGAGAGGCTTTTGTATCCACTTGTTATGAACCTGCATTTCAATTATGTTCGGGCATGGAATTTTGTTCACATATTCCATATATTGCAGTAATGTTAGGATTTCTCAATGGATCCAATTCACCTGACGTCATCATCGCAACGATCTTGGTTGCGTTATTTGGGGAGTCAATGTTCCTGTGTGTTACACAGTGTAGTGTGAATTTGAGGTGATGCTCAGCGTTTGAGTCATGTTTACCTGTGAAGACTCTCGAAATGGTGAGAATGGCATGTAAAGTCGCTGCGTGTGACGTGCATGCAAGAGCTCAATGAATGTGCCACATTGATGATTAGATCAGAACCTTTGCTTCTGTCATGAAATCTTCAAATCCATGTTCTAAATCATGCCATTGTTATTTCTAATAACATCAAAACCTTGATCAAAAGGAAGGTAGGCGTATACAACCCCGTCGTACGACTGATGTAATTCTACAAGCCATGCTCGACTTAGCCTACACAAACGTATTACCAGAAGCCCATAGTAAACGCATAAAGCCAGTTTTTCTTTGAGGATTTGTGCTGACTGCAAACATTACTTTGGATTTGGTTTTCACATATTTTGCAAAGACTCTGAATTAGTATTTTCTGTCGTACAAAAAGTCTTTGATCAACGTTTTGTGGTAAAATAACTTAAGATGTATACCACTATTACCAGCTTTGGGGCAAAGACTGAGTATCTAAAATATTGTGTTTGAGGTGTATATATATATATGATTTATAGACGATACAGTTGTTCCAAGATGAAGCCATGAGATTTGTGAAAGAGATATCCCCAAATGTTCATTTAAAATAAGTCCTTGGACAGAATTGACAAAAAGAACGGTTTCGATGGATAAGATCAATATAGGTCAATATGACCCATCCGGATTAACATAAATTCTTTTGTTCAGGATGACCTAACTGGGTCAGCACGAACCATCTGGGACAGCATGACTTATCTGGTTCAACATAAGCTGTCTGGGTCGGCGTGAAGTGTCTGGGTCGGCTTGAAGCATCTGGGTTTGCATAACCCATCTGGGACAGCATAACCCATCTGGGTCAGCATAAAGTATCTGGGTCAGCATGACCTATCTGGGTCAGCATAACCCATGCATCTGGGTCAGCATTACCTATATGGGTCATTATGGCCCATCAAAGTAAGCATGACCAAGTGTTCCGGTCACCATTCCCCAGAATCCGAGTCAAAACCACCCTATGGATTTATGGTCAGTGTGACCTGGAAAATGGGTGACAAAATGGATCTGGTACCTGTGTGACCCTCATATGGGTCAACTCCTAGACTCGTCTACCTCAGTCTCTATTAACCCTCTAGTCACTGCACCGCCCGAGTTTGCTGAAACGATGTTTAGTTTTTTAAGTTACTCTTGCAGTAAGTTACTAGAATCGTGGTTAAATTTTTCAAAAGACACCCGCGGATAATTATTTAGGCTCTATACTGTACAATTCTCGTCTTTTCGTAAATATTGTCATTGAATAACTTAATTATTTCCAGTTCGACTTAATTATTTCCAGGTGACAAGTCCCTAGGGAACAATAACTGCCTCTCATTAACGGCTACCGGTAATTTTCATGGCGATTATTTTCTATAACGTTAAAATGACACAATAGTTTTGAAGCATTTGAATTTGATCTGGCATCAAATGCTCATAGTGATTAATTGCTAAGTCATTAGTTTTTGATAGTATCATCAAGATGAAAGAAAATAAATTGTTGTTTGGTTACAAATGAGCGTGTTGTTGGTGAAAGCTACAAAATGTCATCATTAGCGTTTAACCATTTTTACAAGTCATCTGTGAAGGGGAGGGAATTCAAAATTATTATCTAAACTATTGCCATTGACTTGGCCAACTGGCTATGTATTTTTATTTTTATGTTTTGGGGTGTTTTTCTTTTCTTTTCTTGTTTTCTCGCAATACACAAGCTTGTGAGTTTTTCCTTCTTCTGCATGTTACGGTTTATCACTTTGGGCGGCTGGGCGGTCCAGTGGCTAAAAGGTTAAGCTAATTCGGCATCAGTTTGATGTGTTTCACCAGTTTCTCCAACACATACATAAAATTACATTTTAAAGACATATAAAAGGGAATAAAACACAACATTTCTGAAAACTTCCCGGATGACTGGAGTTTAACCTTCAATTAAGGGTGTCTGAAGCAAGTTTGAAATATTAATATGATAATATTGATGTCACGTTCTTGTCACTGGTACACTTACTCCATGGTCGCCTATACATTTTAACTAGGTCAAGTGTGCCATTATAGTGTGTTGGGCAAAGACCAGCCGTTTGTTATGATTACTTTAATCATTGACTTAATGGTTGTCTGTGAAGTGAGCTTGTACTTGGCACCTTAGTCTCAATGTAATTTTAATCATTATCTATGTGGATACAGTCTAGCTTCTCGCAGTGGGATTGAAGCCAGATGCTGCTGTACAAACTGATAAACCCAAATGTTAAGTTCAGATAACGTGTTATATCTCTGTTGAAGCTATGTTTTTTAGGGCAGAAATGTTCATAGCATGTGCTTAAAAGTATAGGGTCATAGATTGGTGTTTGTCAACGTAATGCTGATTTGTAGGCAAAATTATAAAGAAAGATACAACAGAAGTCACCTGTGAAATTTTCCGTTAAATGCATGGTAAACTGTCACGGTATTTGGATACGAACATCCAAAGCGAGGTAATAGCGGGTACCAACTGCATCTCTGGCCGCAGGCAGCATTCGCGAATAGACACCAACCCTCAGATATCTGAGAAACTATTCAAGCATGAATCGTGTCTCAGATTGAAATGTTTTGGATGAAAATTTATTTAAATTATTTCGAAGGGAGTCCTTTCTCAAAATAATCTATACTATCAACAGCTGCAGTGGTTCCCACCAAGTAAGTTTTTAGAGTCATTAATTTGTTGACTACTTACCAATCTATGATCCTACCATTAACAAGAGGTGATAGTAGGTTCCGGCCTTGCTCAAGTCACCTGTGCTTTCCCCTATAAAACTTGATTGTGTGATTGCCATTAGATTGTCTCTGTTTGTACTCACACATTCTATTTTCTTGTTGAAAATACTATTCAGTACTTCAATGGGAATGATCGGAAATGAGTTGTAATCTATTTAAAACAACTAGGATTCTTTTACAGGAGGTTACAGAACTGAAAGAAATGTTAGTACGCTTTTGCAAAGTAGAAAATATAAGCAGCATATAAAAGAATAGCAATAACAAATATTACTACATCATTCACAGTACCGTGTACTTTGTAGCAATACTGTGAAGAAACAGCGTTGTTAAATTACAATTTTTCCACATTTTCATAAGTTTGATGCCTTTGTACAGCAAAGTAATGACAGTGTGGCCAGTGACCATAACAATTCGGTGTTTCATTTATGATTTAGTTATTTTTCCGGTGTATGCATTTTTTTCATCGATCTGTGTTAAACAGAAACTGCATTCAGTCAGTTAGTCATGCGTGCATTTCCTACATGAGCAATTTATGAAATAGTCTGATGCAAACATTTAGGACTTGAAATGTATTTTCGTTGTGTGGGTTTGTAATTTACCATGAGTACTAAAACCTATATAAGAAGGTTTAGGTGCTAAACCCAGGATCGGTTTGGGGTTACAGTTATCAATACCATTGGTACTAAACAATGAATGTTGAAGGTTTCAGCTACCAGTAGGCCTACTATTGATACTATACCCAGGGTGCTTTAAAGTTTCAGCTCTCAGTACCACTTGTAAACCCAGGAGGTTTATGGTTTCAGATATCAGAACCGTTGGTACCAACCCCATAAGGTTTATGGTTCCAGCTATCAGTACCTGTTGGTACCAACCCCAGGAGGTTTATAGTTCCAGCTATCAGTACCATTGGTACTAACCCCATGAGGTTTATGGTTCCAGCTATCAGTACCGTTGGTACCAACCCCATCAGGAGGTTTATGGTTCCAGTTATCAGTACCGTTGAAAATTGTTAGTCTGGGTCCTTCTTTCTAGAATAAAAAATAATGAAGAAAATAATGAAAAAGCTCTCATCCTCCTGCTTTAAAATAAACCAGGACGATCAACTGGTGTTTTTTTTTACTCGGCCCAAAATCATGTTTGTCAAATCACAAGCTCTGCTTTATGAGGCAACAAATTGATAGACACTTGACCAAAGTAGGAAGCGGGGAGGGTTGGGATTTGCCCCTTTAAGGAGGGTTGCTTGTACTCATCAATTGCCCTTGGCAAATATGTGTTTTCTTATAAGTGGCGTGACGGGGACGGATGGTACCTACCTCATAGAGCCTCAGATTCAATAATCATAGTCATCAAAAGTTAACAAATGAGTGAATGAGCTTTCAGGATAGAATATTGTGATCAATATGTGGCATTAATGGCCAGTCCTTTAACCATACACCATTACTGCTCAAAGAACATGTCCCTCGACTCAGTGGAATTTATTAGAGAGAATTTAAGAAGGATCAAATTGCTTTACTGTAACTACAGGCCCGGTCAATTCTTTAGGTTTATTAAACAATAATAAAGCTGGGCCACCAAGTGGAAAGATTGTGGCTGCTCTGTGTTCTGACACCCCTATGTTTCGACAACCCATTGTAATTTACACTCAAGGGTTTGGGGGTAGGGGCAGGGTTAAGGTAAGAAAAATACATAAGGGGGTGTTGGAACATACAGATAGGTGTGTAACCGGAAAGATTACAGTTTAACTACCATCTTTAAATGCAGACATGTTGAATTTTCCACTTGAAAATTATTGCAAAAAGGTGTAATTGTTATGATTACAGAATACGGAAAGCAGCGATATGTGCTGCATCATTCATCATATCGATACAAATGCACAAATGAGGGGTTTGGTACATTAAAAAGCCCCCTCCCAATTATTTAGGCCTTTAACGTAAATTTTTCTTAACATTTAGAATGGTTAAGACCTCACATCGTATTGACATTAAGGCTGAAGTTTCAGTCTTCACTTTATGCCATTTCACTATTTTCGTGAAGTGTCTGAATTTGGTATAGGGAATCACTACAGCAGTGTATGTTGCTCAATATTATAAATAGTTATGGTTAATGGATTGTCTACATTCCATAGAACCATCCCACTTGCACAGCTACCAACTTGTCCATGTTGCAGCCCATTTCCAAGTTGTGGTATTTGATAAACATGAAGTTAATGGGAAATGCATACCATATTTTGAGTGTGGCTCTCATGTATTTCATGCTTATATCTAATGCGACATCAAAAATGTACCACATGCTACTGAGCTTTCAATAATGTGGACCTGTAAGAGTAATTGTAAGAACTTTTGAGTTTTTTATTTTTATAATTTCACTTGACCGATCAAATCTATTAAAATGATTAAATCCACTTTTACTTTTCTTGCCCCATTACTCGGTAATATATTTTAGAGATTTAACCATCTATTTGAAACATTACACTGCATAGGTTTTGTGTGGTGGCACAGCTGTGCACAGAACTAACTTGGCATGTGCGTACTTTGTAGATGCATTCACCCATAATGCAGGCTGGCGTAGTTTATCTATCCTTCCAAACCACATTGGATGATATTGTTGAATGGTCAGACAGTAAAAGGGTGGACTGTGTCTGTGTCGATGCATTAACCACATTATATTGGAGGCTGGGCATAGTTTATTTATTTATTTATTTATTTCCTTTATTTACCCAGGGTGAGCCAAATCAGTAAAATAACTGGTTTCCGTTTGGGCCCTGCATAATTACATTGTTAAGAACAAACAAATAAACATATTAAAAAGTAAACGGGCAAAATCACATGATAAAAACTAACGATATAAAAATTATAAACTAAGCGTAAATATGTAAGGAAATGTAAACGGACAATGACAATCTATCATTTGAAACCACAGTAAATTATATTGAATGATTAGACAGTAGGAGGGTTGACGATGTACTGACAGTGAAGATGCATTAACCACATATATTGGAGCCTGGCAAAACCACATTGATGATATTGAGTGGTCACGTAGTAGGAGGGTTGATGTGTACAGAGTATATAAATACATTAACCATTGGAGGCTGGAATAGTTTATATATTATTGAAAACCACACTGGATTATACTAAATGGTCAGATAGTGTGAGGGTTGACTGTATTGTGTAGTGCATTCACCATATGACAACGTACTGGAAGCTGGCATAATAGTTCCAAACCAAAGTTGAGGGTTTAGTGGTTGGACAGTGAGAGGGTTAATTTACGCATTTTTGTACAACACTACGTGCGAAATGATTTTAGAGATAGTCACTTTTCCCCGTCCACTTTGCTTATTTGTACAGATGCTGAATGGAAATTCCCCCTGATCACAATGCAGCAATCAGCGAAGGTAGATAAGACACACCAGGGCTACAGCATTGGAACAGTTGTGAAGACTCGGGCACCTACAGATGAAAATAGGAACAGTATCTGAATCAAGTAGAACGATCAGGGCATCCAAACATAACAGTCATTTTGCCTTCTTAAAAAAAAACCGTAACTGTTTGTTGCTTT
Organism: Leptasterias polaris; assembly: GCA_037783415.1. Lineage (NCBI taxonomy): Eukaryota > Metazoa > Echinodermata > Asteroidea > Forcipulatida > Asteriidae > Leptasterias > Leptasterias polaris. Next base: position 866,033 of record JAZGTN010000122.1, read on the forward strand.
GACATTTTTTAATACAGTGATGGTTTGTGCTTCGAACTCTTAACCTTTTTTGAAATGATTGAGAATAAGTCGGCAAACTGGATTCCATACAGGTTACCGTCTGGATGGAAATGCCATTTGGAAAATTTGCTTCCATGCAATCTCCCATTCCTACACCCACCCCCCCCCCCCCCGATGATGCTAAAAGAATGTCTCTTTTTGTATGCTTTTATTTTGCTAAATTTATTCTGAAGTAGAGATCTTTTTAAATTCATGTTTTATACGGATTTAATTTTCAAAGTGACACCTAGGTTTTGATGTAAAGTGTAAAATTTGTTATTTCGGTATACAGTTGTTTAAAAAAAGTTTGTGTGTAGTCAAAACACTGTACAATGCGTCGGCACAGTGCTTTAATTTAGGTCATTAATTGTGAATTCATACTCATAATTATTAAAAGGTCATGGAATGAAAAATACATACCTTAAAAAAAAAAATCTAAATCAATAAACAAAAGTTTTGCTTCGAAAATGAATGTTTCCTTTTGCCATAGGCCTACAAATACTTTAAAGTCCACTCTTGATCAATAAACTCCATTTACCAGGAGCTCCAAAAGATGCAAAAGCAATTTTAAGAAACCCATACAAATTGCACCAAAATTACCTTAAAGTCTTGAGCAGACGAATGGTTTAATTACCCCTGGTAGAACTTGTCTTGTACTTGCATGTTTGTTCTTTAACTAATTTCCAGCTGCTGTCTCCACTACAGTAGAGAGACTACTTTTTCCGAAATTGATTTAAGTTCATTTTTTTTCTCAGAAGAGCTTACTGTCTGGTATATCCATTTATGTTTGGCTAGAAGTCAACAATTTTAATAAATAAAGATGTGTAGTGTTCTTGAACTGAAGCGCCCTTGTGTTTTATTAACAAGATAACAGTGACCTTTTGTTTGTATTAGGTTCAGCAGCCTTTTTATGAGGTTTGCTGAGAGAGTTCCGGTGTTACTTTTACTCACCATCAGCAAGCAAGCTCCATGCATCTTCGTAAAACTAGAAGTACTATACTCACCATCAGCAAGCAAGCTCCATGCATCTTCGTAAAACCAGAAGTACTATACAGAACAAAGCTGTGATGTATTATGTGCGTTCTCAACCTCCGTACACGGCCATTGAACATAACATTCAATTAGTATTTGCCTGGTATTGTAAACCATGTCCCATGGCACAGAACTTGAATTTCCCACGGGGAAGCGAGAAGTATCATCACAAGAAGTAGCAAATAAATGCCTTTAGGATAACTGTCTATTGTCCATTGTCTTATTCTATTGTACGGTTTCAACATACTTTAAGCTAAGTTCAAATTTCTCCAAAGGGTTACTGATTGTCCGGTATATTTGCCTAAATTGGGCTCGGCATTTAATTTCACTCGCTCAAAAACGATAACAATTGCTTGAAATGATTCGGCTGAAAAGGGGATTTCATTATGGATTGGACGAGTATCGTTCAGTCATCAGTCAACAGAACGGAATTGAAATTGTCAAATCATTAAATACCCTTTTGTGTTGATTGAATTTTCTCTGGCTTCAGGGTGTCTTCATTCAGCAGAGATTCGTACCCAGGAGTCGTGAAAAGAAGCGGGTTTCCCCCCATGTGACATGAACAAACTTAGTAATAATAGTTTGAAGTTTGCTCTTTGTTTACAGGATAAAAAAGGAAACCAATCCGATCAGCCTTCCCTTGTAAAGTGTGTCCGCAGTTTTGATTATTTTGGAATGTATTGTTCATTTGAGTACTGGGAAATCATTTCCTTCACTACAGACAGATATGACAAGTTTGTTTTCAATTGCTTATTTTTCTGTAAACAGTTTGGTTTGGCCTTTTGAATTTGTTGGTTGCTTTACGAAGTAAAGTCAACACTGATCTGCATCAAAGACTCACAATTAATTACAACTAATTAATTAGAACGTTGTAAATGCATCCTTGTTATTTTGTGAAGTATAAATTTGACGACCCTTTTCTTATAGGAGTTTTTGTTTTGTTTTGAAAAATCCCGTAAAAACTACACACTGCAAAAAAAGGGAAGTCAAAACTGACATCATGGGTCTTGTCATACATACTTAGAGCGAATCAAAATTAACATCACACGGTGTAACAATAAAACCACTGTATTAAGATGGAAGAAATAAGTGTTATTTTAACACCCAATGGTATAAATTGTGATATTTTTCCCCCGGTATCTTTATGTGACAACACCGTGTCATTTTAACACCCCAGCTTTTGCGGTGCACACAGTGCTCAACCGGGTACCAGTCCGTCAACCGAAGAGATGTGGTTCTTGTGTAATTCCCTCATTGTATTTAATCCGGCTTGAGTGTGATAAATCCAGTTTTGTTTATTTGCACTCTGAATCCTACTGAGGCCAGGCGTGTCAGCAAAGACACAACTTCTTGCCATTGTGGATGCACTTCCGTGCCAGGAAACTTCGTCTGATTAGCAGAGTGCACTCAGACTCACGATGCATTGTAACTTCTCACGTTCGCTTAAAAATATATACAGATTTTGCCAGAAGAAAGCCACCAGACGATTGTCTCCAAATGGATAATTACATTCACGACAAACTACACTTTGTAACCGTACCACAACCGTCCTCAACTTGTTTTTATTGATGACTCATTTTTCTTCAATTTACTTTCTCCAACGGAGCAGCCGCCTTCATCAAGTGGAAAAATAATTTGTTAAATTACTTTTTGTGAGAGAAGGAAAAAATGGCCAGGAGCGTGCGCTACTGTTGTTGATTTACTCTAAATATCAATTCATGTTTGGAGCCCGCACATTCGGCTTCTTTGTTTCTCAAATCACACTTGAGTGATTACTTGTACGCATGATTGATTATTGTAACTTTCCGCTTTTTAAAATTACGTGAACTTAACATTTGATAAAGTAAGATAGGCCTACTTGGCGTTTCAAACGGGAGATTTCGCATTGTATCGGGGGAGTATTCCGAACCCCACCTCATCACTCGGAACCCTTGCCCTTCCCCCAATGGAGATCAAAGACAGATCCGTGTATCAGAATATCCAGTCTAAATAATCTTCTGAAATTGAAAAAAAAAAAAAAAAAAAATTAATGTATAAAAAACTCACTTTCGTTTATACCTTGTAAACTAATTGAAGCTGCATTGAAATGATGAATAATGACCAAGAGACTCCTCTTTTTCTATCAGCATGCATATGCCGATGATATGAATAATAATTAAAAAAACAAAAACAAAAAAACGAACGAGTTTAGAAAGTTTGTGCAACTAACAAAATTAGAGTTAAAGGTACTATGTAAATTGATTGACGTTCCTGTGCAATGTGCCGGCGAAGGAAGGGAGCAGTGAAGCAATAGTTCTGCCAACGACCGCCATTGTTGGTTATAATTCGTGCTGGCTGCTTTTTTTGGTGCCAATTTCGTCGTAATGATGTTGGAAGATGACAACATGGCACCCTAGCCTGAACATCTGACGTCACACTTCGAGGCTCGTGAATAACGCCAGATACCAGCCTGACCGGATGTTGCCAGATGCCTTTGACCTCGCATTCATTTCACGCGGAGAATCGTGGTGAATAAAACAACACTGCATGACGCAGACATTAAATACATCACCTCGGCCCAATCATAACAAGATATGGAAAGCTTACGTCACAGCACGTTTATCAAACGAAATCATTTTATCCAATGAAACTACTGGGACTGTAAGGCCAGTGTCTGTCTCTATCCTTGCAGATACAGACAGGGGACCAGTCTAATGGCACCTGATGCGAACCCCAAATGACAGCGTGTAACAAAATGTTTAGATATGCATCCCACGCACGTTGTACCATGTAGGGGTATAACAATATACCTTGTAATGTTCCATATCCCCTTATCTTCGTAGCATGTATGGACGCAATATTGATTTCAAACGCTGGACTGCATGCCGCAACGTGCAACATGTGTACATTATAATTATAAGGATTAAAAGGCCGACCCAGCCTTTTATTAGCTTTTAATCAACTGCAATTTAACCTTGACGAACTTGTTCGTTCAAGGTATCAAATGAAAGCTAATATTAATAAATTGTCCTACCCCCATAAAAATAGCAATTAATAAATGCCTATTAAAGAGAGGGTACACCTTTGGTAATTACTCTAAAAATTAATTACCATAAAAACTTAATTGGTAAGAAGCACACTGCAGCTGTTGATAGTGTATAACATCTTGAGAAACGATTTCTTTCTAAGGATTGTGGTATTAGAGAAAGGGATTCAAAAATCAATCTGTAAAACGTTTTGTGCACGAAACGTTTCTCACATTGTGTATTCCAAATATGGATTGTTCTTCCTCCGTAGACATAACCGCTCCAGATTTTTGGCGATATCTCAAAAATGCATCCATCTTTTGAAATGACATTTTTCACGGGTTAGTTTTATTGTATATAGCCTATCTACATTTATATAGGATTAAAACGATCGAGCGGTTCTCAAAATCAAAGGTTTATTTTGCCAATATTCCAACTGTGAGTGCTTAGTGCTTAGTCTACCACCGCCACATTATTATGGACACCACAACACACTACAACACACCACAACACAACACAGCACCGTCTAGATTTATACAAAAACTCAGGTGTAACTTTAACCGAGCTTGTGTGAGAGTGTTGTGGTGAATTGTGGGAAGCGTTTTAAATTCCTTAAATTATTTTACTGCCCCTCATCAGGTTTGCTAGTCTGACAATTTGAACGACTCTTACGTAATAAACAAAGACTGTTCTCAACTTAAGAGATCAGCTTGCCATTATTCGGGGCAGTCGGGTCTTGGGCGTGGTGCCGTCAACATCTATCGGCTCTCACGGTTTAATTTATTTCCGTAGCAATGTAGCTGTGTTATTTTATAATAAAGTATTCTAGGCCATATATTTATGGTGTCGCTCTTCAGTTTATTATGTCTGTTTAAATACTCCAAAAATACAAACATAATAAGAGCAAAGTTTACTGATTTCATAAAAGTAGTTGTTCAATATGAAATATTTCCAATTCAACAATAACTTTGCCAATCACCAATTAGGAATATACACTCAACGGATACTGCATCACTTGAATGTCAGCTTTGTAAATAGACTGTTTGAGTGTCCTGAGTTCCCTGGCCCCGTGAAAGTACGAGATTGTGTTACCTTCCCCAGTAAAATCAATTATCATTGTTCAAATAATTTATACCTGCTCTTCTTGAAAGGTCTTTTGTCACGAACGTTCTATTAAATTACGAAAGGTTGTAGTCTTTTCAATTTAACCAAATAATATTTGAGGACAAATTCAACTAAACAGAACTATAAAAGTGTGGTGAATTTTGCAAGGTAGTTGTTTATGTTTCTTGTGAACATAATTGACAGACCAAAAAACAAAAATGAGTAATTGTTTAATCGAATGAACTGTGAAATGATTTCTTGTTGAAGAGTTGGTGGCTCTGAAAAGAAAACGTTTTGATGCATATACCTATAGTGAATTATTTGTCACTCTCCTATCATTTTCCCCCCTTTTCTTATGGTTTTTATAGGTCAGTGTCCTCAACTGTAATGATTTCCCTTCACTTCTTCACTTTGTTGTTTTTGGGGCAGGGGGCAGGCAGTTTTTGTATTTTATATTTTTTTTTACCCGCGCCATCTCTGAACTGTTATTACCTGTAGGCCTATACGTCAAACCATAAGCACACCTGTTTCAGAGTCTGGATAAATATTACACAACCTTCACCGAATCTTGATATGTGCGCGTCATTTTGATCGGAGATAGACCCTGATGGGTTAGATGTGATCAACAATTCAACAAGCTTTCCCTGGTGAAGTGCCGCTCAAGATCGGCCTTCCCATCGATTTTAATTCGTGTTCGTTTTCCCATCCAATTTATACATGGTCGCCGGCAATTACAGCCGAGATAATTGGCCGCTAAACGCACTGGGCCGGGACACCTTTACCGAATTCATCGTATTTTTCCTCCCCCGTTTTATTGACTAAAACTCAAGGATGTCAGGGGCCGTTAAATGCCTCCAATAAATTGTGTTTTGAAATGGTTGAAGCGTTATGAAAAGTGCTTTCTCACCTCATTATTTTTTGTTTAATATTTAATTCTTTTACTAAATGCCTGTTTTTTCGCGGTGGTGCGCGCTGTAAGTTTCGTGATGCACAAAATAAGATTATCTAGAGCGTCTGCATTGAGATGAACTTTCAGCTGTGACGGCGAAGCAAAATAAAGATTAATTTCGGTAATGAAATAGTCTAAAGATATTAAGATTCTTTGTGGAAACTTTACTACTGTATAGAGTTTCAATTGAAACTTGGGCCTATGTGTTTAATATTTATCCATATCTAAAGTATAGGCATAAACCTTCATTCTATGTTGTAAGTTATTTTATAGCACATGCTCTACCAACCAAGAACTTTAGGTTTTCAGCTCTAACATTTAGGAGTTTCTTGCAATTCGTTGGTCAGAACCAGTCTTCAGCTAATACTCGACACTAAAACACAAAATAATGCCACATTTTGATCACTATGTTGTGCTTAAAGTATTCGCAGTCGAAACAACAAAAACTGGATTGTGGAATCACATCGGGGTATTGAGATATAGCTGTAATTATATACCTCATATATAGAATCCTCTAATCTGATTGGTTAAAAGTGGAGTCATTGAAATAGCTGGGCCCCCTTTTTCTATCAAGATCACGTCATAATTAACTGTGCCCGGGGCACAGCAATCGACTGTGCCCGCCTGCAGTCGCAACACACTTATTCATATAGGTCGCTTGTGTACTGTATGCGTTGTATACGTTCGTGTCACGGCGCGAACTGTGACATTTCTTCGGTATATAAAAGAAATATTGACTGCTTAATATTCGGGGCACAAATAAAATTATAGGCCCTCGGTGATGTCAAAACCATGACTATGCCCTCAGCTTCGCTTCGGGCATAAGTCATGGTTTTGACATCACCTTGGGCCTATAATTTTAACTGTGCCCCTCATAGCAGTCAATATTTCTATACTAGAAATACGAGTCAATCTCATGCCGCTCCCAAGTGGTGGTTGATTTGCAATTCATAGTACAGGGTATACTTTTAGTAATTGTTAAAGACCAGTATCCTCACTTAGTGTATAATCCCAAACATATGAATGAAATAACGGACCTGTGAAAATGTGGGCTCAATTGGTCATCGAAGTTGCCAACAAAAAAATGAAAGAAAAACATCATCGTTGCATAGAATTGTGTGCTTTCAGATGCCGGAAAAACGCTTCATGCCTGAATACCCTTACCATATTTAAATTTGTGGGTGAAAACGTAACCTCTTTCTCTAAAACAAAATTACTTCAAAAGGGGTTGTTTCTAAAAAAATTAAGTTTTTATGGTCATTAACTTGAGGAGTAATTACCCAAAGTGCACCCTGCCTTTTTAAGATCCATCTGTAACCAATACTTGGCGTTACGGACCAAAATAACAAACAATATATTGGTATCGAAAGGTTCGGAACCAATTCCTACCGTTAACATCAATTAGCTGAATTCATTACTTTGTATCTCCAATGACAATTACAAAATTGGAACTGGAGACAAATGCACTTAAATATGTAGACTGGTGTTTCAAAACCCTGACTATTTGTGCTAATTAAGGCAGTTTGTCGATCTATTTTTATTTTATTTTTAAAGGGAGTGCATAACCTCTGGAAGAGTAACAATATAAATAATCACAGATTTACACCCAATGATATGAAGTTGGTCATGGTTGGAAACTTGAAATGCAATAGTTTTGGAGAAATGAGTATAACAATTTGTTTTGATCTTTCACAGTGTTTGCTATGTAATGTATGTTGGGTCACATCGAGTGTGGACACTGGTCTTTGATAATTACCAATGTGACACAACCTTCAAACGAGGCACCTGTTTCAGCGTAACATATCTTCAGCTGGCCGTCAGTCTTGATTGTCACACGTAATAAATCATTTAAGAGGGCTTGCGAGGGCTTACCTCCCATTTTCTAACCGCAGAAATGACGGCAAGACATGTTTTCAATCAACTCAATGGGTCCAGGACTTTTGGCGACCACGCGCGTGACTTCAGTGTCATTGACATTAACCAGGCGGCCATTACTTTGTGTACAAACCAATGCACAGGCGCAATGTCAGGATTTTTTTTCTCAGCCCCTCTGACCCAAGTCACCGACCCCTGTTGATTGCCACCCCTTTCAGACTGTGTCTAATGGTACTGCTGAGGATATCATGGACTATTGCATGCCTGGGATTTACCACGTGGGTGCTGTTATGTTTTTCTTGACTTGTGACAGCCGCTTTGACAGCCAAACTCACTGCAAGGTTTTAAGATCCATAATCTAACCAATAATTGGCGTTACGGACCAGAATAACAATGGTATTTTGGTATTGAAAGGTTCGGAACTGGTGCATACACCTTTAATACAAATTAGCTTAATTCATGTCTAGGGACCCAACGATAATTACAAAATTGGAACTGGAGACAAATGCTCTTAAATATGTAGACTGGCGTTTCAATACCATGACTACTTGCGCTAATTAAGGCAGTTTGTCGACCTAATTTTATTCTATTTTTATTTTTTTTGAACGACCTTCTTTACGAAAAGTCTCGATTTGACCAAACTGCAAAACATTGACCCATCGTTATCAGCGACGAGGAGATACTCGGATCCGCGTAAACTTGTAGGCCTCTCTCTTGGTGCCGTTATCATATTGTTCATTCTGTCGTATTATTATTATTCGTGTCAGATGGAATATTTATAAATTATATCCAGATCTTGCCATCAATTTTTTAAGATATCATACAAAATGGAAATTGTGCTCGAGAACGGTAATAATGAAGTGTAGGTCTACATGATTGCCAAAGAACCCCTCCCCCCCCCCCAAAAAAAGAAACCCCAAGAAAAAACATTGAGTTACGACCGAGATCATGCGCCCCCCCCTCCCCCCCCCCCCCCCCCCCCCCCCCCCCCCCCCCACACACGCACCAGTACATAATGGCAGTTATGGGGTACTTCCATTGTTGTTCTTCCCTTTTCTGAAGAAATTCTCTGTGGGGTACCACTGGAACAAAGAAAACCTTGTGGGGTAGCATTGTTCCATTGTTAAAAGTACCCGGTGAGTTTGTGTGTGTAAAGGCACACACTGTGTGTTGCAGTCACTCTGTGTACATTCCGGTGTTCTGTATCACTGAAGGAAAATGCAGTTTTTGAACAGCACTAAAAAGCACTGTGTGGACCAGTTTAGGCCTACACATTATATTTCAATTCCTTACTCTGTGTAGACATCTTTTGTGCCTATTCACACTTCGTATCTAACACTTATAAACACATTCACCATTGCTAACTTTCAACTGTCCTTACGGTAACCATGATACATGCAAATGTACACACGTTTCCTGAGTAACCACGGTTATAAAAGTGTGTTTTCACTAATAAAAGTGTGATCACTGAATTTGACGTAGTTATCACAAAGTTGGGTGGTAAGGGGTCTTCATTGAAAATAATATATTGAAATGAATGTACTCTTCCAAACCTTTAATGGTGTAATACTATGCGCCTTAAATAGATGAATGATTGTCGTAATGTCAGGATGTCGCTCTGTAACATGAGTGATCAATGGCGCATGCACGTAGTATCATGTGACCAAAAGTACACAAGACCACTGACATCCACGGTAACTTTCTCGCATGAAGTGCGAGGGCTAAACTGGCGTGCATATACCAAAAGTGTAGTTGAAACCAGTGTTTCAGGCGTATTCTGTTAATACTACGTAAACATTGATCAAATTGAAAACAATATTTTGGAAGTTTGCTTAGTTAAACAAGCAGCATTAACAATTAAACTACATTCGGTTCTCTTTTTTGTTCTTGCATTAATTTTCCTCTTTACAAATGCATGTTTTTCTACCCCGCTACTGTACAAAGAATGTTTCGAGAAATTTTGTTCCCGTCCATATTCATGGCCCACACACACATTTATTTCTAGTCTGTTTTCGAGGCCGAGCGGTGTGAACCCGAACATTGACGTAAAACAGCCTTTTCTGATTCTTTTATCCAGTATAAAGATGTTGCAATAAATAATTAAATAGTAAGAGCAAGAACTCGAGTGTTTATAGTCCTGGTCATGGCACTTGTGTCATTGAGTAAGATACTTTACCACAATCGCTTTGTCCTTCGGACGGGACATTAAGCCGTAGGTCCCCCGTGTAGTAGGATTGGTAAGTGCACGTAAAAGAACCAAGTGCACTTCGTGGAAGAGTATTAGGGTTAACCCCAGCGTTTCTGATCCGCATAGCATGGAGGTATAATATAGGCTACCTCCATGCACATAGCAAGCACCATTGTTTACAGGTTTCCTCGGGCTTGCCAGCTACAGTAAATAGGTTTACTTATGAGGCATCCTTGGTTTCGTTACCAGAAATATATAATAATATTGTCACATGTTAAAGGGACACGTTGCCTTGGATCGGACGAGTTGGTCTATAAAAAGCGTTTGTAACCGTTTGTTATGAAATGCATATGGTTAGAAAGATGTTTTAAAAGTAGAATACAATGATCCACACAAGTAAGCCTCGAAATTGCGTGGTTTTCCTTTTACATCGTCAACTAACACGGTCGGCCAATTGACTCCCATAAATGGCCGACCGTGTTAGTTCGCAAAGTAAAAGGAAAACCGCGCAATTTCGAGGCATATTTGTGTGGATCATTGTATTCTACTTTTAAAACATCTTTCTAACCATATGCATTTCATAACAAACGGTTACAAATGCTTTTTATAGACCAACTCGCCCGATCCAAGGCAACGTGTCCCTTTAACAACTAGCCATTGCATGCAGCGCATCCCAACAACGTAAAATACATGCACATAAAATCGTAAGCCTATACATCAACAATACCAAAATTGTATTTAGGCATATTCAGTTAAAAAATCACTCAGCTGAATATACAGTATTTCATGTTTTGTCAAATTTATCCGATTGACTTCATTTCACATTACAAATACAATTCATCCTGCATGACGTGTTTTGTGACGTAACAGATACTCAATGCTGCTAATGCTGCTAATTCTGATGTCAAAATTCTCTCGTCGAAATATCCCCTTATTAAAGCAGGTGATGTTTAGTTCAGTTTATTTCCACAGAACCGAAACAACATAGAACTTTTATAGTATAGTATAGTATATAGTTGTTTTATTGTCAGATTATACACATAAATATATATACAGTGAAATGCATTTTGGTTTTGCATGTCTAAAAACTTAAAAATGCACAAACAAATTAGTAACGAACTTAAAATCACAAGTATACAATTCCTTCCAAAATATACATTGATATTAGTTTAAGTGTTCATGTATGTTATTACGTGGGCGTGTTTAGAACAAATTCAGGCCTGAAACAGACAAACACATAAAACAAAATGATAGGGGTATATACGTAGGTGGTTAGGAATATTTTCAGTTTTATTGCATATTAATTGACTCAGAAGATAATTGCAAAAACAGATGTATCTAGCAAACTCAGTAAGTTGATCACCTTATGCAATCAGGCACAACTTAAATAAATACAGGCTCAATGGCACAGAACGTGTTACCAAATCTCTCGAAACCAGAGACAGTCATACACACACACAAAATAATAACAGCTATTTCGACAATGGCTTTTCCTTCGTGCTCTTTGAGTTTTGGTGAACGATGTCATAAAAATGGCACTGCTTTAATATGTGCGGTTGCTCTGGTTGCACGCCGCTCGTTTCTTTCTAACTTTATTTATCAAAGACAATGCAACATCCCCAAACACGCCAACACCCATACTGTGCAATTCTTCCACGTATTCGCGCGAGTTTGTTTCCTTTACTCGTTAAATTAAAGCAATAATACGTGGGACCAAAGTGGTCAAGACATTTTTCGAATACACGCAAAGACTTGCACGGTCAATACCTCCCAAAACCACGCGTTTGATGAATTTTTGTTCGACAAAGCTATTCTATCAGCAAAACGGTGGTTCGGATTGACCTAATTTAGAGCTCTCGTCTGCACCATTGTGTAATAGCACATCAATAAGCCATTTGCGAGTTACATTTGAATAATGTCTGGTACAATGACTTGTTTAGTCACAAGTTACCGCTTAAATTTGAATTCCTCAGACTATCGAGACAGTTGCTATGTCACATGATTAGGGGCAAGCTTTTGCTTAGTTACGTAAGAGACGGTGAACACCCATACACAATTCTGAATGGATGTGTATGACACAATGGTACCAGGGTTTGCTCATCTGGAGGTTGCTATACAAAAGCTTGCCCCGAACCATGTGACATAGCAACTGTCTCGATAGTCTGAGGAATTCAAATTTAAGCGGTAACTTGTGACTAAACAAGTCATTGTACCAGACATTATTCAAATGTAACTCGCAAATGGCTTATTGCACAGTTGTACACCAATTTGTACACCAATTGCACAGTTGTACATCAATTGCACAGTTGTACACCACAGTTGTACATCAATTGCACAGTTGTAGAGAGTAGAATCTACACCACGACGTCATTCGTGACGTCAGGGGATGTTCCCCGACAGCTTTATCCTTGAACACATTAGACAGGATCCTTGCCAATGCACAATAAGGAAGTCAAGGTCTCGAGATCTTTCCACTCGTTAAATGGAATGGAGAAGAAGGTGGAATTGAGACGTATAATAGCCATGCTGAATTTGGCCTCGGAAGCTGTCGGTGTGCAGCAGTATAGGTGACGTGCGTCAAACTGATATTTTGCTGGTTAAGTCAGAGTGGATTTATGGAGACAGAATAAAATCTACGGATTGCATTATAATATCTGCTGCTATGCCTTATTGGAGTTAAAATTATTGTCCACTGAGATGAATTATGTGGAATTTAAAGGGTGTGCATAACGGTGGGAAGAGTAAACAACATCAAATGTTCCACAGATTTGCACACAACTTACATGGTAGATTGTCAGGGTGGGAAACTCCCTTCGAAATAATTGTGCTTGAAGTGCAATAGTTTTAGAGAAATGAGTAAAACAATTAGTTTTGATCATGCACGTCTGAAACTCAATAGATGAAAACTGTGAAAACATTTTAAGGGTTTTTACCCACTTTTTTCCCCGTGACTCCAATGACCGATTGAGGTTAAACTTTCACTTGTTTGTTATTTCATGTATATTAATTCCCATTTAAAAATGCTTGAAATGTTGTCAAACTGGCGCAGAATCCATTCTTACCTGGGAGTTTCTATAGTCTAATAATAATATATGAATGATTGAACAGATCCGAATTGTCAAAAATGCGTCTCAGTATAGGCTATTATCTCAAAATTCTATTTACTTATTCATTTACTATTATACACATCCAACAGCACTAATAGCGCCAATACATGAAAATGGGGCGAATTAATATTTCACGTCATTTTGTTTTGTTTGTTGTTGTTGTTTTGTTGATGTTTTGTTACAGCAGCAGTCGAATGGTGACGGTGATGATTTAACACAAATAATTATTGGTACATCATTTATTGTTTTGGAGAGTACGTACTCTTTGTTATACGGGTAATACAATTGAAACCCATTCCGAGTTCACGATGTGCATATAAATGAATAATGGAAGATGATACAATTGACAAAAAGAGTGAAGTTTCGGCAACGACGACCCAGAAGATAGAGCCCGAGGCCCATCATCACCCCCTCCCAAGACTCCGGTTTCTGATTGGTTGGATTGATCATCGGGTCTGGGCTAAATTTCTGCTTACAGGAAGCAAATAATCGGCGCTTACGGAAGCAGGGAATTTCGCGATTACGTCAAGCCTATTTCACGGGTTAGCAGGGAATTTGTTCTTGTGCGCGTGCGTAGTCCATGTTACTAGGCATTGTTCGCTTACACAGCTAGCGCAGAAATTCGGCGATTGCCCTGTAAGCGGAGAATGGTGATCGCAAGCGCAGGATTCGGCTGATTCGGCTGATTCGGCCATGATTCGGCTGAAATTGGGCCCGGTTCACCACAGTGGCACCACCCTGGTAACTTGAACTCGGTACCCACTCGCTGTATTGTACATTGCACATGTTTCCAGTTACAATAATTTTAAACAGAACTACACAGAACCAGCAAATTTCCAGGTCCTCATTGTAAAACGGTTAAATCCAGCTTGACCCATAATCGCACAAATAGACCATCTGGACTTTTCTGAACACACAATGCGCATTTAGCCACATTTTGTACGCACTTTTCAGGCACCATCTTCTTATGTGGCCCCATTTCTATACCATAATTTGATTGCATGAACGTCCTACTGTTTGTTTTGCCAATGATATAGCGCTAGCCCAAGTTGGAAACATGAGACTATTCTTTGCAATAATGATCAGCCACTTTTCCCAATGGTCTTTAATTCACTTTAGAAAAATGTCAAAAACTTGATGAAAACGTAACGAACCCACCACAATTTGATTATTTTCCCCGCAGTAACAAATGAATGTCGGGCACACAATACGTAAATGCACCAACACTTAATGAGAACTAAGTGACTGTATGGCGAACCTGCAAACAGTGTCACACCTTGTTGGGATATCGTTTTCAGGAAATTTGTTTTGATGAAAGGAATTTCTATGGGGAGATTTCAATCTTTTGGACTTCATTTATACATCGTCATCGACATGAGTGTATGCTGATACAATGTGGTTTAGAAATTGGTTCACTCTGTATTGATGTCGACAAAGAGACCCAGTTGAAATCCCAATGGAGCTTTGCCCAATTTGAAGTGATCAAGATGAACGTTGGACCGTCTTTAAACTTTTCTCCCCCTATACACCGCAACGTTATTTGCATCATGACGGTCCAATTCCTGAATCCGCTTGTGTGAACGTGTGCGTGTAATTGTCCCGCAAGCCTCCTGACGTAGAACACGCGTTATTCTGCACTCGGCTCAGTGCGCTTTTCGGCATAGTTCATCGAAGAGAATAATTTTTCAAATCTGGTTGGAAGTAAAACAAGATTCGCCCGCTGTGCAGGTGAAACACGGGCCTTGTAAATCAAAATAGGCGGCTTTAATATTGACATGGGGGAATAAAATATCAATTTAGGAAATATACGCTGGAAATGTTATGATATTTGGTGGCAGACAAAATTCAAGAGCTGGTTTAGTTTTAAGATACAAATTGGAGAACCGTAGAATGAAAGAGCATACTTTCTGTAGGGCGGTGGAAAAAAAGACAGAAAAAACGACAAAGGAATGCTAGAATTTGGTAAGTTATTAATTGTGATTTGAGCAGATACGACTAGTCTCCTAGTCTTTAAAATTATTTACGAACCACTACGAAAGGGGTTACCGAAGACATGGTAAAATATCTCTTTTTGAAAATTGTTGGCTCTGAAAAGAGCCGTTTGTTTAAATCTGGCCACGTTCCAGTCATATTGAAATTCTGGATCCTGTAGATGAGATGAACTTGCTGCTCAAGTAGACCCCAAGAGGTTGATTCTTGGACGGAGCTGGATGAAGGCTGCCAAGGTTGGACGGGCAGTACTTGATGGTGTGTGCGTTGTCTCCGTTGATACCACACAGTGGACAGGTGTAAGCTCTTAGCCTGGGACAGGCAACCTTGTCCAGGCTGTTCTTCAGTACATGGGATATGTACACCTCTTCGCTCTCGCCGTTATTCTTGCAGAAGACGCACCAGGTCGGCTTGGGAATCACCCAGCGGTTCTCGCTGTGGACGGCTTTCTCGGGACAGCTCATCGATGGTGAAGGGACGGAATCCAGTGCCTGTGCTGCTGTCTTGGTCTTGCTTGATTTCTTGAGCTTCTTCCTGGAGGAAGTTGACTTCGAATCGTAGCTCGGAGACGGGAGTAGCTTGAGTGACGAGGCGGGCAAGACCGAAGTAGTCCTGGAAGCGGTCAAACTCTCTTGGCTCGTTGATAAGCATATCGATAGCCATATTCTTGGTTTGATCGAAACCAAAGACATATTCATAATTATAGATGTAAGTTGCGTACTGATTGCTACACAGTTCTAAAGTAAGACTTTACGTAGCAAATTTTTAAATGGCGCCTGGCGGCATCGTTGTTTTTGTTTAACCACGCGTGTTTGCGGTATTCTGAAAGTTTCACCTTGAACTTCGGGCGGTTCGCGCTTTACCGGCTAGATCGATGTGTTTCATACATGTTGTAAGGGATCCGTCATTTAATACCGCACTCGGTACGGTTGGATGACCTTATAATATTCTGGGCATCTTCGGAACCCTTTGGGGGTTTTGATGCAATGCCGCCCGAACTTCGATCTTCTCATTAAGGGTCGTTGACGCCAACTTCTTTAATAACGATGTGAAGCTGCAATAGATGATGTGCTCAACTCAACTTTCCATCTTGAAGAGAGGTCATTGAATTTTCCAAACCAACTAGATCAGTCTAATAGTAATAATTAAATCTACTGAATGACACCCATAGGCCTATAATCTTTTTGAGATATGGTGGACCCTATAGGAATGCACTGTTTGGTTTAGAGTGTACGAAGACAAATTTACTCATACCTATAGAGTCATGGTATTGTGTCCCCAATCTCAAAGGCTTATTACAATATCCCTAAGGAAATGTCTTCCTAAACATATTCCTCAGGTAAAACTAAGCTGAGGGATTCGTCTTCACAATAAATTACGTGTAATATTAATACTCAATTAATTCGAAAGGAAATAAGCCCACCTTGAACATTAAAACTCGCATTAAATCAAGCATTGAGGTATAAATTGATTTTTTAATTTTTAGCTGAATCAAAAAAAATAAAAAAAAAATTGAGCGGGATTTGAATCTGCGACATCCGGATTAATGTGCCGGTGCTCAACCAACTGAGCATTTTGTCCATATCTTTGTTCGGGTTCGAGTCAGAAGAGGTAAGATTTGCCAAGGGGAATAAGACTCCCGCTGTTTAGTCCATTTATCTTTGTTCCACCCAAACTTATTTTAAATTTACCCAGTCGGTTTCCCTTTTGAATTGTTTCTTTGTCAGTGGCCAGGGCATATTATGATCACCAGATTGATTTAGTAAAAAAATGCTTCTGGATGCCCCGTTGTTCAGTGATGCTCTGAAATGGTTAGACTTGAACTCTAATTGCACTCCAGTACTGTTGGGAATACTGTGCTTCAATACCTGAATGTTCTCTTTGCAACAACACCGTACAGCCTTTCGCCACTGCTGTGACCATTCGTGGAGTGACACATTTGCTCTGATACAGAAAGGTCATGGTATTGAGGTCTCGTTTGAGATTTGCCTTCTGTATTTTTACGGCAGCCCGAATTGCTGAATATCAAATCAACCGAAAGTGTTAGGCATATTTTTGTTCCGATTCTTGTCTTCACCAAAATCAGTATTTGATATTCATATATTTCACACTTTACATCTCCCTGGCAAGGTCAATACCCATTAAATTCCCACGAATTGAATTGTTTTTTCCAGGAAGTGTTAAATCTCATACATTTATTATGATGCTAGTTTGTTCAAAATTTGTCGGAGGATGTTTTCCAAAAGGCACAAACAAACAAACTAGAATTAGGGGTGCTGGCCCCTAAACGGGGACAAGTTCATGACTTCCTGACGAAGATAGGACTATGCCGTCGGTCGGTGTGCAGCAACTGATGAATGTGGTACAACATGCAACCTTATGTAACTTCATACGTTTATAGTTTCCATGGACAAACCTCTTGATGTTTGGCTTTTGTTATATGAAAAATGCTGTCGAGGTGAATTGTTGCTGTTGCAACACTACCAAAGATGGTGTCAGTCTGCATAGATTCTCATCAAATCCACGGACTTGGACGGCTGCTGCAGTAAATCATACCAGAGCTTAATGGTCAGTATATGTGCATCGTTTACTGCGTGTGCATTGTCGTTCGGTGCCTGTAATTACGTCACAAAAGCGCCACCAGGTGACACCGATATGGATGATACAAATTTGGAGGGATGAAAGGTACTAAGAAGTAATAATAATACGTAGTCCTATACATCGCTTTATCACACTCAATACGAGGGAGTCTTAAAGCACTTGTTATTTATTCTACAAAAAGATGTGGAGCTATTTTCGAAATAGCCGATGGACGAAGCAATTGGTCTAAAAGTTAAGTGTCAACACCGGTTTCGCGCACTGAGCATTCCGGCGTACTAACCGTTCCAAATGACAAAAATAATACGTCATGTCATGCCTCCGCGCAGCAAGCGGCAAGTAGTCCATTTTGTGCCGCACTGAGTGTTCCTCCTCTCTCTAGACTCTCGCAGAAGCTGTCATGGCGGCGTCCACGAGCTCTATAGCTAGTAGTGTTGAACGTACAAATCGTTTTGAAGAATTGTTCACTATTTGAGCGGCAGCAAGTCAAGGGTTGAGAGAGGGGGAGAAGAGGGTCTTCCGTTCACAATCAAAAAAACATTGTCTGACAATTTAAGAGCACGGGAAGGAGACCACGACTATACTGAAATGACCGGCTACGTCACCCACACGGCAGGAACGCACAGTACGGCCGCGCATGCGTACGTCACCTGGAACACTCAGTACGCTGGAACGCTTAGGACGTGACACAGGGACTCAAATCCACACTCTGCTGATCAAAAACACCAGAGCTTGAGTCCAGTGAGCTTGATCGCTCGGCCACGACACACCACAAACTCATAACATAAAAATAGTAAGTATTGTGATTTATTAATAAACCATAAGCCTCAAAGTCTAGTTTGAACAAATACCACTTTGTAGGGCCATTAAAGGTACACAAATCTTTCCTCCCGTATTCTATCCTATGAAACTTTTTTTAGATACCGTTATATCTTGATTTGATTTGCGCATGTGCATATTTCAGCAAGGTTCTTTCGGTAAAAAGGGGATGGCTTGACGATCCTCTATAACGTGCAGCATGTGTGGACGTCAGAACTCCCTTGTTCAACAAAGATGGATGTCTTACACGCAGTTGTTGAGCCATTTCTACAGAAGTTGAAACGTGGACGTTGATCATGCATCTTGAATACCCAGACGTCTTCCCAGAGCTACGCATAACACAACCAACAATAGCTCCCATTAACCAAAAACTAATAAGGAACGTAGACTGCGTGCAGCAGGAAATTAATAGTAATACTAATACCAATGGTACACAGATGGAGACGCAAAATAACTGTAAATCTCGAAACCCAAAGCATGGTGCACAAGGCTCGCACCTAAAACCCACGTCCTTGTCCATAATGGATGAGACCGACCTTAAGAATGCTTCATACTGAAACCAGCAGCCAATGAATTGGTCTACTAAACTATGAATGACTGTATAACTAGTAGATCTTTCAGCCAAGGCGAGTCAGCTTCTATATCGATGTTAAGAAAAACTATAGTTATACATGTAGTATACTTGCGGGTACAACCATGTATAAAAACTCTTGTGGGAGAAGTGTTGGTTCTGAGAAGAACAGGTGTGGTCTAATAACGTTCCGAACATACTCTGCTCGTCTTCAGGAGAAATGCAGCCAATGGGTCTACTATGAATGAGTTAAATACGTGTAGATCTTTCAGCAAACGAATCAGCTTCTAATTCTATATCAATGTTGGTGGTCGACTGCGGTAAAAATGATCATGATGAAAATTTGATGAGTGGAATGTCTGAGTGTGCATGATTGTCTTCGTGTGGGTTTTTTCCTCGAGTTGAAAAAGGTCAATGTTATTAACCAGATATCTAAATATAGAAAGCATCGCTCGTCTGCAGCTTATGTATAATAAAACAGGCAAGAATGCCGATGGCAGCTTTTCATAATCACACATGTAACTGGTGACAATTAACATCAAACCATGGACAGAAATAAGCTGCAGTGCCTAGCGGCCAAAGCCATCAAATCCTTGATAACAATCGAAAAACATCATCTTTTACTCACTTACTGCACTTCACAGCTTCCACGAGTCAGCTACTTTAAAGGAGCTGTTGATACCATTGTTCTAAACTCTTCACTGCTTAATCGGCACGTGCTGTTCAACATGCTGTGCCTGCAACTGGCTTTAACGGGAAGACAAGTATAATGAAAATTAAAACTCTGTACCTCCCAGAGACATTCCATCCGAAACTTTTGATGACGAGAACGGGATCTAACATCAATCAAGAAACAAATTGCAAACTTCTTAATGATAGGTTGGGTTTTTCTTCGTAAAACAAGTAAGACACTAATTAAAGTAACAACGAATGGAACAGTAAGCGCCTTTAAAATCACAAGCGCGTGCGAGATCTCGCGGGGAAAGATGACAGGGTTTCTCTTCTACGCAACATCCGAATCCCAGTGCACTGATTCCAACGTAGCTAAAGCTAAAACAGATCGCGAGTGAAGCAAAGAAGACGCATGGAGAAAAAAAGTAGATCTTCGTTGCACCCGTGAATAATGATTGATGCCTCGGGGTTCGTGAAACGGCTTGCACTTGGATCGAAGCTGTACAGACCATAGCTCTCTCATTAAGGCCGACCTGTCTCGTCTACCGGGACTCGACCAACCCTAGATTCAGGCCACCGTTATCGAACACCGATCTACCGGGGGTCTCGCCGCGTCGCCCCGCTGCTTGTAGCCATGTGTACAGTTCCACCGGAGTATCCTCGTACAAAGCTTTTATCGACAACCGATTTCAAGCCAGCGGCGATTAAGGTGGTTTATTTTACTCGCCCTGATTTCGTAAGAGCTTTGGTTCTTAAAAAAAGACATAAGAGAGCGAGAGTAAAGCCGCGACTGTCTCGGTATGAAATATTCATCAAATCGAGGTTGTGTCCCCCCCCCCCCCCCCATTCATCAGATGTGCGTCCCTTAGCTTGTGATTTCAATTGGGACTCTCCCCGTAGTCCCCAAACAACGTCACGGAAGCACCGTTTTAATACCTCAAATGACTACAGTGGACGGCTTTTCACTATTAAATTTCCAATTATCGAAATGACACCTGCACGACAGGCGCCAACAGGCGGTCCCGTATGCACTTTACTCTTGTGTCCCAGTGCGTAGTTTGAAGACATGTAGCTGCACTAAACCCAAAACAGATGATGCCCCTGTCCCTATGGTAACTCTTAATTACACAGGTACTTGGAACAAGTCTGACACCCAGCCCGAGCACGATGCCAAGTCGACTTCGATTGATACCAACAAAAGTTCATGTATCCGGTGACAGACTGAGTAATCCGTGAGTAATCCTGAAACCTGTTTCTTGCAACAAATCTAACATTAACCTGACATGAACAGTGGTGTGTGTCAAAGGCTTACAGATTGCATTTCGGTAATACAGATCTGTTTTAAACGGTGCATAGGCCTACTCGTTTCACGTTTTAATTTAAAATCTTGGCTGAAACTCTTGGCTGAAATACTGAGGATACGCGCAAGACATTGGTTTTTGTAGGAAGCTATACACTAAAAAACCCACTCCCGGGTCAGAATTAACCCGGATTCCGGGTCGTAGGGGGGGGGGGGGCATTTCTGGGTCGGTATGACCCGGAATCTGTGTGAAACTGACGCAGAATCCGAGTCAATATCCTCTTTTTAAAACAAGTTTCCGGGTAAGGCCCAGTGGGGCCTGGACTCCGGGTCAAATCTGACCCAGGAGTTTTTAAGAGTGTACTGGTATCTCAAACTATTCTGTGCGCCCCATCTCAGGTTTCCTGAACTGTGAAATAAGTAAACGAGGTCAATAAAGAGAATGACTGTAAACTTACCGATCGGTGATATCTTAATAATGAGCGGTCTTTTACAGTATACCGAATAGTGACCCCCTTTTGGCGTAACTATTCATTGTGAGGCTTCATGCCCAAACTAGGGTCTCTCTGAAAACTTTAAAACTTGGTTTATTTTGCTTATCAAATAGATGAGAAGAAGATCTATTTCAAGTACTACCTAATTAGGGCATAAAAGGCTTGTATTTCTCAACGTTATAGGCCTATAATGTTTCAGACATCATATCACATTGATATAATGGTTTAATTTTCTGTTGGCTTCACTTTTGGTGGTGTTTAGTTTCATTTTGCAATTTCCGAGAACTACACCTGGCTTGGATGTCACAGTGGCTATGGAAGATGCATAACGTTGTCCTCCAGAACCATAATCAGGTTCAACGTTCATGAATTTTAACAATTTACTTCTCAGATTCACCTGTCTGGTTTCACTTCCAGAGGAAAGACAAGGTAAAACATAATATGAGGTATGGTTCGAATCTGACATAGATCGTTTACCATCATGGGTTAAACATAGCAACAGTTATGTCTCATTAATTACTTTTAATGTTGGCCACATGCAGACTTTTCTCCAAGCGACTGGATTTATGGGATTTATGGTGGCTCCCATTGACCGACAATACAACTCAAATGCGACAATGAATAATTCACACCAACTGTATTTGATCACTCTGGTCTCATGATTTAGGAACGCGGTTTCGAACAGTGTTGAAAATCCAAACACAAATTGTTTTTCCCCCGCAAACTTCACAATTTCGCCTGAAGATGACGAAGACTGAGAAAGGCACAAGTGTCTACGTTGCATCCAAATAATATAACATCCTTCCACTCTTTGGTACTATAGGCTAGTTGTAGTAGTGGAGTGCATGGGGGTGACGCCTTATATGACAGGAAGTCAATATTCCTAATATTATCTGCTTCTTATATAAACTTTGACGGTAACGGTAGAGGCGCCAGAATATTGGAAAAAAAACCAAAACACGCAGGGTGTTTATCTCGTTAAAGAGTTGTCGGAGACTCCTCCGTCCATGGGACCGACTATTCCCGTTTTTATTATACTTTTTTTAGCTTGTGAGGTCAAAACTTGAATCTTTCTTTCAATTAAGTAAACACAGCAGAACTGTGGGTCACTGACACTACTTTGGCTGTCATTTAATCATCCGTCGTGATTCAGACTGCTGCTCACACAAATAAACTTGACCCTAATAACGATGACGTATTGAGCTCTAATATTGAGCTCTAACGTATACTCACTGCCAAAGTTGAGGCGACTATCTCAAATAGAGCGACTTTAATGTGTTTTGGGTCATACAACAGTTCAAGGTGCTACAGTTAACGTAAGGGCAGGATAAACATCACATTTTACAGACGGGAGGAATGTGCGTTCACTTATGTATGGGAAATATAATGGATGTGAAGTGCATTCTTCTCAAAAAAATATCAAAGTGGGTTTTTAGAGATTTTTCTTCATCGATTGCTGCTTTGAAGATTTAAGTCTTCTGTCGTTTGAATACGTAGTGGTTTGTTGTAAGGCTACTTTATCGAACCCGGTGTGGTCAGGTTGTTTGACAGTGGGCGTTTTAAAGCAATATGCCTACTTGTCCAAAGCAGAATGTTGGCCTAGATATTTTGATTATTTTTGAGCTCTGGTATTTACTTTTCTTCCATGATCTTCATGATTGTCTAACTTTAGGTCAATGTTTCTCAAAATGTTAGACAAAATAAGTTCTGCGACTGTTTCATGACGTCATCGTCATAGGTGATGTCTTTACCACAATGTGAACCATGTACAGTTATCGTATAGTATCGCTTTATACAATGATTTGTGGTGGGGGTGGGGGGATAAAGCATCTATCAAGTTATTGGATGGATGGTACCCTGGGAAAACAAATACTAAACCCTTAGATTCTTGCACTCTGGTCCCAAACACTCTTCAGTACAGGTGACATTTTCAGTAATTGGCGTGTGAACTATTCAATTCAAATAAATAACAATGGGTGGTTATTAAAGCGGGAATTGGACCAAGTCCCTCGGCAGTTTTTTTCATTTCCTCTCGGTGTTTGAGTATTGCTGTGTTTAATAACTCCGTGTATACCGTACAAACTGACTTGCTCTTTGAGATTACAGTGTAATCGTAAACTAAAATGATTTATGGATGTATTTTTAATAACGAGTTCAAACAAGCAATCATCCGGGAATATAATATGCGAACAACTAAGCCTCTCAATCCATGCTATATTATTAGATATATGGTTATTTCATAATGCACGTCCGAAGGAAATACAACATCAATCTTGCTTTGACTGATGCGTCGGTTCATCCCACTTCAACATCTTAAAATTGCTCAATGAACGTTTCTGTGTTTTTCAATCACTGGCGTTTCGTTCAATTCAATTCAAGCTCACACTTATTTCCATCATGACTTCCTAAACAATGAATAACCCCCAAATTGAACCAGTTCCATAAGACAAAATCAAAATAAGTATGGTGGCATCTTCTAGAAGCTGAGGCTTGTGGTGAGATGCCCGATGGACAGACAAACAGAACATAAACAGGAACAAGAACGAACGGACAGAAAGGTTGAACAAAGACAGAAATGACGAAAGAAATTATTGGTAGAAATGGCAGGAATTCCGGCGTTCAGAATTAAACCAATAATATCGTCATATGCAAAACCGCTTCTGTATTATACTTCAGAGGCTAAATCTGTTTGCAGGCCATCGGTGTTGGACATTGTCAGTAGTCTCTTCTTACTACGAGATTTTGAAATGATACCATCTCTCAGTTTAATAAAACGGTGACTCTGTTTATATCATTCCGGTTCGGATACCGGTAGATCACCTCAAACATACATTGTGGTTGTACAATCTGCAAGGCTTATTGTGTATTAAATATAACTGAGGATAGCAATGTGATTGCTATTGTCATGAAAGAGTGTGTGGTCTATCATACATTTGACAATACTATCATTTTCATAACATCATTTTTGTCAAATTATTTTGTATATATATATATGTTTGTAGCCGCCTCGTCCTCAGATTGTGGTGCGCATTCAGGGGTTGCCGCCACCTGCCCAATTTTATGGAGCTGCTTAAGCACAAACAATTTGCTATCAAAAGCGTTAAATAATAACTATGCTTAGCATGAAAAAGGTTATCAATGAAACTACTAAGTTTTATGTACCGTTTGCAATTGGCAAACTGCTTATTTTTGCTTAGCAGTAAATTGTCAAGCACAAATGTCTGCTTAACAAACTCTATGAAATTATGCTCTGTTCTCTTTCAATCGCCGCTGTTCTCAGCTCTTGAACACTTCTGCCGCTCCAGTTTTCTTTTGTATATGAATGGTATTTTGTTTTACTGCTAATCATTTCACATAATCACTGCGTGGATGAGTCCTCGGGTTTTGTCCCAGTTGACCAGGAAGGCTAGGTCCATTTTAGGAGCAGCCGGTTACAAAAAATATGACAACGGAAGTGGATCCGGTTGGCTAAGTGATATCTTTCTCCTGGACCTTGGTTTGAATCCCGCCTCGATAAGCCTTGCATTTGGATTGTGTTTCAGTCTCTCTAATTTTGTGGGTTCTCCCGTCTTTCTGAATTTTATCCCATCATCTAAATCTTCTCATCTTGACACAGATGTTTTATTTCACTTACATTTTCAAGCCTTCGGATGACAATTCTAGTCGCTTGGAACGCTAACCACCCCTGAAATTTGATTGCAAGTTGCATCTGAGCGCCGGGGGAGAGTTTAAGAATACGTAGCGACTGCAGATTTATTGTCTTCAAAGCGAGAAACAGTTGACCGTGGAATGGTCGAGAGTCGGACTATTAATTAACCAGTAAATGTCGCATTAGCTCGTTTCCGTTTTACCATGAAGCTGTAGTTATTACCGACGAAGACTGACGTGTAATCAAAACATATATATTATTCAGCAGGCGGTGTGAAACAAATTATCCAATGGCTTGGATTTAATGGTATTTCCTTGATTCTGCGTCGTAATTACTGGCTATTTTAAAAGTGAAGTTATTGAACTGTTATCAAAATTGCATGACATATCTCTGAATGCGAACTACACATATACAGAAGACGGTAGGAGGTACATTTGAGCAACCCATTTTGTGAAGGGTTTGGGTGGCTGGGTGTCACTTGTCAAGGACTGAATGGACATTACTCTGATTGAGTCGGGGCATACGCTCAGTCCTCTCGATCCTTCTCTCTGTCCCCTCGAAACCGTCTCCAAGAGGCCGACTTGTAAAGTAAAATCTATGATGGTTATAAATGACTCTAAAACATTATTCCAACCTGCTGATGAATGGAATAGACCAAACAATACATAAACCCCCATTATTGCATCGTTTACTTATTCACCCAGTTGCTCCTCTGACGTCATAAACTACCAGTTGCGGACTCAGGTGATGGGTGGGCAAACATCACTACAGCCGATTCTGCAAAGACGTCAATAAGCAATATCGAAGCGTAGAGAACAATTCCCCAAAGTTGAAGTGAATTCAACTTGTGGGATTGTTCTGCGTACATCTTCGATTATCAGACGTCACGATATGACTCTCTGACTTTTATGTGGAGCAGGCACTCTGCCATCAGGGAAGATTCCCCCCACTTGATCGCAAGGATGAGAAGGGCATGCGACCTACAAGCATTCACAGGGTTGTATTCAGATATCGTACAGTCACCGTGTTTCAGGTGTGACATTTACGGGGACCGTAACTTGAGGTTCTATGCATTACACGAAAACCACAGCGCAGACGTACAGCTAGAGAGGGGCTCAAGGTTAAAATTCAGTTTTGTGATCCAAGATTAATTTCCAACTGAAAGGTTCATGAGCAAAATTAAATAAAATTACGTCTCTCACGTTAAAATGGTTTTAAAATGCCACCCAGTCAAAAATACTTCAGATGGGTTTTTTTCTCTTCAAATTCCAAAAGGTTTGATGACGTCACATTTGAAATATAGTGCCTATAGTCTGCATATGTTTTGTATGGAGAATTTCAGTTCATTTCTGATTTTAGATGATTTTCAATCAAAACGGCATTGAACTTTACCCTTTAACTGGTGCACAATATCCTCTTTGGAATGTATCACATCCATTTGTTTTTGGTGTCAGATGACCTCATGCTTCAAGTTTCGCTCTGAAAGATCATACAATACTATGACCTACTACACCACTCTTATGTGAGGTTAGATAATCGTTCCCCCGATTTTCATGAACACTCTATCTATTGGAAAATGAGTGCATCACAAAACTCGATTTGACCTTCGAGCTCCTCTTGAGCCACTAATTAGTTCTTATGAACGTATAGACGATGTGACCTCTGTTTACATTCAAACCGCCCTCTGTTGACAAGTCTGTTGTCCAAGTCATGTTCCGCTGGGCAAAAAGACGCGTAGTCATGGTAATATTGCGTGTACTTTCTAGCTGGCTGTCAAGTACACAAAGGTTTTGCCCGGCGACATGCGCGCGCATCATGTTATGATTTTCAAATGACGTCAGAGGTCACATCGTCTATAAATAGCTTATGCTGGTGGCTCATTACTTTAAACCACACTGTTTTTAACTACTATTTTAAACCACATTATGTTTCTTCGATTTTAATTCCCCTATTTCTCGCAATGCAGTTCACAAGTAATGTCGCCCCTGCATCTTTTCGATAGTCAATTATAAATGACAATAAACGTAAACATGGCAACATCCAATCTAGATTGTCATGTTGAATCCTGAGCTATTTACACTGAGCTCAGATCGCTGTTAGCAAATTGACATTATGTTCATCCTTGTTTACTTGGCGATACGCAATGCAATAAAAGTATTACTGTGGTCAAATGAGTAAGTGACCCACACCACCCGATAGCAATTAAATACACAATGATTACCGACATATCACTATCTGCTTAATGTTGTCTGAAGAATGGGGATATACAACAATTGAAATGGGAGCATGGATCATAAAGCAATAACGAAGATAACAATTAGTAAAATGGAAAAATATCACTTCTATTTACGATATAAGTATAGTTATGTTTAAACTTCAAATCATTTTCATAATTTTGTAATGGATAATGAAAGCTTATCGAGTATGATTGACATACAGCAAAATGACATACACGCATCAAATCTTACTTATTAGAATGAGCACGTTATAACTGACTGAAATTGGATGGATTGTGTTTTTTTTTTTTCCCGGGGACGCTTTCTGACTTGTGTTTGATCTACTTCAGTGATTTCCACGTAGCAACTGGACTCACCATGACAATTCCGAGTATCTCCCATTTACAAACTGATTCTATACAGGCCTATCAATCAAAATTCATTTTGCCCACAATAAAAATTAAAATCCCACAAACAAACCCACGCAGGGCTTTTGAACTGGCCTGTCGCATGATTGTATTCTCACCATGAAAGCAACGCCGGGCTCCAAATTCCATTTCGACATTGATTTCAATTGGGCTTGGTGTAAAGTGGGGTCACTTCATATGAGATTTAACACAAATATGTTAAACCACACAACGATTACTGAAGAACAGTTTTTTGTCGGTGGCAAATCGAACAGGCTTCCGCAATTGCCTGGGAAGTATAGGTATTACAAACTTACCCTAACCATAAAACTACAGGTAACTCTACCCTAACCCTTCCTTAACCTTACCCTAACCCTAACCAATCATTACCCTAACCATATAACCCTAGCGCGTAGATCACCAGCGGTTATCGTAACATAATGTTGTCAGAGCATAGGGTTGTCGGAACATAGGGTTGTAGGAACATACGGGTGTCGGGTCATAGATCAGTCACAATCACTTTGGCTATAGTAATAAAGGGCTAAAACAAATAATTTGATTTGTACGCCTTGTTTTTGTTTGTATTAAATACAAGAGAAGTGTTATCACACTGGAATGCATGAGCCAACAATGTATGTATAAACCTCCACTGTATGCCCCGTATCCATGGCTGTAAAGCATTGCAGGCCAATTGCTTTCCAAGTCGTACTGGGAGAAAATCGCACATCCCGTTGAAATCGGGTTTAGAACCAAAACTATCCCCGATCAAAACATCAATCATTAAACCATGTCAAATGTTTGCAGTACATGCTGCCGATTGTAAAAATCAATGTATAGTTTACCTTTACCAAATTGAGTTGAAAATCTCAATGTACAGAGCGAGTCAAAAAAAGATACACTTTTGAAATTTCCCATTGTTTTATTGTTTAGCAATAGATATTCTCAAGAGTACTTGTATATTCACTCTTCCTGCTTTCATTTGGTGCATACCAAATTTCACCCGACCCCCTTAATTGCCTCCAGTGCAGTCAAGCACGAAAACTAATCCATTGAAACTTGCACCAAACGAAGCAGAAAGAGTGAATTTACAAGTGTAACGTAGCCTATAAAAATATCTTATCTGTATTGCTACACAATAGAACAATGGGCAATTTTAAAAGTAGGCCTATATAGTTTGGATAGACTCTCCGGCTCTGTATAGTACGGACCCTCAGTATATTCACAGCCTGAATGATCGAGAGACAACTCGATATATGTTAACACAGTCAAGTGTAATAATAGACGGATCTAAGATGAAGAGTCCGTAATAATCAAATCACCACTGGCTTTATCGCGATATCTACGTCTCTGACTAGGCTACTGTGCCCAGTAATGCAATAACTGAAGGAAATTTGAAAATCACTAAAGCTGACCCATGTTCGATGTTCCTAATCTGGAAAACTGTGGGCTGTTGTGCATTTAATTAAGGGGAAAAACGGAGATGTGTTTGTGGATGTAAACTTCATGTGTACATTCCCATGGTCATTGGCGTAACTAAGGGAAGGGGGGGGGGGGACGTGCCGATTGACGTTCGTGCCCCTGCCGGGTACCCAGTCCCATTTGAAATCTGGGCTTTTTAGCTTTAAAATTACCCGAAATAAAAGTTACCAATACTGGCTTTAATGTAGTACATTCAGTGTTTAAAAAAACTATTTTTCGACAGTGTATTTGTTTTTACCTGCACAGCAGATTATCTAACAACTCAGATAGTAGGCCTGAATGACATAAAGATAAACAACTCAGATAGTAGGCCTGAATGACATAAAGATAGTGCTGAAAGGGGGCTTGTTTTGGAAATATACAAACAGAACCTATAGTATAAATTGCCAAGAAGTGCCCCCTACGAAAAATGGTGCACCCCTTGCCCCCTAAAGTTTTACCCTAGTTTCGGCGCTGCCCATAGTGGAAATTGACGACTAGATCTCAAATTAATGTTCCAATGCAAAAAATGCAATTCCGCATTTTAATACATTCCCCAAGACAAAAGATTTTCAAACTTTTCCAAAAAGCTACTACTAAAATCATGTTTTGCAATCTGTCAAAATATAAGACCTACAACCTGTTAATTTTTTTATACAAAAATGTTTTGTATTGTTTTTGTTTTTGCCGAAGAAACGATTGAAAGCAACCTAAAAAATGCAAAGAAGAAGGTACTTTAAATTTTCAGCACTGTCTAATAATAATATATAAAATAATAATAATAATAATAATAATAATAATAACTATCTTGGAAGTTTTCACACTATATTTGAATTATTGTTTTTTTATTGAAAAATGCATGACGAGACTGAATTTTCTCTTCAAAAAGTAATACTTGAGGCCTAAATAAGTAATATATCCGAGGATGTACTTTAAGTCAGCCGAATTTGCTCGGTGGATTCAAAACAAATCTGAGGGATTATAAACTAATCTGACAGTCGGGTCAGCGTCAGTTCGGTGCTGAAATAAATCTACCGGACGACAAGTCGTTTGTAAAGTCACCGGTCAACAAATAAGCTATTATTATTACAGAATAATTATGGCCACTGTAAGGTTATTAAAGATTTATTGGGTAGGTTTGTATGGGCAGTAAAATGTGCTGCTTTCCTTGTCAATTCATTGAAATGAATGGAAGAATAGTGGTCCGTGCTCTACAGTACAGTAGGAAATAAACAACTAGATTTTTGAGCACAAGAAAACAAAAACATTTACGTTCCTGTTGAAGGGTACTATCCAATCTACAGTTGAAAGCTTGAATGAACTATTTACATCAACTCAAAAAAATTACATTTCAAAGGCAAAGTAAACCTTTGGTTTTGGAACCGTTCGATTGTTTTTACCCCGTATAAATGGAGCTAGATTCATATACAAACAAACGAACTTGTACAAAATTCACTTCAAAAGGTGATAGTGTTTTTGAGATATCGCCGAAAATCTCGAGCGGTTATGTCCACACACAGGAAAAATAATCCGCAATTGAAATACACAATCTGAGAAACGTTTCATATGCATGAATCGTTTCTCAGATTTTTTTGAATCCCTTGGAAGGGAATCGTTTCTCAAAAATGTTATTGCACTATCATTTACAGCTGCAGTGTATCTTACCAGGTAAGTTTTTATGGTCATTATTTTTTGAAAGGTATACCCTGCCTTTGATTAATTTACATAAATGCTCAATTTAAAAACATTTGACTAATTTCTGAAAAGGTATCTTGAAATGGACGAAAATTATGCCGATTAATAATCGTATAAGCCAGACCATTGAAATGAGACTTACAACTTACGAAATCCAAGTGTTCGGCGTGTCTAACTATTTGAATACTTCAATGTAAGAGCGAATGATAACAACACCCCCACGTATTTCACAGCCGCAGTACATTGCTCCAAGGGGAGCCCCAATGGAAGCCATGATTTAAAAACAAGCGCCCTCAATAGTTCATGAACGAAAGGCCGTCTGTATGTCTGCAGAAAAACGAGGTGGCAATCAATTTGTTTTTAACATCTATTTTTAGAACCGAGATAGTTAGTCACACTTTATACCACAGAATATGAGAAACAAATTGCAAGGACACTTATATGGTGGGGGGGGGGGGGGGGGGGGGCAGACCGGGTCAAGGTTGTAAATGTCTGGTCCAGCCATTTGCCCAATTAGTCCAGAGAGTGTACGGGTCAAGAAGAAGCATTTGTTATTGTTTTTCAGAAGGGGTAGCTAAAAAGAGCATCAGGGTTTCTGAGTGATATTGAGAATAGAAAAAACAAGTGCGTGGACTCCAATTTCTCCAGTGGAAAAACGCCCGTGAGCTGTATGTAGGATAATCTAATTTAGACTATATCCAGGGGCAACGATTTACCGTAAAGGAGGGGGTAAGAAGGGAATTTTATGGCCCTAGCTCCAGGGGCTCGCTCAAGCAATCCTCCGGCATTTTTCTACAATAGAAACCATAACAGTGCTGAATAGACATCATTTATCTTATCACAAAATGTATAGGTTGTATGGATGCGGGCAATTGGGAGATACGCAGCATGTGGACAATGACACGATTGGTTAAACTGATTCAACGCCTGCGCGCTACCGGTCACAGTTTTGGTGAATGAATGTCGAGAGAGTCAGCTGTGAACATGTATGAGCGTGTACTGCTTGCAGTGCCGTGCAGTAATGTGTGGGTGACGTGAACAGCAGCAACTACATGCGGCTAATACTACGAAGTTCTCCCGTCCGCGTTGTCAGTAGTTCAGTCAACTCAGCACAACGTGTACATTATTGTTTCATTTCATTTCATTTCATTTATTATTTCACAGGGCAGAAACAACTGTACATGTACATGATTGAAGGTTGGAATACAGTCAGCCGTGACACTGCTCGTCAATAATAAGAGTAGGAGTGCCAGAATTGGAACCACAAGAGCTGGAAACGGTTGTGAATTCAAGTGTGTAGACAATTTTGACCCCAAAAATACAAACGAAACGCGAATGGAATTTGTAGCGGTGTGATACAATGCTATATCGTTGTTATTCTGAAGCACGTGGTGTGACCTGTACAACCTGAAGGGATTTAATGCGACAGTTGCCAACGCTTAGATGCAGTTCTCTCCTGAGTCTGCAGAATATATCCACATTTTATCAGTACCATGGATATAAAATCGAAACTACCGGTCGGGAGTGCTTTTCTTTGGATTGTGTTGCTCAGTCTTACGTCGTCATGGCAAGTTGACGGTAAAATTAAGGCCAACACCACAGTGGAACCCTTCAAACCCCAAGAAAATAATATGAAGATCAATTTTGCCGTGCTGCTGCCCAAGGACCCTTGGTTTGATTTCTCTGCAGTCAAGGTTGTCCCCGGAATAATACTGGCGTTACAAAGTCCCCGTGTCCAGGATCTAATTGGGAATACATTTGATGTGTCTTTTCGAGAATACGATTCCAAATGTAGCCAGGAAGAGGTGCTGAAATTATCTGTGGATGCACTACGGTCACGCCAAGAGGCAGCCGACGTGTATCTTGGGCCTGCCTGCAGTTACCCCTCGGCCAATATCGCCCGTTTGGTGTCGCATTGGCGAAAGGTTTATGTCACATCGGGGTGCGTGGCAAGTAGTTTGGACGGCAACGAAGTAACCAGAATGTCCGTCACAGCTTCCAAGCTTGCGGAAATGATCTTTGAGGTAGTTACAAATGTATTTAAGTGGAATACAACTGCTGTGATAGCTGCGGATTCGGAGCGATCAGAGAGACTGACATATTGTTACTTCCTGTCGGCTGGATATATAACCGTCATGATGTCACATGGATTCAACCCAGAGTCGGATACGATAACAAAGGGTGATACGCAAGAAGAAATCAAAGAGATGTTGACGGAAAAAGTTATACCAAATGCACGGAGTGAGTACAATATTTCATATTTTGTCACAATGTAGATTGCATTAACCATTAACCATTAAACTACTACTACTAGTAGTAGTACAGTACTACTGCTAGTTGTACTAGTTGTAGTACTACATTCACTTGTATTTAGTTGTATTGAAGTGCAACACAAGAGTCAAGGTCGTTTGACAGCGATTTTCCGCAACTCTTTGCAGTTTTAGAGCACGATGTCATACAGTTTAATTTTAAGGACACCCCCTATGTTTAAAATGGGTAACGCCATTAAGGGATGTATCACCATGTAACACATAGCACGAGCTATGGTTACATCAAACGAACGATGCGTTTCATTCTGCATCGATACGTTTCAGAGTCAGAAATGATGCCTACATTATTATAGTAACAAACCAACTCGGGAAAGGCTCAGCCATTTATGTCATTGTGTCAGTGATTGAAATGACTTGATTGAGATTCTTTGTGCTTATTCTCACAAGGAATTTACGGAATTCAGTGGGAAAGACGCGAAGGTTTGAAGGTACATATTATATTGGCCTGGGATATTACTTAATTCCGACAGGGTGGTATTGTCGAAGTACATCCCCATGAAACGACTGTACTTTTAGTATCACCATCAAGACAAAAATCGCACTCCACGCTTGTAGAGGACGAGTGGAATTAAAAGTTTAATGTAACCAGCAGGAATGTTATTAATTTCACCCACCGTGATTGGTTAATGGTTCGCCATATTTAACAATTTTATGGTGAGATGCTTCTTTAATCTTTGCCAATTTGCTAAGCACAGCATGTTTGTGCTGAGCAAAAAATAAAAATAAAAATAAAATAAAAAACGTAACCAGCCAAAATTAAATGTGATTTGTATTGATTGTAGTTGGTTCCTGGCTAATGATTGCTTTGCCTGTAATGATTCTAAGCCAGTGTTTACTTCCCTCTGGTTGTTGGAAAATTTGCATACCAAAATGGTAACAACGGGTTCCCACAACGTAAATCAAACCAGGGGTCAGGGATTACCTAGGCATGACTTCATGCAAGCAGACACCCATAACCCCAAAACCTGTTTGGTTCCACATCAGTTTTTCCTCCCTTAACAAAAAGCTAATTTTAGAAAATCTTCAGAGGGTACCATAATAAATTGACAGGTAGGATACTTCTGTTGCTGACATACTTTTTTATACACAGAGGTGAAACATTCCTTGTTACGAGGATTGGTGTCAAATTCCCTCAAGTGGTATGCTTGACTTTAGCTTCTTCATTTGTTGTCTTAGGGTGGCATTGTATTGTTACTGTTTGGATTACTTGTTAATTGTTTGAATCAAGTTGGTATAACTACACTTTCATCAGTGTGAACACGCTTCGCCTGTAGTTCCTCATTGATTTTTTCACAATGTGGGCTGAGTGCTGCATAATCTCGACGAATTATGCAATTAAATACTTTGTCATTTTACGCAAAACTGTTTGGATACTGACATTGGAATTCAATGTAGGAATTTCCTGTTGTTTTCAAACCCAATGAACTCTGGTTCTAAACGCGTCAGGAAATAGTTTGTATTGTACCGTCTTCTGCTAGAACAATCAGTTGTTATCTTGCTTTGTTTTGACTGAGTAGTGGAGAAATATGTTGAATTGGCGACAACGACTCAGTGTACAGTGATTTGTGTATATTTAAATGAGACCTTGAACGGTAAGGTTTCACAGCCCTGTTGTGTTGTTTTAGTGAAGGTGATACGCACATTCCTCGTGTAGACTTTATGTTATACGCTGGTACGAAATCCACT
Source organism: Leptasterias polaris (assembly GCA_037783415.1). Taxonomy (NCBI): domain Eukaryota; kingdom Metazoa; phylum Echinodermata; class Asteroidea; order Forcipulatida; family Asteriidae; genus Leptasterias; species Leptasterias polaris. The sequence continues at coordinate 901,216 of JAZGTN010000122.1, forward strand.
TGGATTTAGATAAGCATACATTAATTTAGGTCAAGCGAGACATGGATGTCAGAGTTGAGGTATTATACTAACTATCATGTCCGACTTCTTCATTAGCAAAATTGCCACTTATTAAGAGAACTATGTCACTGGCCTTGCGGGCATTGTTCGGTATCAAAAGGATCTCGATCGAGATAGCCATGGATACGAAAATAAACATGCAAGGTGAAGTCGATAGAGAAATCATAATGATGAAGCCATTCACACTCTCGTCCAAGCTCAATGTTGAATATGTGATACTCATTTTTAAAAGGAAGTTTATCATGTCTGTTTTGAGGTTCACAAATCCTCATAGAGCACTCGAGAGCACTGTTAAGGTGGTTGCATTATTGTCATGATCTGCACATGCTTAGAGAACAATAACATTTGCAAAACATAATTCTGTATGATAAAGGCAGGATGTACTTTTGGTAATTACTCCACAAGTTATAACCATAAAAACTTACTTGGTGACGAGAACTGGAAAGCCGTTGATAGTATAAACTTTGTTAGAAACGACCTCCTTTGAAGTAATGTAGTTTTAGAGAAAGAGAAAATTGTTCACCCACAAATTTGAATCTGAGAAAGGCTTCAGGCATGAAGTCTTTTTTCAGGCATCTGAAAGCACACGATTCTATGCAACAAGGGTGTTTTTTCTTTCACAATTTTCATGCAATTTCGATATAATCAATTGAGCCAAAATTTTCACAGGTTTGTTATTTTATGCATAATGTTGGTATTCACTAAGTGAGGATACTGGTCATTGACAATTACTAAAACATGTATACCAGGCCTTCCTTTAAAAAACAGTATGGATGTACATGTAGGCCTATATACTACAATCTGTAAGAATCTAAGCCGTGAGCTGGCTGTGTTTTCTTGTACCGTACTGAGCTATTTTGCACTCAGCAGATTGCATGTAAAATGCCTAGTGGCCTTACTGGTTTAATGTTGGGGCTGTAAAACCTGTTAATCCAGCATATGTGGTATAAGCACATTAAATCTAACCTTTTTGTAAACACATTCCTGTATTTTTCAAACACATATACCTGTATTTAACAACCAGTCGTTTGGATGGGTTGGCATGGGTTGTAAGGTAGGATGCAAAACCTTATGTTTTGAAAGGAGATGTCGGGTTCAGCTGATACGCAGCCCGTGCCTGACACAACTCAAAACATGACTTTAACAAGCTGGATGATTTTCACTGTGTCATGTTAATAATGTCCTATTTTTGTCTAAAATCAATCATGTAGAAAGAGTCTTTTTTGATAAACAAAATATAAAAAATAGCAAAATGTGGGTTACCTTCAGACAGGTTCATAACCGCGTAGACAACAACAATGTAGTGTAACAAGGTTGTTAAAAAACAGATCGAAATAAAATGGCGATTGAATCAATCTCTCCAGAGAAGAAATGACGTTGCACGCGGGACATGTGTTGCTATTAAGCATTGATCTTGATCTTGATCGCCGCACAACCAATACAATTTGAGTTCGTTCTTGGTGTGTCAGAAGTCAAGGAACAATCTCGCAAGATAACGTGGGAAAACCCATCACCTCGAGAAGATGATATTGACGAAGCAATTTGCGAGGTGGTCGCTGCGAACAATCACAAACAGAAAAACGAGAGCAAAAGATTTTCCGAAAATCGAATTGGACTATTTGCAAGTTACAACGGTCATGCATAAACGGAATGAATCACAGATCTAAGTTCGGAAATCGACAGATATTGAATTGCAATTGATAATTCTGCTTTAAGTAGATTTATAACAATCCTAAGGTATCGCTGTTATTATTATTAATCACTTTAAATTTGATGTCCTTCATTATCACCATGTGGCAAGGTGCGTTACAGCATTTCTTACCTCAAATAAATAAGCAAATAAATGCGTAAATCTAACTGTGCCAGGGCGAGCTAGATAAATCGGAAGCATGCACTGATATAAGCCAGGGATCGTGAAGGACTAGAATTGAAGTGCGTGTCCTCGTCATGACAATCATGAATGTCAATGCTTCTCGCCAAAGCAAGCAGTGCCAGGGTCCGTTGTTCACTTGGGGGAAACATCTAACTGGAGGTGAATTTTATTTCTGTAACATAGCCTCCGCTGAGAAAAAGGGTGCCGCTTTCCAATACAATAACAACACCATTTTCTCTAATCAGAGCATTACCCAAGGAATGTCCTGATGTCCTTAACATATTGTTGATCGCACGAAGGTACGTTTTAAATTCACTCGGGGTGCCGCGTAGCCGAGTATGATGAGGAAATCGTTGCTCGTTTTCCCAGAAGTTGACGAGATGGACCTTTAACATTGGCTGAGGACGATTCACAATGAAAATGCCAGCCTATAATAAGGTACTATGCTGGTTGATGTTTATGCCCGGTGGAAAGATATGACGGAACTGCTGGAACTTGGCAGAGAATGACGCACAAGGGTCCGAGTTTTTGAAACGGTGTTGGACCATATTAGACCCTAGCCACCGTCAGGCAAACCCGATTCCATAAGCGTAAATGCTCTTAAAAGAAACATTAAGCAGATACGTGTGTGGTCTGGGTTTCAAGACGCTCCACGTGTGGAGCATCCGAATCGGTGTATCTCAAACTAAACTTTGGTCTTGGGGATCCGTGTCATCTGAAGCCCGTTGGACTATCAACATAATTCAATAATTTGTCCAACTGGCGGCAAACAAACCAACAAACAAACAAAATAAAATAAAACAAAACAGAATTTCGTTGCTTTAAATTGTTTTGGAAAGGATCACACATAGACATACATCTATAGGCCTATACTGGAAACGGCACTGGTGTTCTAACGCTACATACGGAGTGTGGACCTGAGAACAAAATAGGTCCACATAATGTAGGGATTTGAAACACTGTGTGGACTTACACACGTCCACACAGTGTGTTTACAGTGTTGAAGAATAGGACTTTCCTTAAGTGTACAGAACAAAGGAATGTCCAGAGAGTGACTGCAACACAGAGCTGTGTGCACCCATGGGTGTTATTGTTTGTTAGGACCTGGTAACCTATATTAATGTTCCAGCAAGTCACGCATGGGAAATGAATCAGCCTGTGAAACATTATTTCACAGCACACAAAACAACCATTCACATTCTCAACGATACCAGAGTGAAAACCAATTTCGACAAAACTTGTTATCTGTAATTACGTTCCATGTTGTCTCATTTTCTACGCAGAGATCTAAACCAAGTCATGCTCAGCTTTATGGTGACGCGCGGAGTGTCAATTGGCCTCGCCATTTGTCACGTCTCGATTTTGTATTTGTTTTTAGTAAACAAAAATATTAATTGATAAAAATACTTTCATAACTTTAACTCAAGTGTAACAAAGGCTATCTCAACCAGCATAAAACTAATAATTAGCACTCACATAGACCAGCTCACACGCAGTATGATCCAGGAAGAAACGAAACCTATTGCAGGAAGACACATTAAGCCATGTTAGTCAAGTAAGGTCACCCATATTCAATACCAATTAAACCAATTTATGACAACCATCCAAATGATACGTTTGGGATATAATGAACAATATTTTGTTATGTTTATGAAAAATATGTTAATATCAAGACCTTTGCAATGTGTGTATCGCGCCTCGGTTTGCTGTCAGTTTTGTCGAAGGGGGTCAAAGGAAAGGAAACTTTCTGTTTGTTGTGTATTGGATTCAGAAAAAACACTTAAATAACCCTCAGTCATGTCTTGTTCAGACCCCAGACGTACATGTATTTGCGAAAATTAGGCCTAGTATTGTGTACGACCTTATAAACAGTTGTATTCACTTGGTCTGAATTGCTGTATCGTTAAAATTGCTTTTACTATTATTTTTTAATGAATTGTCTCGTTAACCCGGTTAGCTGACACGCCAGGGGCGGTCGGGGAGGGTAGCTGTGCCAGATGATACTTTTTAAATAATTAAACTTACTGTTGAAATATATTTAACAATTTTTGAGGGGAAAACATTTAAAACATCTGTCATTGACTTTATAAAGAGGGCGCGCAGGGTGAAACAACCACAGACCGCGTCCAAATTGGCAGGTTTGGCTGTGGCTACAGCTATCTCACTGAAAACACCTAGCCGTAGCCAAAATCACCTCATTCGGGCATGAGTTGACATCAACATGTTTACACATCATTTGACAGACGATGTTACAGGCCACTGAAGACAGTTGTTACCAAGGGCGTCGATCGCTACTGAAAAGTAGGGGGGACGGGCGAGAAGTCTTGAACAAATACATCTTACATTAATTGCACCCCACACCATTACTTTTACATATCCATTTTAATATGCTTCGGGAGTCCGGCGTTTATCGTGTGTCAGCTTGAAACTCTTCGAAAAAACAAAATACTGGATTTTACTACATTTTGTGCGTTGTGCGATTGTAACAAAATGTAACACATTTGCACAGCACGTGCGCGCACACACAGACTTCCTTTTATATGTGTGGAGGGATCGTGTACCGTACATCATACACAAACGACGCATAACTTGAATGATAACAAGGTATGTAAGCGGGATTTTGGCGTTCATGTCTTGGACGAAACTTGTCGTTAGAACGGAAATAGGCCCAAAATACCATTCTGCGCGTGGTCCATCAGAAAAAAAGATGAAAATGATGAAAACATTTCACCGTTTGTTCGCTATTCTTTTATTTGAGCACAAATTGTAATGAAATATTAAATCAAGAAAATGGTGTATATTTTTATATTTTGTTGCATATTTCTAATGAACAGTCAATCAAAAAGTGGGGGGGGGGGGGGGGGGGGGACATCTGATATGCTGTCCCCCCAGTCTAAAAAGTGGGGGGACATGTCCCCCCCCCCCCCGTCCCCCACCCATCGACGCCCTTGGTTGTTACCACGGTCGAGACGAATTCATGTTAGTTTTATTCTTAGATTATTTGCAGGTAGTTTGTGTATATGGGGACATTGTAATCATAATACCCGTTGGTAATCCAAGCCGAGCCTATGCTCTATCTGCAACATAGCCACATAGTTTTCCTTCAAAAAACCACGTAGGATTTTTTGATATTTCTGCTTCAGTTTTAAGTTAAAAACCTACCTCGTTTCCTACGTTTTCTCCAAGCCAAGCAATAATCCAACAGTGTTTGTTACCACCCAGTTTTGTCTGTTATAGAAGAAAAAGTCATAAACTTAACGACGCTGCTATACCTCAACCATGGGGCTGCAAAGCTTAATACTTAAGGCAAGCTTCCTTTGAATGTTAAGTTGCGTGCAAGTTTTAACAGTCTTTGATTGGGAGTCATGTCTGGAAACAAAAATACAGCAATAGGTTCCCTCCTTCTTACTACATCAAAGATTGTATTCTGGTGATAGTCCACCCTCCTGTTCTGGTTGTACGAGAGTGAATGCCGCACGTATACGTCGTATTCAATACAAATTAAACCAATTTATGACAACCATCCAAATGATACGTTTGGGATATAATTAACAATATTTTGTTATGTTTATGAAAAATATGTTAATATCTAGACCTTTTCAATGTGTGTATCGCGAACTGCTGTGACGGTGACATGTATAATTATTGATTCAACATGCATTGCAGCACTGAATTCTCCATGGTGTCCACCGCACAGACTGCCCGGTAAAGTGAAGTGTTAACAGGGCCTGATTTGCAAGTAATTGTAATGTAATACGCATCGAAAATGACTTGACCGAGAACTCCCACCCGTCTCAATCTAAATGTGGCCGGAGACACCATTAAGAAGATTTGTTGCTGTCAGTAAAAGACAAGCTTTGCGCAGCTGCACAATGATTGTTTTTTTTTCCTCTCCGTAGTAAAATAAGCGCGCATACAAGCAACTACCATTGGTTGAGGTACGCGTCTGCGCATTTATTAGTCTGCGTGTGGAATGAGATTCCCGATCTTGTACTGATGTGCTGTAACTGAAGGTATGCGTGCGTCCGTCCCGTGTGCCATTGATATTTCATGCATGGCGTGCTGGCGTACACAAGTTGTGGTTTGTGGCTGGTTTGCGCGTGCTGCTACGATAACTTCTAGTCCATCATTCTGTTCAGTCAACTCTGCAGTCAGATACAGGGACCACTGACTCTCGTCTCGGAATATATGAGCGTTTGGGAACTCGATCAGCTGGAGGTGGATGAAATATAGGACACAAACAGTTGTGTTATGAAGACGTCAAGCTATCGCTAGTCAAGACGCTTTGGTCAAAAAAAAACCCGCTCACGATAGCATCTCTGTGTTGACGACGACTACCAGGCACGGCATAACCGTTCATTCTATTTCTACATAAACGGTGTGACCTACACGTGGTACTGTCCGTTGACATGCACCAAACCTAGTTACTTTGTGAAGAGATAAAAAGAAAGGATGGTTTGAACTTTTGAAGTGATAAGCTAGCCCATAATATTGCCGCAACGATGGATAGGAAATCGAAATGTTATTTTCTCTGGAGCTACTCGGTGATGTTTTATTTCGTTCTGATGTCCTCTTGCGAAGTTGAAGGTACAGTCTCAGCAAATGGCTCCTTGGTACCCCATGACCCGAAGGGGCGACAGAAGATCAACCTGGCCGTGCTGCTGCCCGATGATCCCTGGTTTGATTTCGCTACGCCCAAGGTTGTCCCCGCAATAATAGTAGCTATAGAAAGTGACCGTGTCAAAAGTCTGATTGGGAATTCTTACGATGTATCTTTTCGGGAGTACGACTCCAAATGCAGTCAGGATGAGGTGTTAAAACTGGCCGTGGATGCACTCCGGTCACGCCAAGAGGCAGTGGACATGTACCTCGGCCCTGCCTGCGGGTACGCCTCGGCCAACATAGCTCGATTGGTGGAACATTGGCGGAAGGTCTACGTTACCTCTGGCTGCGTAGCCAGCATATTCGACGGTGGGGCCGTCACCAGAATGTCCGTGACAGCAACGAAACTTGGCCGTGTAATTTACGATGTACTTCAAAATACATTCAGGTGGAATACAACTGCTGTGATAGCCGCGGATAGGGAGCAATCGGAGAGACTGACCTACTGCTACCTTTTGTCCTCTGGACTAATAAACGTCATGGGCCAGCATGGTCTCTCCCCGGCGTCGGATACAATAAGCAGGAGCAACACACGTGAGGAGATCAAGACAATGTTGCTTGAATCTGTCCAACCAAATGCACGCAGTGAGTACATTTTGTTGTTGTTGTTGTTGTTGCTGTTGTTGTTGTTATTATTGGTGCAGTCGTCTTGGGTTCCCTTTAAATTTGAGAGACGCAAACAAAATGACAATTGTATAGAAATGAAACAAAACAGTCAAGTGGAGTTTAAAGGTACATCATTGTTAGAGCTGACCAATGTGTGGTCAGCTCTGTGTGATCAACCATATACATGTACGTAAAATAACAAACATGTGAAAGTTTGGGCTTAATTCGTTGGTGTCAGTCAGGAGAAAATAGTGAAAAACCATGCACTAATTTTCAGCATGTCAGTTGTGTCCTTAGTATTGGTTGAAGCAACCGAAATTAGCTGTTGGTCTTTTTAGATTTTTAGATGCAGTTTTCTCGAATATAACTTAATTTCAGAGGGAAATATTTCACAGAAAATTTGTTCTAGTATGAACTTTATAATCAGTAATCTTTCAGACTAAAACTAGAAAATGCTTTTATCCTCCCCTCTGTAATAACTTCAAATAAAACAGAATAAAAGAGCAAAGAAATGACAACGGAAATAATGCGAATAGCCTAATGACAAATATTAAAATCTTCGTCCACGATGTAATTGTTACATTTGTTGAAAATGATAAAGTTAGAAAAAACCATCAAGAACAGTAAACTAGATGTTTTGTAAAAAGGCAAAAACTAAATAAGGCAATAACTTCAAGATAACGAATAATGCAAGCTATAGAGAAACCCAACTAAAGAGACAAACAATTGTCGTTACAAAATAAATAATTTTATACGAAAACATTGACTATTCACTTTCTAAAATTCATACACAAATATTGTTTGCAATTTAAGCTGGCAATGTTTGCAATTTAAGCTGGCAATGTTTGCAGTATAAGCTTGTGCTGAAACAAGAAAGCATAAAAGCATATCATGGAGCAGACATAATTTATTTCATTTAGTGTGCACCAGCCCTTTATTTATTAAATTGTTTCTGAAATCCGCAATCAAAGCTTAACAGATTTTCCACAATTACGACTGTTATTATTAGTGTGCCAATACAAATTGAAACTTAATACTATTTGACAACAGAGAGGAAAGTCACACATTTTAAATATTTGTATGTATCACGAGGGAAAAAGGGTATAGATTTGAGTATCATGCCTATAGCCGCCATGGCATGCAGTTTGATCAGCGTTTATTCCCAACCATCATATTGGTTTATACTAGAAGGGAAAATCGTCCAAAAGGCTGGAGTTTTGCCCTTCCTGACTGACCTAAAGTCTTGGGCAATTTCACTTCTTACACGGAACCACTGAGTTGATTGATATATACCAATGTGTGTTATCCAATCCCCATAACACATTTGCTTCCTGTGTGTGTCATCCCAATACCATTATTACATTTCTGTATTGGCTTAATTCATGTAAATAGCGGATTGGTTTTCAGAAGCTGGCACGTGAAGTTCTAACTTTTGATCTCGTAGGAGTGTTTCCTCCCGCCTTCGACACAGATCATCAACCACTCGTAACGAGTCCTACACATTGTCTCCATTCTCCAGTTACCCCTGCTATATCACACAGTGCAAGCTAACAACAAACCATTTAATACATTAAACTTTAAAATCACAAGATCCATATTCAAGTCACTTGTCTTGTAGCGCCTGTTTCTATCACCATACTATCAGGCAATATCTCTTGTCTTTCCCCTGCTGGTGAATCGATAGAAAGATCTACACGAGAGGTTGTTATTCACCTTGATGTCACGAAAAGTCCAGCTTCGATGCCGACAATAGTGCCCTTGATGGCACTGTTCTGAGACTGTTTATAGCCGCAATAGAATTACATGATTTGATTTTGCATTAAAAGAACGTGCTGGTTCGCTCGAACTAAAGGATTATACGGCTTTGATCTTCCCATTCTGATTCCTGCAACAATTCATCTTGCCTTTGCAATACTTAAGTACTAGAACTATGAATTCAATGGTATCAACCCCTGAAGACGGAATTTGTTTTTAGCTATCAACCCATCGCATGATATAAAAGTTGAACAGAACTTTTCCCCACCAATTTGCCACTTTGTTGTTCCCGTCAAAGTTTCGTCTGTATCTATTTTGCTCTGCACGTGTGAAGAAATGAACATAACAATGGAGAAGTCGTTTATGAATGAATCGTGTGACTCATACTCCGCTAGGAACGCACTTATTATATATATATATATTTTGTGTGTGTAAGAAGACTGCCCTGGATAATGATGCTCTTGCGCGCTGTTTTAGTACAGTGTAGTTTTGTCAATGTACATGTAGATACATATAAATGCAAACAGGTGGTAACAAGAAAATTCTGATTATGTTCATCTTTTTATATATTATTATAAAGACATTTGTTTGCCGTAACCAAAGATTATAATGTTTCATCTGCTCTGCATGTAAGTAAATTTTTTTTTTTTACCTGTAACTTCGGACCGCCCGTGTGCATGTCGTCACTGTAATACTAGTTCGACGTTTCTTGATGGGCGCAAATTAAACTGTGAGTGTTTTTAGCGGTTGCCGTTATCCCAAGTCATGCAATTGCTGATAATCTCTCTAGGACCCATTAATCAAGCTTGAATGTAAATTATCGAAGCTGTTGGTCTAATAACACATGCGAGCAGCTGGGAAATTTTGCCCAACTTGCCATGACCATGGAAGCATGGCTGGGTGTAACATTCGCTACGAATCGCTTGTTCGTGTAATTTGCACGCACAGTATTCAAGAAAGTTGTGGAGCCGAAGATTTCAAATTAATTTGTATTAGGTTTATTAGAGTTAAAATTCGACATCATGGGGTTTAATGTTTACTATTTTTAAATTGTAATCTTTAATACTCGTTGCTTTCCCGAGTCCTGTGTGAACAACCCACATGATGTACTACTAGTACTAGGGTGGGATTCGAACCCCCATTCCCGCCATTCTATGGCAGGTGTCTTATCACTAGACAACAGATCTATGCCCATCCGAAAATAAACATGAAGCCAACAGGCAAAACACCATCTTGACAAAAAAGTGCCCTACATTCACGGGGTCGAGTGTACCGGAATAGCTCTATATAGGCTTAAAACGCAACAACTCCAGGGGACAATAATGGACCATTTTTTCAACAGTCCTTAAAAAAACACGACCTTCAAATCTTCGATCTACAGAAACAATGTTGTTGGTTTACAAATTATTCATGAGGCATGGCGCATATGATTTTCGCACTATTTAGTGCCCCATTATACTCTGCCTGGTGAAGCTAAATTGTCTCGAATTGCCTTGGATTCAGATGCTACCTCTTATTGCATTCACACCATGGTATTCGTTTTGCTTAACCTATGTGTCTTGTCTCTATATTTGTAGTTCGTCTGTCTAGGCTGTCTTCTACAAGCATTGGCTTAATCTGTCAGCCTCATATTCTCTTTAGTTCCACTTTACAAACATTATTATTTCCCCTCCATTTACCTGACCATGTAATCCTTTGAATTATGTTTTATTTCCTCAAAAAAAAGTGTGAAGTAAATGTTGATTTGACTTGAATTGAATTGATGTAAGGAAAACTGTATACGAATGTACTCATTTGTCGTTGGTGTAGTATTCGTATCAAGGTTTAACCCATTCATTAACAAAATGTAAATAAACATTCGCATAATCTGTTTTCTTTCTATTTTTATGTTACTTGTTATCCTGTAACTTTTCTCTGTGACCATCACTGAGATTACTAACTTAATGTTTGTTTTATTAGACATAGCTGTAGCTTAGTTGAGTTACCATACATTCTTGGTGGTTTCCTATTTACCTGCTTAAAAATTTGAATATTGCGGACATCCTCTTTAAATAAGTTCTCACTCCCTCTTATATTTTCACCTTCCACTGTGAACCTAAACTCTTTCAGAACCGGCTTTGTCACTGCCGTGCATTATGACAAAAAGAAGACAATGGGCGTGGTTGTGGGGTGGGGTCACGGTCGGAACTATGTTTGGAGTAGTAGCAAGTTAAATAGTTGTTTGTCCACAGGTTGAAAAGCTTTGAATCCAAAATCGAATTAAACATGTCTTGAGGACCGTTCAGGCGTTCCTATTTACCAGGTACGTAGAGGTGTTCTTTTGCTCAGAAAGTGTCGTGAGGGTGTCGAAGTCCAATTGTTATTATTAGCACTCCACGGCAGTTCCCAAAGCTCTGGGTATTTCAGGGAAGAGTTAATGACGTTATTCCGGCGACATGGGTCCTTTGTATGGTCTTCTGTTGTGGCACGCGCCCCGTTTTTCTGCTCATAGCTTTCTGTTACACAGGACCCAGAGAATGACGAGCGGTAGCTATTTGGCACTTCAACTGCGACGAAGCAATGTGTTTAACAGGCCCCGAAAGGGTGTCCGTCTGTGCGAAATGATCCGTACTATGCTCTCTCTCTTCGAATTTTTCTTAAATTGGAAAAAGATTAAGGAATAAATTTTCAATTGAGAACGTTGTGACTAGGCCTACTTCAATTCAATTCAATTCAATGCACATTTATTTTTCATGCTGACAATGACAATTAAACATACAGTTGAAACAAATAACAATGAGTATAATTATGAGAAGATGGATGCCACTTAATTCAACAATAAGATTTATAGAAATTTCAAAAATAATATCAAGTGTAATTAACTAAACTACTTAACTAAACATCGAGTGCTCTCACTTTCGGTACCTTCTGGAGACCAAGGACAAAACAAAAAAGGGAAAACAAAAGGACTCCACATGGAATTTCTAAAGACCGGGGTGCTCCACAAGGAAATTTGTGTACAAAGTCTATGGGAAACTGTTAAGTGCAGGGACAAAGGAAAGAACAAAAGAGTGCTCCACAAGGATGCATTTTTCCGTCTGGGTGTTTGTGTGTGTGTGTGTGTGTGTGTGGCTTTTTGTAATGACAGCTTGAGATATTTAGAGCGGGTAATTATGGCGTAGTAGATTGACCTGATTCTATTGTCCAGTCAGTATTGGAGTTCTGATTGTCATCAGTCGACAAATTCTGCCAGTTATAGCCTTGTGATTTGGTCCTTGCGGTTGTTGTGCATTGAGAACATTATAAGGGAATAACAAGATCGAAATGCAAAATAATACTTTGTTTTGTATTCCATTGAGTGGTAAATACGTGCCTGATCATTAATGTGAAAGGATATACATTTTTAAGGATTAATCGTACAATAAAACTAATTGAAGTACCGTCTTGGTTGAAATGTCTCTGGTTTCTTTGCCGGAAATAAATAAATACATGCCACAGGAAAAGGGCTTGCGCATCAGTAGGTTTAAAAAACACATACGAAAGAAATGTTTGATAAGCTGCCATGTTGCAAACATTAGTTAGTGGCCTGACGTTTCGACCCTATAGCAGAGTATTTTCTCGAAGGAAGCTGCCATGTTGTAACATTCTGTTGAACACGAGGCATTGAAACAGTAATCTTTGAAAACTTCGAACTGCTTTTATTTGTTCGTTGTTATAGTCGTGAGTACCGCAACTATACGTCATGAATACCAACTACGAGAAAGTGTTCTTGATATTGTTTTGAAGACAGGAGGCTCCGGCCTATATATTTCAGGCTATCTATAACAATTTATCCGATTAGGTAGAAGTTATTAGTTTTGCGGAAGTGAATTAGCAAGACAACTGATATCAATTGTTAGTTGATATGTGACTGATACTAAAACACACAACCATGATTGCTGCTTTCAAGTGAAGTGGCAGGGATACCTGCTCTCATGAGCTTTCCTACCAACAGCAAATGTAGGTCTGTCTTCACTGCATGTCGAAGATTAAAAACAAACTCAGTCAAAAGTGTCCAAGTAGGCAGGGAATAGATCTGTTTTTAGTGTATATATACATTCAGTGCAATTAGTCAGCGTATGGGTAACTTATAATTTGTGGGTTTGTGGAAATGCTTGTGTCACTATTCGCCGTTCATCTCATACACAATGCTAACAAATTGGATTATTGGTTTTTGACGTAATGGGAGAGAGCCACCGATGAACAAATAAACCCGTTCGATGGTGAAATTAATCTGCTGTGTTTGGCGGGAATATCTGCCAAACAAACTCGTTACGGGCCCTTTTCTCAATTATTGGTCAATAGTGGAAACGATTCATTGCCAGACTGGATGGATTGTGGGCACATTCTACACCAAATCATATTGGCATATAACCTGCAAAAGAAAAAAAAAAAAAAAGCACCAGAATAATGTTTTAACTAAAGTTAGTCCCTCACCTACATTAACGGGCAATGATTTGAGAAAAAACAAAACGAGTCGATCCCAAACTATTTTGTTTTTCTTCAAAATGGATTCCCACCGTCGGTTTGTTCAATTTCACTCACTGTGGTTTTGAATGATATGATGGTTTTTATATGTCAGCGTGCAAGAGATATCACGATTGTGACGATTGCTTACACAGTACACGCATGTAGGCCTACATTTACATTACTTCCCAAGCCAACATCATCAACCTTCAACTTATTTTCGAGCGAGCTGAACAACCACATGAAACCATTCAGTTGCAAATGTACTGTACATGTAGTGTGTACCCCTAAATTTACACGTACGTACTAAACAACCTGTGCAATAAGCCCATGTACGTCCAAATGCACATGACTGGCGCGCAAAGGAATCTGGGGGAAATCCGATAATCTATAAATAAATAGTAATATCAATTTATTGAATTATAATGCGCCCATTCCATCCAATATACACAAGCTCATAACAATCACGAAATAAATAAACCATATCAAAGGGACACTGACAACTTGCTAACAACATTGGTAAGTTACAATAAGAAAGCAAAATAAGCAGTAGGCCTAACAAGCCTGAAATTACACAACAAATTCATAAAATGTGATTAGATGTGACTCTTGTAGACTCCCCACACAAGATCATGGTTATACAATTACAATAACGATACATATGGAGAAATAAGAACACAAATAGAGAATCTAGTGGTGTTTCAAGTACAGTTCACATAAAACAACATAATAATATACGTGTTACGGTTGATTCGTCTCCAGTTTGGAATACCAAGTACATCGTAGTCCCCATGTGACCTTTCTCCATAATAATAGTTGCAGATTCTGTGCGCTTGTGTGTGATACGTTGCCATTCAGTGTGTGAATAAAAAAAGTTCATTCTCGGTCACTGTGTTCAGGTTCAGTGAGTCTGTGTTTAATGCATTTGTCAACCCTCATGTCAACGTTGCATACGTTGCTTGTGATAGCTGGCCTGTTGAAGAGCCTCATGCGAATTCCATGGAATCTTCAGACCTTCACATCAACGAAATAAAAATAGGAGTGTGTTATTTCAAAAAGTAACAGACTTTAAACACACCACAGTAAAAGGTATTTTGGGTGATATGGTGTTAGTTAGGTATATAGTTTTGGACAATTTGCACTATTGAAAGCGATCCAGGTCGGCAAAAATGCCCCCCCAAGTTTTAAGTAACAAAAGAACTGTCACACTGCATTAGCGTCAACTGGCTCGTGTAATGAGATAATGCAAAATTCCACAGCTGCTGTGATATGCAAAAACTAACAACGAAAACGAATTATGTTTCTGAATTTTGTTTTTGTCCTCAATGTGCAAAAAGTTTTTATTTTATTTTGAATGATCGGTCTAAACATTATTACATTGTTTTAGATTCTTACAGGTGCTTAGAAGTATGATGTTCCTATAGTTCCGCAGTATGAGTAAAAGCTAACTTGTGATTGTACGGAGTCACACAAAAACAAAAACAAAAAACCCCAAACAATACAATGCGAGAAAAATACGTAATGGCGATTAACCGATGTTGGTTGGTGCCCGTTTGTTTGAAACAAATACGTTTTACATGAAAATGTGTGAACTAGTTAAATGTTTAATTTTAGTCTGATAAACGTACTGATTATGAAATCCATACTAGAACTCTTTTTCTGTGAAATATTTCCATCTGAAATGAAGTAATTTTCGAGTAAACTGTATCTGAGAACGCAACAGTTGATTTCGGTTCATGTTACAACCAACATTAAGGACAACATGCTGAAAATTGTCCACGGTCTTCACTATTTTCACCTGACCGTGGTCCTTTCTCTCTGCTCACACTAAGAATTCAGCCAAACTTTTCACAGGTTTGTTATTTCACGTATAAGGTTGAAAACACAAAACATGAATACTGTCCTCGACTGTTTTGTCAGCTCTAGACATTCTGTATGATACCTGTAATCACTACAGATTGGAAACCTAAGGAACCATTATGAACCTCGTACACTTGATGATGTCACTTCTTAGGATTCCAGAAGGACGAAGCAATTATGGTCATGAGACTGACCAGGTTTAGGTTGAGATTCGAACCTAAGGCCATTGAGCACGGTGCACTATAGTCACTCAACCACTATACTATTCTAGTGTGATGAAAGTGTGTGAACTATATTACTCTAGTAAAATGCTAAATAATTGTAAGCTTTTCATTCTTGCACTTCAAGGCAATATCATTTACTGTGATACTTACGATCGGCATTACGTTCATAGCATACAGAAAACATTAGTAACTGAATGTGCTCGTTGGATTATAATAGGGTCGATATTGTGGGGGTTTTCTTGAGCAGAAATGGAGAGTGCTGTCAAATAAAAAGCAAGGTATTGTTAGTGCTCAACAGAGCGTGATAGATGAATTTTTCAATATGCATCTTAGGCATTCGTTATCCATCCATCAAGAGGAAAGATGGCAAATGAAGTTAACGCTCAAATATAACTCAGACGCAATTAATAGCAAGGCGGTTGTAAATACGAAGCTATTTGGTCTACCAGACAGTTGTTTTATTCGTCTTTATACGCCGGTGTATAGTTGTTGAGTTACGGCACGATGGCAGCAAAACACTTATTTACTTACATAGGCCTAACCCACGTAAGCCAGAAGAATTAAGCTCAGAGCCACCAGAAAATTGCGAAGATTATTAGGATATCAAAAATAAATGATACTTTTGTTGAACAATCACAAAGTGAAATATGCGTTTTGGGGAAAAATAATTCATTGACAACATCTCGGTTTTGCTATTGAGAAACTATTACCGGTAGCCTATGTCGCTCAGAGAAAGTAGCACTGGTGGATAGCGGTTTTGACATGTAACACTAACAGTTTGTTGTAAATATGACTGAAACACTGTCAGTGGTATAGAAGGTCTCTTCAGCTATGGGGATACCGACTGACTTGCAGAAGTTTCCTGTGTCCGGACCTGCCTAACAATCATTTTGGCATACCCCAGGTAAACGCTTTGGTTAAAGTTGCATTAGTTTCGTTGGAATTTTAGTCAGGTATGCCTATTACTATTAGTTGCCAACTTATTTCATGTGCCCGTCGTCCAATGTTTTATATTGCCGTTTATATGGAGGCAGACACAAGGCCATGTTGTGTCAACAGTAAATCCCCTCCAAGCCATAAAAGGTCGAAACCCCCTGACCCAAACAAACAAACAAAACACACACAGAAAAAACAGTCAAATGTGTGTCAGAGTCCTTTACGGGGTTGTTGGAAAAGATCCACACGGGGAGTGAGACCATTTAGAGGGACACACCGGTTACCTGTTAACGTAATTTAGTCATGTAGAATCAAAGAAATGTCCTTTACGGGGTTGTTGGAAAAGATCCACACGGGGAGTGAGACCATTTAGAGGGACACACCGGTTACCTGTTAACGTAATTTAGTCATGTAGAATCAAAGAAATGTCTTTCTAGATGGTTTTTAATTTTTTTAAATACAAAAATATCACGTAATTAACGAGAAATGACCGAAAAAAACAAAAGCGGTCAAAGGTCACCGTATACGCTTTACCAGCCGTTGCAAGTGTCAAATTTACGAGATACATGCTATGCAATGTTGCAAGTAGACTGGTGCTCTGTTTATGTAAGTGTTTTACTACGAAAAGGCATGAGGATCCAGTCCACGTTATCCATCTGAAAGTGTGTATAAACAACGGACACGGTAACCAGTCAACTCGCCCCCAGCAAACTCGCCAATTACAAAGTCCCCCAACTACAAAGTCTCCCCCTATCATACAAACTCGTCCCCTCTCAAAGTCGCCCCTCACATCACAAAGGAATGTAACAAATTGGTGTGATTGGACTTCAGGGGAATGAAAGCTATCTTGAGGAAAAGCTATCTTGAGGGAACGAAAGAGGAATTCTGGGGAACAAAATCTCGTTGCGAGAGAACGAAAGCGTATTTTTAGGGAGCGAAAGCATATTTCGGGTGAATGAAAGTATATTTCGGGCAAAAAATTGAAAGTCGTATTTCGAGGAATCGAAAGCTTTTTTTTAGGGAACGAAATCTCCTTTCGAGGGAAAGAAAGCGTAATTTAGGGAACGAGAACCTATTTTCTAGAAATAATCTCATTTCGTTACCTAGAAAAACACACTGCGTTCACAAATTGAAAAATAATTTTTTGTGAGACAAAATTATATTTCCATCGAATTAAATAATATTTTGAGGAAACAAAATGATTTTGTTTTTGTGTGTCGAGGGATGCAATAGAAATTTCGAGTGAGGTTTTTTTCCCCCACCTTTTAATTTTTAATTTCTTTTTCACTTGTCTCTTCAGGGGCTCTGGTTTTTTTTTTTTTTTTGGGGGAGGCTCGTTTTTGGGGAATTGTTTGACTCAAATTATGTTTAAACTAATTCATTGTACCGTTTAAACTAATTCATTGTACCGTCATTGTGTCAACAGTAAATCCCCTCCAAGCCATAAAAGGTCGAAACCCCCTGACCCAAACAAACAAACAAAACACACACAGAAAAAACAGTCAAATGTGTGTCAGAGTCCTTTACGGGGTTGTTGGAAAAGATCCACACGGGGAGTGAGACCATTTAGAGGGACACACCGGTTACCTGTTAACGTAATTTAGTCATGTAGAATCAAAGAAATGTCCTTTACGGGGTTGTTGGAAAAGATCCACACGGGGAGTGAGACCATTTAGAGGGACACACCGGTTACCTGTTAACGTAATTTAGTCATGTAGAATCAAAGAAATGTCTTTCTAGATGGTTTTTAATTTTTTTAAATACAAAAATATCACGTAATTAACGAGAAATGACCGAAAAAAACAAAAGCGGTCAAAGGTCACCGTATACGCTTTACCAGCCGTTGCAAGTGTCAAATTTACGAGATACATGCTATGCAATGTTGCAAGTAGACTGGTGCTCTGTTTATGTAAGTGTTTTACTACGAAAAGGCATGAGGATCCAGTCCACGTTATCCATCTGAAAGTGTGTATAAACAACGGACACGGTAACCAGTCAACTCGCCCCCAGCAAACTCGCCAATTACAAAGTCCCCCAACTACAAAGTCTCCCCCTATCATACAAACTCGTCCCCTCTCAAAGTCGCCCCTCACATCACAAAGGAATGTAACAAATTGGTGTGATTGGACTTCAGGGGAATGAAAGCTATCTTGAGGAAAAGCTATCTTGAGGGAACGAAAGAGGAATTCTGGGGAACAAAATCTCGTTGCGAGAGAACGAAAGCGTATTTTTAGGGAGCGAAAGCATATTTCGGGTGAATGAAAGTATATTTCGGGCAAAAAATTGAAAGTCGTATTTCGAGGAATCGAAAGCTTTTTTTTAGGGAACGAAATCTCCTTTCGAGGGAAAGAAAGCGTAATTTAGGGAACGAGAACCTATTTTCTAGAAATAATCTCATTTCGTTACCTAGAAAAACACACTGCGTTCACAAATTGAAAAATAATTTTTTGTGAGACAAAATTATATTTCCATCGAATTAAATAATATTTTGAGGAAACAAAATGATTTTGTTTTTGTGTGTCGAGGGATGCAATAGAAATTTCGAGTGAGGTTTTTTTCCCCCACCTTTTAATTTTTAATTTCTTTTTCACTTGTCTCTTCAGGGGCTCTGGTTTTTATTTTTTTTTTGGGGGAGGCTCGTTTTTGGGGAATTGTTTGACTCAAATTATGTTTAAACTAATTCATTGTACCGTCAATATAAAAGTTGTATTCCTATGTATTGACATAAATCTTATTTAATTACCAAGAAATTCGGTACAAATCGGGTCAAGAAACGTATACAGAGCATTGAAAAGTTGCGATTTTGAAACAACGGATTCGATCAGCGAGGTGTACCGACTAGCAAACCCGCAATAACAACAACGTAGTTGGTGGTCTGGCTCCTTACCCCTCCCACATTTTCATGAGCTTCCAGTGTACAGAGCTAGCTATCTCTTGGCTATAGTGGGTTTCCGTCGTGCTAGCACTGCCGAGATACGCTGCTCGCAAGCGACACGACTGCCCCTGTGTTACGTGTACCTAAGTCCCCACGCTGTGCACTGTAAGACACGCTTCCGTTGCTCAGACTCTCTGAAATAAAATCTTACGTTCGACTTTTTTTGTATTATTTACAACTTGTATCCATAATTTGAATACGTATTTTTGTGTGTCAAATACTCATGAATTCTTGTTAAAAAACAGAGTTGAATTCGGTGCAGTAATTAATTTTTATACGGCTGGAAGTAAAACTAACTCCGAAGATCACGAGGGTTATCCGAACCAAAAAAGTGGTTCGGATAACCCATGTGTCCTTCGTTTTTTGAAAAATGCTCAAAAACGACCAAAATTGATGGTTTCTTTTAGGAACCGTTCTTCTCCATTCCTGGAAGACCTTTGGAGTCATGTTTTAGTCTATTTTGTAGCCAAAATAGCCCAACGAAGCCGGTGTGTCCCTTTAAGCATAGAGAAAGGTGAAACTGTGCGTTAATTGTTACCCATAGAGGTCCCTTATACAAACTGTATTCACGGCAACATCACTTTAAAGGCATGATATAACTTTGGTTTTTGGAACCGGTCGATTGTTTTAGTCCTATAAAAATGTAGTTTTTATGTACAGTAAACTAACCTGTGAAAAATTCATTTCAAAAGTTTGCAGTGTTTTTCAGATATCGCCGAAAATATGGAGCGCCTTTGTCCACGCTGGAAGACTAATCCGTAATTGGAATGTACAATCTGAGAAATGTTTCATTCAAAAGCGTTTTTCAGATTGAAATATTGTTTAGGCCCTTTCTGTAAAACAACATTCCTTGGAAGGAAATCGTTTCTCCAAATGTTATACATCATCAACAGCTGCAGGGCTTCTTACCAAGTAGGTTTTTAAATAGGTCATAATTTTGTGGATTATTAACTACCAAGCTATACCGCCCTTAATAACAAAAACACACCCGTAAAACCACTTTGCTGAAGCTAAAGCAGGACAATACGGAAACCGATTTCCAGGCATCGCGACTTATAAATACACCATGTTTTCTCATTCTATGATATTTTCAATACGGCTGAGCAATCGTCATCTTTACAGCGCAGAGACTTCGCTGGACTTTGCCCTGTTGGTAAAATGCAACCATCGGTCTTGTGACACATCACACCGATTAACATTTCGCCGTGCGTCTCATAACTTAGATGTATTTGAATGTAAAGTGCTTTAAGCGGTTGTCGGTGCGGTGGAATCATTTATAGAATAGGCTTTTAATGTCAAAGAGACAGTGGTGGTTGCTCATTTTTAAAAGTCGATAACCAACAGAGAGTTACATGACACCACTTCTGTTTCTATAACCTTTGAAGTGACACTGCTATTGCATGTCTGGGGTTGCTTAGCAATGACAGCCATTGCGGTAATTTTGTGAATGGATTTCTTTCGAATTGGACTTATAAATTAGACTTCATTATGATAGAAATCCGATTGGTGATTATGAGTACCATAATAATGATTATGATGTATACAAGTTGGTGTGGCGATGCCGTGTGCTGGGTTTGGCTTTGATTTAGCCGCTCGCCGATCAATGGTTATTTTCAAGGAAGGTGATTCCCACATGAAGTTTGTTTTTTGCAGCCATCGCTTCCAACAAAACCTCTCCTGTTCAAAGAGTCTCGCTATATTAAATAATCACTTGTCGTTCAGACAAGACACCGCTGTAGACAGAAGAGAAAAAAAAACTGATTTGAGGGGGGGGGGGGGGGGAGAATACGTGAGCCCACTTATTGTTTGACATCTCATTTTGATAACAAATTAATGCCTCCATGGCGTCTGCGTTAGTGTTAGTTGAGCTTCGTGCTAAGTTGTCGAATCTCCGTTTGCAAAGTCCGATTGTGCCTAATACCCCCTTCTCCCATCAGATAACAAAGCTAAACGTCATGGTCATCTTAATTTCCTAGCTGTCATCTTTCCTAATTTATTTATGGATGGGCAGTCTTTAGCGTGCATTTAATTATGGATAAAAATATGTAAAAATTTCACAGCATTGTTATAAATAATATATATATAAATAATAATAATGGTAATAAAAGTAAGCTATTAATATTTGGTGTCCTTCACTACATGGTTGCAACCAGTTACCAGGGCATATGTTTGATAACTCTATTTAGCAAGGACCCTTTGCTACGGGTTATTTATTTAACAAATGACACAGTGACACTCAAAACAAATGAGATGGCAACAGAAAGAACGCGGTAGAGACTCCGACCACCGTCTTTGTCAACTTTAATACTAAACATTAAAAAAATTAATTTAATTTAAATGGTGTGTTTGAGTTTGATCTCTTTTGAGAACCTGTATCGATTCAGAAACATTTTTAAATGATTACAATATAAAAATCAAACATTTTTTAAAGAATATTTTGTTCGTATAAGAGAGGAAATTGAATGGCAACGTTACTTTTAGTCAACCAGGTGTTTCAAACCGCGATGGATACTCTCGGTGATTTGGGCAAGACTTGCAGATGTATTACCATAAAACCTTGCAGTGTTGGGAATGACACACAATGCTGAGTATATAATGTACATTCATTACGTCACAAATGGAAAGGTTAATGGGTCAAATATTGGCGTGCATACTGGTATACCAAAATAAAAAATATTAATTTCTTGTAGATGATGCCGAGCAGTTTTATCAAATATTTTTATTACGAGAGAAATGAACCAAATATTGAGTTGTATTTAGCTTTCCTTTTTGTGCAATCTCGATTGGGGGAAAATAGTCACGAATATGTAATTTCGATGATGAAAAATAGTCAAAAATATACAATTTCTCACATAAATTACTCTTGCCTGCCAAGAAATGCACAGTTATGTCAGGTCATGCCTCATTGCGAGCAATGTGATATAATACATCCATAAAAAGCGAGCATATATTTCAAAGGCGAGTTGGAACTCAAGTTGAAAATAGAACTAAGGCTTTAGTTTTTGAAACTACTGATATGCATGAAGTCTGTTCCTGTAATATTTGGGCTGATTTTGAGTTGATTCCTCTTGAAGATGCTCAGAGGAGGTGAACAAGCATTACATACGGCAGTGTGGACCTAAATACAAAAGAGGTCCATTATGGTAGGGTTTAGAAACACTCTGTGGACCAAACAGTGTTTTCACTAGTGTCGAAGAATGGTTTTTTCTTTATTCTGTTTAGTGCACAAGACAAAGGAATGTCCACAGAGTGAATGTAAATACACATAGCTGTGTGTCCACAGAGTGTATGCAACACATAGCGAGCTGTGTGTCCACAGAGTGAATGCAACACATAGCGAGCTGTGTGTCCACAGAGTGAATGCAGCACATAGCGAGCTGTGTGTCCACAGAGTGAATGCAACACATAGCGAGATGTGTGTCCACAGAGTAAATGCAACACATAGCGAGCTGTGTGTCCACAGAGTGTATGCAACACATAGCGAGCTGTTTGTCCACAGAGTGTATGCAATACACAGCGAGCTGTGTGTCCACAGAGTGTATGCAACACATAGCGAGCTGTGTGTCCACAGAGTGTATGCAACACATAGCGAGCTGTGTATCCACAGAGTGTATGCAACACATAGCGAGCTTGAAACCTCTGCCTGTGTACACCTAATTCCCCAATACCCAGGGCTCAAGAGAAACGTACAAAGAAAATCGACAACTAACCTTACTGATTGAAACTAATACAAACAACTTGCCCCTAGATTTAATCCTACCAGACTGGCCTTCAATCTAGAGGATAAATACATTAATTTCAACAATCCCAGGTCACCATTCAGGTTCTAGCTTGAGTGGTAATTTCTTGTTTTTCTTTTGAAGAAAGAAATACATAACAACATTTATTTAGTCTATGACTGATCGTCTATGAGTTCCAGCTATGGAAACAATTAAAACCTGTGTCTGAAAATAAAGGACATAAATTAAATAGCAATTTTTATAGACTAGATGACGGATTGTCTTCAAATATTTATGCGATCGTGTTTTGTGAGAAAGCCCAATTAACGAGCGTGCCCTTGAAAGGTAGGATATTTATAAACCGTGTATGGCATAATAATACTATAGGAGGATCGGGATCGGATGTGAATAGAATGTTGAAATAGAAATAGTACACGATCTATACGTGAAGTTCCAGTGGTTATTTGTTATTATACGTCTGATGGGTAGGCCATATAAAAAAACATAGGCCCAACCTTCTGTTTGGCGTAAATTGCATGTTAACTGTTACGATGTTGTTTGTGATATTGAAGGCACGTTGGATTGTTTGGAGCCCCCTTCCTTGGAGGTAAACAAGTTTTTTCTTTAATCGAAGGTCCTTTTTGTAGCGTCGTCGATCCGAGAAACTGTAATAGAAGTGTAACAACAGAACACAAGGAATTGATTAGTATAACTCATGGATATCATTCTGGACTCATAAAAGAGGAAAAGACCCCCCCCCCCCCATTTTTTTCACTCGATCAAAACGCCAGCGATACAACTTTAACGAATGCAGAAAACACAAATATCTCACGAAGAAGCAACATTTTCAGTCCGTTTGAATTGAAGTATAGCCCTACAATTATTTTGATTTCCGGACGAAGTTGTTGAAAAAAATTCAACGAGTCTTAAATGTGTGTAAATCTTCGAATCAAAAAAAGTTTTTCTCTCGCGTCTAACATACAGATTTGAATGTTCACATTTCTTGCACTACACTATGTAACTCACACTCAAAGGTGTAGGTTTTACCGCTATATTAAAGGCCGCAACATTTTACTCAATGTTGACACCAGCCTACAGAAGATTTTATGGGATGCTTGGATTTGTAAATGCGACCGATTATTCGCTTTCTTATTTTCATATTTGCAATGCATTCAATGACCTGATTACTATTGACGTTTAGACGAGTTATGCCTCGCCACGATCATTAATAAGAAATAGGATACCAAAGTTACCTTTTTGAACAGGTGGTCCCGGCGGATATTAAAGTGGTGAAGAAACTGTTCACGTTTGTGATTTTCAGCTAGAGAAATTATAATTACATTAACATTTGTGTTGTTGATGCAATCGCAGATTCTCTTAAGAATGCGTGATGCAATGGGTTGGTCGGATCGTGAGATAACATGATCGTTAGATAAGATTTGGAGGTTCGTCAGGATAATTGCTTCTGTGATGTGACTGGTAGGACCTTCTATATACATGAACCTGAGAACGATTGTGCATTACATTGAAATCCTATGATTTGTCACTTTACGTCTGAGGATGAGTTGATAAAAAGATGTATTCATTTGTGGGGTGTCAGGTTATAAACGCGTATTGCGTGGGTGTCTTATTTTACGCATTTGCACTCTGGTGCTTTTGAGTGGTTCGTTTTTGTCACCCAAGCTCAACTTCAGGCCTGATGAATTTGCATCGTACACTTTATGTTGTGTTAAACGCCGTTGGCAAAATTTCATTCTATTTGTCGACACACTTCATAAAGCAGTCTTCCTCGCAGATATCGTAATGTTTTAGCAATTGTGCATTCTGGCTTGACGGGATGGGACAACACCTCCCCGTACAAAAAAGCACGGTGACCCCTCGCTCCAATTCGTGCTGGTAATCTGAACATTGCCCCGTAACTTTTTTGTCGCATCAATGAGATTCAGCGCGAAAATAGCTGGGGCAAGAGAGTCAAATAGCCCCATCTCTTCTTGCTCATCCTACCCAATGCACACGAGAAGCAGCAACTTATATACAAAACAGAAACTGAAGATTCCCGGACCACCCATGCGTGTTATTGGAATGTCGTTTTCACACGTAATTATATTCACGTACTGATGAGAAGGATGTTATATTCCATTTCTAGCGACGGACCAGCAGCAAGAAGGCCTATTGTGACGGCAGAGCAGTCTGTGCCAATTTTTATTTAATGTTTAATGTCTTGCCTAGTTTTGATTTTATCACGTTTTGAGTTGTTAACCTGTATTGCGTTTGGGGTCACTTACTTATTCAGTCATGTGTAACGAGATACAGTGTTTGAAATCGGCCTGCAACTTTTGAACCCAAATGGTCCTCAAGTTTGCTAATTCTACTATCCGAATGATGAATCAGATCATCTGATATAGTTGTGTTCAAGAAGATTATACACATTGGAAGATGGCGGCCAAGAGGTGGGTTACCATACGAAAAACTAGAATGGGTAGACTCGAATGTGCACTTTGATGTGAGTATAGGCAACATCTATACGTATATTGGGGCTGCATTTAGGTTCGGGATACAATTAGGTACATGGTTAGGATGGCATTTAGGTTTAGGTGGGTGAATGGTTGAGGCTAAATATACACCCACAGATTCATCTATAGATTGGGGCAACATTATGTAGATCCACGGATACAGTTTAAAATTAGGCACAGGGTTGGGGCTGCATTTAGGTTCGAGGTACAATTAGGTATATGAAGGATGGCTTTTAGGTTTAGGTAGGTGTAGGGTTGGGGGCTAAAGATACATATATACATATAGGTACAGGGTTGGGGGCAACATAAATATATAGGGATGCATATGTACATGGTTGGGGCTACATGTACATCAAGGTATACATTTAGGTACAGAGTTGGGGCTACATGTAGATCTAGGGATACGTTAAGATACAGGGTTTGGGCTACATGTCAATCAGGGATACATTTAGGTACATGATTGGGGCTACATTTCGATCCAGGGATACAATTAGGTGAAGGGTTGGGTTTATATTTAGGTCTTGGACTCCCTGGTTACTTTAGGTGCCGCAACTTCTCGAGCCTGGGCTTCTGGGAATCGTATGCTACCCATGGACTCCCATGTCATTCCCTCTCTAGTCTAATTGACTGGCACAAAAAACAAGTTGAGTGGCGTTTTAATAATCGATATTAAAAAGGAGTGTGACAACAATTGTGCTATGTTCAATGCAGAAGATAGTATTATTTTGATTTGTTCGTGCCTGAAAACATATGACCTATTTTACTCATGCAAGTAATAGATGATTGATCGCACACGGAGAAAAAAACCACACACAAAAATATATCAAAATAGTCAGTAAACACCCCCGCAGTCATCGACACTATTCTCGAACTAAATCAGACAAGATAAACATATCGCTGGTAATGTAGCTTAATACAATATCCAATGTGTTTGGATTGTCGTCGTTCAGTTTCTGGGCGAGCGAGCAGTGGGATCGAGGAATTCCGATTATTCCATGTATGCCCTGGGGACGACGTGAGGCAGCGTCTTTGCTGAAAGGGGCTATTATAGTGGCTTGTTAAAAAACATGAGAAATGCCGTATAAATGCGGGGATTTCATAATTAAACTATACTTGCATTCCACAATAGAGTGGACACTAGTGAATTTTACAAAGCTTAAACTCTGAGTTATTTTGTGAAATAAAAGCGACGACGAAAAGGTTCCGGTTTAGACAAAATCTTGGACTAATTCAAAATCCATACAACGTCGGAATCGTGGGGTGTGTATCGATCCCTTCATATATGATCGATCTAAATGTGTGCCTTGATCTACTTTGAAGAACAAATGGTCAAATCTTGAAGTGAAACAACCTTGTTCTACTCTAGGGGTTATTTTCACTCCAGCCCGTGGCACTTTTAATCAATCGAGTGATTACTTTGGCCTCACTCCAAAAACAAAGCCTTGTTTGTCTTAAATAACAAAAATGTAATAACTGTGAAATAGAGCAACGTGGTTACTCAGTGGACACCGAAGGTTAATATTACTCAATCCTCTAGTCCTTTAGTCCGCCTCCTTCACCCCCACTTTCCTCCCCATAACGTACCCGCAGAGGATATGCGCGTCGGGGGCAGTTTAGCGTGAAGAGAAATACTATTTGCTGCTCATCTGACCGTGAAGACAAATAAGGCTGCCCAGGCGAATGCCATCTTTTTTTTCTCGGCGTATATTTTATTGGGCTGGTGAAGAGTGCCACGGTATCGCCCGGAGCGCTCGGGATTTAAGCACCGGCTGGATGTGCAATAAAGAATTCAAATGAACTAACTGCTCAGTCTCATCGTCAATTATAGGCGAAACACCGACCAATATTTAACATGATACTGACCTTTTCATTCCGCCAAACAATGTACTTTTCATTATGCAGTCAACACAGTTGGAAAGCACAGTTGGACCAACTGCAGTAATGATATGATATGGGAAGCTGTAGTACTGAATTAAACTTGCTTTGAAAAATCTCATCACAAATAGTACCGCATTGTCTTCCGGTTGTGAATCTGGGGACAAGTTTGACCTTGATGTTTAAAAAGGAAATTGATGCACAAAAGGAATGGTACATGTGTTTTACGCACCTCCGAACAATGCGCGTCTACCATTCCTGCCTTTTTGGGGGGAGTCCATTCCTTTTGTGCACGTTTTGACACCCAAAATGGCGGACAGGAGACGCGCGTGTATGTGCGCTGCGCTTTTCGCAATGGGTCTATACATAATTATACACAATAATGTACACAATTACTTGATCCTGAGTAAACCGCTGATATGTTAAAGAGTAACTGTTCGTCAACTCTGATCTTTGATTACTATAATCGTTAAATTTAAAAGTGGTAAAATCTCTTACATAATAATGGATTCCTTGAATTGGCCGCCATTCAAGAGTTCAAACAATGGATACGCGTCACGCACAACTCTCAGCCAATGATAGGTCTGTATTTACCTCAGTGAGGATCCTCAGTGAGGACGCTGTTTGGGTCTTGTTACGTCACGTGCAAGGGGTCAATATATTAGAGTTCACCATTTCACCTTTAAAGATTTTGTCTGCACCTTTAATGGGCTTTTGAAACCGTACAATATTATAATAAACTATGTGATAGTTTACTCGAAAAGCCCCCTAGTTTGGACGGCAGGACGAACATTCTAGCTATATCTTTAAAAAAAAGTCCATCCTCGCTGAGTGTTAGAAGTGTATAAACCCTAATACGTGTGATTGTGCAAATTAAATTTCAGGAACCAACTTCACACGACCGTAAAGCAGAAAATATTGATTAACACATGTTATTAGATTAAATATATATCACGAGAAATGTTCGGCTCTTAATCCATTTATGATGAAAAGTACGATTGCATTTATTTTGGTAAGAGTGCGTTCATTTTAACCATGCACCCTTTTTTTAGCCATTCACTGGCAACACATTGCAACACATAAAATTTCATCAAATCAAGGCAGTCGAGTAAAATTCAACAACACAGCGACGATGGTTTGTGATTTGTCGTTGATTATGTGACATTTTGTTTGGATTTAGCTGAATAAAATGAACGTAAGAACTGGGTTGGGGTGGGGTTATTGCCAAAGCTGTATACAGCCATTAAGAAAGATTTTCCCGCTAAGCAAGTTTAGATCTGTGTTTAGTAGCTGTATAGAGATTGGGCTCGGTTCTTTTCATGCAGACGGTTTTGTACTCCCGAGTCCAAGCCGTCTTCCCCGACCCACATTACTAGTGTATTCACTCGTCGTCTGTTAATGAATAATATATATACACAGCTACGAGATTGATGACCAGCGCTGTACTTTTTCTCCAATCCCAATCGCTTTATGACTATTCGCTGCGTGCTGTACAGGGTGAACTTGAACTTGAGTAAGTCTTCATGATCTTATTGACACCTGCACCGAGCATTTGTATGTATGGATCATCAGCCTGTGGGGGACAGTGCCCGGATGTTGTCTAGCCGGTGCCCAGTTGAGGGCTGATTTTAAAGTGTGCTTGTGTGGGTCCTATCAGTCTGGTTACCCTACAGCGCCCGCTTGGTTATTTGCAATAGGCCTACTTTATTTTACATGCGAGGAAATGGCCATTTTGTGTATTTTAAAACCAGAAGGGAATGTTTGGGGTTTGGGATTCGGGGTCTTGTACACAAACATCTGTGATGCATTTTAATAGATGATTTTGACATATGATTTGGAGATGATTCATGATATGATTACTTTGTAATCATATTTCCTAGTGACAACTTTCAGGCGTAAAAACTTCTCAGGTTGTATCATTTTTATTTTTAGTTTTATTACCTGATAAGATAATAGTTTCTCATATTTTTTTTGTCTGCATTAACCAGTTACTGATTTTGGCACCTCTACATTTTAAAGTTAAAATAAACATAACACTAGAATTGAATTTTCGATTGCAGTTGTAGTTATT
This sequence comes from Leptasterias polaris, assembly GCA_037783415.1. NCBI lineage: Eukaryota > Metazoa > Echinodermata > Asteroidea > Forcipulatida > Asteriidae > Leptasterias > Leptasterias polaris. Next base: position 930,790 of record JAZGTN010000122.1, read on the forward strand.
TTTTTGTATAGGCCTATGCACAAATTTGTTACACTGTAATAGTGGTTTCCGCTCCTGTGTTTTACATTTAAATGTAGTGTTTTATGGACAAAGCCACTTCCGTAAGGCAAAGTTCGATTTCACAAAGCACTAAGATTCATCTTAAGATGTGAGTTGTCAGTATCACCATAGTGATTTGTATTGTGACATCACACTTTGCAATTAAGATTGATACACAGTGAAGATCATCTTTGTGAAGATTACTTTGGGTTTATTGGTATATGGTGGAAAAAGAGGGTGTTGTCAATTTGTTTTTGTATGTCCCATGCGCTAGGATTGGTAGTGCACGTAAAAGAACCCATTCACTTATGGAAGAGTAGGGGATAACCCCGGTGTTTCTAGTTCCCAGCAAGCACCCTTGTATACAGGTTTCCTCAGGCTTGCGAGCCACAGTGATTAAGTTCACTTATGATACATCCTTGGTTTCATTACCAGAAATACATAACAAGAAATGATAACAAAAACACATGTTGAATAACAATTCATCATACTGACACCTAAGGAAAACATTCAAGTCAGTGGAACAATTGAACCAGAAAAAAAAAAGGTCAAACTTCTTTCAAAAATACGCTTTACAAAAAACTTATTAATATTACTCTAACACCTATGAGTTTAATGGGTTCACGAAGTGCTCAAGCAGAACAAGTAACAATATACTGCATGAAATTAAATGTAAACAGTATGGAGAATCAATTGGAGAGAATAATGACAAAATTAGCCAATCAAAAATTAAAATTTTAGCGAGAAATCAACTTTCATTTCGTTCGTTTGGAAGAAAGACTCGCATTTCAAATCAGTTAAATTTTTGATTTATAATGATTGAAATACAACGAAGCATGAATGCTTGGATGTCCAGGTATACTTCACAAGGCCATCATTAAAATAACTCGTATATAGACTGTGTTTGTATGAAAATCAGATTATTTTATGCACTGTGAATTTCTGTCTGTATTTTGCTGAAATAATATTGTATACGTGAGATAAGAGTGTTTGAAGAGCTGTTCGATAACATCACCATCATAATAGAGTAGGCGATTTCTTGGTTATTCATGTCATATTCGAATGCAATTAAGACAGGACAACGTAGATTAAGCTTGAGATGTTTGTTTTTTGTTTTTTACAGTGTGGACAGCCCACTGCAATCTTGTTAGTAACTGAAAGGTTTGAGATAAAACTGTCTCTTTGCACTTGTAGTTAACCGCGGGTTGTTAGAGCTGACAACATAGTCGCAGATAGTGTTCATGTTTTGTGCGATCAACAATGAAGTACCTTACTAGTGAAGAATTGGGCTTAACGTGCGAGTCAGGAGAAAATAGTGAAAACCATGCACATTTTCCACCATGTAACCACATTGTCCTCAATTTTGGTCGTAACAACCGAAATCAGCTGATACGTTTTTATGCAGTTTTCTAGAATATTCTTCATTTCAGAGGGAAATGTTTCACAGAAAAAAAGGGTATAATATGAACTTTATTATGAGTAATCTTTTGACTAAAACAATTATTGTTTTTATCCCGACCAATCCTGTATAAATACCCTTAAGTGAGGTTAGTGACATGCAGCTTCTTTGTTAAACCTTGTGAAATATAACTCGTAAAAACGATTGATTTTGAGCTAACAGATTTAGCCTACTATGTATGGAATTACTGGTGTCGCTAACAAGAAGTAAGTTTGACAGTAACACAAATGTATCTTTAGAAAATTATTTTATCAAATTCGATTCAGTGGATATTTATGCCTACTCTATGATACACATATTGTGATGATAAAACTCTGTATAAATCAATAACAAAAATGTCATGGCAAGGAAACATTAATGAAAAAGGTACAATTACATTTGTGGGTCCGATTTGAATATATTTGTTCATTTAAATTTAATCCAAAACTAACATTTATAATATTAAGCAGTAAGATAAATATATATTTATATATAAATAAAAAGGACTCATCGACAAATTGGTACACTAGAGGCAATACTAATTACTAACGGTATGAAGGCATCTTCTTGAAGCTGATACATGTATCGAATGCCTGATGAACGGACAGACAGACAGACTCAAAACAGCCCAAGAACACACGGACAGACAGGTTGGACATAGACACAACCAGAACATCAAACTTACAGACAAACTAGATCAACACAAATATAACTTGAAACATGACAACATACCAAACGTAGGCCTACTGACTTTATTGGACACCCATCTTTGAAGCGTAATTGACCAGTAGCCTAAATCGTCATGGATGGGTATTTACACTTGATAGTAATACCGTGATTTTTCAACCATTGTGGAGAATGATGGCCTTATCATGTTGTCTTCAAATGTCTCCATTTTGTGCTTGTTGGTGCCAATAGATCGATCCATTAAGCCCCGCCTCCTTACGAGTTGACCAATCACAGCCGCGAAACCCGATCACCGTTAGTGCAAAGATCACCAAACGGCTCAAATGGTGATCAGATTTCGCGGTTGTGATTGGTCAATGAGAAATGGGCGTGGCTTAATGGATCGGTGTATTGACCATCCCTGGTATTTATTGCTTTGCTTCATTGTAAATAAAATAAAAAATGAACCAGTTAAGAAGTAATAAAAAATGAATTAGTGAAAAAACATCTTGATGTGCAAATGTTACAATGTAGTAATATTGTCAGCCTTAAAAATAATGTTCTTTGTTTGAGAAAAAAAAGGTAAGCCTGTGTGAAAGTCCATCGTGGACCCCTTCGTTTAAACTGATATTGAATTGTCTAATTAGTAATACCGAACATGTAGAAAGAATAAACATATTTAAACATTAAACATGTCATGATTAAGTTAGTTTGGATATTTAGATTCGGGTGTGTTGGGTTGTTTGTTTGTTTGTTTGTTTGTGTTTTACTTTTTGCGCGACGGGTTATACTGATGTTTGTATGTGGGGCATTCGTGTTCATCGAGACTGATTGCCCTGGTGGTGTTGTGTTGGCTGCCCTTTTTGCCATATTGTCATTGCAATGGCAGGTGTTATGTATGCAGCAGACTGCCCACATAATGACAATTTGGACGCAGACAAAATAAACATCTGAGACTGACCTGACCTGTTTTCTAGTTTTCAATTGTAAAACTAATAACAGATTCAGCTTAGTTTAAAAACAATTTGCACTTTATATTAAATCAATATGATACATTTTTAATTTTTTATTTTGTTTCGGTACAAGTGGAGTTTAACTCTGTTTGTTATCATCAATCATTCTCTATTTACAACAAAAGAACACTCGGAAATGTACAATAACATATGCAAATGTTTAACTAAATCAAAGTAATATTAAATGGTAGAAAATTTAAAAAAATAAAGAAAATAAAGAAACAAAAAACCAAACTAAACGGCAAAATTACTCTTACGCAAACAAAAAATAAACATAAAAATGTGAATTTGAGCTTGTCGTTTTCAAAATAGCACAAAGCACTGTTTTTTAGCATAAGTCGGGATATGATACATTATACCATTATAATTTTTTTTATTTGTATATATTTAGGCTATATAGTAGAAATGCAAATGTGTTTACTACATTAGTGGTAGCAATAAGGGCACTTACGGCTGATTTAAAAATGTGTCCGTTTTATCTACATTGCACCAGAAAGCCCCCCCCCTTTTTTTTTAGGGGGGGGGGATTTATGTTAGGAAACGCTGCTTAAACTATCAAAAAACACCCCAACACCCCAACAAACAACAAACAAACAAACAAACAACCCAACAAACAAACAAACAAACAACCCAACACCCCAACAAACAAACAAACAAACAAACACCCCCAACAAACAAACAAACAAACACCCAAACATACAAAAAAACAAAAAAACATACAAACAACTTGAAAAAGTAAAGGCTGAATGAAAGGATTATTAATGCAAAAATTAAATAGCCTGACGTTTCGACCATAGCAGGGTCTTTCTCGAAGGCTAAAGCATTTTTTTAAACAAATTGATGCTTTCTTAATTTTGTTTCTTTGGGTTGAAATTTTAAGATTCTCTTTCAGAAAACAGATTTCCCCAAACACCCCCCCTTACCTGTTTCGTCATAGTGTAAGGTTAAATGCTCTGTTGGTTCTTTAATTATGCTAAATAAGTGCTTTTTATGCTCCACATATTTTGACACAATAAACATTGATTACAATGCGAATATTGCGAGCGGAACCGTTTTTCAGTCGATACGTGTAGGCCTACACACATTTTCATATTTCAAGCATTTGACTCTATTCATTTTTTAAAAGTTCGTTGTCTGGTTAAAAATAAGAATACATGATCGCTTAAAGGGGCACTGTCGTTGTGATCACAGCGAGTCTGTGTCCAGACATTGAACTTTGAACTCTCGCGCGACAATAATGACGGCATCCTTTGTTTGTGATGTGACGGTTAACGCGCGCGCGTGTAATAACTTGGTGAGAGTTCATGTTCCCTGCCCGGGCACAAGCAGACTATGATCATGACGACAGCACCCCTTCAAACAATTTCTGCCTTATTTACGACAACACCGTAAGTAAATAAGAAAAACAACTTAACGATTGTTACACTATAAATTATTTGAATGTTATTGACAAGGACGCTTTTTGTAGTGTTCTTTATACACAATATCAAAATATGAATACAAATAGTGTCCTTGCCAAATTGCATAACTAATTTTTCGGGCAGCAATTATTGTCATTACACATCCCAGCTAACACATGCATCAATGAGCTGCATCACTGAGCTGCTTGTCAATGACACCTTTAGTTATTTTTTTGAAAATAAAACGAAAGAAGGAAAGGGGGAAAAGACACAACAAATACACTCATGGAAATTATTTATATGGCCTCTAAATACGTGTGTGCAATGATGTGCTATATATAATATATATCAGACAATAATATTTCAGAAAGTGTATTATGTAAAAAGGGCTCACCGGCACATCTGGAGCAAAGCTGGTGTGATTCAATTATACGGTTTGCCTGTGTGCCAACGGGAGCCGGTGTGTACACTTTGCATTACACGGCCAGAAGTACCCACGGCTATCATTATCTGTTGGCGATAGCTCTCTCCTCCCTGTATCCGAAACTCTTTGCATTTCAATCGTAGTGGAGGGAACAGGCATGCCTCATCAGCTGGTGCACAATGTATGCGAACGTATAAATCTACAATAATACATCCATACATGTAACTACATCGCTGATATTCCTCAGAACAAAGTGGTTGTTGTTTTGGGAGGCAATAGCTGTGGGTTTTCCGTTTAGATCAAACTTTGGTGGGTAATTAAGCCTAGCTTTTGTATGTTTTATCGGCAATGGGGTTCCGATCAGACTATATAGATGTATCGATGTCAAACAAGACATAGCTTTTAATGGATGTGATCTCAAGGCAGTTCCGCTATTGTAGCAAGAGTGTTTGACCATAGTTTGACGTGGCGTATTTTCTTAGGGGCACATCCACTTTACTTATAGCTTACACTAGGCAAAGTCAGTGTGGGTTTCGTTTTGGTACGTCATTGGTCATTTTGGATCGTGGATTTAAATATATCATTTAAATGTTAGCCTTATGATTTCACTGGAGGGGGAGGGGGGTGTACGATTTGCGACCTTATGGCTCTATCCAATGCCAGACTATCATAATGACATCAATGGGAAATTAATATAACTTGGAGTTTTGTAATTGTATCAATCAAGGTTCGACAAAAATGAATGCATAATCAAGTTTTGTCAAGTTCAGTCTCCACAAGCTGGTACGCCAATGCGTTGTTGGTTGCACTTGTATGTAGAGTTTTTGCAAGACTTCCAACTCTATGATGTTATTTGTTTTTGTGTTATTTGCAGGACACTGTGTGACAATCAAGTCCAAAGCTGTTTTTGGGCAAAAATAACTGTCATTTAAGAATTAAATGACACTTGAAAGCCAATTTCCCGTATGTGTTTCTTATTGTGGTTGCATGTCAATTTGATGCGGGCGTGCTTTATGGTGGAATGACAACACATTAAAAACACGTAAAGCAATAAAGAAACAAAATGTATTTATCACTTATTGTTATGGTCCACTAATTCCATCGTGTTAGCGTGTTTTGAGTGGCCATTTTACTTTCAGTTTTTCTATGTTTATTCAAACAACCAGTGAATGTGCTTTCAAGATGATTGCTACCTTGAAAAAAATAATTGATACACAAATATATGAACGTATACATTGAGGGTGTATTATCCATATAATTATGTAAAAGAACTATAGAGGGCGTTCAAAACCATGCGACACAACCCGACAAGAAGCATGAGAAAATGGTGCCGATCCATCGTATAACACAGGTCACGCACCAGTTCACACATCCAACATTTTGTAAGGGGAAATTTGTATGTAATTTACACATAGGGATTCGAACCCATGGTGGGCCAGGGCAGTTACGTGTTTGTGTGTAATTGGAGTGCTCCCCTTAGTTCTATTATTATAACTAAATGGTATTATCTTTCTTATGTGTTTTTTCTTCTTACAAATGGAAGGTCAATTGTTTTGTTTCTTGACTTCCTGTTATTTATCATTGTGTGCATAATTATAAATTATGGGCACTGATGAGTACTGTTTGAATTGAGCTACTCAAACAAACACAGCCTAAAATAATTAAGAATGTAGCGTTTATGATCTCGAGAAGAAAAAAACCAATCACTAATTATGGTTTAAAAATTCGAGATCTCCGAGAGGAAATATTACATTATTCTAGCTGTAAATATTTGAGGCAAATTATTCATTATTGCCTGATCACGTGACCACCCTCGGCGTCAACCGGCTATTACTGTTTATTGGTCATTAAAATGGTAGGAAACATCTTCTTCATGCGTGCACATGTTGATGAGCGATGGAGAGCATCGTGGATCTCCAGTCGTGTGTATATATTGATACATCCTCCACGCGAGGAGATAACATAATGAAAAATTTGTCCATGTTCAACAAGAATCAAGGAAACTGTCATGTCGTATGGGGTAGCTACAGAGTTCGAATTTGAAACGTTCAATGTATCGTGAGGTTGGAGAGTTTTGTTTCAGGGGTTGTTGAATGATTACAAATCTAGGACGATTTAAAAGCGAAAGGCTTTCTCGTCACTGTGTTTTACCATAAAATGCTTATGAATTGTACAAGTCCGATTTTCCCTGATTGGTTGATTGCACATTTGTTTTTCTATTTGTAAGAAACACTGTTTGTGATTGGCCTCACACTCCAACAAAACTTGCCTGAACCTAGCACCCCATTGGCCGACTGACATAAACTGTGATTGGTCAAAGTTTATAAATAATTAGTGCCTGAAGCCTGTTCTGAAACCTCAAGTTTTGCATATATCTGTTTTGTACACATACCTATGGGGAGATGGGCAATGAACGGATGTGTGCATACAACATGTTGCACAGAATTTTGGAGAATTGATCATGATTAAAGTGCACCCAAATTGTACCTTGGCAAGGATGATGATTGTATCAAATTAATTAGATAAAATCCCTTATTAACATAGTGATGATTTGGTTTTATCTTATAATAAATTGATGTTTAATAAGCACTCTATAATAATGTCTCTGTTTCCCCCAATGCAATAACCACGCACCATTTAGGACAACATACATACAATATTCATCTTGGAATGTTGCAATCAAACGCATTAGCAAAAGTCAGTCCAAATCGAACTGTGTCTATCCACAGAGAAAGGACCTTTCTCTATGTTCTATCAGATATAATGGTGTGTCATCACTACGGTGGTCAGCTCAGTCGCGCTGTTTTTTAAAGTAAATTCTAACGACGCTACGGTACAGTGCCCATGAACCAATTCTGAAGCTCATTTGGTTTAAAGGCACCCGACTAATTTGGCCAGACTCTTTCAACCTGAGCACTGGAATATTCATGAACATGCGTTCGGCATTTTAGTTTAATCACCCTCAGACGGGTTGTTCTGCCATTCCAGCAAAACGGCTAAATCGGAGTATATTTTTCATTTGGTTGATAAAGACCAATATCTTAATGTCAATTGCCGAGATCCGTTCTAAAGGCGCTATTCCCCTCCTGTTGAATATGCGTATTAATATTATATGTAGCAGTAATTTCATATTTGGATTGAAATGCGTGTGAATTTTATTAATCAAAACAGCCAAATAGTTTTAGCATATAATAGTGTGTGTTAAATTGGAGTGTGCTGTATCACTAAACACACTTTCTTTGTCAATTTTCTATCTTTGTATAATCGGGCCTGAATGAAGTAATGCATTATTACACCTTAACTACACGCATTTAAAATTCTGCAAACAAATGGGTTGGTGGGAGAAAGGCAATTACTACTTAAGAATCACATTCACAGTTTGTAGTAATTTCAAATAACACCCCAAACCAAAAGATATATAATGTCTGCGTATAATATGCGTATGTTTCAGACTATACGATTAAATTATATAATTGGTGCCAATTAGCCAATGTGTGGCCATACTGTCTAGTTCCTTTTGGGACTGCTTGCCCGGGCAACTGTGAAAAATGCAGTCACTGGTATGACGTGGGCAGCTGTTTGGAGGGCAGCTCCACACTCACTAGATGGACTTGCATTCAAGACCATCCGGGACATGTTTGCCCGGAATTGACTAAAAGATGAATGCACTGCATTCGTTGGTTTTCAGGTGTACAAGTCAAAATGAAGCGTCATAACAGCAGTAGACAAACATCTGACAGTCATAGCACAACCATGCACTCATAAAAACCACCAAAACAGTCCTTCTATGCTCGGACACGTGTTGTGTTCTTGACTTTGAAGAAAAGAAATTGCCTTAATACACTGATTACATTTCGAAATCCATTCGGATGTTTTGATTAAAATTCACCCACAAGTGGATTTATAAACCTATGTCCATTGATTATTTTCAAAGGTGAATACCCAATCTAAAACAAGAAGTGAATGTTTCCATAACAACAGTAAACACACAGGGCCGTGGGTTTGCATTGTGTTCACCACGTAAACGGATTTGAACTCTCCATTCAGTGTTTACGTGACATGATTATGTTTCCCACATTGTTCAATGTTACATTTGGAATGTTTTTGTTGTGTATGAAACTATACTGTACAATGCAAGGGTCTCAAAAACACACCGGGCCTTTTTTTCGAAATGGGTCCATGTGTGAAAAAGGTTTTGGTTAGCATAAATCAACGATACATTTATCAACCAACAACAATGTCTCGAAGATGCAATCACACACCTAGATTACGTTAGTGGAGCTGCCGTCATTTTTGTGCACAGCCTTCCTTGATGCAGCGATTGTCAAACCCACCTCCATGGTCAAACCAATGTCACCCACTTCTCGTTCCCAATCATTATATATCAAATTAGAATGTTAATTTTTACAGCACTTGTATGAAGGTCCTAATTTCACAACCGGGCCAATGATGTTATACGAGCGACGGGAAGGTTGATGTCAAATTGACATTGATCATGACTTCTAATAACGTGCGTACCTCTTAGGTGATGTCCTTGGCACGGCGCAGTATATCTCCGCCAACGGTCGTCTTACAGGCAGAATACTTGTAGTTCTACCCATCCCGGACATTATTCCCCCATTGAGAATCGCTAATCAAATTTCTACATGGCCATCCTTGACAAACGATGTTTACAATTATTATATGACCTCAATTAAAACAAGCGTCTTCAACAAAGTACACATCGAGGACAGTGTGTATCTTGAGATTAACATCGTCGTAAAATTGATTTGGAAATGTCATCAGTGTATTAAGGCAATTTCGTTTCTTCTTCCAAATTACAAAGTTGATAATAAAACACGTGTCCGAGCATGTGGAAGGACTGTTTTGATGTTTTTGGGGGGGTTGTGCTACTATACTTAGTTTATACTGTTAAATGTTTGTCTCAGTATCGACGCTTCATTTTGACTTGTGTTTTCGTATTCTTCGTTTTATTATTTTGTATAGAAAAAAAAATATATATATATTTAACAACTCCGGCAACGATTGTTATGAGGTTACTAGCCAGTGATGCATTTTGAACAGTCCTCGAAACCTGTATACCTGCAATTCAAACGCAAATTGTACAAATCTGTATAAATACTAGGCCACGGGCAAAACATATCCCATAGAGTTATATTTAAGAACGCCTCATTCGAGATCTAATTTTCTCCGGCTTTTCAGGAAATTTGATTTTCAAACCGGTCTTTCCCTTTTGGAACAGGTTTGTCCGTAACTCACCGCGCACTCCCCGCACAAACGACCGGGGCATCGGTCTCATATTAACCCTCTGATTGATGCGCCAATCCCTCGCTTGACGTTTTTAATTCGGAAGAATTCCCGGCGACACATTGCAAATTGTTACAATGTGATGTTGCGTGATGCGATATGATCCGACCAGGGTTTGGAATGAGATGTCATAGCGACCGGAGGGGGCGGAGTCCTTGACCGCCTCGCTCGCTGCGATGTGGACACATCCCTGGTACGGCATCCCTCCGGTGGGGATGCTGAAGGAGATGACCAAACCGCATTACAGAAGGATACGAAATTAAATGAGTTCAGATATTTGTGTTTTGTCTGCTAAACCAACCATATCGTGGTTGGGCTCATGACATAAGGGATCAGCTAATTGTATGTTGATTGAAAGCAATAATTATATGATTCCTTTCAGTTAACGTTGCCCTGCCACTGCCATTTAAAGAACGGTTTACATTCCCCCCCCCCCCCCCCGAAACGCCCCCCCAAATAAAATTAATAAAATAAAAAAATAACCCACAAAAAAACACACACAAAAAACACTCAAAAAACACACGAACACAAAAAACAAAACACACACAAAAAACTAAACAAACAAACAAACCACACAAAATGTACTTATAAAGGTCGAACTGTGTCAAATCCATCAAACTGTTTATATGCTTTGGAGAACTGCCATCTGTAAGCTTACTGCCATGAATGCGAAATTGTTCGATGCAAAAGCAAGCTATTGCAGAAACTGAAGCCCACAGTATTCCGAAGACTTTTTGAACTGCGCACCTAACTCCTCAAAAAGATCCCAAACAAAATAATGAAAAGGGTCATATTTTCTCACAAAATATGACACAATTTTTATGGTTTCAGGAATTTAAAACCCGTCAACTCCGTTTGTTGTGTTCTACTTGGGGGAGGGTTATATAAGGCATGTGTGGGCACGTGGGGTGGTCAGTGATCTATTTTTAACAAGACAATTGTAATCGAATACATATATTTGCCGAGTATCTCGGGGGGGGGGGGGTCCTTTTCATAATCCGGGAGTTTATCACAAATTGTTTTTGAACATATCACTTGATTCTGAGACGTGTTTCCCCTTTCGAATGTTGAGGAACATAAGCCAACGTCGACCTCAGAATTCAAATCCACCCCCCAAAAATTTCATCTCTTTTTCATTCTTAAGTTTTGAATCTTAGAATTAAAACAGGCAACAAGAAGGCAAGACGGTGAGGACAAATGAAAACTTATTTGACAAACGTGACATTTTGTATAAACAACCTACACGCGTGGTATAGCTTACAGAATGCACCAATTGTTGATATGCATCGGATTGTTACTTTATACAGTGTCCATTACAAAAAAATTGCATGGAATTGAACTGGATAGGTCCATAATATCCTCAAGGATTAGTTGATCAAGTGACGAGCATAGCTTTACGAAGAGGTCACACTGAAGTGAGCTCTGAATGTTTTTAAATCACAATACTTTTCTAACGAGGTTCGGACCATTTCTCCTCAGACAGAAATATGACTGAGTACCAAAACTTTACTAGTTTGGTCAATATGCGAGGGCGTAGGCTATCCTACAGCAACTTGGAACTTGGTCACCACTCTTGACCCTTCCCTGTCAACATTCCTTGTGACAACATTAAGTGAGGGAATAGCCCAAATAATTACACGAATGCATGAAGGTTCAACTAGTAACTGGCACCCCAGTAAACCAACAACTTTGAAGGGGGAAGGAGGTGTTGGAACCCACAGAACCTAGTACAGGCTGTCCGAAAGCCATTTGGAAGCCAGGTACAAAGATGGCTCCACGTTTAGGGGGATCAGATCTGGGTGGTTCTGAATGTTTGTATGAATGAGTGAAAACATTTTTCAGCCCCTCAAAAAAAAAAATATATATATTTAAAATAATACTCTCCTTTCTGGGACCTGACCCCCCCCCCACCCCCCCCCCGTTAGATATGTGGAATACTAATAGTCAAGTCTAGGATGCCAAGGACTGACTCCCTTCCCCAAGGGCATTGTACTTTGGAGAAAACAATGAAATAAATAACATGCGCTATTGACTTCGTGTTACCAGCCATCACTAAAGCTGCTAAAACCTACGAACATGCAAACCTTTTGTTTTGCATTCTACGTTGGTTTGTTTTGTTTCCGACTTTGTGTGTTTACTCGGACCTGGGAAGAAAAGATATTATTTGACAAACTTGCCCCTTAAGTTGAAAAAGGGACAATAATAGCCGTTTTTGTTTTTATATATTTTTTTTCTAGAATGGAAATGCTTTTTCGTACACCATTTACCTACCTTTAAAATCCATTTCTTAATATTTGACACTTTCCAAATTCTGTCAAATAGTTTATGCACCCGAATGAAGCAGTCTAGTCTATTTGTCAGATTAGAAATCGGTCTAAAAAGGTAGACAAACATTAGGAAATCGTCAGTAAGTTTCTCCCCAACCCAAAAGTGCTATTGATAATGCAGGTTTTAATGCACCCTTTCTTTCACTTTGAATTACCGTTGCTTTATGCATACCTTCTTACCTTTCTGTTTCAAACCAAAATGTCAAAGACCTCTCAACAGAACAACCTCAGCTTTGAGCTCTGAGTCCACCTGTACAGACGCCGGTTTAGCTTTTCATTTATTTTGCTGTGTTGCAGAATATCATGTTTCGATGGTCGTCATTTAATGAAAGTCTAGTTTAGTGTGATGGTACTCTTTCATCAGACCTGCTTTCCCATGCTCTTAGTGCCCTTACGTTGAGGTTTAGTGAACGGTTGTCTCCCGTGTTTAAAAAGCAAATACCTGCACGTGGTGGGCCGTTTGTACTTTGAACAAAGTTGGGCTTATGTTCCCCTGTCCACAGTCAACAGAAAGTGACTAAGGCGAGGTATCAACAGCTTCAGCTTGTTTTGCTGTGTTGTTTTAGAACAATGGGAAAATACATTAAACCGGGTGTGTAAACATTTATCTAAAAGGTTAGTTAATATAGTCAGTTGAAAGATTATTGTATTTGCAACCCCCAAACAATCTTTTAAAATAGCCCTTAAACAAACTTGCTAATACTATTTATTTTGTTGTCAAACTCTTTAGACTTTTTCAACCCCGCGGTTATGGACACACTTAAACAATAAGACACTCAGTTAAAAGGACAATTCTTGGAGAATATAAATCTGATAGAGATACATATATACTGATTATCACATTCCGTCCGCATCGGTGTATAGGTACCTGGCGTCGGAGTTATTAATTTCTGGTTGGTTTATTAACTTACCCTTAGGCTTTTTGGTCATCAGACTTCATCTTCGTCTTCTCAGCTGGTCACTCGTCTCTTGGCTCCTCGCGGCATCATATTGTGATGTTAATTTTAAGTCTAACCGAATGCGTTTCTGATGTTATTTTAGTGCTTTTATGTTTGGAGTGTTTTTATCCCCTTTTATACAGAACGTGGTGCCTTTGGCGTTTCTTAACACGTGACATATCGGATGTAGAGGGGATTCATTTGTTTTTATCACAACTGAGTGACGTCAACAAAAGATGGAAGTGTCTATCTGACCCGTTTTGTTGCACACTCGTTTAGTTAAGAAATCTTTTCGCTCAAATTTCCGCAGATTTTTTATTTTTTTTTTTACAACTGCAGAAAACTTTATGTATACGCTAAAAGAGCGCTGTTAGTATACACAATTTACACGAGCTGGACTTTTCTGAAGACAGCCATCCATAAAGGTTTATATTTTAAGCCTATAGCGGAAAGGACCGTTTGGACAAATTGAAAACGTTATCAACATATTTTGTAACTCAAATTTATTACGGTACTTTGCAGAATTAGAAAAGATGTAGAATGTACACTGCTTATACTTATAGGTGTTGAATTGACAACATGGATGTTGTCACATAAAGATACATAAGTATCAACATTTATACCACATGGTGTTAAAGTAACAATAGTTTTTTGCATTTCTTTATACAATTGTGTCATTTTAAAACCCTATGATGTTAATTGTGATTCTCTGTTCAGTATCTAAATTTTAACACTCCAGTTTGTGCAGTGTATTTGAGCACCCATATTTACCTCAGTTGGGGACTCTAACAATCACTAGTAGTAATGACAGGTAGTGGATTAGTGGCAGCACAATGAAAATGACACTGTGGCAAATGATGATATAATGTTTTTTTGGCCAAATGTATAGCCAAAAACAAATAGCGTTAAAAATAAATTTTTGCCAAGAGAAAGAATGTGTACAAAACAGACGGGCGTATACCTGCCCCGCCCAGGGCCACCCGTATAGTGTTAGCCAGGGGACACTGTTGTTGTTAATGTCCAGTAGTGTGAGGTGTGCTACCTTTTAGTTGAGTCTTGAGAGAAGTGACTGCACTCAAACTCACATAATCCTATCATGGTGACATTAATTATAGTTATACAGTTTCATGATTGTGCTCATATAATTCATATGTAATCGCACTTTGTATCGTATAGCGTGCGCTGCACATGACGGCCTAGATAAACATCAGTGCGTTTACAGTTTGACCGTCAAGCGACGACGGTGCCAAAATTTCCTGGAAAGGGGAGAAGATAACAAAATTGACAATTTATAAAAAGGGTATTAAAAAGTTTAGCACAACTCAATGTCAAGTGTCGGCCAGTGACCGCTTGATATAATGTCATACTGTTATTTCTATATCATTATAATATAAGTGAAACTATTTAAGTGTCTAGCTCTTTTTCTAGTATTATTTCTTTATTGGACATCAACAGCAAGCAAGACCAAGGTTCGCGTCTGATGTGTCGGCCAGTGACCGCTTGATTAATACATTATGTTATTTCTATATCAATATAAGTGAAGCTATTTAAGTGTCTATAGCTCTTTTTCCAGTGTTATCTTTTATTGGAAATCAACAGCAACCAAGGACAAGGCTCGCGTCTGACGTTCTGCTGTTGGTTATAGTCAAAATAGAATATTCCAAATGTAGGGCTGCATGGTGACAATATCGCCCTCGACTTGCTGTAACCCCCCTCGGCTCTGAGTGTTTGATGGAGAGTAGAAATCGAACCCAGTGTCTTGTAATTTTGTACTGCTACGGGGTAAAATGAATAATGTGGCCCCTTACAACCTCCACGCTTGTTTATTGTACGGGCTATATCAATCTAGATTCATAGACCTTTGCAGCAAATCATGCTCGAAAGAGTACAGTTTTCATCGGGGAAAATAAGGACTGATTTTTCCAAATCTTGTCTTGTCTTTATGTTGAAATAAAAAGCTTTTACTGTCACAACCAAGTATTAATGCCCGAATTATCCTGGCGTCACTCTTGAGCTATGACGACCATAATATTCACTTGTACCCCGTAATAGTTCACGCGGTACCTTGTTATAGTTCATAGTTTTCCATGGCCCGTTAAAAAACAATGTGTACATATTATGCTAATGTAATCTGTGTGTTATACATGTTGCTGTAAACTATCGTATGCCCCATCGTCAATGCGATGCAACAGGTAACGCAAGAATACAATTTCTACCGAGAAATGCTAAACATTGTAGAACGATGAGTGAAAATCAGGGATTTGTAAATGCTTGTGTGGATATGATTCTATTATATGCAGCAAATCAATAGCAACCAAGCTACAACCCTGCTGTTCTTTCGATTAATCAATAGCGTGAACGGTCATTTGTTATAGTCTTTATTGGAGAGAAAGTATAAAGTGAATGGCTTTTTAAAAACTGACAATAAGTTCAAGTTGAAAGGTATTTTGAATTAGAAAACTCCAGTAACCCATGCGTTTAGGAGGACATGTGACATTATCTGCTCTCCCGAAAAGCTCGATACGACCCTTTCAAACAAAGTCCCATCTCACAACAAAAAATATCGAATATAATACCTAGAACCGGAATCTATTCCTGTTTATTTAGTAACGTATACGCTGGTGCTTTAAAAGTATATGAATATTGGCCAGTGTGGAGATTTCCATCTGAAGAAGTTACATGACACCGGACCGGTTGAAAAATATACGGTTTCGATATCGGGCTTTCCCTTGGCGCTGGGGCAGGAATATTCCAGATTATTGTCCTCATCTATGTGGCTCCGGGCTCGTCCATTATTGGGGCTGAGAAGCTTGGATAGGTTGTATCGTCCTCCCCAATTTGTTTCGATTGAAATGGAGACGACGTCAGCGATGTCATGTAGTTTAGGATTTCAGAGCAACTGAAGCCCCAACAGCGTTACTTTGGAAAGGCTGAGGGGGGATAATACCACATCCCTGAGCAATTACCATATCACGACATGGTAACTCTTTTCCAAAATTGATACATGCTTGAAAATCAATCGATACTTAACAGCGCCTTTGATACCGATAGTATACTCCTTGCATTAGACGGTCAAAATCAATCAAACATTATCCCAATCAAACGGTTTATTTTTTAACTTAATAGGATTAGATGAGCACGGGAAACATTGCTGTCCTATGAACGTCTTAATAATTGTGAAGTCCTTCGTGATCTTGTCTTAAAAGTCAGGGTGTACTTTCGATAATTACTAATAAGTGATGACCATAAAAACTTACTTTTTAAAGAGCACTGGAAAACAAGATTGCTTGAAGAACGGTTACACGTCCAACTCATATATACGTTCTTTGAGGAAATGTACTCAATCAATTGTACCCAATATTTTCCCGCACTTTTATCCAAGGGAATTGAAATTATCAACAAAACTATCTTCAGAAACCCCGTCAGCAAGCATTGCAGACACAAGCATGACATTTGCTACGACCATTAGCTGACCTATTATAGGTCTAATTGAAAGCCTTAGCGACATTTTCGCCATCAAAATGCTGCCCGACCAAATATGTTTTTGTCAGATATTTTTATCTCGCTCACACGTTTGAAAGTGAATTAGCAATTGCCAATGTCTGTGTATTATGGTCGTAGTTTGCTAGCTTATGAGGTGCTACAGATTATGTTTGTTAATTTGACTGTTTGTTGCAAGTCTCCATCGATGACGTGATTTGGTTTTCTGGTGTTTTTGCGTCCGGAAATTGGGCCAATGCGTTTCCGATAAGCAAACTTTGATCAACCAAGGTCCATTCGTTTGGTGGTATCATACCCCTCCAAATTCACATTTCATATAATGTACTTCCGCAAAAGCACATGATTGTCATGTTTGTGAAATCATACATGTAATAGTAAATTTTCTGCGGTCGCTGTCTGAAAGCCCGTTTGCAATTATAGTATAAATTCACGTCTTCTGGGCTATTTTTGTTTTGCGTGTTTATGTTGTTTGTTTGTTTTTTTGCCAGAAAGGCTTTTGTATTTTGAGTAACATTGTCAACGTGAAAATGTATTAACTAGTATACTAGTAAATAATGATTATTTATGTGATTTTGGTTTTTTTACAAACCGTGGCTTTACCACTCATTTTGTAGAGTAGTTGAACCTAACTGGCTATATTTGTTCAAAACATCTTTTTGTGATGGCATTTTCTGTATAACTCAATTGATTTTTTTTTGGCATCTTGTTTGCTGTAAACCACATCCCTCTTGGGATTCCATTAACTATTTATCTCCAAGCACTGATTGTCTATTATTTGTGGGGAGTCCGGTGGCTCTAGTGAAAACAGCGCGGCACCTCCCAGCGGCGTTTCACCTCAGCCGTATCAACGCCTCGCCGGTGTCCTGCGGCAACATTAGAAAGTTCAACGAGTTGGATTGCTCTATGGTATTCTATATTGAAATACAAGTGTACCGTTTGATTGTTGCATCTCGTTGTTAAGAGAACCGAGCAGCAAGCGGAAAGGCACGAGTCGTTTCGCAGTCCTGTTGAAGATTCAGCCTCCAGCAATCAGTCATTTGCACTCTTTCCCCAATTTCTCACTTCAAGTTGTGCTTTTCTGTGTTATGTTTTTCAGCCGATACTCACATTGCTGGTGTAGCAGTGAAATGAAGTGCATTGCCCTGCCATAGCAAGACTGGAAATTAAATTATCCCTGTCCCATAATGCGGTTGTAAAACATATGCATGATTTTTTTTACAATCAAATATCAAGATGTGTTATTACGTAATGTGTTTCCAGTTAGGTTTCGTTAACTAGTAAATAAACGTATAGCTTTCTTTAAAATATGAAAACCTGATAGTTGAACTAGTTAAATTTCGATGCATAATAGTATCTTTATTTTTGAATGACAGTCAATAGGCTGTGCAAGTCTCCCGCGTTTTTGAACATTGGGACCCTTTAAAGCGCGCGAGTGTGTTTCTTTGACACGTTCAAGCAATGTACCCCAAAATGTTAGAATACGCGAAATGAGTGAAATTAATTTGTTGAACTAAAGTGCATCTCGTCGGAGGACTCCAACATTAAATTATGTAGAGTTGCAGCAGTATACATGACTAAATAAAGGATGACACGTGTTTGTGTTCAACCAATCAAATGACAAGGATCTGTGTGTGTGGTAATGACAACTATAATTGGGCCTATGATTGACCCTTGCGGGACTCCATGTGATATCATTTTGAATCAGAACTCATGACATTTCACACATTCAGAGCAATCTTTCAAACCATAGCCGTGCTACGATTCCCTTAGTATTCTGGCTGCTGTATAATAACATCTCATGACTAATGTTATCAAAAGCCTTTGATATAAATCGACTTGTCGTATTTGACAACCCTCGTAAGCATCGATTACATCCACGGTTAGTTCATTAAGTGCGGAAGATGTAGAGTGATTGCTTCGGAAACTAAACTGGCCGCTCAAATTAGACTTAATAATTTAGAAATGTGACCGCTCTATCATACACAATTTTCCCAAGAAGGTTCTGATAACCAAGACGTATTGAGATTGCCTAACCCAGAGTGATCATCACTTCTATAGATCGGTGTCACTTTTAGTTGCTTTCAATCTACCTACCTGAAAAGTCACCAAAGGATTTGTTATTAAAAAAACATGATACAAAGGCTGACTAAAAGTGATGGATATCAAATCTGACAACTTCTGGTTTACAGTCGTTTACAGTCCACAACCCGTTGCCTTGTTATGAAATGCATTTCTAAACGATTTAAGCAGTTCGCTGGTAGGTTTGAAGTACAGTAATTGTTGGACTCGTAATATAGCCTCGTTAACTGACTGAAGATATGGAAATCTTACTGTCTATAGCAATGAAGCCATCTCAGTAATAAGTTATAATTTGTTGTTGTTGAAATGTCACCTGACTCAACCTTGATCAGCACGCCATGTTAATCAAACGTTCAAAGACATATCTACTTTAACCTCGCGTGCAGTTCATTATTGCGAAACAAGGAGACACCTTATAATTCAGCTTGTCGGTAGATAACTTTTGACAAGGTTGCATAATTTTCTTTGATAGATTGTTTCTTCAAGTACACAGTGCAACCCGTCACCAACTACAAAGATGAAGTTCAGCTAGTGTCCTGTAACTTCGCACCCATTGTAACAATATTCTTTTTAAACTTCCTATGTTTCTTTAATTCTCGGTATGTGTGTAAGCCTATTATGAAGGTGTTTGCACTGATTGGCCAGTGAGCAAACGGTGACTGTTATATTACGCAGACAGAAACCGTATGTTACTGTGCTATGGCCAACTTGAACTTGTTAACTTAACTTATTGGTAAGTGTGAACGGCTAATGAATGTGTTTGCATTGATTGGCCACAGTGAGCAACCCGGTGCCTGCTTTGATACGCAGACAGAAACCTTAGATTGCTGAAAACAAAAATTATTGGCCAACTTGGTTTAACTTGTATTACTAAAATGGGTGTCTCGCGTACTAACCTTTGTCAACTTTGCAAAACCTAACAGCTTCTTGCATCTCTAATATACGGTAGACCATGAAATATCTTGTGTTACATCGCCACTATTTATAGCAATCACATGTTGCTGTTCACCACCTCAGATGTCCGTTTTTTAATTAGAGCATATGAAGGGTTTTCCCATTGGTCGCGTGCCTGCAATCATCACAGAGGGATGTCCGGTATGGTGACACTTTAACAAGGATACCCGACTAAACATGTGCGTAGCTGAACGCAGTGAGACACCCGACAAATGTGTTGCGTCAAGCTGCGCGTGTCATTAACCCACAGACGAGGGGAGCCTAGCTCACTCAGCGTCGAAACAGTATTTGAATCTACGCCGAAGTTCCTGAAATTGTGACTCGATAAGAATTGAGGTTAAACGGTCATCGTTCCGGCAGGTATTAGGTTTTCATTATCAACACATGGGCAGAATAATACGAGTCATATTGCGTCAATTCCCACACGTTTGATTTATCTCGGTGTGTTTGGGCTGTCTCCCCTGATTGCATGCAGTGTCGTATGTTGATTGGACTAACAATAATGTGTTACCGTAAGTTATTGGTGCTATTGTGCAAGATCAAAGAGCAGATAAATTATGTTAGTGGACCGTCAGATTGTTGGAAACCTACATTCAGGCGTGGATTTAAATGAAAACAGCAAAGCCTACACATGTTTGTACCTACGATTGCTCTCTCGTAAAGACAATGAATGGGATTCTCAGTTCATTGCTCTGTACATGTAACCCACTGGCCCGAAGACGAATGTGAAGAAAAGCGATGATAATGCCCCTTTGGAAAACGCGATAAAAGCCGAAATGATGTGTGTGCGCATTTTACACGTGTGCGCGTAAAGCTAGGCAACTGTAAACCTTACATTGTGGTGACAGATACACACTCTTACGATTAAGCCATAAAGGACCGTCACATAGCGGCCGGTATACACCGTGGCGACTCCGTTAGCTTCTCTGTCAATTTCAACAGTTTTCTTAAGGGGGAAGAAGAAGGCCTCGTCACAGACAAGGCAACCGGCCCCAGTGGAAATGTGGAGTTTACCGCGTAAACACAAGCCTCGTATTTGATTAGCGATATTGCCTGGTGCGTTAAGTGATACGAGCTCGTGGCAATCACGCCTCCACGCACAACCAAACCTAATTTGACCGTTAATTTGAACAGCTCAACGGCTTGGAGGACTTCTCTTATATATTGTCTTTAGGTCGCGCTCTTTTATCTAATCAGTGATATGAATTTGCTAAGAGTATTACCTTTTAAACAAGAGGCCATCGTTGTCGTGTTCAAGGGTGATGTGAAGAAATACTTGACACCGTCCACAAGAATCCTTAATCAACTACTCAATATTTTTAGTAGTTTTCCCCCCCATGAAAGCATGCATGTTTATGTAAGACTATTGTAGGTGACTTGTACTCAAGCAGACGGTACAAAAAGTGTGTCTATTATGAAATTACAATGCTTTGAATCTTTTACTGTGAATACTTGATTGGCTTTATCAAAAATTAGACACAAAAACAAAATATTTGAAATGTCTTAGTTAATTCACAAAGTGTTATAAGAAACAACACAGATAGTTCTTAACGGTTTCACGATCGTCGAGAGAAAACATGATTGATTTGCAATGTTAAAGAAGTGAACCATTGAGGAAAACCCTAATAAGGACGCACAAGAGGGGGAAGCCCAGGGGTTTTGAGCCTTCCTGAGGCCCTGCCGGTTCTTAAACAATGATTTGATTTGATGCCATTTAAAAGGGAAGTTAACGTTTTTACCAAAAGGAATGTTTAACAGTTTATTGGTGTAAAAGGGGTGGGGGTTGACGCCCCTGAAACCCGGCTGTTCTGTGATAGTTTTGTAATGGGTATACTTAGGCCTAAACAAAAATGTTATGTTGGCGTAACCCGACCTACCCTAAAACAGGGGCCTACCCTAGATATTTTTATTTTTTCAAGGGAAGAAATTTACTAATTAAAGTCTATAAATCAGTTATAAAATATACGTTTGAAACCGTTTCTCTCTGTTTTTCGTCAATTGTATGGCCATAGCATTCATTGTACTTTGGAGTGCACAATGTTTTGCACAACATGCAGAAGATCGTCACTGTCTGATAGTACTGTTATGCATGTATAGTCTCGTTCAACCAGTCTGCAACAAGTTTTTAGATGATGGGAAAGATTTCCCCAAATCTAGGCCATTTAAACACTGAAGGCTTATATTGCTATTTTATCCTATCCTATACATAGACTATAAAATAAAAAATATTTAAAAATAAAATAAAAACCCTACCTACCTACCCTATTTTTTCTGGCCCGTTACGCCAACATTTTTTTAAAGGCCTTATTAAAACATGAGCCCATACAGAGCTGCTAAGACATGATTTTCTCCCAAGCCCCATCCAAAAGTATATCTGTGTGCTCCATTGCCCAGATAGGGTCAAGTAGCTATGTCACTTTGTTGTCATTTCCACAATTTAAAAAAACGCCAACAGAAAAAAGACATCGCCTGTTGAAATACGCTTGTAGACAACCCAAGAAATATTGCCGTTTTCGTAAAGAATGCATCCCTTTACACCGTGTAGGTTATCGTGCTGGTTTCATATTATCCGTGGGTTCAGCTCCCTGTGGTAGAACCTCTTAAACGAATTTTGTGCATCCACACCTTTTCCTGTCAAAGTTAAACCGATACCCCATAACTTATCCCGTAAATTAAGCACATGTCGAGATGACCTATTCGCAATTAATGTACCCGAGCGTGTCCGGGCACCGCAAATTAGCGTGCGGGGAAGGCACTTGAAGTGGGGGAATATGTGGCAAATTGCGGTTTGGTGACAGTACACTTGTGGCATGCTGAATTCCTCGGGAGGTATCGATGGGTTAGCGGTTCAGCGCAAGTTATCAAATTAATTAGTCAATAGGCATTTTTATTTGTTACAAGTCTATTGCAAGAATATATATGACCCATTTGATTTTATTGCCCCATAGAGTAGAGCGAACTGATTCCGGGGTATGTTGATTTTAACTCGGATTCTGCGTCAGTTTGACCGATGTCTGAGTCATTCCGGGTAAAACTGACCCGGAATTCGGTCAGGCCCCACGGGACCGGATCTGGGTCAATCATTACTAGGAACATGTTTTGCCCTGAAAAGTTTGATAACATGTTCAGGAGTTACCTATAGGCCTATAGTGCTGAATTGCAGTATTTAAAATATGTTTACGAGGCTACAATTGTCAATGTTTGTGCCCTACTACTTCTCGAATGATTTGAACAGAAAGATACATTCATATACTGTTAAGTTTGAAATCCTTCTTCGTTAAATTATCAGATTACAACAAATAAATAAAATTGCGTATCAATAAAATGGTTTACTTACTTTCTATACATAGAGCAACCAGTACCAATGGAAGTTTGCATTTATTATAATGATCTCCTCGAAGACAGACCACACACGGCACACACAACAAAAATAGATTTTGCCTCGTATTATCTGAAAGAGATATTACGCAAACCGTATGAAAAAACCCCATAATGTATATTAGTTTTTCCTGTCCGCTTCCTTACATCAAGCAAACAACTCGATAATCCATGCCGCACTGCGGATTACCAAAGTAATCCTACCGCCAATATGTCTTCGGGCCCATATTATCTTTAAGCCCCTTTTCTGTGGAAAATATACATCGGATGCTTTTCAGAATCTAACCTTTTTGAAGTGCGCACTTTGTGTGCAGAGTAGAATGGCGTGGTCTCCACACCTTTTGCCCGCCTCTCTAGTATAGTGTTTCATTATTTAAGTTGGGGATCCATACATCCACAAAGTTCTGACATTCACGGAAAAACACTTTTTCTTGAACGCAAACTCCTGGTCGAGTGCTAGCAGTTCATTTTGTGTTTTTCAAAAAAGTAAATTAGGAAATCCACTCTCATAGCACGTGTTATCTAGCATAGTTGTATTTTATACGAAATCCCCGTGAAGGTATTCCCGGCTCGCTCGAGTATAGGTGAGTTTTGGGATCGAGGGGAAAAGGGAGTCCGCACAGAACTGTATAATGGCCTTTTCGAAACAACGGTTCTTGCTTCAGCTCCACCTTCTGTTCGAAGCCCCGTGTGGATTTCAAAACCTGCATTAAATCAAAAAAAGCTGAAGCTGAAGCCGCGACCGAGGTTTCGTGAAGGCCATTAGGTTACCGACGATAGTGCACCGTGATGAAATCTGTATTTTTAACCCTTTCGAAAAGTTACTCTCAGTTGTTGGTCTTGAAATCTTGCTGTGTAAGATTCCTTCAGGTATTTGAAGCTGTCTTTTCACATAGTTTTGAATTTGTACAAAACTACGAATTAGGCTTCTTACAATTTTGTTCCGCTCACCGGAAGAGTTGGCTATAGTTAAACGAGTCGTGGCTCCCAAGCAAGCCATGGGGACATTAATCTGCCGGATCTGTAGACCCTTTTGCGTGCACAATTCTATCACCCTACAATCAAAACTGATGAAGAATTTAACATCCTTGGCTGAGAAAGAAAATGCGTGTAGGCTGAAGTG
Source organism: Leptasterias polaris (assembly GCA_037783415.1). Classification (NCBI taxonomy): domain Eukaryota; kingdom Metazoa; phylum Echinodermata; class Asteroidea; order Forcipulatida; family Asteriidae; genus Leptasterias; species Leptasterias polaris. The sequence continues at coordinate 955,377 of JAZGTN010000122.1, forward strand.
GAGAAGCTGTTAAGCTGAGGCCGTCTCTTGGGTCCTCGCACTTTGGTGCTTCCCGTCTCTTAAAATCAGCCATGCTTCAGCAACATATAACGTGTACGATGTTGAGTGTCTTGTTATAATGCTCTTGAGGTCCAGGGATATTCGGCCAGGATGCGTCTTTCGGCACGACTCTTCTCGAATTTGTTTGGGGGGTCCACGGCGAGTAAATTGGACAGCGGCATCATGTTGGAATTGAATTATGAGTCAGAGATAACTTAGTCAGATACCGTGATTTGGCACCACTCAATACAGTGTCTCATAAACGGTCAGTAACTGTCACTGTGTCCACGCATGACATGATCAAAATAATCATGTACATTCAGAAACACGTTTTGTTATTACATGGTGGATCCAAAGTGATGTAGCACGTTAAGGCAAAGTACACACGACTCTTGTGTTGCTATCATTTTCATCTCAGTTGAAAGTGAGTGAAGCTGGGCAAATTGAAAGAGATTTGTGAGAGTACCAAAAGGTTTAACAGTTTTATTGGACCGTAATGAGTGAGTAAGTTGCACGGTCACACTCGCGATTATGGCCACCATCTACAGTTTGGAGTATGTAAACAAAACGTCTAGATAAGATATGCAATTTTGTGGGTGGAATTTGTGACTCTTTTTGAACGAAAGGAAAAACGATTCATTAGAAGTGTTTTTGCTTCAAATAACGGTGTTGTTTAAAGGCAGTGTGAAAGCACACTGTTGCTTGATGAGTTTTAAATACACGACCTTCTCGAATAATGAGAGGCTATATTAGTTTGGCAGATAATTTCACTTGCAAGCATTTTGCACGAGATAAACTCTTACCACTAGTAGCCTTGCAATAAATTGCCCTTGTAAAAGAAAAACAAAATCACTATTCCTTCTGCAAAATTAAAGCCATCTTTGTTAGTGATTCACGGTCATGGATAATGATTGCTTCTGTTAAACACTCTATTGTGTTCCTCCGTTCTTACATAAGAAAGTACATTTATTGTTTTCTTTGTTTTCTCTCGGAGTGATTTAAAAAAGAAACACGAGTGAGTGACAAAAGGACACAATAATGTTTGAAACTTTGGTAGGTCGCGAGTGGGCCATCCGAGAATGAGTTCGGTGGGATGGACCAACATGGCCATTCAACTCGCGTTCTCCTTTCAAGCATTTGATTGCGTAATCGTTATTGTGCCAATGCATTTCCACCTGCCTTGCGAAAACGAATAGAAATTCCACATTCTTGCGAAAACGAATAGAAATTCCACGTTTCGATTGTTAAAGTATGTTAAAACTGTACTGAACTATTATGGAAAAAAACCTTGCCTTTGGACAGACAGGTTTGAAAAAAGGACTTTAAAACCTTTTTCAAAACTCCACAGTCTTCCTTTAATTGCATTAGGATCGACCAGACGAACATTTCATGTGTAGTAAACACTTACGTACTATAAATAATATCAGTTCGATAGCAGTATAGCGACGAGACCTACGAGAATGTCAATTTGTAATCAATGTTTATAATCGACTACATTTACAACCATTAGTTACAACAACTCATGTTGAATGTCTATAGATCCCTCATTGTAAAGTGTGCACACTATATTCCCAAATGTGCAAGCATTGGCTTCATTTTCAGCTGAATACAAATTTTGACTGCTTCGTGGTTAAAACTACGACTCCCGAGGTGATCCCCGGAGCGTTATATTTTCCCTCGACCGGCGCTCCGGAATAACTGAGTGAGTTCTGCACGAGGAAAAGCAGTCAATATTAGCTTTATGAATCCTCAAACCTATTTTGTGCCGTAGCAGAAACTGATGTTGCTTATTGCACTCCTGGTTGTTATGAGCTGTAGTACATTGTTGCCACGGGTATAGTACAATGATTGCTGCGTGATAGCGCGTCTTGTTCGCTCGGCTTTTTAGTAAAAAATAAGACTTATCATGTGACACGCTTTAAACCAATTAAAACGCAGAATTCAAAGGGGTGTTATAGATATCAATATACGACGAACAAATCAGCTTGTTCTCAACACGTGTGCACCGGCTCGCACGAGGTGTTAGATCAATGATGACAGGACTAAACTTGAATACATGATGGAATGTAATTATTCCACTATTAATTGCCCCGGACCAGAGTACATGAAGTTCACCACAGTCTAAGGAATGTCACCCCTTGTTGAAAAATGAAATAAACATTGCCCCTGCTCGGTATTGTTACTTCCGTTCAGCTTATTTTTACTCGCATACTACCTGATTTATCAAATACCTTTGGGCGAAGTATAATTTTCTAGTTTATTAAAACAATTTATAAAAATGTTCGCTTTCAAAAACAAAACGAAACCCAAAACCCACAAAAATACCCCAAACAAACAAACAAACAAACAACAAACAAAAACCTCAGCAAACCTCAAAACAAACCACAAGAAAGAAAAAAAGAAACAGATTTGCAACTACTTATATTGAAAGACACTGTTGATTGAATGCTTTGTTTTTTTTCAATTAAGGGAATTATTTTTGCTCACGATTTAAGAGCAGCCTGTCATCGTGTTTCCCATAAATCATTCCTCTTTGAATAATGGAAGGTTTACCGTTGGTTCTTCCTCCATGGTTCTTCCAAGGTAATTTTCCGTTTCTATTGGATGCCGAGTCTACGGCGAAAATAAAGTTTCAAGTAAACTTTACTTTAGTGTAGTTCGTGCGGTACGTCACCGCGTCTCGGTGTGGCATATAGTGGGACCTTCCTCTAGTGTTGTTTACACAGGGGGCAGGCGGTGGTTGCAAAATCATGCCTTGTCGAGTAGTGCCTTTTGTTCTAGCGAGACATTGAACTATTACTTGGATGTTCAGCCACTTATCGCTTGTGATATGCTGGTTAAGCAGCAGTACATGAAACAATAAATTTGTTTCATTTTTATTTCTTCTTCAAAGTGATACGCTATTGACATGAAGTGAAATAAAGCAAATAACATTATGTACATTTCTTTTGTTTATGTTTGCTTTCTTGATAGAATTTACTGCAGTTTCCAAAGAGTAAACTGAAAGGAAAAGTACATGAAAATAAAATGGAAAATTCGACTATTATTCTGTGCAACATTTTTCTTTAAAAACGTCTTCACAAATGGCTGTAAAATGGCTGTAAAATTTGCGGCAAAATGTAAAGGTTACTGCAGAATCGGTGTAAATCAAGGGATGGGGGAAAATTATCTGTTGCAAACTGAGAAAGATTAAAGGAATGTTATTGGCCCGATGACCAGGGCACTAATGTAAAGCGCATTGATACGTTATTGTAAAATGCGCTATATAAGAACTATAGTTATTATTATTATTATTACCAACCAAAAGGATCTATGGTTGAAATGAAAACAACAAGTTAATGACCTGACGTTTTGTCTATAGCAGAGTCTTTCTCGAAGGAATTTCAGGCCATCAACTATTTTTAGCATGTAAATCAAGGAACACTCTAAAAAAACTTACGAGTCTGAATTGACCCGGATCAGGGGCCCGTGAGGTCTGACCAATTTCTGGGTCAGCTGGGTCGGTGCATTTGTGTCAGAATGACCCGGAAATAGGTCAAAATGATGCAGAATCTGAGTTAAAATCAAATTTCTATTACCTTGGGTCAGTCTTTTACAAGGAAATTGTTCAGGCCCCACTGGGATTCGGAAAATGGGTCAATTCTGTCCGGGAGTTTTTAAAGTGTACACTACACTATTTATTTTCTTGGTAGGCTTATAATGATGGGGGTACAATAATAGGGGGGGGGGGGGTATATTCCGTGTCGATGTTGTCACATATTAATTACAGATACCAAGATACTCAATTTAAGACCTTAGTTTTTGCAGTGTAATTTTCTTGTTAAATATCAAGTATGTTATAAAAAGACTCGTTGGACATAGATTCCGGTTTACCTTTGGACGATTGAGAATATTGAAGTTGCCTTCAAATAAAATATAAAAAAAAACACAAAAACCCCCACTAATTTTACCGTTTTTTACACTGTTTTGAAAATTGAAGCAGCACTCCTGGACGGGTTATATTATGGGACAATACAATGTGATTTAGAAATTAGTTTGTTACCGCAAACCAAATATACATTGATACCTCACCATGCAATGCCTCAAATCCCATATAGAAATACCCTCCCAGACCTTTTTTTCATAAAAACAAATCACTTACCGAATGTCTTTTCACATAACTGTCAGCTATCGCGAAACTCAACTATGCGATACATTGTCATTGACAACATAATTTAGGTAAGGTTAAACAGTATTTGAGTTAAGCCCCACTTGGAAACATCCACACAGTGGTCATGATTAATAGAAACTCAGCTGTCAGATGTAGTTGTGAAGTCAAGCACCTAAATGCATACTGGGGTTAATTATTTAGAGGCTTTCCATAGCTGTACGGGCCTCCCCCCTAAGAAAACGTGTACTGAATTTCACAAATATGATTTGGAATTGAATGTTTGTGGCGCCTTGGCCTTATAAAAAAACCAGTCTGATCGATTAGAGTCCAAAATGATGGATTGAATTTGTATTTGTCGGAAGCAACTCGGCTGTTGCTCTAATTCTGATTTTTCTTTGGTGGACAAAAACAACTTACTTCATAAACCTATCAGTCATAGGCTTTTGTACAACGCATTAGTCGCTCCCAAAATCGTCTGAAATGTGCTGTCAGACAAGGAAAAGGAAGTTAAATCGATAGTGGGAATATTAGTGCTGTTAATGTTATGTTTTCAGCTTTTATCTGCTTGTCGTCCCGCAATGCACTCACTGAGTGACTTTCAATCAAGGTAAAATCATTTTATACAATAGTCGCTTATTCGCTGCCGTACACTTTATAAAAACTTGCAGGTCAGAATTGAGTCGGGTCTGGGTCCCGTGGGACCTGACCTATTTCGTGGTTTTATATGACCCGGAAGCTGTGTCAAAATTACACAAAAAATAGTGGGTCAAAGTGACGCAGAATTCGAGTTAAAATCCTATCTTTTAACCACTTTCGAGTCAGCCTGATCCGGAATGGGTCAAGTTCCCTGGAACCTGTAATCCGGGTCAATTCTGACCCTTGAGTTTGAGAGTAAATGTGTAGTTAATAAGCCACGTTTTTGTCAAAACAAAACAAAACTGAAAACTGATGGAAAGTAAGCAAGATGCATGTGCTGTGGAGGTACCATGCAGCTAGTTATCAGTTCCCTCCAAGTTCATAAATTGAAATTTATTCATATTTTGAAAAGTCAAATATGATGAATTCAAGATTCAATCCATCAGCTTGATTCTTAAGGTGCCGAGACAATATATATTCAAATAGCAGTATTCTTACAGCATCAGGAGAGTTGTCTTGATTTTTAGGGTGTCCTATTTCACTTCAACACCATTTGCATATCATGATTTAGCTTAATGTGCAACTTGGCCGGGTCGTACTTATTCTTGGGCAGAATTTCAAGTGCAGTCATAATATATTGCTTTTCAGGACAATGAACTTGATATTGGGTTTACGCGTATAGTAAACTTCAAAGCACTCTACCTTACAGTAAAAATATCTTGTTAGTGAAAAAACAGTATTGTGTTTCGTTTTAGGATATCGTGTTTATATAAAGCCCGAAATGTTTGATTACATTATGTGTTATTAAATAAAGTGGAGTGGTGGAACGTTTGTTATCGAGATAATTTCATTTGGTGTTGTCACGCTCGTTACGAGACGCCAAAACAGTAGTGTGGTGTTTTGAGCGATGAAGATTTTCCTGTTTGGAATGGAACCGTTCAGCAATGCCTTCTATGTGATTAGTTTCACCAAATAAATATACAAGTTACAACATCTTGGCGAATGTATTTGTTAATACACTCTGAGGTGTTTTAAACTCGTCGATCTAGGCTCGTCGATCTATACGCTCAAAGTTAACTTCGTATTTGACGACAGCCGCTGTTTCTATTTGCTTGCTGGACTCACTTGACTCGTTATGAAGCATAAACTGTATCCAACAAATGTGAAATCAATTCAGGAAACTAAATACCTTAACTGATTATTGCATTCTAGTTCCAGCAGATGAGAGAAAACAATGTTGCCATCCAAGTAGAGTAAAGCACACTCATTTGACCATCCCATACGGGGGAAGTATAACCGATCATTTTCCAAACGACCCATAGGAAATCAAATCTTGCCTGTGCATTGACACTGCCTCAAAAAAAATCATTTCGGGAAACATTACAAAGACGACGGCAAATAAAACATGCCATGTTCTATTTGTAAGTATCAAGTTTGATTACCTTAGCTGAACTTCCGCTGCTCTGTTGTCTTCCATAGCTCCTATTGCAATACTGTGATGTTGCATCGTTCAAACTGTAACGGCCTATTAGAGTATCGACAGCGTAGCTCTACTATGTCAGTGTATATTGGTTGTTTTGAGTAGCAATTGCATCCTGGCTATTTCTCCAGTGGGGGGGGGGGGGGGGGGGGGGGGAGGTCTCGTGGTTAGTGTTTATACACTACTATGGGAAAAACACCATCCATGCTGTGGACTGTTTGCTGTACGCAAAATAAGTTTAAACAGCCGGCTTTGATTGACATTGTATTTTGTTCATTTGCCAGAACCGTTCAAGAATCCCACAAATTGATTTTGATCCAAGTGTTGTTAAAAATATCATTTTGCCGCATTTCTGAGAGTGCTTTTGTTTTGTCTATTTTTCTGGTGAAGGGTTGGAGGGCTTCAGTATTAAGTGAATTTGTCACTTGTTGATTTAAGCTCACGATATTAAGGGAGATGGTTTCAATTGTGATGAAAACATTGGTGTGGTTATAAGACAAGAGGGTTTTGAGCAAACTCTACTGGCAAATATTGAATGTTGTCTTAAGTCAACGAATTCCAAAATCCCTTTTCGAAGTGATGGAATTCAATAATGTCTGGCAAAGCATTGACACTCAAGTACGAATGTCACTCCTTTTACTACAATAACTCCCCTTTTGCACATTTTAAGCGGTTCACTTTGGTTTTGTTTTATTTAAAGCCTAACGTGATTATGTTAACTGTTAATAGCCAGATTCTCTGCGAACTTGGCTGAGGGTGACTCAAATGACTCATTTTGTGTGTGCAAATGTTTCACTTACCCTACTGGTTTTGTGTTATTTTAAGCCTAACTTTATTGTTTTAACTGTAAACAGCCAGATGCTGGGTATCTTGGCTGAGAGTGAATCGTGGGGCCTGATCCATTACTTGGTTAGTATGACTTGGAATCCGTGGTAAAATATTGACCCTGAAATAGGTCAAACTGACGAAGACCCGGAGCTTGAAGAACACACCTTTCGGGTCAGCCTGACCCAGAAATTGGTCAGGTCCCCCGGGACCCGCCGGGAATCCGAGTCAATTCTGACCGGAAGTTTTTAGAGTTTACTGTACATCTACTTTCACCGCCTGTTTGATTGTGTATTGGATACGAATAAGCAGCATTGCGATACTCATTTGGTTGAAATATATATATTTCAAACACACGATAAAACGAAGTTTTGCTTTACATAATTATTGTATCTAAGTTAGGAAATTGATATGATTACATCATTATGTGACACCTCCTTTTGGTTCGATCCCTGTTGCTGCAAGTTTGTTTTGGGGTTTTTGGTTTTTGTTTTGGTTTGGACTTTTTCCCAATTCGTAAAACCCGCTTATAAACAGTTTGGTTCCCGTTGATTGATCGTGTCATTCGATATAGTCTGAAAGAATAGAACACACACGCGACTCGTCAGTTTGTTAGATCAAAATGATTGTGTCGCAGTCGCAGTACAGAATGTTTGTCTCTCGTTTCACGATATCGTGGGACTAAATATCACATTTCCCCATCACGTTACATTATCTGGATAGACATTTTGATTACAGTTATATAGCAATAAATGGACGTGGGGTTTCTTATTTCAGAGATTAAAATTAAATTTTTAAATTAAATTTGGGGAGGCTAATCATCCTTACTCGCAGCTAAGAGCTGAATTGCGAAGGACGCGGCTACAACGTGTTCGAGAAGCAGGCATGCAAGGGCGCCTTTGGCAGCCAGCCACATCAACCCATTATGACCACGGAGCACAGCCAGAGATCGAAAGTGTTTGATTTTTCCCGAGGGAGGAAAACCGGATGGTCTGGAAAACCCTCGTGGCACAGCAGAGAACCAACGCACAACTCAACTCACATATGGCCCTGGCCGGGTATAGAACCTGGGTCACCTTGGTGAGAGGCGAGCGCTTTACGCACAAGCCAACCATGCCACTGTATAAGTGTTAACTTATGCACTGTATAAGTGTTAACCCCCATTGTATTAACTATTATGTTTAACTGTGCTCGTCATCATATACTATAGTGATTTAAACCAAACCAACAGAATCTCTATCTGCGATTGTCGATTCAATGCCAAACAGTTACAGTTTCTAGTATGGGTGGTTTGGAGGCTGAATGTAATTCAAAATTGGATACATTATTAGGCAGTATATATCTAAAGTAAACATCCTAAAAGTACCAATTTCATGATCCTTTTCATCGAGTAGTAGATTGGACCGCCGCTCCATTATTCCCAATGCTTTCAATGCCTCCATGGCAGATGTGAGCTTAAATTGAACATCCCCTTCGCGAGACTTTGTTGGATTCACTTGATTGTCTTTTTGATCGATTTGGTTACTTTGTTTCCAGACATTTTTTCTCCCTTTTTTAATATCTCTCTCTCTGCAGATGACTTTCCTATTCATTAGGCAAAGACCAAAACTGAAAAGCTTACAAACGAAGACACACCATTCATTGGAGACCTAACCCATCTAACCTTTTTCGGTTTGCAATTAAATTTCATCAAAGCATTGCAAACACATTCATGTGATAATACCTGCTGACTGTGGGCACTATTTCACAAGCACTATACCATGCGGCCATCTCCCTGCATTGACACACAAGGCCGTATCAAAGCCGTTTCACACCACCCCTATCGTGCTTGGAGGCTCGCTGTCTCGTTCTTTTCTCCCGTCGTTTCCCTTCAAAAATGAAAAAAACATAATCGTGATTCTTATTCATTGGGATTTTCTCCTCGTGGAAGGCACACGTTATAGAAAGCCGCCCGTCTGTGAAGTGATAGACACAGATGCACCGCTGACTCCCCAGGGGGTAAATCAATTCATATTGCGTTTTTACGACTCCCCGACTTTTGGTCATCCATCTGAATGATTTTATTTTTCAATCATTAAATGCAATAATTCTTGGGGCTGAATGTTTGGAACAACATAGTCTGAATCTTTTAACGTGCGTATAATATTTTCTGCGTATATCGACGACCCTTATTGTAAACCTTATTCCGAAAAATTTGCTCCCGCGAAAATATTTCAAACATTTCTAAAGAATATGCAATTGTTATGAAGTTGCTTCGACTACACATTTGCAATGTATATCTGAAGCTGTATAACTTAATCTAATGTTTCGAAGTTCAGTTCACTTTGCTTCCACCTGTTCTACTAAGTATACATTTTCCCGTCTTTTATACTGTATTTCAAAGATCGGGCAATAGTTTTTTTATAGCCCAGTTTAGGTTGTAACAATGTACCCAATGATACTCGTGTTAATAACTTCATATAGTTGTAGTTATTGTATCAGGAAAAAGAACAATAATTATGTGTATGGATATAACATCTTTCCACTCTGCCCCCAGAGTCCTATGGTAACGAAACCATTGAAAACTCAGGTGGGATTCGAACCAACGACCTCTGCATTCCGGTGCAGATTAGATTAATAACGCTTAATGATCCTCCGTAGGCCTATGAGTTATAGAACGTATCATTGTGTTGCAAATATTAGTGGTACACTTGACACTTTTGCATGAGAGAAAGGAAACAATCAAACAAAACTCGAAACATCTGAGATCTTTAACGTGAAACTGACACTAAAGCTCTGCTGTCCTGCGGCCGGATCACCAATAGCCCAGAGCTATAGTCAAGACTAGACTTGACAATATCTGTTCTGAAATTATAATCATGTGATTGTGAAGTTGTAGCTCAAAAGTAAATCAATTTGTTATTGGTTGCGTTTAGTTAATGATGAAAGTGTCCATGGAAATCAAATATTTTATGTTTTATTGAATGCTAGGGGTAATTGAAGTTCTACCGGGCGGTGATTGAGAGTGTCTTGACACAGTCAATGATCGTTTGGTGGGGCAATGCGACGGCCAATGACAGGAAGCGTATCAGCCGGATCGTTTGCACTGCAAGTAAGATCATTGGTTGCCAACTCCCATCACTTGATGACTTGTATCTCTCCCGAGTCACAAAAAGCCTTTTCAAACTTGTTTGCGGTTTTTTTAATGAATTATTCATGAAGTATGAAACGTGCGTTATGCACTTCTGATTGGTTTGGACTTTTGCTACCGTTTCGGGTAGCAAAAGTCGAGATTATAAAGAAACACATAAGAAACCGCAAACAAGTTGGACAAGGCCCTCGTGGCTTCGCCACTCGCGTGCGTGGTCTCCCATTTCAGTCGCTTGGGATCGCGGCTCTATAAAGCTGTTCAAGCCACGAAGGCCTTGACAAAAGGCTAGACTCGAACCCACACCGGCCTGCTGATTGAAAACACCAGAGCTTGAGTCCGGTGTTCTTATCCGCTCGGCCACGACACGCGTAGTGTTTGTTGTTTGTTCTGTGAAGAACCGAATGTTGACAACTCAACGTTTCGATCAGTATGCTCTGACTGTCTTCAGGAAAATGCTAGACTACGTTGCTGCATGCTGCAATAATGATTCATATACTATTTATAGCTTCAACAATTCAGTCACTTCAGAATAGGTTATATTTCACTGCTATTCAGCACCTGCAATCAGGAAGAAATTTCACTCATCTATAGGGCCGCCTACCTGCAACAACCTCAACCAAGCATGCCTAATTTCTATTGGAATTTTGTTTACAATCACCAATTAATAGCCTTCTATATGTCAATAGCGGATAATGACAAAATGACTCAATTAAAAAACAAGTCTTGTTGACCTACTTTATGTCATTGAGATGTCCACTTGATTAGGTTTAGGCGACCGTCTCGAAAGTCAAGCTGTCCACTCTCGAGAAAATGCCGCCATGTTTTCCAACTCACTGCCCTTTTCTTTTTAATGAAACCGCACTCTTGTGAAAACAAAATTCCCAAATTGTTTTCATAAAACGCCCGACTAGACATAACACAATATTTCATTGAAATTTTATTTGGCTGTGAAGTGAACGAAGGTTTACACAGTTGTGCGAGTAATATTGTGTGTTTTTATATATAGCCCAATCAAGCACCTATAAAGAGATAATAACATCTAGACGCTTACTGATGCATTATCGATGCTTTCTGCCAATGTATGATTATTTCAGGAAATTTGAGGCAACTGTTTTGATGAACTTCAAATAGTCCGAACGTTTGAGAAACATGTTTGAGAAAGTACAATGTTTAGTGTCCACAAACCTGTATGTATTAACGTGTGGGCAAGTATCACATAAGCCCAGTGCATCTGAATTACATATCCCCTGTAGGTTTCCACAAATCATAAAATCTCATTTCACTTGAAAAATAATCCCTTTTTTTCGGGTGGTTATTTGTCTCAAAGATAGCCTATTCATCTAAAGGTATTGTCAGAGCAAAGGTCAACTCTCAAACTTCCTATGACTGACGTATTCAAGATTGTTTTAAACACAAAATAACAAATGAATGTCTACATAGGGTATAATAATGTACTTGCAGTTACCGGTTCATTCATCCTCGTGGAGACTACTCAATCGTGACATTCCCTAACCTCTGACAATTAAATTGTTTTTATAACAAAAATTCAAATATTTTTCATACCAGCAGGTTTTATCTTTGCGATAAAAAAAATTTCATTCACAAGTAATACAATGCCCCATTGAACAATTGTAAGTTGTTTGTGTATTGTATTATCGAGGTAATTTTAACTTTCCATGTGTCAACGCTTAGACCACTGTTAGATTGGTCATATCATAAAACATTTCTCACGCGATAGCTCAGGTTAGTTTTTTGATTAATTTCTACTCAACATAGACACTGAAACGACGGATATGTCATTTTATTATATGGTTTCAGATTAAAAGAAACAATGATGCATAACGTCCCTTATATGAAGTTTAAAAAACATGTCATTGGAAACAGATCATTAAATTTCTAATAGTTTGAACAGTGTATATCTATTTCTATATTAATCAGCACTGACAGCTCTGTGTTCATGAATATACAATATAAGAAATGCAATTAGTCAAACCCATTACTAAATTAGGGTCTCGATTCGATTCACTATAAGGCATATACATATACATGTAAAAGTGACAGTGTCTATATAGTATAATGACATAATCTGGGCTCAATTACCTTCTTGAGGCAATTCGGCATCTAGAGAGGTTTCAAGTATGTTTACATCCCTTTCAAATACATCTGTTTTTATATCAAACCATCTCCATTGAAAAAAAAAAAAAAAAAAAAAAAAAAAAGCAAAATACACCAACAATCTAGTCATCTACTAGATGTTAAATTTTCATCAGGGATAAAAAATATTATTTTGTTTTACCCATACACCAATGTGTATATAAAAAAACTGTATCTCAGTATATGCTTTTCCAAGATTTCTTTTACAGGACTTGGGGAAACAAGTGTGCAATGCCGAGCATGCAGTGCTTTACACACACTTGGTGGGTAAAACCAGATAACCTTCTCATCGTTATAAAGGAGGTGATTGTTGTTATTTCATCATGTTGTACCCATCTTTGATATCGTCTGTTTCCCTGTATACCGCAATATCAACTTGGTTCTTATTCTCATTTCATTTCAAGGAACCAGGTGAATTTCCCCCTTCAGCCTCTGTCTGAGGTATTTGGGTTGATTTGTCAAAGCGAGGCGGCCAAACCATAACAAATGACTTTTACCACGCTTTAAGTGACCATCTCAATATTTCAAAATTCATAATTATTCTACAGAACGGTAGTGAACACATTTATATTTAATGGCAGGTAACACCCGGTTTTTTTCTTTTGAATCAGAAGCAGATCCAAGTCTAAAGCACTCAAAATGTTTCTGGTAAACTCGACTAGACTGTATATTCAAAGACAAATAAATAAAATTGTGTTGACAAAAGTAATTGCACTGGTACTGTTCGTGTGGTTGGTTGACTCTTAAACTAAATGCATGCAATGGGGGAAAAAGAGGAAAAAAACAAAACAAAGACAATCACTATAAAATTACATCTCTTTTTATTATTATTCTTGGTAAATTATTCTTAGTTTAATTCATTTAAATTGTTCCAAGGAGCTATGGGCTGAATTGCAACAATATTATTATAATAATTTTGTTTGAAGATTAATCTTATTAGAATTTCCGTAAAAATCACATCCTGCAATTCATTAAAAATTAACTTAGCTATGGTTATGGTGTTTTTTGCACTATTGAAAATTGGCTTTTGTTGTTTTATTCTGCTGAGCATAAACACTCAACATTTTCAAGTAACGTCAATATGACTTGTGCGAAAAGGTCGAATTGAGCCACAAATACGAAGCTCTTGCTCGTTCCGAGAAAATATTGACTTCACGCGCAGTGGACACGTCGTGGCTCATGCCAACGATTTCTTACGGTCTGCACTCTCTCCCGTGCGGACTGTCTAGCTCCAGTGTTTGTGCAAACGTATTGAAGCTTGTAAGTGGCAAAACGAAGCTCAGAGGCAGTGGCGTTACCTGACATTTGCTGTTTTTTCAATCTATCAATCAATCAATCACTAAATCAATCAATTAATCACTTTATTTCTACATCATTGCATACACAAGAAAAATCATACAAATCAATGCATTTTAAAGTAAAATGGCTGGACCAACGGTATGCTTTACACGCTAGAAGATTCGCAAAGATGTAGAGTGATCTATTTAGGTTTATCTATTATTTTATTTTATTTTGTTTTACTTACTTATTTATTTTCATATTTTTTTATTGATTTATTTGTATATTCATTTAACTCTTATTTATTTATTTATTATTATTGTTTATGTATTTGTTTATTTATTTGTTATGTATTTAATTTATTTAGCTATTTATTTATTTAATAATAATATTATTATTATTAATATTTGTGGGAGGGGTAAGTTAGGGCAAATACATTATTCAATGTATCGGACCATTCATTTGTGCATATTTTTTTTGCGATCTCATGGGGGACAAAATGGGGAAAGCAAAGGTGGGTATGATTGGTTACGCCAGTGCTCTTATGGCAGAGATTTATAGGCTTTTTCCCCAGTGCTTCATTTTCAAAATGGAAGAACCCGAGAAATTAATACCCAGTCATTTTTCATTTCCGCTAATAGGTGGAGTTTTTTAGGACGGTCGGTAAATCATGCCAGCACTGGAAAGGCCACGGCTAGTCACCGGTCACCGTACCATCCCCACTGATTTACTGAGATATGACTGCAGTGAAAATTAGTATGTCTCTACACCAACGCCACGGTACACATAATGTGTTCAAGGCATCAATAACATTAACAACAAAATAATGTAATGGCTTTATTGCATCCAAGATGGCGGTGAAAATTACAAACAGTAGTAACTGTTCGGTCAAAATACGGTTTCGCTCAATGGTCTTACTGATGTTATTCTAATTGCTGGCTCAAACTCGATGTGGTATTAATTGCGAGTCTTGATGACACCTTTGATACGGAGCCTCAAGGTGAACCACCGATGCTGTTTTTTCTTGTAACTACGAAGTGCTTACCGGAAAAAAAATGGGTTACTTTTATAAATAATAAATAGCTTGCGCGGACATATCAACCGTAAACATGCTTAAATCTTAATGGGGGCTGAAAGGTGTTTCTGTGGAGAGGTCACTATTTAAACGACCGTGATACTTTCCACGGCTCACCTGACATTGTCATAATGGCGAGCGAGCACAATAGAACCAAAATGCATTTATTGATTTTTTACCCGGAAGTGTCGTAAAGAACAGAGGACAATCTCCATGGTTGGCTCTTTGACATTTCGAGAAGGGCAGATAATAATATGAAACGGAGATGAACGATAAGTTACTTTATAATTTGTGTAAATTGATTGGCCTTATCAGAGCGGCAATATTTTGTTGATACAATTTCTAAAATATTTTCAGCGGCGTCCTTGAGATTCAGTCACACGTTTCAGATTCTCGTGGAATTCCTTCCACCATTTTCAATATACACTTCGGTTCTCCTATATAAATCGAGTCTGGATGTCATTTGGTGGTTATTATCAAAGTGTTTTGTCCGCTAGTGAACGTTTATCTTCAAAGGGGGTAGCGACAACTTTTCACAACCCGCGAAAGTCTTTCGCGGGTTGAAGCACTAAATATAGAACAAGGGCATCAGGATCAGGACTAAATTCAGCTATTTTGTCGACATACCAATATCTGTCCTTCAGTCACTAAGCACACCTATTTGAAAAAGAAGAGATAATTTTGTATTCTTTGTGTTTTGACTGAATTGAATACAGCGGCGTTCCCTGCTGGCGCACTTGTCTTTCTTGAAATAGTGGAGAATGGTTGGTAGTTGGCTTATCACTTCCATACCACCTTCCCAGGAAATACCGCTGCCACGCCCCTGCTTATTTTCAAAGACGGCGTGTATTTGCCCTCTCCACAAATTCGAAATTGAGCAAAACAAATCTGCCACATTTTATGAGGATATTTTAGTTGTCCGCAATTGCAGAATTTCAATGATCCGATATGACAATTTAGTAAACATACCACATTGAATATAAACCCTTACACAAAGTATACAAATTTTCAAGAGCAGTCCATTGGTTTGCACAAACTCTAAACGTCAATTTGTTACCTTTAAATGTGTCAAGCTTCCACGTGCCCCTTTATAAATTCACCTCATGAGCGTGTTAAAACGTGCGTGTATTTCAGGAGCTAAAATTGGTGTAATATGACTTCATCAGACACAAAGTGCTTGTCAATTGACCTTGGACGTATCATGAATATTTCATGTTCACAACGGTAGCCACCGTATAATGATCGGACATTACGCACGTAAATCTGTGGCGCACATAAACGAGAGAAAAACGAGGGCGTAATGCCTTAGTGCGCTTCAACGATCTTGGTAATACTTTGTGACGATTGACACGTTTCTCAGTTTTGCGCCTTGTAAACTTTATAAGGGAACTGGACTGTGAAGCTGCATTATACCTTCATCAGAGTCGACATCCGTCATTTTGTCCCCTTTCTTTAGTATATTGGTGTGGTGATGTAATGAAACATATGATATTTATACCATTGGTATTATCAATAATTGATTGTAATATTGTATTTGTACTTGGCGTAAAATCTGTTCTGGTAAAACTCATCATAATTTTTTATAATTTTGTTTTACAGTTAGGTCTACTCTACTCTCTAAAAACTTCCATGTCAGAATTGACCCCGAGTCCGAGTCCCGTGGAACCTGACTCACTTCTTGGTCAGTATGACCCGGAACCTGAGTCAAAATGATCCAGGACTATATATTAGAGGATCACGTTGGCTCAGTGGTTTTCTTTCCCTGCCTTTCACCACGGTGGAATCCCGTCGAATCCCACCTCAGACCAGAACCTTGCACGTGGATTGCTTTTCAGCCCCTATCTGATTGCCTGTGGTTTTCCTCCCGCATCTACAACTGAAAATTTATTCTCGTTTCCTATGCATCATGTTGTTGGCGCTGATGAAGCTATTGGTTGTGTACTAAAATAAATAAAAAAAAACACTGACGCAGAATCTGAGTTAAAAACCCATTTTTAAACCAGTCTCCATGTAACCCAGAAGTGGATCAAGCCCCTGGGACCTGGAATCCGGGCCGCATTTTTTTTTTACACCGCAGCGAGGGGTTTTGTACTGCAATACTGCCAATTCCTGTCTTGAGATGAAACTACAAACATTTATGCCTATAGAGGGTTTTTAAAGTAATGTTTTTCCTTTTTCTGTTTTTTAAATACACAGGACCATAATGTAATACAGCTGTTGTGCTGTTTTTTGTATCCTGTATAAAGATCTTAAAATAAATAAATAAATAAATAAATTTAGTCCGTTGATCTCGATTTGAATCCCTTACATTCTGGGCTGGAAATCTGGTACACGAATTGGGGGTTTCTTCCCGATTGCTTCGGGTTGCTGCTGTCTTGTGATTAATATTGTCCAAAGATTCAAAATCTGAAATTGAAAATGATCCGTCTGCTCCCACAATGGACTACCTATTCATCTAGCTCATACATTATATTATACATATTTACCCGTACATTTTGTTCTTTAAATGCAATTATATGGTCAACCTTGCCTCAACTGACTGAGATTTTTAAAGCCCTTGCAGTATAAAATGATTTATTATTCGCACATGACTTTATACATGATTTGAAGCTTTGCATCAGCTTTTCTCATGAAATCGTCCGGAACGTGCTGATTAAAACGTTGACGGAGTTGACCACCAGCTCTTTTCAGAGCCACCACATCTCAATAATAGAGAGATAATTACATGGCAATCAGATTGCAAACCTTAGTTATACCACAATTATACAACAGTTTCATATATATATATATATTTTTTTTTAGACATGGTACAGATTGACCAATCGTTAATCTTACTCTCCAGTCTCCACATCACCTAGAGACACACACATGCTGGGAAATACTCTCTTCATCTGTTGCCATGACAGCCAGGCTGCAATTTTCCAGCAGATCCTCCACAAAATTCTGATCACGAACTCCCTCCCAGTATGTTAATGGTTTACACGGTACGAACGCCGAGTAAAATCTTCCACTATTTTACATTAATGAAAAAGGACAAACATGAATTTAGGAGACCGAAAACGGTCACTGGACTTTTATAATAAGACCATAACAAGGTAGAAGACAATTCTTGTGGGGAATTTATTTATCGACTTCCTGATATATGTTTGTAATTGCATTGATGGGTTTCAGTATGATTGGTCTAACTGATATAACAGGCCTGTTTGGCTGACAGTACGTATATTGTCATGATTCACTTGGTGGGGCTGGAGGTAGAATTTTCCCGTCGAAAGAATGCTCGTGGATTGCAGAGACGACTTGCTTTAAGCAAACCTGTTGAACATTTATCATCATGCTTCCATATTCCTGTACTACGTGTATTGGTCGTACAGTGTGTAGGGCTGCTTCATCCTCCACAGTGAAGGTCACAGGCTTGGATATAAATCAGGTCATCGTTTAAATTATATTCTTGGGCGAAAGGTCAGGAGAACGAGGCTTAGAGTAAAACCTTCACGCATAAATCACTTTGAGGCTAGGTTATTTCATGTAAATTTTGCGTTTCACACAATACAGATGCTTGGCCCAATCTAATAAATTGTTCAGCGGAATATAGTGCTTAGCAAATTTGTCTAAGCAAAAGTTAACAAACACTAAAAAATAATCAAAATTTACATCGAGGCTGTTAAAATAATGCTAATTTGTGCCAACACAATTACATAACGCCTTATGGTGTTAATTTTGATTGTTCGGTATCTATATGTGAGAACACCTATATGGTCTCAATTTCAAAACAAAGTTTTTGCAGTGTATGTACACTCAAACGTTTTGAACAAACAGCAAATACACTGAGCCCGAAAACATTACCTTCCCTAATTCAAAAGAAAATCATACCACCTATAATCACATGCTATATGTATAATATAGTTTAAATAGCACCACATGGGCCGGACCGGTGTCACGTCCTCGACGTTCCGGCGTACTGAGCGTTCCAGGTGACGTACGCATGCGCGACCGTACTGTTCGTTCCAGCCGTGTTGGTGACGTGGTCTCCTTCTCGTGCTCTGTAACTCATTTGTCATTGAGTACTTACTGGCCTCGTCGTAAGAATATTTCTTAGATTGGGCACGTACAGCCCTCTTTTGTCAGGCCTTCCACATACTTCCCGCTGGTAAGGTAATGAAATATTCTTGATATCTTCACACATAGAGTTACGAAACGACTTGACACGCTTGTGCGTTCATCACACTACTGTAACAGCTCATGGGCGACGCCATGACAGCTAGAGACTAGAGGAACACTCAGTGCGGCACAAAATTGACTACTATCGCTAGCTGCGCGCAGGCATGACATGACGTAATGTATTATATTTAGTCATCTGGAACGTTTAGTACGCCGGAATGCTCAGTACGCGACACCGGGTCCAAGTAATGTCCAGAAGGCATTTTCCCTCCTGCTCTTAGCTTCTGTTGGGCTAGCCCAAGTCATCAACAGCAGCACCACTTGAGGCCCAACAACTTTTTGAAGGAGCCTATAATGTCCCCCTTTTTCTGACGTCGCACGCATCCCTGTTGTCCATGGTCTACCATTTTGGAAGTCATGTTGCATTTCAAATTGCGCAGTAATTATGTTGAGCATGTAACTGCACGCGTCTCGTTCCTCTAAAACGAGGTCATGGTCTGACTCCCAAAACAGAGCATCCAACATTCATTGTAGATGACGTCAGGTGAATTGGGCCCTAACTAATGATTTTGTGTGTTTGAGCAATAACATATGTTGTAAAAGACAATGGCCGGGAGGTTTGCAATATTAT
Source organism: Leptasterias polaris (assembly GCA_037783415.1). Classification (NCBI taxonomy): domain Eukaryota; kingdom Metazoa; phylum Echinodermata; class Asteroidea; order Forcipulatida; family Asteriidae; genus Leptasterias; species Leptasterias polaris. The sequence continues at coordinate 974,933 of JAZGTN010000122.1, forward strand.
TGTGAGCAATAAATATTTTGTAAAAGACAAAGGCAATGTTATTGTCATAATATAGTACAAAGGCAATCGCTTTTCGCGATGCACGAGCTATTTTCATAATCCATTTATCCATGTTCAAGCTGTACAAAATAACCCGAACGACCATTTTTGAAACCTTGGGCGCTGACACAAATTCTGTTTATTGGGGGAAATGTTTTCTCAAAGCATAGTTATGAAGAAAAGAAGAACAAAACACCGCCAGTATAAGTTTCGCGAGCCACTCTGCCGCGAATAACACATCAGTATAAAGTAAAACACATCGTTATTATTTTTGCAGACATAAACTGAAAGTACATATTGTTCCAAGTATCCAGTGAAATTGTTTTACCAGGGGCTGTTTCGTTTTTAAAGAAAACTGCAATTTTGTATCATTTTGAAGCGACGGTCGGCCGACCATTGTTTGAACGTGTGTGTTTTTATAAATAATAATAATACTGAGTTCTTAAAATATAGCGCTTTATCAGACCTAATGGCTGTCTCAAAGCGATCGGTATTTTTTCCTGCAAGGTATGCGGAGCCATGTTTTGAAGTATTAGACCTATTTTTTGTCTTTCTTTTATCTTTTACATAGCATGCACCGTGTATTGGTTTTACAAGATGCTGTGGCGCAATATGTAGCCAAACATTGGTCTTTAATCATTATTATACAACAGTATTGTCTGACAGCTTTAAATCGCCACCTTTTGCTCTCTTTTCTCTCGGCATGGCAGATCCTTGGAACGATATTTGATATTATATCCTACCCCACAAGTCTACATTTTCTCGAGAAATACAGCAATTACCAATGATGTAAGTTCTCTTCAACTCTATTCCAACACGAACAGAAAGTGTTGCATTTCGAAACGCTGTATTTTTGAGTCAGATTTGGTGTTCAGGCTCGAATATCTTTACTGTATATCCTTAACAGAATGGGTAAAGGTACGAGTAGTGCCAACAGCCAAATTGTCCTGACAATTCTCAATAAATAGGGGTTTAATTACAGTTTGCCCTCACTGACTTTGTGCTTAATGGGGCAACATTTGGATGTTTGTATTGCATTGAATTGAGACTGAATGGTGCAACCCAATATATTTCAGATTTGGTGGTTCAAATTGGGTCTTAACACGCTTGATTGTTCCTGTCATCATTCAATTGTCACGTTCTCATTGTTCAATTGTCCATTTCTCTACTTTCACCTGTACAGTTCTCAATTTCATCCCGAGCTGAATGACGATGTATCAATATTAGGCCCCCCCATTTTTTCACTCAATCTCCTCACCTAGCTAGGGGCCCCAATTGTGTAGCCACAGGGATTCACACCGTTGAGGGTGTATTAAATAGCAACAGTAACTTCTGCCTTTTCATTCCTCAATGCACTGTATTATTTGACTTTTGAAAATGTAAATTAATACAGTTAAACCCATGTCATAACTCATAATCCGGTAGGATCCCCAGACGAGTGGTACTTGTTATATAATTTCAATGTAATGTGATGATACTGCGAACGGATGTTAAGATATCATTGAGCGATATAACATTACGTGTACACGTTTTCAGTTTTGTTTACCAAGATTTGGTTTCACTTCATTGCGTCTATAAGTTATACGTATCTTTATTAATAAAATCCACACTGTTCACACTTCAAGATAAGTTAAAGATACAATCAATAAATAATTCTTATCATGTAAACGCGGTATATCTGAAGGTGACGTTCACCATCCACCTCGATTTAGTCATATTGATATCTCCTCCAATTGCGCCCAAACATCGGTAACGAGAAGTCTTCATAATAACCGTCATTGACAGTCACGGTCATTTTATCTGACTGCTTGAAATCGCAGACTTGAGAGAGCTCATGACAGGTTGAGTGCTTACTGGAGCGGAGAGGGGAACGTGGTAAGAACAGTAATTCTTTTCGATTCGACGCCTTTTATTCTCCCGCGTTTTTCTTCACTCCAAATGATCGTGTAACAACCCACAAATAAACCTTTCCTCATGATCAAAACAGTTTTTCTGCACTTCTTTTCTGATGCTCATCCTGGCGTGTTCGGCAAACACATGCGGGTACATCAAAGAGTTTTTTTCCACCCTTGTAGCATGTGCCTGCTCACCCCCAACATGTAAGATGCCAACCGAATAACCTACAGGGGACTGTATAACGGCTGGCTGGCTGCACCGATTCTCAGTCGAGCTAATGTTTTATGGTCAATGGGACTTTAATATTCCTCTTTTTATATAAAACACCCTAAGCAGTCATAAACTAGCCTACAGGCGCCCAGGAAACGGGATGGTTTCTTGCAGAAGAAAAAGTAAATTCGGTCTTTCCACATTATTGGTTCAGCTTTCTGGGTCAATTAAATATGGGAAACAGACGTGTTGTTTCTGGCGTGGCGGCTGACTGTTTTTCTAAGATACTGAGCTGTTCTTTAGGTTCAACTAATAACACAGTCACGGGTTTCGAGTCTGCAACGCTGGACTAAGCTTCTGAAAAGTGCTGCCATTATGGTCTTGGCGAACAAACAATTTTGCTTAAATTATAAAGTGACTCAACTGAATAGACTTGAGGCATTTTTGGATATCGTGACTGTGAAAACAAACTCGACCAATTTCTTCACGTGGGAGATTATGAACGTCAAAATGCAGCTGCTGCGAAAAGAAATAGTCCGATTGGATGTTGGAGTTATTGTTGAATATAAGATAGTACTTGCAGCCGATTGAACAGTATTCCCAGAAAGATGTACATGTATGGCCCCTATACAATCTATACAGTAGCCCGGTCCCTAAATGTAACCATACTTTTGTACCTGCATGTAGCATGGACATAGATGTAGTCCCGCATAAAATGTAGCCTCAACACTATACCTAATTTGTATCCAATTTAGATCCCTGCTTAATTGTACGTGGAGGTTTTGAGGTAACTTTTAGGTGCGGGCTATGTTTATAGGGACCACACAGATGTACTGAGTGTAGCTGATTTGTTAGGTCATTTCTGCTCGATTTGATGAAGCGAGTTATTCATTATAGGGGGGGGGGGGGGGTTCTGGAAAATGTGTGCCTTCTTTCGTCTGAAAACTTAAACACAAAAAATAAGGGCACTGAAGTTCTTTTTTTTAAATTTTGGTTCTTTCACTTAAATCAGTTCCAGAAACGTCTTGCCGAAAGCAGCGTTGTATTCTGCGCCTCCAATAAACTATATTTTAACATCGGTATGCTTCGGATTCCCGGAGGCGTTTTTCGAGACCAGTTTAATTAAATTAGGCAGAAGCGGTGAAAGGAATGGAATGGGGACGAGAGACAATTATTATATTATATGATGTCGATTCGCTATGCGCTTGCATTTTTCTGTTTTCATTTATTTGATTTTGTTTTGTTCTGTGCGAGAACTGTCTGTAACTCGTTTAGAAAAGCGAACATTTGCACATTTTTGCCGATAACGCGATAAGCAGTTCCGGTTTGGTAGAGTCTATGGAAAGGAACATGCCTTTTCTAAAAGTGGAAATTGCAGACTGTTTAAATCAGGGAGTATAATTCAAGTTGGCATACCAGTGTTCACACACAGAGTGTGTACATTGGTTGAATACTACTAGGCCTACGTGAAACATGATATCGCCGTATCCTATAATGACGACTCGTCTGAACACAAATCAGAGAAAATTAAAAGCACTCGTCGCACCAGACTTAATGAAAACATTGCAAAAGAACCATCGGTATACAATTGCGTTCGAGTGTGAAATGTGTTATGATTTGGTAGTAACAGGGAAAATATGGCTGTCATGGTAACGTAATGTGTTGTTTTGACGGGTGCCAAACGTGCGTGACATGCTCACCCGAGAGGCGAGCCGTTGGGCTGGGTACACGTGACTACAACAAACAGATGCTTCCTCGTGCCGTGATTCAATTTGCGCGCCACACACAGCAAAATAAAAATGGACGCAAAGGGTATCATCTTTGCGGAACAACCTCGCAAACAAGGGCTGTTAGACAGCCCGTCCGTGGCCGGAGTATCGTCTGTTCCTGGCGTCGGGCTGTCGACAAATAAAAAAACGAGGGTGGAATATATTCCGAGCTGCCCGTGTGCTTTTACTTCACACGCCGAGACTTCAACCCATGGTTCAAGACGGATACAGTTCTATGAGATACTATACCTAGGAAATAAAAACCTCAAACCCATCATAATACCATTATGTATTAAATTGAGAGTAGGTTTCTCCCGATAACGTCACACATTTTCGCTGTTATGGATCATATCAGTAGAAGAGTCATTGGCAGTACTTCCTCCAATCAGTCAAGTATTTAGCCGGACACGCTTCCCTCTTAAGAAGGTCTGACGAAACAAATATCCAATAACACCCCTGAGGCATGCTTATTATTCATAAAATAAATGTAGATACACCCCTATATGCAGAGTCAATCTACGGTGGAGCCCAAGTTTCGTAATTCCAACCAATATCAATTGATCGAGCAGGGGGGGGGGGGGGGGGGTGGGGGGTGCTTTAAGTAATATGAGTAGATCTTAACTTTTTTTACTTTAAAATGCCAATATTGGCCGTCCCAAATGAGAGCGCTATACCTTTTATAGAAAATGTACAACTGAGATGTAACACAATCCATATGAAAAGCGCTTCACCTTTCGGGATCAAGTGTTAAATTGGGACCTGCTTTCACCGGTGGAGGTTTGTTAAGTAATGAGGTCTAGGTTAGGTAATTAAAGAGAGTGTAGATTAGGTTCGTGGAATACTTGTGAACTCAAACGGGGATTGTGACAGTGTCACCATAACAATCCTCAGCGTAAAATATTTGAAATTCGGGATTAATTTTTTATCATAAGTTAACACCAATAATAATAAGAAAAACTAGTTCTTATAAATCACCTTTTTACAATAACGTATCAATGCGCTTTACATTAGTGCACTGGTCATCTGGGCCAATAACGATTCTTTAACCTTTCTCGGCTCCTTGGGGGTATGCAGCCCCATGCTTTTTTCCAAACACATTATCAACTTCTACCGTTGCAGGTGGCCATTAATACCCCTGGGTGAAGAGAAGCAGTTATGGTAAAGCATGTTGCTCAAGGACACAAGTTTCCTGACCGGGATTCGAACCCACACTCCGATTACTTAACCACCAGGACTTTAAGCCATTGCGCTATACCGCCCGGCCATGACACCATCAACTGATGTATTGTTGCCCGCAGTCGTGTTTCCTTTACTCTTCAGTTTGCTTTCTAAATGGGCAATGTTTGTGACCAGACAATATCATGTCATACAAATCAAAGACAATGGTAATATGTTTCACAGAGGAGAAATCCCCCACGGGAAAACTGCACATTTTCTTAAAAACAAAATCTTGTTATATTCACCTCACAAGAGTGATTGGTGAAATGGCGTTATCTATAAAGCCTTGTCTGCGCATGCGTCAATAAATGGTGTTCAGTGTATTATTGTGTACCTCAGACCATAGAGCAAGGATCTATGCTCTATGCTCTATGCTCAGACGTCTCCACTTATAGGGTAGGGTTATAAATTGATATATAATGAAGATTAATCATCTACTTGTGCAGTGAAAGCAAGGTACATCTACTATAAGGCCAAATAAAAAAAAATACCAGTTGATCGTCCTGATTTTTCCAAAAAGAGGAGGATGAGGGCCTTTTTATTTTTTATTTATTTATTTTTTTCCAAGATGGCCGCCAAGTATTTCAATTCAAACAGGCCACCAATTCTTCAGTTTGAAATCACCGCTAACTTTCTTTATATCTATTTGTTGCATGAGGTAAGTTTACATCAAAAATTAAAATATATATGTCAAGGGTGGATTAAAAATACAAACAATTTGTATTATTTTTTTTTTTTTTTGGAAAAATCGAAAATAAAAAAAAATAAAAAAAAGGATGCGGCCTCAAAAAAGGATGCGGGCGGGGACGATCAACTGTTGTTTTTTTTTACTTGGCCTAAGTCAAGTGCAAGTGTTTGACATAACACTACGCGTGATTCCGTAATCATAATATTAATAGTGACGAGTTCCTGAAACGAAGGTAGGTGGTCGGTTAGCCGTTCACACCTTCGCGCGTAAAGAAATGAAGAATAATCTAACAGTTCAGCGTGTTGCGGGATTCATTTCACTTCAGGATATACGATCGTAAAAGCCCCTTGTATGTCTCTGGACACGGCGCGGTGATGGGAACTTAAACGTTGTTTGTGTCTTCTGTCGTCCAACTCGTTGTACCATTGCTCGGCACACGGACTGCTTCCGTGGAAAATAACTTTTTCATTGGGAAAAAAAGAAATCGAGATGGCATAGTTCTTTGTATAGGCTGATGAAGTAGCCTCAGGTGCCTGTACTTTTTTTCCCTCCCCATTTTTACTTTCTTCTAAATAGTGAAAGTGGAGAAATACTCACTCTTGGGATAGTCGTGCATTCGTTCCAGGGGTAGGGACACTTGAATTAGAGTATATTATTATTATGAAGCTCTTTGCCGCATTGATTTTTCTTTTATTATAAATTGTTGACTTCGTCATACAATACTCTATGGCATATACTTGTAACAGTATAGAGAGCAGAAACGTGCACGGTCGCCCAGCAATAGACAGTTAACCAGATCGATATTTCGTTTTTTTATATATTAACATTCTCCTTTTTCATTATTGCATAAATTCAAACTTATTTTTAATAAACTGAAATACTTCAACAACCTCCTGAAAGCTTTCATCATGTGAGATGACTTCTTGAAAAGGAACTTTGACCCCCAAAAGATGTTTATAAATTCCAAACTCCTGTTTGTTTCTCTCTGAGCTCAAATGAAATGCAACTCACACACAAGCAAAGACCCTAGATGTCGACGAGGGACCAAATGGGTATTCGACAGAAAATGATGAGGTAACATTTAAGGTGGATACTCTCAGTGGTTTACCACGAACCCCATCACCTGTGTAATTAATCAAGGATATTATTTCAACATAATCTGATATTGAGAGTATAGTGAAATAAAACCTCCACTCCAATACCTTAGATATTGACTTGACCCCCCCCCCCCCCCCCCCCTGTATAAAAACTCATACAGTCACGCAGTCTGCTCTCAATGTACGGTGGCAATCCGTGGTGTAACACTACCTTTGCCCCAATCGCAGTTTTTTTTGTTTTACGTTCACATGGGACTCCAAAAACTATAAGAAAACTGACACAAGAGAAATAGGCCGACATGACAATAAGATTGTGCGTCGTCTATGTTCAAGGAGGTTGATGATTAAGTTTGTAAATAGTTTTGTTCGTTTCATTGGTCCCCTTCCATACACCGAGTAAACTTGGTTCGTGTGGCTTTTTATAGATTCTGTTAAAAAATATTCAATCTTAATAGTTATGAATTCAGCCGTTCCATCCACGAGGGACGAGGGCACTATCACAATTCACAATCACTCATATTTCATTTCAAAAATGATTGCGTGGATATAGCCCGGCGTATGTGTGCGCGTGTTGGCCCATGGGGTACGTACGTGTTGTCTGAAAATTATACTCCCTGCAACCCACAAAATGAGACACAACGATGGCAAGATTGTGTTCGTATTTCGCGCGTTTTAATTAATTCTGGTCCAGCCTCAAAGCGCTTTCCACAGTGCTGCACCCCCGAAAGGACTGGTCCTGCAAAGAACTGACCCTCTGGCATTATGTCGTGTAAAATGAATATTGAAAGAGTTTAGTTTAACAAATATGCAAGAGTAACGAAATAACTTATTTGAAGTACACGTTGAAGACTAGCCGGTTGCTTTTTTGGACAACCAACAAGGTGGAAACTTGGAAAGAAATTAAATCACGCCTCCACAATATTGACGGACAATAAGTCGCGAGGATTATTAACACGAAGCACTTTTCCATGCGTTATGTGCCGCAAAAAGACCCCCTGAGTCACTATAACGTCTGGGAACGCACTGGTCCTTGCTCAAGACGTTACTTGATCTCAGAAATAAAGCATCTTGTAGCTCAGATTTGAAACTGTGCATGGTGGAAGTACAATCAAGTGAGGTTTGCGGTGACACCATGTGCGTAAATCTCCTTTTTTTAAAGGATTTTCCTGAAGACGATTAGATCGTAACTTTGAGTTGTCAAACCACCGGTTCTTCTCAAAACCACCGATATTTAAACAAATATATATATATATAAATTTATGCAAATGGTGTCACCGAAAACCTTACTTCATCTTGTGGCTGTTAATCAAGACCCACTGGCTTTTGTGTTGCGTAAAAATTATCCATTCATAAAAAGAAAAGAATGACTTTTCATTTTGCTGGCTGAAAATCACACTTTTCCAGGGATTTCAATTTAGCGATAACCACTGAAATCCTCAGTACTTGCAGGTCAGACGTGTTTAAGTATCTTAAACCCGGCCAGCTGCATCATGGTTCATCGTGTGATGACATGATGACAAAATTGTTCCCCACCTTTTGTTCGTCTGTGAGGGGGAGTTTTTCGTGTTTACCCGATATAATTGATGGCTAGGAGCACTAGATGACTAATATGAGTTATTTGAGGTCCAAATTGGGTTAGCGGTGAGTTTATATTTGGGGGGGGGGGGGGGGGGGCTTACAGTACGTGAATGTAACAAACCGATGAAAAATGTGATCAAAGGGTAATTCATTTACAAGTTATGTTTAGGATCTGCAACACGTTTTGTGTTGACTTGCACTTCTATTTTACCGTATCGCCGGTGGGAAGAAGAATGAGTAATCTTGTTTGTGGTTTTTCGGACGTAGAGAACTGGGGCCTTTTCCAACTCTCGGCTTGGACTGACTCCGGCCGTGGCTCCGTCATCAATTTCGGAGTAATGTTCATTTTGCATGGTGTTTTCCAACATCAAACGTAGCCCGGAACCGGAGTCTGTCAAACCGAGATTTTGGAAAACGCCCTAGGTATTGTATTTACTGTGGCCATCTTTATCTTTATGTTTAATATTTAAAACTGTTATTGAAAACAACTTACATTGTTACAGATTGGTCAAAATGTACACTGTGACCCTGAGGTCATTAAATGTACACTGTGACCCTGAGGTCATTAAATGTACACTGTGACCCTGAGGTCATTAAAAGAATATATATATATATATATAATAATATAACAGTAAACAGGTGGAAATAAACAAATATTAATAATAGTAAATAAACTATTGAAAAGAAAACTGAAGACCATTTTTGAACAATATTCAAATCACAAAAAGAAGGAAAAGGAAGACAACAAAAGAGAAAGACAAGAAATACAGAAAAACGAAATCAAACGAGAATGCACACACTTTAATTTTGCTAAGGCTGACTAAACCGTGATGGCACATTTTTTCCAACAATGATATTTATGTTTAATTTTTTTTTATATATAACGTTTCAGACAGGTCTACATTGTATCAAGGGAGAACAAAAATATGACTCTGCTTTTTATTCACTTGAAATTAAACCCTAAAAATATGTCTGAAAGCATTTGACTGTTTCATATAATTGACTGCCAAATGTGATTTGCTCATGGCCGTGTTTTGTATAGTTCACATTATTATCTGTAAAAAGTTTTTGACAAAAATAACCCGTCATGAAGTATGTTTTGTATGTAAGGATATCGATTTGTCTTATTAAGTGCTTGAGAGTAAAGTTGCGGCTTCTTTGGCAACAAGATTGTGTTCTTATGTTTAAATAATTTAAAAGATGACGCCGTTTATAAATAGTTGAATGGATCATTTTTCTTGGGGGAAAAAGTTTTCGGTATTTTTTCAAGTACATGTTGTTCTTGTGGCCAAACAAAGATACATGAACATTTGATTTTTCGATCAGTGGCTATGTTGAGCTGCAACATTTTGGGGGACGGAAGATGTATTTATTTTGTACATTAAATTACTATCCATGGAAATAATATCAGGAAAACTACAGTATTTCCGGTAATCCAAATGGTTTTAAAGTCAAGAATTGTGTAACTCTTGACTCTTACTGGGTGTTTAAATTAATAACGAATTTTCAAGAATATTTATAAATATTAATGAGAGGAGATTGTTGAGAGCGGAGACTGATATTTAGCTTATTTTTTGATTGTTGATCACAGCTTAAAGTTTCATTCCTTTTCAAGACTTATAAGGGATTATACAGGATTGTTAAAGAGCTGGCAAACCTATGGGAATTTGGGCTTAATCCGTTGTGTAAGTCAGGAGAATATTGACAAACAATTTTCAGCATGTAAAACACATTGTCCTTAATTTTGGTAAGAACAACCGAAATCAGCTCTTGATTAAAAAAAAAAAATTCAGATAGTTTTTTCAAATGCAACTTCATTTCAGAGGGATATATATTTCACGGAAAAAATTGTTCTAGTATGAACTTCGTAATCAACTTGCTTTCAGACAAAAAACTCAACAATTATGTTTTAGTTTTTTAGTTTTTTTTCTTTCTTGATGTGGAGTTATACTACTCCGTTTATTTCACCCTCTGAAAAATACAGCACTTCAAATAGACATTCTGCAATAAATCAATAAACAACAAATACAATTACAATAAACTACCAAAATAAACTATAGGGGAGATAGGCCTACATGATAACAATGGATATATACAGTTTGTACAAAAGAAGTTTACTTTAAAATAAACACATACAGCTCACTTACAGAATGATGATTTAAAACGGGGTTAATAACTGAATTCCAATTGGTTTTTCTCATTGATGGAGCACAGAGAGTTATTACGAGCATATACAGATTTAAACTTTTCACAATTCATTCTGCCCTTCTCTAGAGTCAAAAACCGTTTAAGATTGAGTTTGAACTGAAAAATTATATCAATGTCGGATGGGTTCTTATAATTATCAAAGACCCGTTTGCAACGGATGTTCCTGATTTGGCGGAGCATTTTAACTACAAGAACGCCTTGGACTGGTTGTAGTTCATAGCCCAGAATTCTGTTTGAGTCGCTAAGACAAAAGTGTTTGTTGTTTGTGTATTTCCTAACAAGATACTCGATAAAAATCCAAGCGGTTAGAGTGCTTATACAATAAATGAACAAATGCTGATGGGATTCTGACTCCGTTTCACATAAAGGACATTTAACATCAACAACTCTTCCGATTTTGTACAAAAAATCTCTATTATGTCTTTTATCATTACCAATCTTGTATATTAACCTTAAAAGTTAAGGCCTATAGAAGAAAGTGTCGTTGTATTGAGCGAAAATATCTCTGGTTGGGCATCTCTCGGGAAATTATATTACGGATTGAAAAGCTCACCGTAGATTCTCAAATGAATAATATTTAACAGGGACGGTGTCCTTAGCTCCTAGTTTGTGGACAATTACACTGCAAAAAATAGGGGTGTTAAAAATACAAATTAAAAATTAAAAAGTAAACCCCATCCAAAACTCTCTGCATTTTATTTAGAACAAAAACATCGTTATCATAACCTCACAATAATCGAAAGTTAGAGGCAATGTAACACTTACGTCGGTAGAATTAGAAATTAATTATAAGTTTAGCCCCTAACGCTGCGATGTACCAGACAATGTGTTTACTTAGTGATTTCCGAGTCCAGAGGGCCTGAAAAGAGACCCAGCGGCGCTTGACGTGGAAATCCAACCTCAACCTTTCGCATTCAACAACGGATGTCTTTTCCACTCTGTCCGCGTAGAAGATGGGAAATTATAAATTCCTGTGTGTTAGAAATAAAGTCATAACAATTTTTTTGATGAAGTATTACCATTTGATTGATTTGTGAATTCCTTGGAGAGATTGGAGAGGATTGAAAGAAAAGGGATGACGTGAAGTTGTTGAAAGTATACGAATTACAGCATCACAAGTACCGTCCCATATTGTCATTTCATACTTGCAAGAAACTTTCCGTGCTTAAAAAAGTTTCAGCTCGCTCTTGCCCTTGGTTGTTCCATATATGGAGCTGTGAAGTTGATGATCTATTTTGTCATTGAAAATCAAATATCAGACTGTATTTTCCCCCCGTTTTGACGGTGTGGCCGTGTTTCATAGATTCCCTGAAGTGTTTTCTGCTTTTAAAAGGTTTTTTCCTGTTAAATCAAATCGACGTTTCTTTGCGTCATACATTAGTTTGAGGCCAGCAGGCATTGTTGGAGGTGATATGTTCTTCAATTTACGGAAGAACAAGACTTTGAGGAATATTGTAATTGAAACACATGTAACATACCATATAGCCTTCAAATGTTGTTTGGTTGACCTGATTTTCCTTGTTCCTCTAACCAAGAAGTTGTCACTTCCTTAGTGTCAGTTACTCCTGTTTATTGTTAAAGAGTCACAACTTGTACACCACAGAATCAATAACTAGGCTAATATTAAGTAATAAGAGCATTTTGCTACAAATTGGCGGCGGACACAGTTCCCTCTTGCTGGGCGTGCCTCAGCCCCTTTTTCGCTTCAGCGTAATTTTGAAATTCAATTACAAAACAAACCGTGCTTTTGGGGGTATTTGGGAAAACAATATGAATTGTATACACGTCACCAGAAGGGTTTGTGTTTAGTAGTTTTTTTTCCTGTTCTGACATTTTGCTTGTATATAGAACCAGAAGCCACCTTTAAAAGTTGTGGGTCTGACACGGAATTTAGAATTGTCAACCACCTATATCTTCCATGTAGTAATTGATGTGTTTATATAATAAGTCTAACACTGCAAAAACTGGGGTGTTAAAATTAACACCATGGGTGGTGTCACAGATACCAAAAGAATCAAAATTTACACCAAAGGTTGTTAAAATAACACTATGTTCTGCAATCACAATTACATCGGTTTTACTTTGACACCCCGGTTTTTTGCAGTGTGATTTCTTTTAAAAATAATCACCCACAGGATCGAATATAGTAACTCTTGAGTGATTTTTCCCAGGAGCCATTAGTTTTTACTCATATTTATGCACGTTAATAGACCTTATGCATATGACGTCATTTGAGTAGGGCGCCCTCACCTAGAGGTCAAAAGGAAGATGCTCATTGGCCAGTCTTGTGCGCCGCGCGTACAAATCAGCGCGTTTCCATTGTTTCATCATCAGTTTACCTCTAAGATGGCGGCTTGGTGACGTCAATGCATAAGGTCTATAGTAACTATCAATTAAAATGTTCCTGTTTAATGGAAACAGAGAGATTAAACCTATAATCAATAAAACATTCAATTAGTTTAAGCTTTTCCAATTGACTGTTGCCAAGACTGTATATAGGCCTATAATAAAAATAGCGATTATTTTTTAAAGACCGAAGATCGATTGGAATGAACTATTGGAGCTAAACACAGACCAACGGTCTTACCCATAGTTAGGCTGTATCCGTATTGGTGACATAAATGCAGCTACGGCTACGAATTTTGCAGAGGATGTTTCTAAAGATGACGCAGCGAGCCAGCCGTAGCCAATTCGGACACGGCCATTGTTTTAACCAAGACCGACCTTGACACTTGTACACTATAAGATCTTAAAATAAAAGCACCTATAAATTACTCTTGATAAATATACACTGATCAACAGTGGGTTCTGAAATCGCCAATCTTGAAAAAGAACTGTCATGGACGTGTTGAGGAACGCAAACGTTCTTTATTTGTGTCACCATATTTTGAACAATTTCCGTTTTATTGCCGTTCATTTCCGTTTACCTCTGGTTTGAAAATCATAATTGGCCGAGATGTCTCTTCTTCATTTCCATTGGTGTTAATTATAGACCTGTGCAAGTTAAACAAATAGTCCAACATATTTTTCGTAAGGGTGCTGTTTTTATGTGTGAATGAAATGAAATCGTGCACTGAAACGTTCAAACACCGCGAGATTTGCACAACGCACTGCAAGTATTGTACCTGATTATCCTGAGATATTGGAGCCTGTAGAGCTTCACAACATTGTCATTTTCAACACGAAGAAAAAAATATATACCTGCCTGATTTTGTTAAAAGGCCCCATTTAATTTCATTCCACCCGCTGCCCATTAAGGCACTATAACTGACTGTTTTTACGTGACTTGTTGGCAGTAGTCAAGGTCAAACAAACTATTCACTGAGAGGCAAATTGGCCGAGTATAGTACCTTGCCCAACCACAGCCTGGATTTTCTCGATTGTGTACGGCACGAATCACGATGCCAATAATTAATAACATTATTTCCACATAATGAGTTTGGCCCTATATTATATACTCTCAGACAAAAGAAATGAAAGCTGAGAAAATAGAGTAAGCTGTGGCAAACTGCTAAATAAAACCGAACCTAGCAGATTCTTTCTCGAGTCTTTCTCGAAAGCTAAAGACTCCTTGGATAAAAACTATTATAGGGTCGAAACGTCAGGCCATGAACTATTTCTTGTCGAAATGAAACATGTTGGTTAAAATACAGAAAATTTAAGTGATTCCTACCTTAGTATCCATCGGTAGTCGGAAAACAAATGCAATTTAAATTAATTTCAACGCTATCGGAAAAAAACAATTTTTAATTTTGAAAATGATTTCAAATTTTTTAAATTATCTTTATACAATAAATTAATTTGTGTGTGTGCGAGGATAGTTTTGCTTTTATGCCTTTACATAGACCTTAGATTAGAATGGCGGCCAAACTATTGCTTGTTGTTTGTGATAAGAGAAGGCATAGTTGAATAAACAATGTTTTATTAAAAAACATATTTTAAGTTTGGTGATTTGGGTTAAACTTACCTGTACCAATTATTCATAAATCACAATCGAATATTTTACGGGGGAAAACATTACGCGAAAATGCACCAACTCAGATTACAAATGTGCGCAAAATAGGAAAAACGTGAAAAACTAATCTTCCATTCAGATATAATCCTGTTTACAACTTAATGGATCATGGAAGTGAACAATTATAATTTAGTTTATAATCATGTAATACTTGTTTATATTTGTGAAATTATCATTGAAAACCCTTATAAGGTGCTACATAAAAGGGTTTCATAATTCAAAATAAAGGAGAACAACAAACTGGGCGCTATTAAGATAATGAGCGCTATGAGACGCCCTCGGATAAAACGCTAAAGGCTTTTTAAAACTATTTATGGTAGTTATTTTTATAATAACTACCAGTTTTCGCGAAAGCTATTTAACGTCTGTTTACATTTTACCTCTAAGCCTAAAACATAACAAGTGGAACAAATTACCAGAGAGCACACGCGCTTGACCAATTAGCTTCTGTTCAGTTATTCGCGAGTAATAATATAAATATAGTTTGTCTAGAATCACCTGGTCTACGGTTGATACAAAGCATTTTGGATGATTATCTGTAACTAACAAGCCCCGAGCCCGGTCAAGCGGTGAAACACTTTCCACGAACCGATTGTATTGTTTAGAAAGACGGTATAGGCCTATTGTCTGATAATTACATTTTATGTTTTGTATGTGAAGGTCACAGCCAACATTCATGTCACCATAAAAAGAACAATTAACTAAATGTTGCATGTCAACGAAGAATCACAAATTGCATTCGCATCAGACTTCACGGAATGTTCTTTGGTAGCAGCTGGCTTTTTCATATACGACTTGTAAGTGATATGTTATCAAAATTTTGGTTTCTTCGTGTTTACATTTCGTAACGGATACATTCAAGACATTAGAAGATTGGTTGCCGTCGAAGTAAATTTTGATTACTTTCAATCTGGAAAAGATGACTAACACACCAAATGAAGAATACTGTATCAGTGTATTAAAAAAATGCATTGAGTACATTAGAACCTGGATGTTACAAAACAAACTGATGTTGAATGAACTGTTAGTTATTGGCACTACACGTCAGGTATCTAAGTTCAAGTCAAACGGTATATCAGTAGGTGACACTGCTATAATACCATCCCATAACGTAAGAAACTTAGGAGTGTTATTTGATACTCAGTTGAACATGGAATCACAAATTATTAGTGTATGTAAATCAGCATATTACATGATTTATAATCTGAGGCGCATTCGTAAATACTTTGATCAAGATAGCATGAAAACTGTCGTCCACGCATGCATTACGAGTAAATTAGACTATTGTAATAGTCTATTGTATGGATTACCAAACTTACAGATAGCAAAGTTGCAACGGGTTCAAAATACATGTGCACGATTGATTTGTAATCTTCCTAAATTTGCTCATGTAACACCACTGTTAAGAGAATTACATTGGTTGCCTATACGTCAAAGAATTGAATTTAAGATGTTAATGATAGTTTATAAAGCGCTTAATGGTCAAGCTCCTAGTTATATTACTGAATTATTGGATTTTAAATCTCAAACCCATGGTCATAATCTTCGTAGTACACAAGACACATTGGCATTGAAGATCCCCCAAATTAGAACAAAAGTAACCTTAGGTGATCGATCATTTCTTTGTGCAGCTCCTAGATTATGGAATAAGCTACCTGTGGACATTAGAAAGTCTCAATCATTAGATGGCTTTAAATTTAAAGTAAAAACCTATTTGTTTTAAACATAGATTTAATTATATTATGTTCATGCTTTGAATTGTATAGCATTGTGTAGTGGTATATCATCTAAGAGCTCTTGAAGCGCAGTAGAATATATAAACATAGTTTCTGCGCTCTACAAATGATTTATTATTATTATTATTATTAAGAAGTTCGTACTAGAATCATCACAACAGAATGGTTCTGTCTGAATTACTGTAAATTAAGTTGAAAGACCTCACCCTCAAAATATATATAGAATAAATTTAACACCCCGGTTTTGTGCAGTGTGTGATTGCAAAGACCCCCCCCATCACATTGCAGTCGATTTATGTAAATGTACTTTCACAAAATTCTCTGACGAGCAATTATCTCCCCCCCCCCCCCCCCCCAAGACAGGACCAGCCAGTTTCAGGAATTTTTTACAATAAAGTAATGATGTAATGTACCTTTATCGAACTACATTACGTTGCTCCACTGGCATTGAGTACGACACCGGTCAATGCTGTTGAAAACATCCACTTCTCGCGACGCGGTGTCATTTATGGGGAACTGGATTAAATAGAGAAAGTTATACTTGTCACTGACTTCAGCTGTACATAATGCCACTTTCGGCATCCTCGACATTACCCTCTATAGTAATAGAGGAATGCTTCAATAGACTAATAATGTTCTAAAGTTCTTCCATTTGAACTCTATTCTTGTCCTCACCGTAGTATTGTTTCACAACAGATCTAGACCTAACACTATTTCATGGCGTTTACTGCGATGAAATTCTGTTTGGAGCGCCCTAAGTGCATAATTCCACGGACAACATCGCCGAAATCGGGACGTGGCTCTGGGTAAGAAATTCTAAATCCCCCGAAAAAGAAATTTCGCGAACACGCCACGGCACTGTAAACACGGGTCACAATTCCCAGTTTATTGGTATTACTTAGTATTTAAAAAAAATCTGAATGAATCAGCGGGGCCCTGGGAGGGGGTACGGGGTGAACCTCCTTCAGTTCACCCATCCCTGTCCCACCCTTCGAGACGCCACCGCGGCTGACAGTAATTTTTTAATCTATATGAATTAGCCTATTGAACTCTTTCATTCTACTGTGCCTTTAGTATCTGCCTCTCCATCGGTGAGGTAGGCAATGGGTCAGCAACCTCTTTCTTGGGGTCGGAATATTAGCCTGACGAGGTGTTCATGGCGGTTCCGGGGAGATGTTTGTTGTTGTTATTGATGATGGTGATAGTCGACCATGGGCTATTTTCATAAAACAGAAAGTCTTTCTTGCTAATCTCAGAAAGGGTAGCTATCAGTAGCTAATTGTGAAGTGAAAAATCATATTTATTACAAATGTTTTCTAAACAGTATTAATGGGGCACCAGTCACAACAATGCGAAGTTAAAGGCATTCTGGTAACCTAGTATACTTCTACAAAGTAAGAGTTTCTTTGCTTGGAACCTTTCGAAGCTTATCAGCTGGAATGGGACCCAGGCGTCTGTGAACTGACCAATGGCGTTGCTGAAACTGACCGCCCTTACTTTTATGGTGTTCCACTCAGTGGGTACAAGTTAGAACAGTGATTTATGGAAAACAAGTAAATAAATTGGTTCAGTAGCACTTGAATAAATAAATTGGTTCAGTAGCACTTGAATAATGTGAGACTATCTGTGAGTGGAATGAAACAAGGTCATGCAAATCGAGAAAAATAATCTGTAGGCCTACTGTTTAGTTTAGTAATTTATCTAAAAGATATGCTATTTTTTCCACTGCATCAATTATTCACCGCTTTATATATAGAACCTGTATTTAAATGCAGGCTTTGTGGGTCAATCAATCAGCAATATTGCGTGTATAGAATGGGAAGAACACGGTGCATGTCCGTTTCTATTTCTAATTCACAATCAATCTTACTTAATTATTAATCAGATAATTTGAATTTCGTTTGCAGTGGACCGTCAGTTCTCTGTAATCTTCGGATTTGGATCTGCAGTCCTTGTTGTACTGTTGCTTTTTTTTATATTATTATCAAAAATTCAGTTATTATTGAGTGATGATGGATTGCCGGTCGCTTGTTAATGTTAGGCCTAAAGGAGGATAACAGCCGCGGGCGAATTAGAATAAGGGAATATGATACAAATTATTGATTGAATTTTGACTCTCTCCTTTGTATGGTGTGTCCGTTTTGGCCGTTTTGGTTGAAT
This sequence comes from Leptasterias polaris, assembly GCA_037783415.1. Taxonomy (NCBI): domain Eukaryota; kingdom Metazoa; phylum Echinodermata; class Asteroidea; order Forcipulatida; family Asteriidae; genus Leptasterias; species Leptasterias polaris. The sequence continues at coordinate 993,547 of JAZGTN010000122.1, forward strand.
GTGAATGTGTCCACCGGAGGCATTGGCGTCATGTTCTTGTATGCATATTTGGTGGTGGCTTGGGATCGAGGTTGTACGGACATCATGTATAAACAAATTATATATAATTATATATAGCCTACACACTGCAAAAACTGGAATGTATAATAAAATATTAAACAAATCAACATTTACATCAGAGGGTGTTTAAAAAAAACCTAATTTCTGCCAAAATAATTACATTGGTGTTATTTTATCACCCTATGATGTTGATTATGATTCTCCCTTCGGTATATTATGTTATGTGTCAACACCCATAGTGTCAATTTTAGCACCTCAGTTCATGCAGTGTACACACATGGTACAACATTTATCGCGGGAAAGAAACTTTCGCTGGCAATGTGATGTTATCTATTCACAAATCAGAAGAGAGATCAAAAATTGACTCTCGACACCAAAGTCTTACAAACAATAAACAACAAGGCATTAAAGGCCACTGGGAATATATACATATACAAAAAGACAGTTCTGAGTTTTTATATATATTTTTTTAAAACTAGTAACAATATTTTTAGATGAACATCTAAATTAATTGAAATGTTTTTAAAAAAAATAAAAAAAATAAAAAGAAGAAGATCTGAACAATGCGTTGTTTCTGCTTTGACAAACTGTAAAAACCTACGTGAATCTAAGAGATATATTTTTCATATAATCACCGTTTAAAAGTGACGCACATTTTCAGATTCATCAAAGGTCTTCCTCCATAAACCCTTAACACTCAAGTTCTGTTGACTTTTTGAGAAGATGATTGTGTGAAAGTCGGATACCCAATCATCACGATGAGAACGCGTGACTTGAGGTGATAAACATACACCCCACACCACACACTAGACAAAATCTTGGCAATTTGACTGCATTCTGTATTTACAGCGAGACAACACTCTCGGCGAGAGGCGACAGTTTGGAATGATTCGGGGGGTAGGTGTGTGTGAGACATTTACATATATACATTTGCCGTCACACACTGGCCGGTTTACCCATCGTATCTTCCTGGCGCTGTGTCTATTTACCCGGCCTTGTCTTTGTTTGCTGAGATGACATTTTCATTGATGTCTCCTTCATCAATGCCCATGCAACTATGCGCTGAAGTGATTTGGATTGACACAGAGATGAAAGTTCTGCCTGGTTGCGCCATGTTGGCCTGGGTTAATCATGTTTCTGCCGTTACGGTAACTCCCGTAACTAACCGTAAAATATTGCCCGTCAGACCATCGCATACAGAAATATCTCGTTATTAAATATCTATGATTGCTCTAATCTCATTTGCTTTCTTCGTGATGTTTAAGAGACAATGTAAGAACCATTTTAATATGATTATAAATAGGCCTAAGGCACATGTGTAATTTTTAGATTGACCGTGGTCTTATTTATTTTGATTGTTAAAGCTAATTAGGTCTCGGGTTTGGCAGAGTAGTACTAGGGATAGTCAAACCATTGATTGTTCAAATATAGTTGAACATAGTTATTTTGACCTCCAGTTGCCGCCGGGTTTTGTGGGTGAGCGTATACGACAATCAAACAGAAGTTCGATAATAGGATAATGTAGAACGGGCGACATTGTATTTAGCATCTGTCTGATCGCCTCAATCACCGCGTTCACACTTGATCCTGCTAGGAGGATCAAAGGAGGATCAGATCCCGAAAGCGAGATCAAGCATTTTTGTGCCGCGTTCACACTTGAGTGTGATCGCGCATTGATCTCGCATCGTTAAACGGAAGTTCAGTTCAGCTGACGGCAAAGGTTACTGTGCGAGGTCATTGATTGTGCGCGCGCATGTTGTTTTGTTAGTTGTGTCGCGCCATTTTTTTATTTGGTGTACATGTGTAACTAAACGATACGTTGCAGTTTCCGTTATCTATGTGAACACGTACGTTGCAGTTTCCGTTATCTATGTGAACAGGCCTAGAAGTTCGCAAGACACCGCGAGAATCAAAATGGATTCTCGCTGAAGAATTTCGCGAGAATCCAGGATTCTCGCAATTTTCGGGGAATGGATTCTCGCAGTTTTTGGGGGAGAATCTTTTTTTTTTTGGCAAATTGTAAAAGTAGTATTTGCTAAAGTAAATGTAATGTTGGAAATTAAAGCAAAGTTATGTTTCAATTCATCCTCTATTTGTTAAAGCTGTTTAAGCTTACGTTTTTTTTGCCATCTTGCGTCGCGTGCCAAAGAATTTGACAGCAGAATAACCTCAGCTCTCGGTCATAAAAACAACAACCAGCGGCATGTAATTCATGAAATCATCACATGTTATGCTAAGTTTTAGGTCAATCTGTTTTTATTCTGTCCGCAGATTGGTTGATAGCGCGAAAGTTCCCGTTTTGGAGCCAATAGTCTTCCTTGACTGTTAGCGTTGTTACCAAGTACAGCGATGTACGCTTGCTTGGATTTTCCACAAAATGTTTTGAAAATCATATATTTGTCATAAAAGTTCACTATTTGGTTATACATTATCATTATTCAATGTTTCCGGATTTTTATAGAATAAAATGGAGTCCAGAAAAGGAAACGAAAAGAAAAGAAATATTGTGATAATCTTGGGAAATCGACTATCTCGGTACATGGTAACCACGTGTATAAAGCAGATTGATGCCGTGAGCTTACTATCCAGGAAGACTATTGGCTCAAAAACGGGATCTTTCGCGCTATCAACCAATCCGCGGACAGATTAAAACAGATTGACCAGGGGTATGTTTTCGCGGCTGGAACGAATAACTGTTTCGGTCATTGGCCAGTGTTATCGGATGGCCAAAATTCAACCGAAACAGTTATTGGACCGCGAAAATTACCCCTTTATGATGGCAACACACGGACGTAACGAACGGTGCGCCGGTATTTTAGGACGACGACTCGGCGGTATCGATCGACTCGACGACATACATGACGTGAGTGGTTGATCGTGAATGATACAAGTTTGTAAATAAAACACAAAGAAAATGAGGGGTGACAAAACTTAACTTTGTGTCGGATTAACGGAAAATTGTTTATGGTTTTTTTATGGAAAAGTAAAAACATATTCTTGTTGACCCAAATATAAAGCTGAAAAAGTGGTTTTCCCCTTCTGAATTCTGGTAATTTCACGCGAATCTACTCGGATTCGCGGCGTTAACGGCGGGCGCGAATCGATTCGCGGATTCGCGTCGGATTTCTAGGCCTGGTGAACAAGCATTATTCTCCTTCTTCTCGAGGTATTTTTTTCTTGATTTACGATGGAAGATGTCTTCAATTTCTTAGCAGTTATTCTGCCATTAGTTTTGGCCCAACTACATCGTCGACATCGCCGCAGAATGACAAATATGGAGGACATGGGGCCGGGGACCAGTTCACGATAGAGTGCACATGCACACACAATGTATATTGTACAATAAATCCCCCATGTACATGACACAGCGTTGTCCGGCCACGGACGATGACGACAGGTAGGCAAAGCGTTGTTTACAATTTCTTGTTTCGCGGTTTTTTTTTTAATGACCTGACACACCGGATGTGAGCAGCTTAAATTGCAGGATCTGATCTCGATCTGCGTTCACACTTGTTTTTTGATCGCCCTTGCGGGATCTGATCCTCCTTTGATCTCGCAATAAAGGGAGATCAAAAAGGAGGATCTGATCCTGATCCTGATCGCGTTCACACTAGCCGGTGATCTCCCTTTGATCGCCCTTTCGAGATCAGATCCTCCTTTGATCCTCCTAGCAGGATCAAGTGTGAACGCGGTGAATGTACTGGGCAGGCGTCTGGGGATTAGACCTATAGGCACGATGTGTTATCGTCACCTTATGATCACACCGCCTCCACAAGATCTCCAGATTTCGATCTTTCATGTTTAGTTTGACGGGTTGGTGTTTTGTCTTCATTCCGGGTGTTATGTTCTTAGGCTGAAGTTCAGACATTGTACATTATCTACAATTCAACCTTTCTGCTGTGACAGATGGTGATGTGCTTTTGCCCTCGAGTACTGCAAAAACTGCGACGAATGCTCCGTTGTTGAGTACTGTTGTCTTCCCCCAATGCATCCACCTCTTTACTTAAATCCCAGATCAAGCGTTCACGCTACCTCTGTGAATGTAAAACTGACAGTTACATTGAGTAAATGAACAGATTAGGTTGTATTAAATTGTTACTGTTATCCCCACCAATAAACGAAAAGGAATATTGTTCCTGGTAGACCAATTCCACAAAAAGACAATTGAATGGTTTTACAGTGGGTAAGGTTATACTTCTATCTAGTGATCCAAGACTAAATAATTTAAAAAACATGCTGGTCTATATTAAGAGAACCTTTATATCTAGGGTGACCCAATGGGGAAGAAGGTCAAATTTATTCTGGGAATTGACGTTTTTATTTATTTTATTGATTCACAAACCCCCCCCCCCCCCCCACCCCTCTTCGTGTGAAAGGAAAATTAAAAAAATTAAATAATCAAAACACATTAATAAACATACCATAAAACCAATACAATACAACCAACCTGTTCAAAAAGAAATCATCAAATTATGGCCACGTTTTATTAGAGAAATATTGCAGTATAGTTAATAATTTTGTGTGGGCTGTTTGTAGACACGTGCGATTATGTGTTCTTCATCATCGATCGCTGTTGTCAAAATAAGCAACGATGGTGTGGGGGGGGGGGGTCTTCCAATGATAGTTTTGTCGACTTTAACAGTCTTTTAAAAACTGGCATAGTATTCCCCTTGAGGATTTGTACTGGAAGCAACATTTTAATCAGTGGGCTTCCAGATTAGAGTAGATGTGTACCAGTCCCTGCTGTACTTTGTATAGTCTGTCACAGTGGAATGAAACGTTCTCTGGATGAGCTGGGAGGTAAAGGGTGCACCTACCTGTACGCACTGGGAGTGTCAGAAGCTGACAGGCTCTGTTTGAACTGAAGACCGAATCCGAATTGCAAATAGCAATCCCATTAGAGATGTCAATACAAGTTTATATACTGGGTTTTAACATTCACGTACTCAGAATTGAAATGTCCCGTCAGAGCGAGTGGGGGGGGGGGGGGGGGGGGGGGGGGGGGGGGGGGGCACGCGATCAAAAACGACGCTGTGTAGAATGTTTACGAACACCCTTAGTTTTGAGTTGTGGAAGGCCCTCCACCACTTCAGGAGGTACCACAACAAACAAAGTACCCTCTTCATTGGGTACACAAACTGACAATGGCTGACATTTTAGTGTACACATGTGATGCACGTTGAATCTTAAAAAGCATCTTCCCGGTGTATCTCGAAGACTGCTGAATTATTTACATTTGTAATTGTATGTTTGCTTATCTACAATGTGTGAACACTTTCTAAATTTTTGCGCACAAATTTAATTACGACATCGCTATCGGTTGCTCTCTTTACTCAGTGATAATTGGTAATTGTTGTTATTTTTATCTTCTATTACCTTGAAGGATGTTACTTTAGCTTTCAGTGGCACTCTGTACAATTTGATTTGGCTATTTTCCTCTGTTGATGTTTGGAGAATGCTTGTGCAAGAATGGCTCGGGCGAAAAGTTGCACATGTGTACCCTAATGTACGATAGAGTATAGTATAGAGTTATCCTCAGAACGTATCGTAGTTAATACCACATACAAGTGTGTCAGACATGTGAGCGGGAGGGGGCGATCCCCTAATGTATTGTTAGTGATTTACAGGTTTGGCAGTCACAATGGAGGTTTGTTCATTTGGTACTCGATATAGGGGCGTGGTGTACACCCCTACAGTGTCTTCATGTCGTCATTGTGTGTTTCGAATCTCAGGAATTCTTTAAGTAGGATTTTAAACTATGCATGGTGGGTGTACGATCAGGTTAGGTTTGCGGTGACCTAATAAAATCTCTTCTGAGTGGTGGTAGTTTTGAGAAGAAATGGCATTCTCTTGAAGACGATCAGAGCAAACCAATCGAAACGTCGCGAGTTGTCAAACCACCGGTTTTTTTTCTCAGAACCACCACTTCTCAAAAGAGATGTACACATGGTGTCAAAGCAAACCTCACCTGAGAAATTACTTTGAGGGTTTTAGAAAGTGGGGGGGGGGGGGGGGGGTACTTCTTACTTGGGGAAAATAATGTGTTATGGGAATTCGTTGTGGGTTTACGGTATGATGAAATGCGAAAAACCTTCTCAAGTTTCCCGAGCATGATCTAATTAATGACTATTTGCACTTTTATTTGAGGAATTGTTCTCGATATTAACTTGGCCTATGTGTAAACACGGATTGCTCATAAAGCTTCAGCCAATCTCGATATCAAAGACACGGGACACAAATACCCTCGTGAAATTCAAACAGCCCACCAACCGTTCCTTAAGACGTCCAATATTCGCAGCATCGATCTATCCCTATTATCTTTCGTCCTCTTCAATACCCGGCTACGTATTCAGTTGCAACGTCGCTCTTCAATTTAGCACAGAACACAACTAATAATTCGATGACAAACCAATTTTAGTTAATGGAACAGTGAATTGATCTGGATGTATCTATTGCAATGTGGTATAAAATAGGTTATGCGGTGTATTGTAGACTCTAACATATTATTGTTAAAGGTAGATTATATTATTTGCAGACATGAATGGATGTTCTTCCAAATTACTACAAAATAACTAAACTGACTGAAAGTACGTAATATTGCTTCCAGGTGTTGTTTTCCTTTTTAAAGAAAAGAGAAAACTTGTATCGTTTTGAAGCGTGTATGTTTTCAATACAACTAGGTCTGTCTGACAGCTCACAAAATCATCACAATTTGCCCTCGTTTTTATCGGCGGTCACAATGTAAACAGGTCGGTGAAACAGTTGTTCGCGTTAAATCCCCACAAATCCACATTTCTCGAAAAAGACAGCAATTACCAACGATGTAATTTCCCGTTATTAAACATGTTATAGAGAGCTCTGATGGAACTCATTAAAAAAAAAATATATATATATATATACGTTTTATGCTGCTATCATTTTTGAGGAAAAAGTCCATCTGAAATGACTGTTTTTTTTAAGAACCCCTTTCTGAGTAAGTGGTCACACGTTATGTGCACAAAATTCTCTCATAACATGAACATTGTTAGGACACGCCAGCAAAAAACGGATAATGTATGTCGGAAAGTATACTTTCAAAATATACAATATAAGAAATATAGAAACGAAATCTTCTTGTCAACAAGTGATTTTACATAAAATTATTATACTGCCTTACTGTCACTTTCATTTGTTTTAAGAACGCAATAGGCTGCAAGGTTGTATTTGGACTCCAAATTAATTTGAACATTTCACAACTAACTTGTGTGGTAGAGCTTCTTGAAAACTGGAGGATTTGAAAGCAAAATGGAGTTCTTTGAAAAATAAGTATAACAATCAGTGCATTGCTATTTTGTGTTTGAATACCAGCAGTGAGGTATTACATGAAATCGTGTCATTGCTGTGTTGTATTGTTGCTGGTTTGTACATCACATACTATTCATAATTGCTTCGGTTATTGTCTGGTAGACTAATAACCTTGAATAGTGTTGAAAATAACGCGCTAAATATTGATGGAAGTCTAAATTGACCGCATGTAGGCCTATGTGTGTGTTAAGACTACAAATAGGGAGATGAGTTGTGCCGACATACATTATTGTGTTTAGAACGTGTAGTTGGTTCCTGGAAAAAGTGAGACAATCCGATGATATTCATACCGAAGGTTACATTAAATAAGCAGGTTATTGGCTGTTAAGCAATACTTAACAGTATTTTATATGCATGCTATGAACAAAAATGAAATCTGAATTTTAGGAAAAATATTTGCCAAACATCATAATCGATGAAAAATATTATCGTATTTCATTTGAACACAGACGGGATTGACAACTCTTTCAGTTTGCCAATTCTGTCCTTGATTCTGCTACCACATGTTGTGCACACCTCGAACCAAGTGTGAAAAATTTGCAATACTTTTTAGTGCTACAATAATTTCATTACATTAGACAAAGTCGTCTCTTTTTGACCTCAGTTTGTGCCACACCAAAGAAAGCTGTTATCATTCCATTTTATTCTATTGATAACAAAGTATCAACAGATTCTTAATTAACACTTAATTATCTTTAATAGTTTCAGTAAGTTTTATGATGTACTCTAACCGTCATAACGAACTAAATCTGCGGGACTCGGTAGACGATGACTTTAATTTTCGGTGTATATCGAAAGAGGGCGCTAGACACGATTACCGTGTCTCGAATTCTCGCTTCACGAGCCGATTTCGCTCTCCCCTTACTTGAACCTGTTCTTTTATTTCCCCGAGAAAATTAATAGAATCCACGTCTCGCACACAAGATATGACTTTAGTTCTGTCGATTTATTAACCCGAGATTCAACCATGTATTTATGCTTTTAATGGCTCGTACATTAAGATTAAGAACGTTCTCTCAAATATAGTAGGCCTTACGGTTCAAGAAAATTATCGGGAAAAAAGGTTATTTAGCCTTCGAGAAAGACTCTGATAGGGTCAAAACGTCAGGCCATTAACTATAGTTTTCGCAAAAAGGGGGGAAAAGAAGAAGAAAACAAGTAATTGTTATTATATGGTTTGGTTCTGGTTGTTATTTTATTCGTGTATGTAATAATTATGTCCATCTCTCTTTCTTGTCCGATGTGAAAAAGGCCTATAAACCATTGCACTGTGGATACTCGTTTTTGAAAACTATATAAGCGCTGAAGAATGGATCGTAGATGTTTCAATTTGTTTACCCAGTGCCAGATGTATGCTAAGTCCTAATTGTGGCAAACTCGTACTTTTCAAATCCAAGCAATACCGAGTATACCAAAGTAACATTTCAACGAGGAACACCACACATTACACAGGTTAGACTGTGCTAATAATTAATTTTGTGTTTTTTCCTGGCACGTTTTGCGTTTGGCTACGGAGTGTCAAAAGATGGCGCTGTTCCAAAAGTATGGCGTTGGATTTCGAGCTAATGGAAGCGCAAGTCAAGAGTCTTGAGAAAAGAAAAAAACCCCACAAAAACCAGATGCTGATACAGCAAGGTGAAAATAACTCCCGCGAAATACTAACACGAAATTGCTTGGCACAACCCACCCCCAAAAAGCGAAAAGCACAATCCGGAAAGGTGCCGTATTCTTCTTTTCTATTTGTTTTTTCCTTTCTTTCCTTCATCCCGCTGATTTTGTTTTCTTCACTATTATTATTAATTGATAAACATCAAATAATAATACAAGGAAAGTAACTATGTATAGTTTTTAAATAAACCTGAATATTCTGTTAGCTGTTTTGTTGTGAGAACTGATCTTGTTCATTGTTGTACTATAATGGTTCCCGAGACATCGGGAAGACTGAATGCGCCTGTGAAGTTCAGTACAGAGAGCCTTTTCCCGCGCAAAGACATGCGAAAGTGATGCGTTTGAGTTGAAAAATATTGAAGATGGTTTTTCCTGAAGGTAATCAGAGCATACTGATTTGAAACACCACTGGTTCTTTTCAAAAGAAAACACCTCAAATATGACGGCGTCAAGGTAAACTGTTGTAACATCGCACTTAAAATACAACCAGGTTCAAAATCGACCCGTAGAATGATCACAATGGTTCAAAACACTTTCCGGGTCGCAGTGATCAGGAATCGCCGGTCAGTGTTCTTGTCTCTCGAATTCCTGATCGTGTTGTCCTGAAAACGGGACTTCTTGGGGAGAAGCTATTCGGGCACTTGAACGACCGCTTCTAACTTTGATGTGTGTTCTCATCGTATCGGGCATTGGAGCACGAGATTTCATGCTCTTGTACCATCTGCGACTCTAAAAAAAATATATCTTACGGTCAAGGGCGCCCTCTACTGTCAATGCATCTTTCGATCGGCACAGAACACGATCAAGGCCGCAGATTGTCTTGAATGGATTTTACGCGCTCGTTTGCTTTCAGGTTCAGCCTTGACAACAAGTCTGCAATTCACCTGGATTTGTTGACGCTACATGACAATATTTATTAAAGGGTAGCCGACTACCTTGATTAAACGGTTTATTTTTCAAGACAATTATTTAACTTGATACTTTATATCTGAAATAAACAGTCGAATCCCCTTGAGGTGATCCCACTCCTGTCATTTCCCAGGTTGTGTCGTAAACTTGGGTGTGATCCTTGGCTTGACGGCAGTTACAGCTTGAATGGCTTCTGACTGACACCCCGAACTGACATAACAGGGAGACCGCCAACATTAGATGGCTCAGCTGTGACAGCGCCGGCACGGTTATCTGGACGTTGCAGGTTAAAATTCTGCTCAAGTAAATGTTTCTTGTGAAATTGATATATTGGAGAATAACAATCCACAGCAGCACCAACAAGCACTCGGAGTTCTATACAGAGTTGTTTTTAAGTGGTTTAACATTTCTATACCGATAGCGCCAAAGACAAACAGTTCAAACAGCCGCTGTAAAAAAAAACAAAAAATATAAAAAACGCGCGAGAGTTTGATTGAGTTTGATTTTGTGTATTTGTATGCAGACAGGCTGGTCAATTATCCTGATGACTGCGTCCATACCGGAATTATCTAAACCGAATTCTGTATCCAGTAGGACCTTGTGTTTATTTTTCTTAGCAAGATTTCCCCCAACCCGCGCGCTGAATCCACACCTGTAAGTACACTGTCAACACAGAGCTCTCCCCAAAATTGTATTTTCCAATTCTGTTTGGTCAAAATTGTAGGTATTTCGTTTTGCGATATGGAAACTATTGTTTGCGCGTTACTGAGTCAACAGGATCTGTTGATTGAGGCCGCATAGGACACCAGGCGTAATATCGATGTTGACTTAATCAAGTCCAGCACTTCCATCGGGTAGGTTTGGGAACAAATACTAATGTATAGTAACAACAACTTGGTTTGATATAAAGGTCATTGTGGGTAAAAATCGGTCTGTGTTATGCTCATCACGTTCTACACTTCAAACAAACCACTTTTATTCTGTGATTTAGTTGTGGAGTTTTGGCACTCCAAAATGTAATTATTTTTTGATTGCGTTAGGGCTGCAATAAGTTGATTATACGCAAGCTATAATGGGATTGGTCAATGATAAATATGCATAGATTTTCAATACAGTTTAGAACAAAATAACAATATATTTTAACCCCTGTTATATTTTACTTCAGTGTTGAAAATATGGCCACATCACACACCATAATTTATTTTTTTAATTCTTATATTCTCAAAGAGTCATTCCGACAGATTTACTTCTGGTACTGCATCTCTTTTTGAACTCCTTGCCTGGTGAATGTTTCCCTCCATCCTACAATCTAGACTGTTTTTAAGAGGAATATCAATTCCTACCTTCAGCTCCCCCGAGTTATTTTCATCTTAAATATTTTCTTTTTGTAGCCCCTTACCAAGAGCTGCTAAATAAAGCAGCGCTTGTGTGGGGCGAGCTTGTATAAAAATAAAATAATATTATTACAAGAACTGGCACAGTTTAGGTAAATTTTCTTTTTTAAAAGAGTGCCGACGTACCGTGCTTGCCTATTACATTAATCGGTCACTTTGGATTTCAAAACGCTGATGAAAAACAGTTGATTTGTGACAAAGAACGTATACTATTGCAATGATAGATAACTTGATGGGAACAAATAAATCCAATGTCTACAGTGCGTGGTGTCATTTGATTTTACATAATTTTACAGACGACGAACAAAATGTAATGTAAAAGTGAAATGTTTATTGTTCATTTCATCAAGGTTAAACCTAATGTAATTACGTCGAAACTGACATCCTTTGTCATTGAAAACCTCATATTTTAAAAGCTTTGACCAATTTACGTCTTGATGCGCGTGTCCTTCATAAAAATCAAATTTAAACTGTCGACGCTTATAAATAAAAAGGGAATTAAATGTCGCCACAGTGTTTAGGTATAATAACATCATACCATGTCTCGATCACATTTCTAGAGCGAGTTTTTTAATCCTGTCAGAACTGCAAGTGTGGGGGTGTGCGGGCCCCCTGAGTGACCACTTCGTGTAGACGTACCAAATCCGTTGGATTAATCTTGGTCTTTTCATTGACTCCCATTGAATCACATTACCGCTTCCCGTTAATCGAATTTACATCTAATAAAAGCGAGCACGGAGTTAAAAAGGGCCCCACGTGAAACGGACCTCGTTTCTTTTTTATCTCTGGAAAGAAACTGCTCATGGCTTTCTGCTCGAGTTACATAATTTGCCGACTGAAATAGGGCTATTTCCCTTTGTCTGTTAATGGGTTGAATTATACCTGGGAAGGTGAAGCAAATTGGAGACGAGGATTTTTTAAAAAACATTTTTGGCTTGGTGATGCAACCTTCTGAATCGAAAGTCTGGTTTCCCACGCATTTTAAAGAGGCATTGCTGATTATTACACGAATTTGTATGTCACTTGAAATGTTTCCCAAACCAAACCGTGTGATGGGTAGATGGATGCAAGATTAATTTAGTGTTTTTACGCCAACGTTTTTGTAGAAGAATGTATTTTTGCCTGGGGCGTTAGACAGTGCTTCCTTTAAATCACCACGATCTAAACAGCCAAGGGGTCCCCGTGTAGAACTCCACGAGGCCAAGTCGGCCATTTAGATTGATTAATCGTCTCCATGTTTACACCTTTCGGTTTTAGTTGACAATTAATAGAAATTCGGATGGTTCCTTTTCTAAATGTCGACATCTCGTTGATAATAACTTGTCCTTATTCGTCTTAGACAGTTTTTCAATCGCCCCGTTGTAAAATAAACAGTTATAATCAGCTGGAATCCAGGTATAAACACAACTTTGTTTGAACCGGTTTATTTATAATTATTTAGGATCAGAACTTTTTGTGTGTGGACCGATTGAGTTTAAATCAATTTTCACTACAGGGCTTTTTGACGCGTTGATGTTCATAATTTGTCGCGTAGACTTTATGGAACCCTTACCTATATAACCTGTCACTGGTGCGGTGCGATTTAAAGAACGGATTCCACAGTAGATGAAGACTCTTCAACAGCCATCAGTTGTTTTTATAAACAAACCATGAACATGATTTTTGAAAAAAATACATCAGAAAGGGTAGTTTCCACTCATGAGAGACTGTTTCTTTAAATTAATATTTTTAAATTCTTTTTGTGTACAGTGCAATGTTTTTTGTTCGTATTTCAATTTGTTTTCTCGCTTTTGTAACTGTGTGATTGGTTGGTGGAGTGTTTTGTTACGTGCATTTGTAAGATTTGTAAAGATTGTCCATTCTGACTGGTTGTTAAATATATATATATTTTTTTAATATGCCCTTCTTGCTAAGTCTTGTCGGTGTTTTATCTTTGGTGTAATTTGTTTTTTAATTTGAGGGCCCCAAATGTCTCACTGTGCCTGATGGGTCACCCTCGTTAATAATGGTATAAGTATTAAATGTTAACTGATTTCTTGCATCGTAGTTAGAAAAGGTAAAGCTTTACGAGTGAATCAGGTTTTAGCCTTTAAACCTAAACATAATTTCTTTTAAATCCAAGGCCATAAACCACGACACAAATGTTTTGTATTATCACGAACATGTTCGTTTTGTTTTGAAGGCAGTGCAGTCGATTGCGAATCCTTTAGCTTCTGTGCAGTCGGTCATACGTCAAGGGTGTAGTGAATAAACATGACTCACAAGCAATCGTTGGATCCGTGCGTGTTTGTCAATGTTGCATGACTACCAACGTTCCTCATGAATATGCAAATTTTACCAGTCAAATTGAGATTGGATGTTGGCTGCCGACAACAATTCTTCGTTTAGGCATAATAGATATTAGATCATATGAATGCATCTAAGTGTATTATATGGGTTTGTATCGGGTAAGTCAAAAAAACATTAACTTGGTCGTTTAAACTTTGAACACGTTCATGCAGTTTCTGTCACTTGAATTTGTGTTTGTTTTTGTAGTTTTTTGTTTATCTATTTATTTATTTATTTATAATATTTATTTATTTGTTTATTCATTTATTTATTATTTTTAATTATTCAATACAATTGGTATTACTTTTCCTATCGATATTATTACATAAATTGAATGAAAACGACGAGGGCTACCGTACTCAATGTCTAAAGCGAAGTGTCGTAAAGTATGACAAAAATCTTAGCTGACGTCATAAACCAAATAGAATTGGATCTTTGGTTGGTTCGGAGTTCAGACAATGGTTTGTTTGGGGCCCAACGGCGCACCCAAGTGGGGGGGGGGGGGGGGGGGCTCGGGGCTTGAGCCCCCCCCCCCTTCCCCCAAGAGGGTCAAAAAAAAAAAACGGGGGAGGAAGAGGGAAGGAAAGAAAGAAAAAGAAAAAAATGGGGGAGGGGAGGAAGGGGGAAGGAAAAAAAGAGCCGAGGGAGAAAAGTCGCAAATGTGTGTGTAGCTTTTGGTTTTTATTTCCGGTGGCAGTATTTTCTTTTCTTCTTTTGCCATTCGCATTTTTTTTCCCCTGCCAAATTACTCTTTTATACGGGAGATTCGATAACGCGAGGTGCGAGGTGAAAGATTTTGAACACCATTTTATGACAACTCCCTTGTAATTGTTTAAACTTGCAACAATAACATATTAAGCATTTGAAACCAACGGGCTAATTAATTTGTCCAGGATAAAATATATCTCACGTCGTTCCGGCATTCAATGGTTTTTCCCCCTTATGGATTGCCTGTATAGTACTACACTTGAATTTGAGAAACGCCGGATAGTAATGTTTTTTACCCTCGATGTTTTTATTGAATATGCATGGTACCAAATACCGACCAGATCCAAAATGAATATCATCACGCGTTGCTTCTTTTCCACATTTTTCATTTTAGTCGGCTGTGTTCAGGGATTAAAAAGGTCTGCAATCCTACCCTTTCCAAATTACACACCACATTATTTTATGCTCTGGTTAAACTTATAATTTCTTTTTTTAACAGTAATCTGATATAAATTATTATGTGACACCACTTTCGCAAAACAAAGGTTTATCTGTAGGATATGGGTTTGCCGCCCACTTATTCATGGAATTTGCCGCCCAGTGATGAAAAGTAGGTAGGATTTTTTTAAAATAAACTTATAAGATTTATATGGATCAGAAGTGCTTAAAAAGTATGTTTTTTTCTAATTTTATGCATAAAGAGGCTTGATTTTTCACCCCTAAAACGCCATAAGCTCAAAGCTCTAGGGGGCAAAGCCGTAAGGCCGTAAGGCCGGCCCCTGGACCCCACCCAATACATTGGTTTGAGCACCCCCCCCCCAAAAAAAAACCCCAAAAACCCCCATAATCCTGGGTGCGCCGTTGGTTTGGGCATCAGGAGGGATTGAATGTATGGCCCTTTTCGAAACCGCGAATTTGGCTTGGGCTTGGGCTTGGGCTCCGTTCCTCTGGTTGAAATCCCATTGGAAAGCGCACATTTTCAAAATTACCGACGGAGCCTAAGCTCAAGCCAATAGCACAAGCCCTGGTTTCGAAAAGGGCCTATGTAAACTTATCCCACTGATGTCATGATCGCCGTATTGGCCGTGATCTATAAACCAGCTTAAAGACTATACTGTTAAGTTAGTATACTGCCCTCTACTGGCTGAATAATAAATTATAACGTAGGGTTATTGTCGTTGAAGCCAAAAATTTGGCAAAAAACCTCTTCTTTCACTCATCAAGGTAGCCTTGTGATAGACGTCATGGTATCATTACAGCTCATTCTTGCACAATTTCGGATGAGTAAAAATAGTGCAGCTACTGTGATTATTCTATAGAGAACTGCTTTAAATACCTGAGGGACTTATATATCACCTGATTAAATCTTGTGTATTAGAGAAACACCTTCAGGCCACCCGATTTCATTTGGATTTCACTGCTCTTTTGTCTGACATGATATATTCATTTTATTCATGAGATGGCGTGGGCTTTCTCCTCTTCCCTTGCTCGTTCTCCCCGATAACGGAGAGCGCACCTTGGGGTCCATGACATTTAGGTGACGCGAAGAGTCGGCTCGTTAAATGGGGAAGTCAACATCAAAAGACCGACCCGACAGTGTATACGGTCACCGCCTCGCCTGTATTTATAAGATTATAAGGTAGCTGTCTACGAAACGTGGAGGTAGTAAGACTCATCGAGTAAGAAAGTAATTCGATAAATCCGTCTCAGAGAACGATGGCAATTATGAGACTGTCCATCCGAGTGATACGCCATGGGACGCCCATCATGATCATGGGCAATCCAGTCGAATCTCCTTCACATCGCACCCTCACCACCGTTGCTATTGTATCCATGGAGAATCCTCCCTCCATTATGGCTACTTATGGATGCTGTGTTCGGCCAAGTCGCGACCTTCTTAAACAAATCAAACCCAATCGGAGAAACGGCTTCGAGACGAAGAGGCCATTTGGGAATGTGACGCCACTGGCAGTGCAGTCCTTGAGTGTAGCTTCAGACTTTAACGATAATTACACTTAACGAGTTCCATTATTACTGATAATGAGTTTGTTATTACTTGTCCGCTTTGTTAATTGTTAACGATCGGTGCTATTTTATTGTTAGCCTTGAGACGGTGTGACCAATGGGTAGTTCTTGTTCTGCATATAATCATTTACTGACCCGTAAAGGTATAAATAACATGTTAAGTCAAGCTGAATAAGAGAAGCTACAATATTCAACAAGGCAGAAAACCATATACAGTGTTGATACCGGTTCCGCTGCGTCAAAGTACATGAGTGAATTTGACCGAAAACCAATATGATTATTTTAGTCTATAAAGCTGACTTACTGTACAGTTCGCGCTGACTAGGCCTATGTCCGTTTATGATGCGCGAACAGCAGTTGAAAGTACCCAACATCACCATTGATTATTTAGATTGCCACAACACGTTCATTAAAGAGGGGCTCCAAGGTTTATTTTGTTTTGTGACGCACTCATTTTCCAATATGATATGGGGGAAATTATAAGTCTCCAAACTCAAGTTATTGCTGTAAAATGCCATTTTATTAGATACTCTTCCAGACCAAAATTTGAAACATGATGACATCGGACTTCAAAAACGAATAGGTCTATACAATCCAAAAAGGATTTTTTGCGCCATTGAAAAGGTCAAATCTAACGCGTTTTGATTGAATATCATTAATAATCACGAATGAACTGAAGATAGTGGTAGCACTTAATGACAACTAATTTCACACACAAAACTGCATGAGCTTTCGTAGCAACAACTACTTCATCAAATGAAAGGAATGAACTGAAAATTCTATAAAAATAAATGTAAAAACAATATATTCGAAATGTGACATCAATGTGATCATCGAACGTTTTTGGATTAAGACAAAATTTGCACCTGTACTTGAAGGGTATCATCACTGGTATTTTAGCCCGTTTGAACATGAGGTTATAGACTAATTTGTACCCCCCCCCCCCCCCCCCCCTGTTTACATGAGGACTCTATCTACTGGCAAATAGATGGATCACAAAACTGAATTTGACCTTTGAACCCCTCTGAATTATACACAAACCCTAAAAACTAACACACAATTTTTGTTGTCTTAACTGAAAAGAGATCATCTAATTTTGATGAAAATACCAACAGGTTGGTCGAATGGTGTGGTTATTAAAAACTAGAGAATGAAATTCGGTTTTCTCCCTCCACAACACAAGCAATGAATGTATACATTCCCTTTAAAGGCACTGTACACGTTTGGTAATTACTCAAAATATATGTTTAATTAGCATAAAAACTTACTTGTTAACGAGCAACGGAGAGCTGTTGATAGTATAAAACATTGTGAGAAACGACTCCCTCTGAAGTAACGTAGTTTTTGAGAAAGAGGTAATTTCTCACTAAAATAATAAAAGACTTCTGGCCAGAAGCCTTTTATTCCTATCTGAAAGCACACTAATTTGTACAACAAGGGTGTTTTTTCTTTCATCATTTTCTTGCAACTTCAATGACCAATTGAGTCCAAATTTTCACAGGCTAGTTATTTTATGCATATGTTGGGATACACCAAGTGAGAATACTGGTCTTTGACAATTACCAAACGTGTTCAGTGCCTTTAAAGTGTGATATCGTTTCTTGATGCCATTCAACCCCGAGGTGTAGGCAAGGTGTCCACGGCCAATGTCAACCATGTATATTATTCAATGTATTAGAGGACAATGCCCCTCTCTTATGCCCTTAAAGAGAGATTTAGAGCGTAGCCCTCAAGCGGCTATTCTGGGTCAGCTTGAACTCCCAATGATGTACTTTTTGTGGGACACAGGGAACAGACAAGCATGCACTATTGTGTTTTTCTTTCCATGAGTCAAAATACACACATTCTTCTACGAAACTCTTTTACAGATTAGTTGAAATCATGAACAATCAGAGCCTCGCATAAATAGACTTTTATTGTTATCCTTACTGAGGGAAAGGGGGTGGGGAATTTCCACAGAGCAATAGGGTCGAAATTATGTCATTGTATTTGTTTGATTTGGAATAGAGATTCTCTTTGGCACCCAGCTGTGGCCACGCTTCTAAAGGCCTTGCAATTCATTTTGATCACAAGAAACCGTTCGCAAATAAAGCATGGTCTCAACCACAGGCTCATGTGTTGTGATTGTGTGTGGAATTTTGTTTGCACTTTTTATATAGAATTGTGGAGTAATAATATATTCTGAAATTCGCAAATAAAGATCAAAATGGTTACTGTACACGCAAGGAACAGATTCCACTAGCGTAGGTGATTTGGATATTGAGTTTGTGTGTATGTTTTTATTAAATGGGCCTACTTTCTGCCAGATGGTTCAATCTTTGAAATGTCAAACGTGGGACCAAAAAATAAACACACTTTTAGGCATGCCCAGAATTCCCAATCAAATCCACAGAGCTCGAGTGTACAAAACTTAATTTAGGGGAATCGTGGGATTGGTAGTTGCCAATTCATTAGAGATTTGAATGGTTCAGAATTGGGGCCTGGTCCCCTAAAGGGTCTGTATACGTTTGGTAATCACTCTTAAAATGAATGGCAATAAAAACTGATTGGTCAGAAGCCTACAGCAGCTTACGATAGTATAAAGCATTTTGAAAATATATCGAAGTAATCTGGTTATGTAAAAAGATAGCATATTTTAGGCCCCAAAATTTGCATCTGAGAAACGTTTCTCAGATTGTGTATTCCTATTATTAGGGATTATTCTACTTGCATGGACATGGACATTATTCGCTCCAGATTGTTTGCAATATTTAAAAAACGCAATCACCTTTTGAATGAAATTTTCACAGGTTAGTTTTTTTTGTACATCTACACTTATATTGGATTGAAACAATCGAACGGTTCAAAAAACCAATGGTATATTTATGCATAACATAACAAACCTGTGAACATTTGGGCTCAATTGGTCATTGAAGTTACACTTAAATTATAAAATAAAATAAGGTGCTTTCAGATGCCTGCGAAAGGCTTCATGCCCGAAGCCTTTCTCAGATTCAAATTTGTGAGTGAAATTTGCCGTTTCTAACAATGTTTTATAACATCAACAGCTCCCCAGTTCTCTTTACCAAGTAAGTTTTTATGGTCATTAATTTTTGGAGAAACAACCAAAAGGTGTACACTCCCTTTAACACACGAAAACCCATTTCTTTGACTTTTGGAAGTTGAAATGACCATTGGTTAAGATTAACGCGGAAAACAAATCTGTCTTTGGGAGAGAAACAAAGGCTGTGAGGAGGAGAGACTGATACATTTTCTGGGCCAGAAATTGCTGTAGATATACCCTGGGTCAGATGCGGTTGGTTTGTTGGTCCCTTCAACGCACGATGTGCAGGGTGTCTTTAATAGACAATCATTTTATTTGGACATAGAGGTGGTCTCAGAAATAAAAGGTTCTTTGTGCAAATTCCATGACGATAATATGAACTTTATCAAGTATTTAATAGAAAATATTTATGCAATTCAACGGCCCATGTTATTTTGTTTCTGTGACTGGTTGTGACAGGTCATATCCTCTGCTGAAGATAATGTAATTGTTGACTAAATTTGATCTATAAATTCTTCCCCCTGCAGTGCCAACAATTATTGGGGGGGGGGGGGGGGGGGGGGGTTCTCGAGAATGCATCCCTGTGGCGAATTCTTCTTCTTTTTTCCTTTGTTCCTGTACCCTACCCTACTTAATATTATTTTTTCCCTTGCTTTTTTCCCCTATTGTTTGGAAGTATTTATTGATTTATTATTTTGGGTTAAAGTGACGTCCCCGTTGCTTTTGTACAGAAAGTCGAAATGACGGACGCTCTCGGTGTATCAAACTACCAACATCCCTTTTGATAAATGTAGGGTCATCGATTGGTAGTCCCAAAAGTGTTGACCTTAAGGACTTACTTTGTGAGAAGCACTGCAGCTGTTGATAGTATAAACTATTTGAGCAAAGATTCCCCTCGAAATAATTATGGTTGGGATATTTATTTTCAACCCAAAACATTTGAAGCTGGCACGATTTATGCATGAATCGTTTCTCAGATTTCTATGGGTTGGTGTCCGTTCGAGAATGCCAAGGCCAGTGATGCGGTTGGTACCCGCTGTCACCTCGCTAAAAAGGGAATGGAATCGCGTTCTTGTGAAAATACCGTGACAGTTTTTTGCTGTTTACTCAACAAGTAGACACAGTAATAAGCTGAAACTCTTTCAGGTGACTTTGATTGTATCTCCCCCCCTACCTTTAAAGTCCACGGTGTTAACGTGTTATGGACACGCCCACTCACACATTAAAACACCCCACAGTACAAAACAAATACTGCATGAGTTCAATCTGAACTTTTAACGCGTTGGTTGGTTCTGAGTTGTGATCCCTGTCCGAGTACAGTGGGGGAAAACAACTTAATTAAGAACGGGTTCCACTCAAAATGACAAATTCTTCCAATATAATTTCATTATTTTCATTTCGATGGCTCGTTTGTTCACATTCTGCCTCGGGCATAACACGTCCCTTCGAAGTTCTGGATGAATGAATGACAACTTAAAACGAACTGTGCTTTTTTGTTTATTTGGGAACAAGATTGCTTTTGGTTCATCCAGAGGGTATCGCTTTATTATGAACATTCGAGGAAAAAACTTAATACAAATTGAATTAATTTTGTAAATATGTAGAGTTCACACCTGTGTTTCTGTTTTTGAAGATTTAGGTAAAAACGGCGGGAAAAAATGAAATTAAGAGTTTTGATTTGAAGAGATATATGTAACGCCCACGCCAAAAAATTGAAATGACAAAATACAACGAAGGCAACCAAACTATCAGTTATGACATCAGTGTGATGTATGAAACTGAAGGTTGATTAATTAATACTAATCCTGGACCTTATTGTGTGAAAGGTTGTATTCTCATCTTTAGGGTTATAAATAAACTCATAATTATGTTTAGAGTTTTGGCAGGAAGTGCCTGATTTAGGCTCGGAGAACCACATTAATGTTGCACACAAGTAATTAAAAATGTTCCCACACGTTTACAATTATTATTTGCCGCCAAACTGGACAATGGCATTCACTCAATACACGTCATACCTTATAAATAACGCAGAGTATCCGTTGCACCCGATGGACGTAAATTATCTAACGTGTACGCTTTGCTGACGGTATCAAATGTATTATCACGTTGATATTTATTAAATTAAACAATAACCGAGGTCCGTAAGAAAAAGGTTATTTGAAACCTCCAAGGATTTTGGAGGACACATCATGTATTATATTGCATTCTTAGGCTATTGGTTTGTGGATCGGTACAAACAGTGAGCGAAATTGGTTGATAGAAACCCGTATTATATACAGCGTATGATATCATTCGTTGGAGTTGGTTTTCGTCATTACTTCAGTGAAATTGATAGTAAATTATTCCAGTTTCTGATATGTATGACACAAAACCTGTGATATATATACACACACCAATCCCTTATAGGTTGTTTATCTTAACTATAGCGTTATTTGCATTACAAAACAACACAGGTACCATTTTAGTGTCAAATGACGAATAGGCAATAAAATGCGAAATATCAATTACTCAATTGAGGGTGACAAGGGGGAACAGGAAGAAGGCGAAGAAGAAAAGAAAATGAGTATTAATTAATGCAGTTAATTAAAATGCAAAATACCAAATACTCAATAGAGGGTGGCAAAAAAACCAAAAAACAAACAAACAAACAAACAGCCCAACACACAACAAACAAACAAAGACAAAGTGATAAGCCTTGATGTTTGGTTGAGATATTTTTAATTATTTAATGCAGTTACAGTATGGATCAAATAATGATGCCGTCGTTTATAACATTGGAAAGCCGTCTTCAAGCTTGTCTGTGGGTAAAATTCAACACAGTCAACATTCAATATCTCTTAAATGCCTTTTTTTCTAAGATAACCCTGAAAGCATGTGCAGGTGCACCAGACACTTCACTGCCCTTCGTTTAGAGGTAAATTATTTCACGCAAGATGGGGTTATTCCTGGGTGGTCGGATGTGTGAATTACACCACGATTACACCAAGCTTACACTCAATACCTCCCATTGACAACGGTGTTGACATATAATAACCCAAAGTTTGCAATGTGAATAGAGAGAGATCCTTCACTATTGACTAACATTCATCACACACAGACCACTTTATCTTTCACTCATTTATTTCTTATGAGTGACAAATTGCGTGTGATTATTCAATGGCCACCCAAAGAGTCATTTTCCCTAAGGCACTATTCCTCCTGCCCGACCAAATTTATTTGACCTATTTTTCAAGTGCACCTTTTGTCAAAATAAACCCAAATTTAAATAGAAGCGGTAAAAAGAAGAAGAAGAAAAAAACGAGGTGATGATTTTATATCCAGTCCATGTTTCATAATTCCCCTAATTGTATGACTCAAAAAATGATGTTAAAAGATATTTATTTATTATATTTTTTCATCTTGTCTTAATTCAACACATGATGCGCCACATGAATCCGACCGCGCGCGTCTTTTGAAAATCGATACTGCATGTGTCGGAACATCGACTACTAAATTCTTCAATACCTCAGCAGGATGGCATCAAGACGCTTACAAATCTGTCATGAAAAACATATCGAATAACTTAGTTCTCAAAAATAAGTTATTATCACTTGTATGTTTTCTCTTTTATGTGAAATAATTGAATGAAGCATCCCCATCGCGTACATAGGTATGATGTACACATCTTAAATATGTACCATTTTATGAAATGTTTTGGGTCGTCTAATCATTCTTATTACACTTCCCTGGCCATTGTAATCTAGATATAACGGGAATGTCACATTTCGCTACAGGCACTTGTTTTTTTCAGTCTACATAATAAAAGAAAGTTTCGGGGTGCTTCACTTGCTATCACGTTCCAATGTATTTATACACGCACAACCAACGGCCTTTCTTTTCATTAAAAATGTAATTTCCTGCCAAGGTACTTTGATTTTATGAAGTAGAGAGGCAAGGGAAAAAAATGTCTATTAATGTGAGACTATTACCTATAGGTCTGGGGAAATTAACTTTGGCCTCGGTATATCTATTCACTTTGCTTTAGACAGACTAGGACGCGGCAGCTCGCCGGGTCAGTCTCTTGGGGATCAATAGGCGTGTGTTGAATTCCTCCTTTGTGAAGGGCATTACTTTACTTATGAAGTTAAAACATGTTATTCGTCTCTCACTCACCGTGCCACTCGAGAATCACTCCTTTTCAACGCGACACGTTCGGGCTTTAATTTTAGTCAATCTTTGTTCACCGTTGTTGCTACAGGCCTACAAGGTGGTATGTTTTTCGTTAAACAGTTCTGTACTGTAAGCAATTGTGGTTAAAGTTGGCGTTCATTTTGGTTGTGGCTAAAACGTAAGTGAACATAGAAACTACAGCACAAAAGGGTCACACACAAATTAATAACTGATCGTTTATGATAAACCACAAGGGAAACTGTCTTCTTTCCTTTGTTATATTTTCACCTTAAAAGTTATCTATGACGTCAATTACCGTGATTGGTTTTGAAGGTATCTCTTTTTTTGACTTGACACAAGCGCCAAAACTGCATTGCTTCATTTTTGTTGGCTTCAATAAAGTTCTCCTAGATATTGTATTAAGGAATAAACCAGTTTTTCTATGGGAAGTCTGTTTGATTTTTAAAACGTTACTCAATGTGCTAGTAATATAAGAAGAGTCATAAATGATTCATTTGATAGTCTTTTAATGCTTTAGTTGTAAACAAATCGGCAATAATTTCAGCAAATGATACAGTTTCCCAAGTTTTTTTTTATGAACACTTTAGTGGAAAGGATGTTCGCATTTTCTTTGAGAAATCATTATATCCTATAAGGTATCTAAATTTGTGAGGAATTATATATTATTACCACACAAGTCGTCTTTTTAGCGTGACGTATGGTAGTTTATAAAAACTTGATCTAATACTTAACAAAAGTTTAAAGTTTACACATCGTTTACCGCAAGCTTTCGAAACACATGCATTTTTTTTTATTAAAACGGCTTTTGTCCTCTTAACAACGGCAGCAAATGCCAATAACACGAACTCTGCCAAAGTACCTGCTCGAGGCTTTGACATTACTTTGCTTTTATTAGTTGTCCAAATTAAGTCAAACGGAATGGAAATAGGTCAGACTCTAAGAGTTTATCAAAAATTGAAAAATGAATTGAACGACATAACACCCAGTAGTAAGTACCGTGAAAGCTTTAACCGCATGGTTTGTGTTGCTCAGCGCCCCTGATGCGTGCGTTGAAGACCGGTTCTGATTTATGTCTGATTTTGCAACTGCCCGCCCCGACTATGAAAACAAAGACGAGGAAAATTATTTTTTAATTGAACGTTGGAATGACATTCATGCAAAGTCCCCGTCGCTTTTGTGTAAATAAGGAGCACTTACGAGGGATTTGGCTGTAGTCGTTCGATTAGACAGGACTCATACCATTCTGGCTCATAGGTACAATCAAAGGAGTTTATCCGGATTTTTTGCTTGTCAGAGCATGTTTAGGAAATGTATGTTTATATTGGGCTAGCTAGAGCATCGTCGCTGTGCACCAGTCTCCATCTTGGATTGCTAAGGTCTTTGCATGTGCTTGCGGCAAGACTGAGGGTCCGTGGGTAGACACGGGGTCCTTCTATGGGTGTCATTTGCTCTCTCTTGATGCCCAAATCTCCTCTGCTCGTTAGAGCTCTCCAAGTACCCGCAGGTTACTTGGAGTTTGATAGACACGTAGACAGTTCCGATACTTGATTGTGTCGAATATAGTTCTGAAAAATCGTCTTGAGATAAAAGGTGTTTTGCCAACCGTATCGTTTCCCCAAACGAGATGGTGCAAGACGATTCTGATACATTTGTTGTTGTTTTTTCATAAGAAGTTTAAAATCTTGTCCATCTTTGAACATCAGTTGAGGATACATCGTGTGAACATTAAATCAGATGTAGGCCAGCAAATCGTAAGCATTTGAGCAGCATGTTTATCAGATCAAAGCCCTTAAAATTCTTAGGAATAGTTGGCTTGGCCTATAAATGGTTGAACTTTCTTCAAGCCCGCCCAATATCATTGCCTCTCGAATAGATCCGGATGGAGAATTCATTAATAGCGCCATCTGTTGATGGAGACGTGTTGTTTTGAGGTAAACTAGACTTGTTTGGAAGTCATTTGATTAGATTGATCCGACATACTTTTTAGTTTGTGCATGTGCCGTGATGATATTCGCGTTTGAGTGAGTGGAGTTCACCTATTTTCGTACCTTACGTACCCCAAATTTTCCCCAATTTAACCTTTCAACTTAAACTGTTTTATACGTAAAGCAAAATGAATTTTGTTACATGAACAATTCGCTGGTCACCATTGTGACCATGGCCGGACAGTGGCTGGACAATGGCTGGACACAGTAGGCCGGTTGTTCTGTTTATTAAGATAATTATTTTATCAACGGTGCCTTGTAATTCTGATGGAACCAAGGTATTAATGTAAACCAAGATAACAATGTTGTACCGAAAACATACCGTATGACGTGTGTTCTTAGTCTTACAAAATGCTGTATTTACTTTCCTTATTAATCATATCACTCGTTCTGTTTATATCCGAAGGATATGAGATTGTGTTGTGATGTGTACATAAAACTTGCTCTAGGTTTGAGTGTTACAATCGAAAAGAATGAGTTGTGATAATAATAAAAGTTAACAAGGAACGATAAGCCTCCAGGATGAACAGATGTGGGTTCAGAGAAAGACTCGATCCACTTTGAAGGAGTGAATGGGATGTTAATTAGTGTTGACGCAAAGGGATGTTCATATCACACAGTTGAATGTAATACTTTAACTCGGGTAGGATCTAGGCCACACTCTGTCTGCAAACTGAACCACGAGAGAAGTATGGATATGTAATGTACATGTATATCCAAGTCTATTTTTTAAGGTGCACAGGCATTTACTTAGCCCGAACAACTCTTTGTTATTATCTCGTTTTCTCAATTTAAGGCTCAACACAGTTAAAACATTTTAAACATGCTGACAGTAAATTGTTACTTCATTCGTGTAGGATTGAGGCCACACTCTGTCTGCAAACTGAACCACGAGAGAAGTATACGCGTATGTATTCCAGGCTATTTTCAGTTTTATAGTTATCATCTGGTTTTCTCAATAAAATACCAAACACAGTTCGAGGGTGAAACGTGTGACTATAAACATTTAAAAATGCATAGGCCTAATGTGAAAAGAGAGCTATAAAAATGCAGTGAACCGACTTACTCATTACAATTTAATCCTGTTTAAAATGGTGGGTCACTTCAAGCCCGTTCAACTCGAAATATAAATTGACTCAAAGGGGCGAAACAGCATTTTTAAAAGCAACGGAAAACGACACCGAATAAAAAATGTATAGGCAGATTTATGCAGGCTTGTAGAGGGATTTAGGACTACGGGAGGCTGTAGTTAAAGGGGAGGATGTCATTTTTTGATTCAGTCAACTATAACAAACAAAATGTTGTCAAATTCGGTGATCACGTTTGAGTGAAAACTTACGACAAATTGTTTATGATTATATGCATGTCCATGTCTGGCTTATTTCAATTGCAGCAACCGAAATTAGAAATTGTGACTTGTGCTATTTCCTCTTCAGCAGTTTAGACGGAAATATTTCTCTGGAGGATTGGTGAGCTTTCAGATTCAAGATTGGTTCTGGTATTAACTTTATAATCGGTGAGCTTTGAGATTCAGGATTGGGTCTGATATAAATTGTATAATCTGTGAGTTTTCAGATTTAAGATTGGTACTGGTAGGAACTTGATAATCAGTAAGCTTTTAGATTTAGGATTGGGTCAGATATGAACATTGTAATCAGTGAGCCCTTTAATAGATTGAAACCAATCAAGGTTTTTGATAAACCATTGTTGTAGCCTGACTTCTTCACATCAGCTGCGTTACGGGCCTAAATTCTCACTTCATAGCAATTATTTAATAATTCATTATTTATTTATTTATTTATTTAAATACCATTATACAGGATACAAAGATCAGCAAAAGCTGTTTTACACCAATGCCTATTTTACGTTGAAAACAAACCCCCAAAAACCCAAACACACACACTAAAAAGAAGAAGAAAAAAAGAAAAAAGGAAAAGAAAAAAACCCACCACATACACTAAAAAGAAGAAATACAAAAATAAAACTATTTAAAGTACAGTTTTTTATATAAAATTTTTAAAAAGTCAATGAAGGAGGAGTTTTGAATAGATGAAGGAACATTGCTCAAAACGTTAGCACTGGCAAACTTAATAGATTGTTTAAAGCACTCAACGTTATACGCAAGGTTACAATAATTTAATTGTCATATTTAAAAAAGGGGGGAAGGTATCAGCATGCACAACAAGAAAGACCCATTAGATGCTGCACTAAATAATATTGGTTAATTATTATACACTTTTGTGAAAACCAAACTATAAAACTGTCAGTTGGCATCGTGTACAAATTATGGTATGTTTTTTGCACATCAAAATTAAATGGTGCTTTCCTGAATGATGTTAAGAGAACAAGTCAAATTCTTGTGAAGATTATTTTTTGTTATACCATCACAAGCTTTTTTAATATACAAATTTATTCATGTTTGGCATCTGAAAAATAATTAAAATTGGTTAATCCTTGGTAATCATAGGCCTACGTCACCTGTCTGTGTCCCGTTCCCTTATATGCATGCTGATACGAAGTAATCATTGTATATCAAGAAAGAGCTTCAGGCCAATATAGATGGCCGTCGTCTAGAGTTGGCCCCAATCTTCCTACTTGATAGATGTCGGAAATTATGCATACCTTTGTCAAGGTCACGTTTTATTTTTCTAATCAGCTCCGGTTGTTTCTATTATTGACTCAGTTTATGACTCTCTCTCTCTCTCTCTCTTCCGAGGGACTGTCTTCTTGTCCCAGCGCCTTTAGGTTTGATTGATCCACGGTGTGCTACGGTAGTCTCGTTCGCCACTGGTATTTGGCCTCCAAAACTAATCACACCATTGGGACCCCAGAGAAACAGTTGAAATGCCAAAGTCGTTCAAATGAAGAACATTTTTATGATAATCATTCTGACCTGTCTGGGCTTAGTTAATTAGCTTGATGTATTGAATCAAGGCATGTTGCCATCAGAATAACTTTACATACATGTACATGTTATGCTTGCTCACTGATCAGTAAAAACTGTAGAGTTATTCTAATGGCAACAGGCCTTGAACCAAGGCATGACGCTAATTAACTAAGCCTGACAGTTTAAGACGATTATCATAAAAAAACAAGCGTATACCTGAGAACAGTGATGCTAAAAATAATGATGTCCGCACAATGTTTAGTCTTTAGAAATGTATGAGTGGACTTTCACAAGTAAGTCCACATAATGTGTTCAAGAATCCCCCAAAATTAAATTCGTGAACGGGAAATAGTTTCTTCGATAATGTTTTCTTCCTCAACATTAAGTAAATTATACAAAAGATCACTTCAGAAAAAGTCAGCTCTAAAATAATTTTTCGTTTCAAACTATGAAAATGGAATTCTCACGGAGAGCGTCTAACACAAACATGTGTGTCGATATATCTCTTTTGGGTTCACAAAATTGTGTTTCGTCCCCTTCCTACATTGAATACCAATAAAGGCGGTGGAACCACCCAGATGAGTGGCGAAGTGGAGTGTCTATCTCTATATAAGCGACAGGCAGGACTCCATTTTTTTTAAGACAGAGTATACAACATCGCTATAGCCATTGGTGTTGGGCAAAATTAAACCATACAGCCTGCTTTGCTTTGACATTCCCCGAAAAAGAAGATTAGTGACTTTTTAACTATACCCAGACGTGGCAACTGAAAAGGATCGTATTCAATTGCCCCTTGCTATATCCATCAACAAAGCTAGAGGTTGAGATTGGGAGATGAGCGGATTTGAAGTGTTGTTTAGAATATTGTGGGAAGGTCCGTGTAGCAACTTGAAGTGAATTAGGTATTGACGCCTTGCATGTCTCCACCGTGGACAATCATGGGCATTGCCAGCAGGTTTCTCTTGTCTGCCCTTCAATGAAGTCCATTGTTTGTGTTGAATCCAAATCAAGTCTGTTCTGTTAATCTCATGTACTGATTGAAATGTCACGGTGCATTGTAGCAAAGTGAAGAATATTTGATTTCATATTTTCAAGATTTATTTCCCATATTCGACCGTCATATGTTACCCAAACTTATAACATAAATGTTTGATCAGATGCAACGCAAATTACCTATTTAATGTTTTACTTATCAGTTCACCGAATTTCCTATGACCAAATATCTATTCAGAATTGACCCGCATTCGTATCCAATTGTGAATAATTCTTTCCCCGGGATCAAACTAATCTGGAAACATGGGTCATTGACAATGACTCTGTCATTTAGTGATCTAGGTCAAGCCAATCCCAAATCTAGGTCAAACCTGCTTCGACTCTAATCCGGATCAATTCCGATCCGTGCGTTTTCAAGTGTAGTCACCCAAGCTATAGACTTGCATCAGAGACACACGTGGCAGTGTGAATCTGTTCAACGCATTTCTCTTGTGCATGATATCAGATTTGAGTCTGCTTTTTAAGGCGAGGCGTCCAGCTTGGATTAGTTAGTTTAAAATATGCTTCACTGTCTAGTTTTAATTGACTGCTTCGAAGATGGGCCAGATAATCCAAACTGGTCCGTAGATAGTACTTTGACGCTCTACGCTCTGTTGTATTCTGCAGAGGCTTCAGTCTTCAGACCTCCTTACTACGTGCTGCAGGGGAAGTTCGGCCTTACTTATTAAAGAAACAAGTTACAAGACGGAATGTCAAGACAGAATGTCAAGACAGAATGTCATGGGCCAAATACAATTTGAGAATAGTTCCAAGGCATTTTTTATTTCGTTTGGGAAGCAAAATTGTGATCAATAGTTCTGCTAAATGGCTCTCACGAGAGTGGGTCCCTGTCCCCTCGGCATTCAAAATGAGGCCAACAAACAGTCTGTTGCTATTAATCCTTGTCCCGAATCCAGCCCCGTCTGGTACCTGGACTCTGCATCTCAATCTGATTCTATATTGATTGCTCTAACGCACTGAAGAGCAGTCTCATATTTCATGTCGAGAGTAAGAAAGAGATTTTTCTAATTATCCACGCCTTCGCTGCTTCCATCGACTAAAGCCAGACAAAATGAGTGGTAATCATTGGTCATCCGTAACTACACGATCGAGTTGACCTATTTTCAAAATTTTAGTGGTTTTTCCCCCTTTCTTTTCGATGGTTGCCCGTGCTTAAACTCACGTAGCCTTCATATTGTGACGAGCAAAGCACGTGTGATATATCCATATTAGACAAAATGTCTCATCTTCCCAATTATGTTATGACTTTCTATGAACATGTGGAAAACACATTGATTACCTGCGACAGTTTGGCCAAAGAAATGTCCTCAAGCACCAGCAGTGTGCATTGACTTTGATTGATCGCCTCCACCTTCCCCTCTACGATTGGAGGCGTCGTTATAACAAAAACCAATGGCCTACAAAATTGATCGGAAAATCCCCGGATTTCTCTTTCCAAAGCCACCACCGTGTCTTTTAAAATGCACTTGAAGTGGACTGCTCACTGGAATTTAGGCCGCAGAGTGCTGCTCGGCTTTAATTTCGAGCAGGTCGGTCCAGCAGCACGCTTCGTCCTTTGTTGTTGTCTTTTGTTCGAGATGATTTTATTTATTGCTGTCGGCCGAGTAATAAAGATAGTGACCTCGTAAATCTAAAGAGACTCTCATTTCTTTTATTGTTTGTCGAGTTCGTTATTGCCACTGATTGCAAGTTGTTTTCGTGTGTCTTTTTAATGATGGTACACCGTAATGTTAAACTGATGTGTTTTACAATGCCTCCTTGGCCTACCGTCGAGATATATTACTGTGTAGTGTAGACCTTTGTTGTTTAATAACATCATAAGAAACAATCAAGTGTGATCGTGACGTCTGTGTTGACATTGGATGGACAGCTTAAGTTATTAATAAAATCAAAATGATTAAGTTGCCCCTGTCAAAAGGAGAAAAAAACAAAACAAGGAAACACACGTTTGTGCGCTTCAGTTTTCTTTCCGACTGCCGTAAATCGACATCGGGGATTTAGTGGTTCAATCTTGTATTACAATGTTTCTACTCCCGTGGATTCTCCCAAATTTTATAACAACAAATTAGAACATTCATTAATTTGCGGCAACCAAATAACCGATAATGGAGCAGCCGACTTCAGAGCCCAAACTAGCAGCTGCTTGCTGTCGATGCAATTCTCCAGCGTATGAAATCCTGATTAAGCCGACGTTCACGATTTTCAGAGCCTTTTTACGGGTGAAGGGGACATTAAGAAAGAGAACACACATTATTTCATTTCACTGACTTCTCTCTCAGCTCGTTTCCCTTGTTGCCAATTACAAATTTCCATCATTTGATTCCTCGAAGACACTCTTAAGTGTATCCTATTGTCTTATTTCTCCTTTTGCCCGGCGTTGCGGGTCAATTAGAGCACCATTTCTAACCGGTTCCCATAGAAACATTGGCGGGAAGAACTCTATTCTAAACATTTCATACGCAAATGGATGATAACTGTAAGGTTGCAAAAGAAGGCCTCGTCGCTGAAGAAAGGAATATTGTATTAAAAAAAATTCAAGCGGAAGGGCGAGGATAACTCTGCTGTATATGCGGATGTGTTCAAGCCATTACGTGTGCACGGTGGTGATGCTGTGACTATATAAGGGCGGCGGCATGAAGCGCGTGATTGCGACGGGACACATCATGATACCATGGACATATCATCAATAAACTCATCCATATCCTAATTCACTGCGGTAAATCCTTGAGCTCAATCGTGAAAAGCACCATGATCTAAAGTTACATTAACGCAATTGCTTTTTCTCTCTTAATCACAAACTTAACCGTACTTTCGTGTTGATAAAGAAAGAGCGCATCCCGTGGATATAGGTCCAAATGACCCGAGGCGCAGTATCGGTAATTTGTAATCATAATTACAATAAAACATGTAGGCCTATTGTTTATGAAGCTGGTAAGGTCATTAATCATCTGTTTAGATCATTTCCTGAAGCTGTCACTCACAAGAAAAGTTCAATGACTTTGTAAGGTGTGTGGAGTTATCGGATACATAAATTGACATCTTGTGGTGTAAAACCTAATTTGGCTTAAAAAAAGACACAACACATTTAACATTTACGAAAGTAAATTCCTTCTTTTGAATACCAAATAATTACCCTTTCTAATTGAATTTGAAAGAAATATGCATATAAATAAATTGAAATAACATTTTCCATGAAGATTATTTCGAAGAAGAATGATTTGGGTTCATATTAATAATTTGGTAATAAAACATTCCAGTTTGTGGACCATCATAAATGAAGCATTCCCTCTTAAACTTTTACCGCAAATATCAGCATGCAGTAATTTTGTCTTTAAACAGAGAGTCCTGTCTTCAGTATGTGGATTATCGTTTATCTTTGAAACGGTTAAGTGGGTGCTATGGTACTCCGAAGCAAATTACTCCGAATAAAATTCGATTTTCCACACACAAGTACTCCCTTGTGGTTTATTATTTGATACAAGTACTTTTAGTTAATTACAAGAAGAGACGGTTGAAATGTTCCAACAAGTCATTGTGCAGCTGGCTAAGGGTTCAAGACGGGATGATATCCCCTCAGCAATGTTATTGCAAACCAGCCACAGTCCCCATCAAGTCGCCAAAAATGTTGCCCGGCTACTATTGGCAATTTGCCAAATTGGTATTGCGTATTCTCGAGAGGCGTTTCGTCACGATGGATCACACTCAGACGGGGCCTAAAATTAGTTTGTGTGGAAGTGGAGGAGGAAGGGGGGGGGGGGGGTTGGTGAGTAGGAGGATGGGGAGAGCTAATCTACCCCAGGGATTGCATGAAATATTGTCAGGTTGTCTGTGACCGCTGTTGAAATGAGTCTTCAATGGAAATGACCGAGGAAGATACTTTTAATATAACGACCATTTTGCGAGTCAATTTGCGATTTAACGGCAAGTTGTTTGGTTCATGTTCATCATTAGACAGCTTCGTGTTGGAATAATAAGTTTAATACAAAAAACATTGCACTTTTGTTTGTTTAGATGTTTAGATAATAGTTCTGCAAAACAACAGTTATTGCGTACTGCAATAATTTTAGTAATACTGAAATTTAAGTTCGTTTGTTTAGTCCAAAAGTGCCGAAGCTTGACATTCCGTACTTTACAATATTCTTTGCACGAATTGACTTATCATCTCATTGATCAGCATCATAGTTAAAGCAATTAAGATTTTCCTGTGCTGATGGCCACTCTTGGCAATTGACTCATCCAACATTGCTGTAGGATTGCATCCATTCCTAAAGGGGTCCTTGGTGGTCCCGAGTCAGATATTATTGCCAGGAGCTCCCAGTCAAGTCACAGTCTGACTTTAATAGCCCCGGAGTAACGCAAAAGTGCCTTTCTCAAAAAACCTGCTTAGTCCACGACCGGCACGATTTGATCGATCTGCGCACACGATGTCCAGGGCGACAGAGCAGCAAAGTGGATGCAGGAAAACGCCTCGGGATCGAGCACCATCCCACGGGGTGACCTAGAGGCGCTACACCCGGTGCCCGAGGGACTGCTTACGACACCAAGTAATCTATGATGTCGTTCTTTCTTCCCCCCATCATTTCTTATACATGTTTCTGGGTTGCCTTTGGATGGTTGTTATCGGATGTTTATCTTCCGACTACATGGGTTGAAGTTTTTTAGGTGGGTAGTCAATGATTCTGTCTGAACGCAGAGGTCAGAAGTTGACGCGATTTCTGTTCTTCCTTTTTTGAAAGGGAATCAATTTGTGAATCACATGAGGTTATCAGTTCAGATTATAAATGGCGTGTATGGATTGTACCCAAGTAGCTAAGAAGATGGAAAACTGGAATTTTTAAAAACCTATAGAAGGTTTCCTGTGTTTGAGTGTTTCGGCTGTCTTTTCCGAGGGCAGACCGAAGTTTTAGTGGATAAAACTACTAGTCCATCGCTTCAAACCAAACAAGCGCAGTATTGGAGAGTACTTGGAGCTCTACTCCTGCTCATTTTTGCTTAGTAACGAGGTTCAGTTCGTCGACAATGAAGGACAGTTTTCGATAAAAAGGCTGACTAAAAGGGTACGTTGATAATGGGACCCTTTGTAAGCTGGCATCATCCAGTGTTCAACAATCGCGAAAGTTATTATGCCCTTCACTTTAAGGAAACAAGGCCCCGACGTAGATGAAGAAACTCAGAAACCTTACGCCGCGGCGCGCTGTGTCCTCCGAATACAGCTTTTTGTCGTTTCCGTTTCAAGATCCTAAGCAAAGCTTGGTAGTATTTGCGCAGAAATTGAACGTTGCTGAACAAACAACGGCATCTCCACTAAGCAAACTTCTGCATATGACTTTTCCACTCTTTCTCCACCGCAATCTCCGTCACTGCCCTCTCCCCCTCGTCCCCGGCACGTGAACTGATTTGCTTTTGCTTGGACGATAACATTAGGACTACTATGTAAGAATTACACAAGCGGAGAGAGAGAGAGTTGGTTTGATTAGCTCGTTGTAACACCTTACGAAAGACGACAGGGTATCAGATCAGTTACCGGTACAGCCATCTTGTTTTACTTCCATCCCAATCCGTGTTGACCAAACCGAGGCTGGAAGTGCTGTTAGTCTGGTGCCTCATTATGAAATCATAACTAAACTTTTATTTGCCATTGTGATTAGATTAGAGGGAGACTGACCAAAGTGACCACGGTATTGATTTATTTTTTGGGTGTTGTGGAATGCGGGAGGGAGGCTCGGAGAAGGTCTTCTGCTACAGAAATGAACAATCTATGCTTCTTTCTCGTTGATGTTTATCTTCATGCGGTCTTCTTAAATCACGCAAGAATTGATTAACAACAATGGTGTTTCACTTGAGGTTGACTGCGAGAAGGGGGGGGGGGGGGGGGGGGTGATGGGGAGCGTGCAACAACATTATAACACCTGCACTTACTGGGTGTACCTGTTTGCCCCCAGCATGAATACACCGCCTCCTTCAGATCATCACATCAAGGTTGCCCTCGTACATTTTGTTGTCATTTCTGTTTCTTAATAATAATAAAATCTCGGTGAAACTTAGCAAAAAAAATACCCCGTCGACATTTTGTTTGATTTGCGATAAACACACATGAAGTGTCAGGTTAGTGGAGCTGAAGGGCAGGTGTTCGTCGCTTGAGTGTAACCTTTCACAAACATTGGAAGTTACACTTAATTATAAATGTTCGAGTAACTTAAAAGTCAACGCTATTTCAGGTTTTAGTTGCCATTTTGCACATTTGAAGAGCACCGTTAAAAGTAGCCTAAGCTAATAGGTAGTTTTTTCCCCCACAAATA
The DNA here is from genome assembly GCA_037783415.1 of Leptasterias polaris. NCBI lineage: Eukaryota > Metazoa > Echinodermata > Asteroidea > Forcipulatida > Asteriidae > Leptasterias > Leptasterias polaris. The sequence goes on from JAZGTN010000122.1 coordinate 1,029,420, forward strand.
TTTTGTTATAATGTATGAATCTTGTTGTGTTGATAAAGAAACGGTTTGTAATTTTTATGCGAGACTATTTATCCAAGATTTTGTTTTTCTCAGGAAAAGGGCTATGTTAAATCGTCAGTAAAAAAAAAATCAAAACAATCAAATAAAACCTTAAAATAAACTTACTCCAACACCCATCAAAAAACCCAAACAAACAAACAAAATAAAAGCAACAAACAAAACAGTATACAGAAACATAGTTGTTTGGCTGACAGACCGTAAAAACACAGTATCGTCTTAATCCATCGCCGCACTTCCCCATACTTACGGTGTTTTACCCCCCATTCTGTAATAAAAAGGGTACCCCTATAATTAGTATGTGGGTTCGTCAGTGTGACAGTTCCTGCAAAAATATGAATTTGAAGCAACTAAAGTCGGCTGTCCCACGACCAAATTACCCTATTGCGTATATCCACCTGCCAGATGCTCTGGGCTATTGAAATGCACACAAAGGAATTGCCTCCGAAATATGGTTATTATAGGTGGGAAACATTGGCGGGAAAAAGTGCACTACAAAAGTACAAAGTTCCCAGGAGTTTTGATTCAATTTGGAATTCCCGATGTCAAATCAAATTAGGAGCAAGTCTAATCGTTGGCATGGGAGGTATGGGGTTGGGGGTTGGGGTGAATACACAATGACATGAATGGCTTGAAGAGCTGACGTCTTGCTCCTGAATACCGGCCTCTCTTCTCTTGTTTGAGTATCAAATCCCTGCTTTAGCAATTTGTCTTTTTGCTGGAGGGGCTTCGGAGGTGAAGATCTGTTTAGGTGCCCAAATCTCTGGTGTCACATCACACCACCCTAAATCGTATTTCTATTATTCCCCTTCTTCTAACAGACAGTCGTATCAGGTTTCTCAGGATCCTGTTCTCGTCCTGAATTCCTATATCAGAAAAAGGAGAAGTTAGGTATGCTGTGCACTCTCCAAAGGTTGCGAAAAAGTTACACCGAAAAGCTTCAACTGCGAAAATGTATGGATTACATATTGGAGCATCGATTTGATTTCGGACGTTTCAGTTTGCCTAAAACTGTATCTGTTTTTGTGTTTCTATTTTGGGTCTTTTGGTGTACCGTATTTTCCAGTCCTCCTTTCCATACGCGATTCCTATACCTTCAAGGTATACTAGCACCATCTGTTGTGACCTTTTGGTTGTTTTATCTAGGCCATGTGTTTATTTATAGACCACCACGATTTCGTATCCATTTTTAGATTCATTTCCCTAACGATTCTCGTTTCCGCATCCGTTTCTTCTTCAATTCTCCTTTCCGTTTTTTTCTTTTTGCGACAATGAACGTCCATGCTCTAATCGTTCCCATTTTCATTTCCGTAGCATTCAGTAAACATTTTTCAATTCCCACATGCATTAGTGGACTCTGTGTGATTTCAGCTCCCACTGCCTTTAATTCTATTCTGTTCTATTGTATTCTATTATATTATTTTCTAAATTGTCGTTTGATCTCAGCGGCTTTACCGTAGCTTTTTTTTGTATGTGTGCGTTCATCACATTCTGCAACTCTAATTTGGAAGACAACTTTCCAATCAGGAGCATCTAACATTGACGAACAAACGGGAATACATTTTAGTTTAAAATATGCCAGCTTATGTATTGAGAGGTTTTAAAGTTTAGCATGCTATAATTTCAGTGTTTGCACGAAGAAGAACATAATAAATGGATTTGGTAAACATGCATTACCGTTCTTTAGAGTAAGGTACCCAGACTCAGTGGCATTTTAAAATCCATACACTTGAACAAAAAGTCATACAACTGTTCTTTAATTCCTATTTGGTATGCATTCCTCATCGTACTTTTGAGCTTTTCGGGGACATTGCGGGAAAATTAGGATGAAAAGTTCCCTGATTTGAACGCTTTTACACAAAAATCTATAGCCCTGCCGACGTCAAAGACTTCAGCTTTTCAGACACCCTCCATTTAATCGTAGTGCGTTCCTGTAAGTGCAACTCGATTTTCTACTCCACTATCGGGGAGAAAAAAAGAGAGAAAGCTGGAGATGGGGATTTTTAGCGAGAATAAGTTTTCTTCACCTTGGGGGATTCTTAAAGGTTGTTCGGGAGCAACACAAAAGCAAGGGGGAATTCCAGCAGGGAAGTGACGCAGCCATCTCTTCAAAATAATCACCGTGTCGAGGAAATTATTTCATTAGGCCTATGTACGCGTTTCACAAAGTAAAACAAGTTGCCATAATTATGCTTTTATGGCCCGAGTATATAAAAATGGGACGACAATAATCGATGATGCTACGATCGTAGACGCGATATGGATTCCAACAAGTGCATCAAATGTCCTTAATCGTTTTGTATTGACATTCATGGGTGAAAAGGCCATATTATGAATTCCCTTCCGTGATTTGGTTTGTTTATTGCTTTGTTGTTGTTGTATAATTCTGAAACGATGGTCATTCCACTCGAGTAGAGTATACGTCTTTAATACCCCCCTCCCCCCTCTCCGCTGTGTTGACGTAATGTGGATTTAGGAAGATTCTTTTGCGCGCCAAAGACTCCCGCAAACTGAAAAATTTACTTTCCAAATCAGTTATAGTGCCGTTCTTTTTATTCTTCTTTCTTTCTTCTTGGCAAGCCTAGAAGTGATGGTGACTAAACCTCGTCCTCTTTCCTTCACGATTTCTTGACATCTTTCCAGCCGTCAGCAACGAATCCCCCTCTTCATCAATGTCCCAACTGATGACCCAAAATGCGGTCACAAAATGCTCATCAACTTGCACCCACATCCCAGAGGCACTGTCCGTTACGTGTGTCAGCATTCTTCAGACGTTCAAGTACGGCTGATCTTTCCTCCTTTGAACCTCATCTAAAAAACAAAACAAAACACTCCCCTCGCCGTCTTTGTTAATCTAAAATGACCGTTTTCTCTCCCCACAGACGGAGAGATGAAGATTGGCATATAAAGGAAACAATATAATAAGAGCTGTTAAACATCACAATAATCTAAAGGGGGTAAATAATGCTGCTAAACTCGCCCATTATGCGTATAATTTGTATACCTTTTTATAATGTATGGACATTTCCTGAATTTTATATTTCATGAGATTTCGTTCATGTTCTGCTGTCATTTTAAGAGACACTTTAAAGTCATGTTGTGGAATAATGGAAGTGGCCAAGGTGTCTCTATGCACTAGAGACCTATATATAAAGTAATCCGGACACGTATTTATTGTACTCAAATGCTCGCCTTGAATGTGGGGCACCAGGCATTACAGATAACGACCACGTCTTTATTCGGTACGCCTGTTCGATTCACTTTTAGTTCTGAATAAATAATGGAAATGCTCCTCGGAGTCCCACTAACACTTGCCTCTCGATCTCATCTCGACCACAAGGGACTTCTCCTATCGACTGCTTACTCTTCTTGAAATCACCTTCATCAAGAAGCCAAAGGGAATCTAGGGGCTGGTCTTTGAATGATTTACAATTGGTAGCGAAGGTCGTGCTATCTTGGTAAACATTCCCTTTTGTTATGGCCTAAATTGCTTTTTCGTCTGTAAGCTATGAAAGAAGCCGAAGGTGTTTCGTTTTTCCCCTTCAAATGATGTGTTTTATTTGACACTTAACCGATTCGGTTACACCTTAAAAATGTATGTAGTCCGTGCCAGGTCAGTTTGATAAAAATGTGATTTAAAGTTGAAGTGTGTGTCATTCAGCCAGCAGTGAACGAGGGCGGTGACCGACTTGTGTTAATTTGTTAACCAAGTACAATATCTGAAAGAATTGAAGCTTATCGCCTCTCTTCATGGTGCAATTGACTTTCACGCACGAAACAGTGGACGTTCCCACCTAGACTGTCATCACTCACTCAAGGAGATATCGAGTTGTTTTGCACCAATGAAAAAGAGGTTATTGCAGTCTTTCGCCTGTGACTTTGCCGGTATTAATTCTAGTCACTCTTTGGCAGTGATGAGCGGGTTTTTTCCTGCTGAGGTTGGATTTTGTCGATGGAAGCCGTCACCTTCAAGTTGACAATAGGGACTGAGCTCTCCAGCTGTGTAATAAAAATAACACAGGTAATACAATAATTTGCGTAGAAGCGAGCAGATATTACGAGTGTGCCATCGTGGGATTTGATTGTAGTTTCCACTTTTTAATTTTGACGAGAGGCCCGGGCGAGCGGCGTACGTTTGGGATTAAGACCTGTTTGGATGGCATAACATGTCAGGCCTATCTTCTTCTTTTATAATGCATGCATAGATCCCATAGGATTGCAACAAGAGTTAGAAAAATATCACCTAAATGACATTCGAGATGCGGATATAAAGATATTACATGCCAAGATGTATTTCACGACCATGTACGCCGGAGGCGTTTTTTCCCCTGTTTGATTTTAATTCAGTTGAGTGAAACGGGACGCAAAATCGCTAGCTTCTTCATTGGAGGAGGGCGGGGGGGGGGGGGGAGAGGTTTCGAATTCTCAAATCGGTATGAAGAAAATATCTCGTTCACAGTTCATATTTATTTCCTTGGTGTGGTTTCAATTCGATTAATGCTAACACCGGAGAATGAAAGTAGATGAGTTAGATTTGGAATGTTTCACAGCCGGACCCGGTTTTGCTTCGCCATTCCGCGAGGTACCGGTATGTCTAGACGTGGGAGGCTAGCATTACTCAAACCATAAGCTCTGGCTTGTAAGTTTCATCTCATGTTCCTTCCATGTTCTTTGGGTCTTTGTTGAATAGATTGCGATATATTATACAGCTTTTAAGAAAGTGTAACAATTCTCTCCTTGAAAAGTGCTTTGGTAATGTCATCTATAATTTCAATGATGTTTTCACAAGGTTAGCAGCGAAACTAAACTGACCAGTGTTCACACATGTTTGAGAAAGTGTTTTGGAATGAGCTAGTTTTTTCTCTCTCCATTTAATAGGTGTTGTTTTATATAAATTTAAAAAGTTTCCTGCACTGCAAAAACTTGGGTGTTACAATTGACACCATGGATGTTGTCACATATAAGAGACCGAAGAGAGAATCAAAAGTATGGTGTTAAATAACACCAATGTAATTGTTTTTGGGGGCAGAAATTAGTGTTATTGTAACACAATATGGTTTAGTTTTAATTCTTTTTGGTATCTATTTGTGACCACACTCATGGTGTAAATTTAACGCCCCAGTTTTTGTAGTGTACAGTTGAACGCATCTTCATTGTGATTTGTCTCAGGAGGATTGATACACCTTTATACACTGCAAAAACTGGAGTGTTAACATTGACACCATGACAGCAAGCAAATTAAAAAAAAATCAAAAAATCATAGGTTGTTAAAATAAAAGTAATAGCTGCCGACACAATTACTTTGATGTTACTTAAACACCCTCTAAATTTTAAACTTGATTCTCTCTTGGGTTTCTACTTGTGATAACACCCATGTAAATGTTAACACCTCATTTTTGCCGTGTACCAACGGCAGCCTTCAGAATTAATTATACAAACAGCGTAAATTCACAATGCGATAATTACAATGTCATCGTCAATAAAAACAAGGTCGACTGTAGAAAACATAACTTTTATTGAAAGAACAGCGATACAGGACAGGAATGTTGTCAGGTAAATTTTTCGGAAAATAAATGGAATTACTTCCGGAGCGGTGTTCCGGTAGTGACCGCTCCACTTCTGAACGGGGGCATGACGACTAAGTGCTTTACAACGCTTTCCCAGATGGTTTTTTCCCCTTTAAATATCCGGGTTCTACCTATTTCAATTACAACTGGCTGAGAGGGTGATTTGTTTACTGAATGTTTTTCCTGATTTCATGTGTTTCTTCGATTATTTGGTTTGATTTCTTTCGAAGATGTTTGGTGATGGATCTAATCCTAATGTCAGACATCACAAATGTCCTCTAAATGAAAAATAGAACGGACAATTTGAATCTATTATTATTGAAGATCTGAAAGGAAAGTAATGCCATGAATTTAAATTGGAATACATTAAAGAATGACTTAGGATCCGAAAACTTACTTTTCGTAAAAAAACAAAAACAGTTAGAATATACGTTTCTTTCATTGGAGAAGCAAATAATGTAGATTTTTTAGTCTGCCCTTCATCTTTCACAGCTATCCCATCAAGAGAACTTGACCTTAAGTGACTGACCTTAAAACTATTAACCCTAAAAAACTTTGGGGCTCCTGAATGTGGTTGTGTTCTTTGGACATGATAGCATCGATGAGTTATTTGTGCCGCTGTGTTTGCATACTTGTCAGAAGTTCCCTGTACTCCACTTTCAGACCCCCATAGAGTTCAAGTGCGTCTTATTCTAAATCAAGCAGCATGTCTATTGATTGAAACTTCTGACTCTGGGGAGGACGACAGCAAGTACTATCAATAGAACGTAACTGCTTTGTGTACGTGCTGTAAATCAGGCCTGGAAGAAGTTTGGTGTAAAGCTATAAAAAAGATTGCTCGTGTTGGAGAGTGCTTGTTGCTGTTGTTATTAAGATTTCGTGAATTAGCTGGACTCTGGGGCTCGACTTCCAGGCGGTTTCGACGAGGAGAGGCAATCTAAGCAACTTTTCCTCATGGCGAGGTTTCGGCGGAGGTCAGACACCTTTCACGCTGCGGAAAAAAATACACCAAACACATGCGCCTCGTTTGGGATTTGTGAAGTTAGAAATCTGCAGCGCAGGGGGAAAGCCATAACGCCAGTGTGTTTCTTGTCGTGCGTTTTAGTTGGAATTGAGTTTCTGAATCATTTGGTATGTGGTGTGGGTGCTGAATATTGGAATATATCGATAGTCTGCAATGTGCCGGCAGGCTTATCTCTTCTATAGAGGAACTTTATAGGGACTTATATCTCGGGAATGCCAATTTATGACGTCGTTGATCGCATTCATATGAATTAAGATTCGGGGCCTACAACGGGAGAGGAAGGTCGACACATCTCCAGTTCGAACCCCAAAGAATACTTGGCACGCAGAACGTTTGCTTCAATCATGTTTTACCATAAACTTGTAGCTGCATAAGTGAGACAGATTTAGCGAGCCGAGTGCCCTGGTTTTTTTCGTGCAAGGATGAAATTCCTGAATGCTCCAGGGTGAGCTTTTGACGTTAACTGTTGTCTCCTGTGCAACAACATCCCGGCTTGTAAATCTTAATTAGTGGATGTTATAGTTCCCTTGACAAGCTTAACAAGGTCATGATACGGTCAAGTCATATGATGTGATGGAGGTTTTAAATTTCGTTGAAGTTTAACATCCAGGTGCATCGTGTAAGACGTATTGCACTAATTGTGTTCTGAATGTCTATTAAAAAACGAAGGCTGGTTGGGAGTGGTATACTGTCGGGACTTTTGTAGCGTTAGAAATGTGTATTAAAATGCTTACCTCTTAAGCAGGATTGCTCATAAAGATGTTATATTATTGTAGATGTAAAAACTGAAACTGACTGATGCTTTAATGACTGCCGGCTTCAGAGGAAAAACAAAAATGAAATTGTAAATGCATGGAGGACTTGTTCAACATCTCTGTTCTTCCAGTTATTCATGAGTCATTGACTACTGAAGTTTTACTCTCAATGCTATTTTCATCACCGCAGGTCAATAGACAATACGTGGAGGTTTTTTGTTGTTCTGTTTTTGTTTTGGCTGATGGTCGATTCTGAAATGTACCGGTAATGCTCAAAGCAGACGCATTTCCTTGTGAATCGATATTGGTGATAGAACAGCCCAAACGTGTTTGCTCGGGACTATCAACCCCGTTCTTGCGAGGTAATTGACCCCATCAATTATGGGAACGAATTGTTTGATCATCATCAAGGAAAGGAAGCACTGCTGGCATTTTATGAAGCATGGTTACCGTCTGAATTTAACCATTATTAAACCATGCTATGAACCATGTAGGCAGAATTGCAGGCTAAAAATATATATATATTTTTTCATAAACTATGCACATTTTACTTAGTCAATCAAGCCACAACCGGAAATATGTAAGTTTATATAAAACACATAAGCAATAAATAGATGAAGTATTAAGAAGGGTTTATCTGCTTCCTTAAACCAGTGTTTTTCTTTTCTTTTGACGGTAAGATTGATCCAATTCACCTGAAGTCACAGTAAGATAAATCTTGGATGAGCCATAGACAGTGCAAGTCTCGCTCGTATCGAAAAAGAAAAACTAACTCGAGCGAAGACTATATATTTTTTCTATGGAATCAAATCTTCTTTTAAAATTACATTTCTACACAATGCTTGAAAATAAATATACACATGGCAAGTTGTTATTATTGAAATTTCAATGTTTATATAGGCCTACTACAAATAATTTGTTCACACTGAAATAAAAAGTTGACATTGAAATAAAAAAAATTACTTTGGGACGAGGACACTTATATATATATATGGTTTAATGACAACATGACCGTCAGATGGGCAAAATTCTTGATATATTTTTTTACAAGTGACCGGGAACGGACTTTTAAGTGTTATTTTATGGATTTCTTCGTTATTTTGTTCAATTGTATTTACTTTCACATTGATCATCACTAATACATTCAAATCAACATGGCCATAAACTATGTTAAATTATAAATAAGTGACAAAAGAAAGTCCCGCCCACGTTAAACTCCATATATGGATGATAGGACCACAATGGTCCCGGAAGTTCGAATACACAGGAGACTTAACGGTCTATTTTGGGAGTCATTAAGTGTTAATGCTAATTTATGCAGGATACTTTTTACGCAATGCTTGCACGTTTAGACGCTCGGCACCACATCTCATTACATGCATTCTGACTCACAAAACGTCATTGTTGTTATTACTACCTTCGTTTTAGTTTTATTATCACTCTTATTATTGTTTTCGTTCAACGATGAGTTTAATTGTGTTTTTTTATTGTTTTTTTATTGATTTTGTTGCTGCTGTAATTTGTTTTTGTTTTGTATTTGTCAGTAGGCATTTCAAGACAAGCCTCCTTTTGGCTTCTGAAAATGCCCCCATATTGGATTGCTACGTATCCATTACATTATATTATTTTCAATTCTTTACTTATTTTTGTTTTCATTAATTATTTTTTACTTAATCAGTTCTTGATTGTCTTTGATTTAAATCATTGTTCTCAATTTGTTTATTATTTTCTCCTTTTTTGTTAGCTTACCAATGTGGAAATAAATGTTGATTTGATTTGATTTGATTTGATTTGAAAATGTCGGACCGAGACCGACAGTAGCCGCATGTAACGTCAGTGCAAGGGGTCACTGCACGGTATGTCGACAGTAATAAGTTGGCTGTTATATTGCAACATTTTGACTTTTATATATAGCACTGACGGTTTGTACTGCTACCTGCCTCGTATCGATTATCCGACGAAATGTGCCCCTCGAAAATAAACCTATCGACGAGAATTGTTTTGTAGCGGAATATGATCTGATTCGTCGTCTCGAAAAGCTACGAGGTGGTCTTTCAAGAAAGTTATTTAAAAACCATAAGCACATGTTTCATTGAAAATCTCGCAGATTGCTTTTTCTTGTTGTCCTAACTACTTTGAATAGACGCCGTTATACCACTGTTGTACCATCGCAATCGTTAACATTGTAACTGTACCATTGTGGTCTTGCAAAACTAGGATCATACTGTGATAATGACCCCTCAACAATTGTGTAATGTTAACCGAAAACCTAGGCATGGTAGTGAGCGTCACGCGAAATTATTTTGTATGAAGTGCTCCTCTAACTAGAAATCTATATATCTAAGTATAATACGAGTTTTGGAGATGTCTTGATAAAAATACCGTGAACATTTGTTTGAACTGTTTTCTCAATTAGTCCAGAATTAAACTGAAACTTTCACAGGTGACTTTAATTGTATGCGTCTTGAAAGCTTAGCCTGTCACAATCAGCATTACGTTGACCAAACCAGACGATGACCTGGTTTAGAATTCCGCCCTTTATTCCGGGGGAAATATATTTTAATGAAAGAAAAGCAATCATTACAGCTGGGGGATTACGTTGATTGAAGCAGGCTGCCATTAGAAAATAATGCATATAAAACGACAATTGAGTCCACATAAAACATTGTATCAATTAATTCTGCTTTCGAGTCAGCTGTATAGGCCGATGAAATTAACTTTTTAATTTGGTAACTGGAAAACTGAAAAGCAAAATAGTAGAAATCGATTTCGATAATGAAGGTGATTTGTTCTGTCTGTTTAAACAGACGATATTAATGCAGGGCAGAGTATTTTCAAAGACACAAAGATTATAATTTATCTAGAGAGCGAGAAAAAAAATTAAATCTCACAAATAGGTGATTATTCTAACGGTCATATTAAAGGCACTGGACACGTTTGGTAATTGTCAAAGACCAGTATTCTCACTTGGTGTATCCCAACATATGCATAAAATAACAAACCTGTGAAAATTTAGACTCAATTGTTCATTGAAGTTGCAAGAAAATGATGAAAGAAAAACACCCTTGTTGTACAAATTAGTGTGCTTTCAGATAGGAATAAAAGGCTTCTGGCCAGAAGTCTTTTATTATTTTAGTGAGAAATTACCTCTTTCTCAAAAACTACGTTACTTCAGAGGGAGTCGTTTCTCACAATGTTTTATACTATCAACAGCTCTCCGTTGCTCGTTACCAAGTAAGTTTTTATGCTAATATGTATTTTGAGTAATTACCAAACGTGTACAGTGCCTTTAAGGGCAATCATCCACTCTCAAACCTCCCGGATCAGAATTGACCCGGATCTATTGACCCGGATCCATTGACCCGGATCCATTGACCAGGTTACATTGATCCGGATTTGGGTCTAGTGGATCAGTGTAAACTGGAATCTGTGTCAAAATGACACAGAAAATGGGTAAAAGTTTACGCATAATAGGCCTATGGATCAAACTCTCCCCTTTTTTAAAACCAGTTTCCAGGCCCTTGAGACTCGGGAGTTTTTCCGTAGTTCTGTCTGAAACAGCGTCGGTGAAATAGCGTTGGAGAAAAGAGCCCCAAAACACTCATTATTGGCAAGCCGTTTCTCTTGTTTTTTCACAAAAGTTGATACATTTTTCGATGGTTTGTTGCCTGGTTTCTTTCTTGAAAACTCAGAGATCGGCAATTAATTTGTTCAATCCGATAACAATTACCTACTTTCCCTTTAATAATAATAGTGCTTAAAAATCGATTTATTTTTCATGAACGGCAATTAACATGAACAGCAGTGTCGATCTGTTCACATTCATCATATATTATTAAACATGATTATGGAAAATTCATTTTTGCATAAGCCCCAATAAATGAATTGACTCATTATAGAGTCGATAATACGATAATACGATCAAAATGCAGAAATGCCGGATTTTTTTTTGCACATCTGTTAGTTGGTTACAGATTTCAGGTCATCAACTGTCGTCACGTTCGGGTTCAAGGTCTCTATGAATCCGGCAAATTAAATTGTCGTTTTGATTTGCATTTAAAGGCCCTGTACACTATTGGTAAGATCGAAAAACACAAATGTTCACAGATTCACACATAACTTACATGATTTAAAGTAAGTAATGGTAGAAAGGGTTCCTTAAAATATTTCTGCCTAAAATGCTATCGTTTCTGAGAAATGAGTAAAACAATAGTTTTTGTCGCGCGCGATAATAAACTCGATGTAGGAAAAACAGAAAACACATAAGGTCTCTTTTCACTATTTTCTCGTGACCTCGATGACCAATTGAGCTCAAATTTTCACAGGTTTGTTATTTCATGTATGTGGTTGATTACACAAAACATGAACACTGTCTGTGATTATTTTGTCAGCTCTGCCAATCCTGTATAATACCTTTAAGCTAAGAAGATTTATTACATTATTTTTTCATTTGTTGATACTCAACTTCGATTGTACTTGTAAGTTGTAATGCTCATTGACAATTTGCATCCATCAATTCGTCTGGTTTTGGGTTTTTTTTTCATGCACTTTATTAGCTTTTAATACTTGCACTACGTCTGTGCAAATTGTTTTTCTTTAGCGCTTAAAAACCGCGGGACGCCCGCCTGTGCGATCTGTCAACAACGTGCAATCAAGGTGCTACCCACTGGTACGCACGGCGGTATTGATGATGAAAAAGTCTTCACAAAACGACACCTGGACTTGACGAGTTTCTATCGTTCTAAACTATGTACTTCATAATCGTGCCTAGCTAATAGAGACGTAATTGCACAGAGTCACCAAGCAACAAAACTACAAAAGGCAAAAGTTTGCAAGTCTACAATGATAACCATTTTGTGTACATTAAATTGTACACAGCTTTTGACAGGTTTCCGTTAATTATTAATTACCTGATTTGCTGAGCAAAATTTTCTGTTTAACAATTTTTTGTTATTGGGCCTTGTGCGCAAACTAAAAAAATAACAATTAATTTTTTTTTTATCAAATTCCTCTTATTAATATTAGTACAAAGTATTGAGACAGCCACATACACTAAATGAAGAATGAATATGAATATTGATATGATGTAGATTTCTGCTCAGCAGGATTTGTTTGAGCTTAGCAAATTTGTTTGCTTGGGGAGCTCATGGTAAATCCGTAAATCGTAGTGGAAATCTAGTTTCAGCGGTTAGGCTGCTTCAGGGGGAAATCAAGTTGATGACAAAATATGAAACCTTTATCGTTATTCCCACTGGTGCCTCACATCACATATTTATCGACAGTTTTTTTTAATTACAAAATTTGTCTTTAACTTGTTCCAAAAACACTGTGTTTTCCCTATGAAGGGCTTTATTATTGTTTAATTTGTGTCTCAGTTACGGCTCTCACGAGACTATACTGATTACGCAAGACCGCTGGCTCCCGACTACTGGCCAGAGTGGCGAGAGCAGAAGTCTCGCAGGAGCGGCAGTCTCGCGAGAGTGTATAGTCGCGTGAGAGAGCCGTTCTGAATCGCGACAAACATTTAACGACCTGTACACAAGTCCACATGTTTTATGGTGTAGAACTTTCTGTCGAGGTGAACACAAAAACAGAGTAAATCTTGTTGGTGCTCAAACGTGCCAAGTCATATTATATCTGCGTAAACGATCCCAGCCATCAACAGCGTTTACCAGCAGCATACCACTTACTATCTCTGTGAAATATTTACCAGGCTAGTCTATTTCTGCGTCATCTCGACTGGTCTGTAATACCTGTCATCATTACAAGTCTGTTTTTTGCGTTAAAGGGAGAGCAGAGAAACACTAGACTCGCTTGGCTGGCTATTGAGCTTTCTCTATCGGATAAAAGTACACAAATTAAGTTGTGATTGAATCTCGGGCAAGTCTTCCGAGGTGCTTCTTCTTCTTCTTCTTCTTCTTCTTCTTCTTCTTCTTCTTCTTCTTCTTCTTCTTCTTCTTCTTCTTCTTCTTCTTCTTCTTCTTCTTCTTCTTCTTCTTCTTCTTCTTCTTCTTCTTCTTCTTCTTCTTCTTCTTCTTCTTCTTCTTCTTCTTCTTCTTCTTCTTCTTCTTCTTCTTCTTCTTCTTCTTCTTCTTCTTCTTCTTCTTCTTCTTCTTCTTCTTCTTCTTCTTCTTCTTCTTCTTCTTCTTCTTCTTCTTCTTCTTCTTCTTCTTCTTCTTCTTCTTCTTCTTCTTCTTCTTCTTCTTCTTCTTCTTCTTCTTCTTCTTCTTCTTCTTCTTCTTCTTCTTCTTCTTCTTCTTCTTCTTCTTCTTCTTCTTCTTCTTCTTCTTCTTTTGAAGGGATTGCACACAGAGAGAGGATAGAGGGATAAATAGAGCATGTCTTGGGACTTGGAGGGTATTCGTTTACCTCTCCTACTATACACTTAACTTGAATAGATGCCGTGAGACACGTCCGTCTCTTGTGTGTTAGGCAGCTTTAAAGTGGAGGCGATGACGATGAGTTGTGTTCAATACATTGATCAATTTGAAAAGAAAAAAAACGGTATACAACGTTATTTCATAAATTGGTTTTCCCTCGAAGTATCGATAGCCAGCCTGGGCCCAATTTCATGGAGAACAAAAAGTAGCTAAGCATAATAACAAAAATCGTACATGAATCAGTTTACCAGCCAAAATAGCATTCCTCGCATATAATGAGTGGTAGCCTGCTTCTTTTAGCTAAGCGGACAATTGCTGTGCTGCTTAAGCACAACAAGTAGCTGAACACTATAACAAAAAGCTTACAAGAATAAGTTTACCAGCCAAAATAGCATTCCTGACATGTATCATTTATGAGTGGTAGCCTGTTTCTTTTTTGCTAAGCAGACAGTTGCTAAGCTGCTCAAGCACACACACAAAAACTAAGCATTACAACAAAAAGCTTACAAGAATTATTAACCAGCCAAAATAGTATTCCAGTTCCACATAGGCCTACTACTTATGACTGGTATACTGCATTTATTGCTTAGCAGACAATTTCTAAGCAATGTTCGCTGCTTAAACAGCTCTATGAAATTGGGCCCAGTTATCAGTAGATTTGTGTGGTGAATTACTTTGGACTTAGTGTAGATAAAGCATAACAAAAACATTGTGGGTTATTAATAACAGTTTAGTTGTTTAGACATGATTACACAGTTTGGCAAAATAAAGGGGCGTCTATGAGTAAAAATGGATTTCATCAAGTTAACTGCGCAGAATTCTTTCTCGCGAACAGTACAAAGAAAGAACTTTAGCAAGATTATACGAAGGTTTGTAATTGCATTCAAAGGTCCTTTGAAACGTTGTGATTGAGGACGTCGTGCAGAAAGGAAAATGAAATAGGCTAATGTAATAATGTGTACGATCAGAGTAATCTTTCTTTCGAAGACAACAGCTATTAAGGCCGAATCTTCCCCTATCCTTTGGGAATGCTTCGCAAAGATAATAGATGTATCATTATATGTCACCCGGTTGTCTCTCCCTGTCCGTCCTTGCTTGCATTGTTAGGGTCGACGGGAAACTCATATATTTATGAATTATTAAACGACTTTAGTTTTACTCTTCTTTTCTTCAATTTTTAATGAACGCACAATTCAATAAGCCAAGCAAAAGAAAGTCGTGGAACTTGTTTTATTTCGATTGCAGTAATCGACATATAAAGCAAGGCGATTTGGATTTATATCCAAAGTGCTATTTCTCTCGACATTGTTCTTTCAAAAACAGTATTTAAGACGAAACATTTCTCTGGAGGACTCGGTAAACTGTATAATCGATGAGATCTCAGTTTGAAACTAATTTGGAATAATTACCAATCATGTCAATTGTATTTAATAGAGACACCTCTGCGATGGTCATCCAACGTAACTTTAATTGGATTCTTGTTCTGGACATGATTACATTTTAATTGCCCATAATTATTGTTTAGCATGGGATTAAAAAATACCATGGCTAACTGGCCAATGATTTATTCTTCCGTACACAGAGTGAAAACATTACTCGAAATGAACCCCGTATGACATATCAATTCATCTTAATAATGATTAAGGTGCGATCTACAACCCCCCCCCCCCCCTTCAAATCAATATTGCCAGGTGTGCCTTTACAACTACCGTGAAGCGAGTTATGTGGAATTTTAAACCATCGGTCATAATACAAGGTTTTAATAGTCATTAAAGTTGTTTCCCCAAATAAAAAAGCCACAAAAGATTAATTTTGTCTGCAATTTAATCCTGCAGTTTAATCAAGGGAGGGGCCGATGAAAATAGCCCATCTGTTGGCCGTCTGTTCTTTGACACTAACAGTAGCAATGGTTGGGTATTTGGTTTTCTCTATAAATTTGTCTCGCCTTTTTATGTTCGTGTTTTGCATATGCATTCAACGAAGGTCCGAATTTGAAGGTTATAACAAAAGTTATTTTTGTCAATTTTTACTTTAACTCACTCTGTTTTACTTTTTTTGATGATATCCTCTTGACTTATTAGTAATTATTACAATTATTCTACCATTAAAAACATTTTTGAGCAATGATTTTATATTTTCTTATTTTTTGATTTTTTTTGATTCGAAAGCTGTTCACTTATAAAATGTTGATAGGAAAAGGTACACAAACTCAAACTGCACTGTACTTTTCATAACTGTGTATGGTTAATCGGTCTTATTCCCATGGAATGCAGTATAATGCATTGGTGTTGAGGATTTCAACGAAGCTTTTGATCAAGAATCCCGTGAAAAATCAACGTTAAATCGTGATAAGAATTGTGTGCATCATTATACAAAGTTTTCGCTTAAAGGGTGTGTACAACATGGTGGAAAACTTCCCTTGAAATAGTTTTTAATTGCCATAGTTTTTAGGAAATGAGTAAAATAATAGTCTTTATTCTGCAGGATAAATTCCGATGTTTGAAAAGAAGTTAAAACACATAAGGGGGTTTTTCACTGTTTTCTCATGACTCCGAAGACCGATTGAGCTTAAACTTTCACAGGTTTGTTATTTCATGTATATATTGGGTCACATCAAGTTTGGATACAGGTCTTTGTCAATTACCAATGTTGTACACACCCTTTAACTGCGTTTGTAAAATATAAAGTACGGGTAACCCATATGCTTGCCCGGGAAGCTGGTGAAACCTACTGTTGTAAAAACCCAAGCTAAAATAAAAACCAACTGACCTGATCGGTTTCTAATTGAATAACTCCACGTGTCGTTGCAAAAATTAACAACCCGTAACAATTTCTTATATATAAAGTGATGGAAAATTAAAATGCTGGTCGTCTGTTTATGGCCTCAGATACTTGCAAACCTTCTTTCTTTTCTTTTTTGCAAAAAAACTCATAGCGAAGAATCAATACCGGCATGGTGACGGCTTGTTCCCTTCAAAACTGTTCATGTTTAAATTAATAACAAAAAGTGGTAATGACAATGTGTTTTTACAATGTGATCAGCCGATGGGTTGCGCACATTGTGAAGCTCTTCAACCTCGCTGTCCGTTTACGTAGAAAACTCTCATAAACATTGCTTTCAAAATCCATCTGTTTCTCCACATTGCCCTACTTGAAACAGTGATCTAGGAAGGGACTCAGACGTCCTCAGCAATATTACTGAAACTTCATGTCGAAATCTATAATATTATATTCTGACATCGGTTAGTGGAAACATGTTTTGTTGTTGCCAAACTGAAGTAGGATTATTATTACTAGATCAATAACAATGTTAACAGTGCACGTGGAGATCCATGAACGCACCTTCTCGAAATGTGCGTCAACCATTTCCAACATTTTGTCGGTCATTTCCTTTGTGTTCATTTTGACTCCAAAATGGGGGACAGGAGGGGCGTGTAAGTGCGATGCGCGTCGTGCAAGTGGCATAGTAATAATAGACTGTGCAAGTCTCGCGCGCATTCGAACTTCCGGAACCATAGTGGTCCCGTATGGAGTTTTACGTTGGCATCAATTTTGTTTCGTCAGTTATTTTAGTTAACGTAGTTTATGACCATGAAAATCATACAGGTTGTTGCGAATGTAATACTAATTGATAAAAAAATATGAAAATAAAATCAATTTAACAATATAACGAAGAAAACCCGATAGTTAGGCTAAACTTGACCTCAGCTTCCGGTTATTGCACAATTTTTAGAATTTTGTCCTCACCTCCGATCACAAACCTTATGAAAACTCTTGTTTTTGGATGCGCGATGATAATGCTGTAATTGCAACGCGAAGCCTTTTCATTGCAGTGTATGGTTGTTGAGGCGTCAGCGTCCTCTATAAACTGCGTCACGGGTCAATTTTACACCCGTTTGACCATCGCAAATCCGCTTAAGTGGTTTCTAAAAAGTTAAGATCAAATAAACATCCTTGTCCCAGAGTTTTGTTTTTATTTCAATAATAATTAACACATTTATTTGCGATTTGTATGTAAAAGCTAAAACTAATTTTATAAAATTGACAAAGATTTGATTTCAGAGAAAAACAAGTTCTTCGTTTGACGTGTTTTCTCAATCCGAAACGCGCGAGACTTGCACAGTCTATAAGCCTTTCCCATGAAATAATGCTAATTACGTTCATGCATGCGTACTGACACTCCTGGTTGGCAAGCGCCTATAGAGGTATGCACTAGGCAGACGTACAAATGCGTATGCGTCACGCCACCATCAGCCCATACACAAAACGCGATGTCGCCTCATATTAGTCAACATAGTGTTAGTGCTTTCGCGCGTTGCGCAATTTACATGGTTAATGAGAAATGGTGGGTTATGCTGCTGTACCGTATTTAATTCACTCAGTAGTGATTTAACATGACATGGTTTCAACACCTTTTTAGAACACACAAAATTAGAGCATAGACCCTACTTACGTATCTATTTAGTTGTTTTTTCCATTATTTTTTTTAATTCAAGATACCCTAAGGGATAAAGTCACAATAAGTATAACAGCCGTCAAAGCTCATTGATTCTCATTAGATTATTTGAGATGAAAAACTCTATACTTTCAGAATTAGCCCGTTGGTAATGCCAGTCTCTTCATGTAGGGCCTAGATAATTATAGGTAAAGTTAATTTGCCTGTATTATGGTATTAACATTAAGGGCTCCTCCTTGATCGGTGTCCCTGACGAGGGTCCCGGACCACCACGGTTATGTTTACGAATGTGGGGTACAACGTAATCAACAGTTGATCAATTATGAGTATAAGTGGAAAAGAAAGGTCCTTGGTCAAATCCATCATTAATGTAATCTTAAGCAGCAGAGCTTTTGAGTTCGCCTGTCAATCCGGTCAAACTTTACAAGGACGTTATAAGACAGAGATTCTTTGTTTAGCGCTACCTGTTTTATTTACACCTCACTTGTCATTTTGTTGTCAGTGTGACAGTTTTGATATAAAGTCTCCGAATGCAAGGTGTTATCATAAGCATCGGCATGCGTCTACTACTTACCTGTGCCTGGCTTGAGGCCCGCCTGTTGGCCATGGAGGTTCACAATCGACTTTCTTGATACACGAACAATAAATTCGGACGTTCCTCTCCTGCATTTATTGTCCACTCTCCATGCTGGTCACGTTTTAAGGAATAAACGCTTGCCAGATGTAGTTAAATTGAGGATAGCAAACGTAAGTGGCAGTAAATAAAAAGGGAATCGGCGATTTAAGTGACAAAACAAGTTCACCCCTTTGTAAAACTGACGTACATCAACAATCTCATGAGTGCAAACACTCGACTTTCACAACAAACTAACGAAGAACTTGATAATGTTTTGAAACCGTATACAAATATCAAAAGAGCTGAGTGACAAAACTATCCTGCCCTTAGATACATCAGCTATGAAGACATTATAACCTCATGGCATTTAAACTGAAAGATATACCTTTTGTAATTCCTCCAACAATTAATGACCATGACATTTTACTCGGTAAAGAGCACTGGAGCGCTGTTGATGTTATCAAACATTGTCAAAAACGACATCCTTTGAAGTAGTGTAGTTTTAGACAAAGAGGTAATTTTCAACAAACAATCTAAATCTGAGAAAGGCTTCAGGCATGAAACCTTTCTCAGGCGTCTGACAGCACACCTCTATGCAACGAGGGTAGTTTTTTTCTTTTATTATTTTCTTGCCACTTCGATGACAAATTGAGCCAAAATTTTCACAGGTTTGATATTTTATGCATATGTTGGGATACACCCAGTTAGGATACTGGTCTTTGGCAAATACCAAAAGTATACAGTGCCTTTAACATATTGCCCTTGTACTGACACCTGATGTAATGATTGGACGTACAAAAACTAGTCAATAATGCAAGGATTTCAATTGCCTTATTGTAAATTTGTAATGAACCGACAGTGATGTACATGTAGTCGCCAAATTCTTAAATATTTATTGGGACGGTTCAATGCAAAATATACAATAAGATCTATCCAGGTTCTAGAAATAGAGTTGTTACAAAATAAGTTCTGACCCTTTCGAAGGGTTGAGGTTGGAAGGGTTTGATCTATGCTTTCGTTGTTTCTTTAATATTTAAGCAGACATTTTACAATGTGGATATTATCATGGGGTTAGGATGAAATTACGAATGTTTTCCGACTTCTGTCTTGCATTTTAAGTTGGCACGAATTCAACCTGAAAAACTTCACACAAATTTTGGTTGATGTGTGGCCAAGCATGGTTCAAACATGGCCACACAATAGTACTTGGCTATCCCCACATAAATAATGTCAATACGCTTGGAGGTCATACCAACACTAAATTTCTTCCTCCATGATTGAACTATTTAGTTCATTTTGTGAATTCGTTTTGAAACCTTGATAGGCCTTAAAGGGTGTGTACAATATTGGTAAGATTGAAAATATTAATGTTCACATTTTTGCACATAACTTTGGTATAAAGATGGTCATGGTGGAAAACTTTCCTTGAAATAGTTTTGCTTCAATTGCTATAGTTTTTAGGAAATGAGTAAAACAATTAGTCTTTATCACTGGTGATAGAAATCCGATGTTTGAAAACAGTGAAAAGATATAATGGGTTTTTTCACTGTTTTCTCATGACTCCGAAGACCGATTTAGCTTAAACTTTCACAGGTTTGTTATTTCATGTATATGTTGGGTCACATCAAGTGTGGATACTGGTCTTTGACAAAAATACCAATGTTGTACACACTATAGATAGTTCCCAGTAGACGCCATCTTTACGGGCAAATCGCATTTTGGCTTGCAGGCGCGTCAAGCGCTCAAATTATTAACGCAGCCGCGTCATTCACTAACCTGTACCAATCACGCAATGAGTTTGGTGAAATGTGCGCGCGTTGCACGCCGTTCTCACGCGTAACGCGGGACTGTGTGTTCCAAATTGCCCGTAAAGATGGCCGATTTACGTCATATTGCAACCTATCTATAAAACTAATTTTGTAGAATATCCTTCTTTTGCATAACATGAACAGCCAAGCTAAACTTATCTGACTTTAACGGTCGTCCATTTAAATATTTCCTTTTGTATTGTATTCAAAGTAATTGGCTGGTACGCCGTTATGGAAACAAAATATAATAACAATAATGGGACAATTTCGTACAGCCTTCATTCTGTTTACATTAACATACAACGTGACTCAACACAATTAATGGGAACCTCCGTGCTTAACCCAATCACGAAAGCCCGTAATTTGTTGGTACTTTGCGACCCGTTTCCCGCCCACATTTTATTCCCCCGTCTTTGAAATGCACTCTGAGAAAAGGAAAACAAAGTGCATGATGGTTGTCTTATAAAGTACATGCACATCTTGATTGGGTCGTTATAAACCTATTGGGAGTATAGCCATGGGACACAGTACTAATATAATGATAGCAAGTTTCTTTTAAACGTGTAATATGTATAGCATTTCATTCAAGTGAAACGAACCCCATTAACACAGACAGCGTAACGATAAAACAACGTTAAATCAGTGCCTTGGGTTAATATGAGCAGGCTAGTTATGTGTTCATATTGGACCGTTACCTTTTTGGCCTTGCTAATGTATCTACTAATGTCATTCCGGGTCGTATTCCCAATGCGCAGCGACCCTTGATCAGTCAAGATTAGCTCTGGCAATAATGAGATTGCATTTGAGTAACAATAGACGTGTGGTATCTCGTCGGCTATACCCAACAGAAGCACTTTAATCCAATTTGTATCTTTTTGATTTGCCACAGCTCATTGGTTAATGAACTTTTACTGGGTTTTCACGCGTGTTGTTTCATCCTTGACGCCTACGATGCATTTCCCATGTCATTCAAATGAGCATCTTCCCCACAAAGAGTCTACTCTCTTAT
The DNA here is from genome assembly GCA_037783415.1 of Leptasterias polaris. Lineage (NCBI taxonomy): Eukaryota > Metazoa > Echinodermata > Asteroidea > Forcipulatida > Asteriidae > Leptasterias > Leptasterias polaris. The sequence continues at coordinate 1,051,092 of JAZGTN010000122.1, forward strand.
CGTCAGTCATGGGAGATTAAAAGTTCTTCATAATACAGCCCACGGGCTCGACTTGGAATATTGTAGAATAACCAGATCCCTCATGGGTTTCCTCTCCTGCTTGTGACCTCCGAGGTATTATACTCCGTCGACAGGTTAATTCCTTCTTAATTTACTGCAATTGGCTGATGCAGTTCCACTCAATGGCTTTTTAATATGAGGTGATGTGAGAGTGCTGGTCTCAGTTGAGACCTTCATCTTTCCTTTACAGCCTTGTTGTGACCTTCTTCTGAGACGATGCGTTTTTCTTCTTTACCTTCTGTAGTTAGTGTCGATATTTTCGTAACTGTCGTTAATACTCTCGTTGCTTTTGTTACTCTTATTAGTATCGTTATACTATCATAATTATCGTTTTTTAATATTCATGTTTATATATCAGTGTCTGTGAGAGTTTGCTGTGTGACAGTTATTTTGAATCGTATGTGACCTGGTTTGACCTCGCTTCCTGTTCGACCGGAAGTTCAAATTGAATATATTTTATGATGACTATGGATTAAGGTTTTATCTCCATCTTTACGTATTTGAACACCTAGTTTTTGTGATGTCACAAAAACTGAATGTTTAGTTGTTTCTGTCTTTAGTATTATATCTATATATTTTTTACCATCACAATGTAAACATTGATAATACTTTTTTTAACAACTCGTTGGGATTGTTTATTGTTATTTTTTAGCTAAAAACTATTAAACAGAATAAACAATTAAACCCTATTCTTATGGGAACAATCCCCATAACCTAAGCCCATATGTGATCAACATGGGTTGACCCTCGCCTACTTCGCACAGGTCTTACCCATATGGGCCCACATGAGCTTGCTACCTGTTACTCTAGTTACGACCATTACCGTCATCATTATTGCCACTCTTGTCATCCTCACTGTTTCCCTTAGTATAGCTCGAAACACCTCTTGTTAGGTGTTCCGGCTAACAGCCGAAGACATCTTGTTTTTGTATTTCGTCTTTTTTAGACCATGGTTTGACTTGACACTTAAAGGTCATAGATGCTCATCAACAACACCAACTTACTCAGGCCAAAAGGCAACATTGATTTTGCCTCAACCTCTCAAATAGCCCCATTCAGCTGCCGTCCTTTTCCTGTAGCCAATGGCGTCCATCACAAAGCAGGTTCGCTCGATGCTCATATCAAGAGGTTAGTTGCGCTGAACTTTTATTGCCGTGATCGTAAACTTGTACGTTGTAGACTCTACTATCCGCTTGTGTTAACAACACACGTAAACACTACCACCTCAATGTGTGTCTTATTCCCTGTACACACACGATAGACACGGCGCTGACTGGTTATTAAAAAGGCCGGTCTATTTAATTTCCCTGTTTCGGTTTTATGCCGTTGTTTCATTTCGAATGGAATACTGTGAAACCATGGAGAATACATGGTGAAGCTAATAGCATAAGAGATAAAGACCGTGCAGTGCTCTATAGCTCGGGTCCTATAATTTTTCCGGGTTACATTACTTTGTTTTCGGCAGTCATTTGAACTTCTCAGAGTTACCTCATAATGTAATATGCACTGTGGCACACCATTGATCCTACACGTGCATCAGATATCACACACATACCTATGGGACATGCAATGACCTGTTCAGCTTACCACATACCATCCCGTTTTTTCATTCGAAATGCACCCCGAAACAAACACGGAGGTCTTACAGAAAATGTGCTAACCTTTCGGAGAAACAGTTATGAATTCGTTTGATTAATTAGCAACACTACACTTTCCACAATGTCTCTAAGTAGGTGCATAAGACTCTGAAGTAAATATAAATCATACACTAGGAGCCCATGGGCTATTATGAGAGAGCGGGGTGTTGAGGGAGCGGTTAAAAAAAAATTAAGGTTTTGTAGAATGACGGAGATCTGTCCATAGGCGGTGGTTTACCACTTGAACCCTTCACTATCAATAATGCACGCTTTATCACACTGTTAACACTTAAAGGGTGTGCATAACATTTATAAGAGCAAAAATATAAATATTCACAGATTTGCACACAACTTACATGGTATAAAGATGGCTATGGTGGCCAAACTCGCTTTGATTTTGTTTGCTTGAAATGCGATACTTTTTGAGAAATGAGCAAAACAATTAGTTTTGATCTTGCAAGTCCAAAACTCAATGTTTGAAAACAATGGAAACATTTAAAGTTTTTCCCACTTTTTTTCTCTTGACTCCACTGACCGATTGAGATTAAACTCGCACAGGTTTGTTATTCCATATATAATGTTGGGTCACATCAAGTGTGGATACAGGTCTTTGACTACCAAATATGTGCTTTAAGCCGCACAGGGTTTTTGTTTACTTGCTTCAGAGACTATTTGTGTGGTTTCGTCACCATCTAAAAGACGAACCAAAGATAAAACGATTCCGTATCCTCGTTTTTGTTGTGTTGTCTTCTCCGAACTAAACTCTCTTTGTTTCATGGTCTCCACTCCAGGGTGACCAGGGTTTGGGTAGCATTTGGTTGAGCTACGTATACATCTGTACCAACATCTTGGAGACTGTTGAGTGTTGATTGCAAGCAGGCTACATTGATCAAACTTACACAGTTTTTAATACAATTAATCTGATAATAAGTTGGATACAGATTCAGTGCAGGCATACCTTAAAAACGGACTGGAGACCCCGATGCATCCTTCAACACAGACACGACTACTCCACCCAACCATTACGACGTACACACCACTATCAGTATCACCGTAATGAATCTATCCATCACATTTTGTCCTTCCCTCGCTGATCCCCCTCCCCCTGTTCATCATGATTAATGAATTCAAGCTTGCTACTGGAAACTATTTCTCGTTTGAAACTTGAGTCCCACTGTTGAAATGTTCATTCGAATCCCTCCCCCACAAAAAAGTTTCAAAGTGGATTCCTAAGAATAGACACAGGTGGTTCGCCACTTAGGGTTATGATGATTGATGGACATTGATACTATATTTTTTGTCATAACACTACCACATTTGGGCTGCATCAGTGCGGTTTCAATAAGCAGAATAATGCAACTCCTTCTCCGGGTTGATCTTTTCTAATAAAGAAGTAGTCTCTGCAAGAGTCTGGATGTCGAGACGTTTGCAATAAGACAAGACCGTCAGTGATTACATGCCATTGGACACGGTACATTAATAATCTTTTGTCCGATCTCATTAGAGCATAAATAGTCTTCATGTGGAAAGGTATGCTTCGTATCTTTATTGACTAAATATGCGTGCATATTCTGTTTCCTAGCTTGCAATAAAATTATATTAATATTAGAAACGACCAGATGAAGGTCGCCATCTCGGAAGATCTTTTCAGTTCCTGAACCGACGACTCGGAATCAGAAATACAGCGAAACGTTCAAAAGGCTTGCATTTTTACAATTTGATTTGGACGAGTTGAACACTCATAAATGGGCCTGTTTCTTGATCATGACATTTTTGTTATGGATTTCCCACGCTAAACATAGGATTCTTAACAAAGGCTGCTAGATAACTGTGATACATTGCCACGAATTGAGAGCAGTAGATTGTGTGGTACAAAACGTGATTCAACACATGTATGGTATTTACATGTATGCGCCCCTGCCTCAATCACTTGATATCCTGCTTTTTAGTCAACATGGAGCTAGATGGTTACAATGGCTTATTTTGTAAAGAATCTAATTCAGAACAACTTTCTGATGTAGATTTTGAAAAGGTTAGTTCTGTTATATATTTGTAAATGGGCGTGATAATATGAATCCATCATTGGTTTTTAATCTGCAATTCAAAACAGGATACCACTAAAGGGTTAAACAAAAGAGAATTGCAGCCGCTCACTTATAATGGTCCTGCGCTTCAAGAATCCTTGCCACGTGACTTTAATCTTCAACACTTCTACTTTTCTCTAAGCACATGAATGACAGATACTCCAGGAGTAAAATTCGACAGTATGTCTTGATACATTGCAAAATGAAAAAAGGAGTATAGTGTGTCTCTATTTTAGGCCTAGTCTCTATGTAGCTATTAAATCAATGACACATTGCTGTTATCGCAGTTTGACACTGCAGAGTGTCGCATCATGATGCAAACAAATGATAACACACGATGCAAGTCCATCTCTGTATCGGTCATAAGTGGAGGTATTTGAAGTATGGGATGAAGAGAGAGATAGAAAGAGTGAGAGTCGATCAGTGCTGATGCCATGAGGATTTGCAAGCAGTTTTCTCAATCTAGATCTTCGATATTATTTGGTAAGCAGCTGGGTTGTCGGGCCCATAGCGCTGTGTGTCATGTCATGTCCCAAGTGTCTAGACTATAAGTCATGGTGAAGCGATGCTATGTAAACGTTGATTTCTACTTTGCACGCAAGCCCCCCCCCCCCCCCATGACAACCACACATCACCTGCGCTAACAACACTGAAAGATGTGCTATTCGTCGAGGTTTTCTCATCAAATATTAAGTATTTGTGGATTTTAGAAGGTGGCCTAATATGTAATCCTGTCATGTGGATTTTTAATTTCCTTTTTGTCCTCCAAAGTTAGATTCCTTAAAGGATGATGCCATCCCAAATTGTTTTTCGCAATATGATACCCGTAATTGGAGTAAACAAGAATATCAATAATGGCTAGGTTTGAGAATAATATCCTTTTCTAATTTAAAAATTTCGCATAATTTACAGACTGTCTGCATTACTTATCCCGTGCGTGTCTTTTTTTTCCCCCCCTTGATTGGATTAATTGATCTGAAATTAGATTGCATGAATTGGTTTCTCCAGCCATTTATGCACACAGAACAATCTAATCAGAAGTGTTCTTATCGTCAATTGATTTCTTCCTCATCGTCTTGATATGGCATGGTCAATTTAACACACTGGGGGAAAGAACTACCGGAGGAACCGCTTGGTATCAGGTGGCGAGGATTGATTTGAAGGACTCTTGTTGGGGCTGGAGTTTTGAGGGGGGAAATATGATCATAATTACTTTGCCTTGTCTATCCAAACACCATCCGGATTTAGCCCAAACCATGCACCTTCGTTTAAGGTCGCTTCAAATTTATGAACTTTCACGCGAGCTTTCCATTAAACGTGTGTAGTCAAAGTCCATTTACCTTCACTGTTAATCATTCTCTTGATTGTTAAAAGTGTATGGGATATGGTAAATACATTTAACCTAAATGCATTAAACATACATTCCGGAAAACAAGAAATGAAGCCCGTGAAATCAAATTTATGAGCGACGTTTTTTATGGGGCTCGCACCGTAAACATGTCACTCATAATTTATTCTGGTTGTTGAGATGTCGGCCATCTTGGTAGTGAGTATTAGCGTTGATTCTACTGCTGTTGTTGGGAATTGCATATTTGGGTTTTTGTTTTGTTTTGTTTTTATTTTATTTTATTTTTTGTTGCCATTTGCGACAGATGCGGCACTGAAGTGTCGCTTTGTGTCATCGTCATCAAGTTGTCATGGTGCTGCGATTTGCAACCGTCATCATTGTTTTGTTTTAATAAACGTGTTGATTTTGCTGTGGCATTTTATGCGTTTCTTCTAGAAAGTTTTCCGAGGTCATCTACCGCCAATCAGCGTTATCTGGTCAGCCCTGATTTGTGGTTGATTTGAAGTGAGGGAAATCGTTTCAAGCTGATTAAAATGATTGGTCATGCCGCCTTTTATGACGTTCTACTTCAGATTGATTTATCTTATCACGGGGGAGTTAGAAGTAGAAGTTTGTCATAATTCATATAACGAGAATTCGTCAAAAGGCAAACACCAGAGGTCACTTTCGGCGGTAGAGAACAAATTTCGCCATCATTGCTGTTGAAAATGTGTGAAAGGTAATTTGCGTTAAGGTGTTGAGGTGTTACTATAGGCTGTGCGGTTTGCTTCTGTGGTGGGAATTACAACGGGTAACCATGGTTGCGTAAGTTCCATAATCGTTGAGAGTGATTCGATACAACTTGGACCCGTTTATCAAAAGTCTCGCGGACAGCCCGTTTAATGTGGGGGATTTACCCGTAGAGTTTGGATAATTTAACGTAGTACTTGAAGTAACGTGATCTCTTCAAATTTCAGCAGTGTTTCCATCACCACTGTGATGATTTGATGAGGGGGCCAATTTTGGCCCATTGGAACTGTAATTGGCCGTAGCTAGCCGTACTATTATTGTACGTGGGATCGACGTCTTGAAATCTACGTGAGCAGTGTACACACTGCTTTATTTGATAATCGTGCCTGGCGTGAGCCATCAGTCAGCCCTAGTGCGTGCTGATTAGGCGTTTCGCGTTTGCCACTCCTAATAGTTGGGCCGTCGCGACTACGTGTACAATGTTTGTGCTGGGATATTGCAAAGACTGGCCCCAAGTGACTTTCATAACAAGTCCTTAACTCACTCAGTCAATGTCCTCCTCTCATTCATACATAATGTGCCTGTTTTCTCGCCTTGCCAAGGTTCCTTCCATCTCGATCCTGTTAAGAATGACAATTTTATCTTTTTACGTGAGTCGTGTCCCTCCCCCCCCCCCCCCAAACCATCACTGACAGAATACTCAACAGAGAGTACCTGTATTCATTCACTCTTCACGCGTCTGTCTGTATTTTGATAGCGGTTTATGAGTATTCTTTATATATAGTGACTCAACATATCAATACACGTCTGATCGCCTCACCGATATCTGTTCATCGGAAAGGAAAAATAATCGCAATCAAATTTATTGTACTTTCAGCACTTTCGCACCTTTTGATGTTTGCAACCGACCACTCAAGCATATACCTTTCGGTCCAAGTACTTCTACAGAAGTTATCTCCAAAGGAGATCCTTAGAGTTGCTTCCCCTTACCCCCCCCCCCCCTCCCACGGTCTTTTGCGCTTACATCTTCCTACAGTCTGCACATCGCAGACGTCGACAGGAAAGTGCTGTGATGATAACTGCAAACAAGCCGACATCAAAATAAAGACTGACGCCCAATCGATGCTCTGAAATCGATCGCTGGATTCATCGGAGAAAAAAGAAAAACGGACGTTAAAACACGGGCTCCCTGCGCGCTCGTCACGGCAAGTACAAAAACAACACTGTGGGGAGATGCTGCGATATGCACTGACATGTTTTGAATAAATACACCTTTTTGGAATGAAATAATTACTTAGCGTGAGTGTGGATGTTGTTGTAGACTTATAACAAAATGATCTTTTTCCCCCCTTTCTGGGTTTTGTTTGTTCAGATCATCTCGCCAATCGCACGTGTCGCGGGATATCAGCCAATGTCATTACTGGTTGAAATGAATGGCGATTTTAATTGGTTAAATGCTCGCACGTGGTTTATCGGTTAACCTTTTAAAGTTCAAAGAATGCCCATAGGCATGTGGACATTTAATGGAACGTAATAGAATTTGACAATGTGCAGTCAAACTAGATTTATCAATTGAGCTTTGTGGGAGCATCATTTTAAATAGAAATAAACATTCATGTCAAACCCAATTGTAAGAAACTAGGGTCCTTTTATCAAAGGAGTAACGTCAAAATAATGAGATTATATTTTAAGATACTGTCCTTATCATAGCAGTCAAAATGTCATTCCTGTCATGAACATCAGATGTCGAAGGAGGAATAATTTGTAAGTCAAAATCCTTGCCGTCGTAGACAAACAAAAGGAAGTGAGTGTCTGATTCGCATTTAATCTTCAAGATGAAGTCAAATATTAACGTTTGATCCAATCTGAGAGGCTTCAGTGGAGGCGTTGTAGTTTTGTTGCTGAATTTACTCCCGGCGAAATACCTATTTTTGTAACCCCTTCTTGTTTCTGTCCGTACATACATTGTCAGTCATAAACACCTCCGATGTTTTTGCACCTGTTGGAGTTTCAATAACACCATGACACGTCGGGTTTGATGAGTCTGAAAAAGTTGACACTAAACAGCATTATTATGCACAACCTAATGCCGTCTTCTTTTGATTTACCCTGGTGTAATTTGGCAGGGTTTTAAACACTTTTCCACGGCCATGTCATTTTATTTTGGACGTTGGAGCCTAGCTACAAATAAATGTCTTCCTCGTTTTGATGAAATTCCTTCCAGCGCCTCCAGCTATGCCATGACCCGGTGCGTCTGTGTGTGACGAATATACAGTTTGTGGGGCTTCTCAATCCATTGAGGATCTATTCCTTCCTCTATCATGCTCAAACCAACGAAGAGGAGATAGCATGCAGAGCAAATAGTCCACAGAATGCAAACTGAAGATAGAAAGTTTAGGTTTCCTTTTGTCTGGTCGGGCCTGGTGTATTGGTTTCCACAACCTTCTGCCTCATGGACAAGAACAGCGTAGAATACATATCTCATAAACACTCTGTGACGGATGGGTTATATTCCCTTTTCACTGATTTTGGCAAACTGTGAATCAGAAAAGCCCGAATGGCCCGTGAGGCAAGAGATGGAAATCGGCTTTTGTTCGGAGAGCTTCATGGTTCTTGCCAATCGCTGGCTCGCGCCCGGGTGTGTGCTCAATTTTCTTCAATTGCAACTGGCTTGATAGGGAGAGACGAGGAGCCAAGGGCAATGTTCTGGATGGCTTTGCTTTTAGGGGGCCGACGGAAAAGCCAGCCGTGATTGTCACTGAATCCTCTGCGGATGAACATTCCGCCAGGGATGTCTTTCATTAACTGTGTAAACTGCATTCAATCAGAAAGAATATCGTGCTTGCGGCTGCAATGGCATCCTTATACCATCACATGCCATATGCTGATAGATAATGTGAGTGGCTGCCTCAGCTGCACGCTCACATTCAGTCCTTCGAATTTATTTATTCAAATTTCAATCCAAGCATTTTTTTATATTCAATGTTGACTCGGGCGCTGCTACAAAACCACAGGCCCCGCTACACACTGACAGACAGGATGGAAGGATTGTTATTCATGAGTGATGCGGATTTGGTTTGGATCATTTTCTAGCTGAAGATACCCAAGTGTTTCCAATTCCTCTTCAGTTGTGTAATTTCAAGACGCTGAAAATTTAACCTGTTTTTTTTCTCTTCATTTTCTAGTGATTTCACAAAATGGAAATTTTAATTTGGATGTAGAGGCCAACATTGCCACTGGCACACAATGCTTTCTTTTGTCCGATTGTCATGGCCATTGTAGATTATATTTTCTTTAACCCAGGAAGGCACACGGAACGAATACACACGGACCGTCCATTTAACTAAAGGGAGCTTTGCTTACAAACCAAATGGAAGGGGCGGTAAGATTATTGGTAATTATGAAGCGAGTTTGAGAGCCAACCCCTTTTGCGAACAATGGCTCATTCCAAAAGTTCTATCATTTGGATACATTTCGAACAAACTTGGTATTGTGGTACAAATCGTTAAATTTTATTGCGCCTAGCTAGGAATACATGATTCGGGAAGACGTCTGATAAATAATGTTGGTTGTCAAAATATTGACTTCGAAAATACACCCGTGTTTAAGCTGGGGGAAAAAGAAACATTTATAAAAAGTCAGAAATCATAATTTAAAACGGTGTAGATGTGTTAATAAGATTTGTTTTTTTAAAGCTTATCTATAATCAAATGAAGACAGTGCAACGACGACGACGTGGGCATTGATACAACGGCAACGTTCATAATTATTATGTTATAGTGTTACTTCATACATATTTGAATTAAAACATTCAATTTGACTTGACAGACGTTTTGGCTGTCAATGAAATTGAGACAAATGATTTTATATTATTAAAGGTAGGGTCATAGATTGGTAAATAATCCAAACATAAAATCTTGCTTGGTGAGAAGCACTGCAGCTTTTGATATTTTGAGAAAGGACTCCCTTCGAAGTAGTATGTTTGGATCTTTTTTCAACCCGAAACTTTTGAACCTGAGAAACGATTCTTCATCATGCCTCAATCGTTTCTCAGATTTCTGGGGGGTTGGTGTCTGTTTGTGAACGCTGCGGTCAGAGATGCGGTCAAAACGCATTCGAACGGTTAAAAAAACCAAGGTATATTTTGTCTTCAAGTTCATAGATTGTCGTTATACTTCACACTCTTAAAACTGGAAACTGGCTGGTCACGAAATAATTATTCCATAGAAGGTGTTTCACCATCCACAAATGGTTGCAAGTACCGCCACACAATGCCTTTATGTGAGAGCTTATTCCGTCAGGCGTTATTGGTAATTGATTTGACGTTATTGGCATTTTGCTCATTTCCAATGATTTCTGGTTAGTTCGGACATCTGGAAGAATAATATTTAATTAATATTTATTTAGTATTCTGATTACGACTGTTTTGAGAGGAAATATTATCACCGTCGTATGTATCAGTTCGTCTGTACAGTAAGTTAAACTCGCCTAATACACGTGTTCAAACATTTACCGACGAGTTGATTATGCAGATAATCATTCTTCTGTGCATTGTGGAATCATGAAATATTCATAAATTAAAATACACCCGTGATATTTATGTATTCTATCCGGAACGCCATTACCAATGTGGATTTTTAAAATTGTAATTATTTCTACACTGCAAGTGCAAAGTTTAGCTGAATGCAACGATTGTGATAGCCAAAATGAAAGTGTAATGCCCGTTCAGTAGTGTGGTAAGTGTCTACCTTAAGCAAGAATCAATCCACATGAACCCCCTTCTCAACCTCAATTAAAAACAGAGCCTAAGCCATCTCGAGAGTCTCACACCCTCAAGTTGTTCTCCACACGTAATCGTTAATAAATCAGAAGGTTGCATGGCGGGGAAAAGGGAAGACCCCGGCCGTTGACTAGTTAAAAATGACTTCAATTAAATAGGCGAGCTCGGCGATAATCGGCATTCAGCAGGCCGTGTTATGCTGCCATGCGGCTGTAGGCGAACCACGGATCAAGTTAAGGATTGGATACTGTCTTATTATACGCTGAAACACACCATTATTTAGTCTAATACTGTACACTCAAACTAAGCTCCTCCTTACCCGCAACGCAGCCTGGCAAGTACTAAAACGTTTATTGAATTAGACGAAAACATAGGAGGGGTAGGCTAGTAATAAAATTGTATGACGTGAAAGTGTAATATTCATGGCATGACGATACGTCTGTGATTAATGGTTGTAAAAATATTAACACGGCAGTAGATAGGCGATTATTATTTCAACCCCCTTTTCTATAGGGAGATTGTCTGTTCTTTATAGCGTTGGCACAGTTCACTTTAGGATCTATTGTGTTGCTGCTTGAGACCAACGCGCCTGCGCGCCGAAAAACAAGGGTCATCCATTGGCTCCGAGCAAAGAGTGATCAGAGCGACTGTGAGAGAGAGAAGAGAGATCGGCGGGCAAGGTCTACAATTCTACATGTTTTTTTCTAACTGCAAAGTGGAATGTTGCGTTTGGCCAGGGGACACGAGCCGATGTAGTTATACCGTGACGGACAATCTGCTTATTAAAGAGCGCGCGTCTCTCGTCTATACGATGGCGAGCTAAACGCTGGTTTAAACCATTCAGGAACTCGTTCGTCAGGGTACATCCCGCATCCTCCCAAGACGTAGGGTGCTACAAGGACTTAAAGGTGTCTTCGCAGGTCGCCGTGCACAAGGCCGACCGTTGCGTTATCGAAGGTGGAAAGCGTGCTCTGTGGTTTTCCGGTCTATGCCATACACGCATGTTTTGCAGACATGCGACCATCTAACTTTTGATCTGACTGCACTGTACTCAGACCGGCAAATGCTTCACACGAATAACGGGAGACTTTATCAGATCTATCATAATCTTACGGGGACACAGTTCCGTGACCGGATGAGGACACACCACAGTATATCAACACAGTGATCACACAGTTGAGTGGGCCTACAATGCACTACAGAAAACACCACGTCCATGTACTGCGTCTGTACTTGTAGAACTCGTTCATTGACTCTGGAACAGTTTCTGTTTGCATAGCTATTGGAACTCGTCCTGGGGACTCCAACGATTGTTACATATTTCTTTTATACTTAATAAACCTGCAGATCGACTGACAAGTGTTTTTTTTGTATGGATGGAGATAGCCTGCGTTCGCCATTTTAAAGTGTCTCGGTGCTTTACTGTCCTATTTTAAAAATGGAAATTAATTTCGCCAATGTCCTGATTGGGCTGCTGTTTTTAATTACGTCCTCGCCGATTGGAGCTACTTCGCAGTTGTGTGTGGTGAAGAATGAAAGCAAAAATGGAAAAGAGTTCACGATTGCCGTCTTACTACCTAGATATCCATGCATGAAGGTGCACGTTCACTATCCGTTCTTCCTTCAGATGGTGGGACCCGCCATTTCGATAGCTTTAGAGAGTGTGAAATCTACGTATCTGTCCGGAAGGAACATTTCCGTCATAACGATGGACACCGAATGTGAATTAGCAAGTGCACAATTTTCCATGATAGACCTCATGTTCACCAACCCCGTTCATGTGGTATTAGGCCCGGGACTAGAGTATGTTGTTTCTGCGGTAGGTCGACTCCTCGGTCGTTGGGGCATCCCGCAGATCACGGCCGGTGGGCTGGCCTACGGCTTCATTACGGACGGGAAGAGAACGAACGAGTATTCTACGCTGACGCGAGTCCAAGGACCTTACAAGAAAATGGCCGGTTTTATCTCCCGTTACTTCTCAAGCATGGGCTGGAATCATTCCAAGCTGATATTTTTCGACAATGAGAAGGTCGTGAACGACTGTAAATTTGGTATTGGTCCTATATATAATCTGAATATAAAAGCTGGTTTAACTGGAACGTCCTACAAGCTGATTGATGGTAGCGAGGAAGATTTTACTAATCAACATATAAAGGATCTCTTGCTGAACACGATCCGACCGGTTGCAAGAGGTAAACCATTCCCTTTCTTTTTCCGATTTTCACCCTTAAACACACCCCCCCCCCAAAAAAAAGCACGGACAATTGAAGGTGATTGTAGAGCATAACAGTTTTCAGAGTGACGTTTCAAATTTTAGGGAACATGTCCATACTATTATAGCTTAGTCTCTGAATGGACTTCAAATCTCTCTTTAAAATATCGAATGAGATGGTTCCATTTTACAAATTGAACAAGATAACATCTGCAAAAACTAGTTTGTGGCCTGACGTTTCGACCCTAGCAGAGTCTTTCTCGAAGGCTAAACATCTGGTTTCATGTCACGCTGCAAATACTGGGGTGCTTAAATTGACACCATGGGTGTCGTCACATTATATACCCAAGATAGAATAAAAATTAACATCATATGATGTTAACATAACACTGATGTAATTGTGTTAGCAGAAATTAGTGTTATTTTAACCCACTATGGTGTGAGGTCTTATTTCGATATCTATACGTAATACGACACCCATGGTGTCAACTGCAAGACACCAGTTTTTGCAGTGCGCAGACAACCTACCGAAATTTGTTTCAGTGACTGGTAAAAACGAAATTTTTGCTTTAATCGGCCACATATGAAAATGGTATCCTAAAAACATGTTTTGATTTGTATTAGGCATTCTGAAATGCCTGACATGCATTGCGATGCTCAGAAAAAATGCTTCTCTGTCCTCACCTATATCATTCAGCATACATATAAAACTTAATTGTCCATTGAACATTGGATAGCAACATTACAGTGCTCATTGCACGGTGAATATTGTGTTTATCTCTGGCAAACATTTATCGATTCATACGTTTTGAACTATAACCCAGACTAGATACAATCCAGAGTATTATGTGCCCTTTCTGCAAACATGCTATATTGAATCGAGGTCTCCCTCCACTCCACACTAAACAATCAAGAGTTTTTAAGCTTGCATAAATATTGTTGTCACCAGGGCTTCGCCTCCAAAGCCCTAGAGGCGAGCAGTCCCGTGCTCATAGCTCGTGTGCGCCCTCCTATTACACGCTGTAAAAGATGTCTGTATTTATGAGCTCGGTGTCGTGGCAGTTCGGTCAAAACTGTAGTTGCCGCGGGGGAATTTATGCACCCCAACGGACTGGCTGTTACTAAACAATTATAAGGAAGCTATGAACTGCCAAAACATTTTGACAAATCTAACAAATTGAGTGTAACCAAGCATGACGTTGAAGTAATGTGTTGTCAGCAATGTTGCGTGCCCATTCAATGCCGTTGCTCATATTTGCTTATTGAAGAATTTACCATTGTTCTTGTCATATGAATACAATACGGTTATGAATACGTGTGCGTCGCTGTAGACTTTGAAATGTTGTTAATAATAAAAAGGGGTTTCCAACAAAAAGCCATATACACCATTGTTCGGATTTAACAGTAATAGAAATGTAGTTGTCGATTGAGTCTTGTGTTCGATTTTTTTTCCTTTTTCCTTTTTCTTTTTCTTTTTGTTTGGTCGTGTACGTCTCTCACGTAAATTATGAGCCTTCGCTTTATTGACCTCGTACAACCTTGAGCTTCGTGGTTTAGGAACCGTCGTAAATTTAACCATATCACTATCAGCATGGTGTAATCCCTTCGGTCTTTCAGAGCCCAAGGACCGACTTACTCTCGTTGAGTCGTCTCGGCATCACAACAATCCCATCTTCATTCCATGCACAGCACAAGTACAGGCGCTACTCTGCATTATGGTCAGACTCTAATTAATTAATGGCCTTAGCAACATACAAGAACTGTATGCATGGAGAAAACAGTGAAGAAGAAAAAATACACAACTAGTTTACCTCATTTAATATACGGTACGTATTCAGAGGAGCGTTCGGTTTATCCATGGCCTTTAACACAACAAAGATACTCTGTGCTTTGTCTTGCAGCTCCAGTAAATTATACGCCAGTGTTTTAATTTCATTTCATCGCCAGCCTTCCATTCTCTCGCCTTTAGAAAAATACAGCACACCGGCGTTGTAACAACAATCTCACGTATAACTCGCTATTGGAAAAAATGTGTTCTTATTGCGAAGAGAAATCATCAGTTTGCAGTTGTGATTGAACGTTGTCACAATATTTTCTTAAGCACTGAGATAGACGATTATGATTTGATAGTTCGTTCTATCTGGACCCCGTGTGTCAACAAAACAAGCCAACAGTTTTTGGGGGGTTACTGTTGTACACCGAAATGAGTATTTATTGTTGGGCTATATGCACGAGTGGAGACGCGCTTGCGCGCCGAGGGTCAACCGCTAGGCGAACTCGCTGAGATCGGGTCTATTGGGCGCAAGGTCTAGTTACGTATTTCATACTACACGAAAGGTGAGAGAGGTATGTGTATGTGTTGGTGATTGTGTAACAGTATAACGTGTACTGGCTGTATAATATAATCCGTTTCCTTGAGCGAGAGAGAATACCGTGACGACCAATCCAGCCTGTCACAGCTTGTTGGTTTTCAACTTAAAGAAAACTCCACACCGGAGTAGGGGGGACGATCTTCCCCTCTGGAGTAGTCATTATAATTACACGATGACTTGTCCACACCGACGCAGAGGTGCGGTGATCATCAGCACGTGGGAACCATTGCACTGACAGCCCCCTACGTTGTCATCACACACAGTGAATGACACGAACCAACATTGAGTAAGTTTTATTATTAAAATGTCATAGACCCGCGAGGTTGTTTATTTTCATGCTGCTGCAATGGTGTCAATGCTTGTAGATTAACTTGGATGGTAGAGGAATACTACTCGCAAGGTCTCGTCAACATGAATGACAGTCGACAAGGAGTTTTTTAACAAATTTAATGACACTTAGTGACGCGAAGGTGGATCGTCTCTAACCCAAGCATGGTCTGGTCCAACGGTACTTCATATTTTGTTGATACTTGAATGTGTTCGCGATGTTTTTCGATTCATGTTTGAAAGTGTGGAATGCTGCCATCTTAGTTATGTTGACACTACGGACAGGTGCAGTATTAACAGGTGATGTTAGCGTTAACAGTGGCATCGATCTAGCACAAAATGACCGTGACATAAAAATTGCTGTTCTACTTCCACGGTACCCGGTGCCGTGGAAGTATGCCGGTGGCTCTGTCCGGTACCCTTTCTTTTCCCAGATGGTCCTCCCTGCCGTGTACATTGCCAGAGACAAGACCAGCCGGACTACGATGTCGAGTAGAAATATTACGTTATTTGTTGTGGACACCGAATGCAAACTTAGCACTGGTCAGTTTCGAATGGTGGACTTACAAATGAAGCTGAAACCGGACATGTATTTGGGCCCCGGCTGCGAGTACGCTACCTCGGGCATAGGACGGTTCTTGGGTCACTGGGGAGTGCCCCACATCACGGCCGGCGGGCTGGCCGAGGGGTTCCGTGGGAAACAGCGGGAAGAATTCCCAACACTTACCCGGGTTCAGGGCAGCTACACGAAACAAGCTGGTTTTATCGCCCGGTACTTCGAACTTAACAAATGGAATCATACCCAATTGCTTTTCTTCGAGACTGAGAATGAAATCAATGACTGCTACTTAGCTATGGGATCACTGTACAGAACACTAAGTTTATACAAAACTCAAGTCAGTTACCACGGGATTAATACAAAGGACGAGAAATATACAAAAGAGATGTCCAAAACTTTACTTGTGGAGAAAGTCCAACCACTGGCAAGAAGTAAGTGATTTATGTGCTCTATCGTTGTCCGTTTTCATCATTTCATGTCCAACCCGTGTCACATTTTCAAATTTATTGGAATCACTGTTTGGAGGAATGTTTGTGAAAAGTCGTCAATAAGTTAACAGATTGTTAAAAAAAAAATACATAGAACGACTTTAGTCAAGGTTTTCTATATATATCTTGCGGCATTCCTGCGTGCGTTTATTTATTCTCCTTTCGCAGCATGTGACTATCCACGTCGACGTAATGCTATTATAGCCTCTAGGGAGTTTGAACAGGTAAACTGATTCCCTTTTCAAAGCTGATGTTCTTTAAACGGTGTAAATACTTCTGCAAATATGTCCTGGCGTGCTTGATATATATGCGTATGTGCTTTTAGCCCCCATGAAAATTTAGCTAGATAGCATTTTTGCCCCCTCTTATTGTGATGGAGACTTGCTTTCAGGTTTAATCAAGCATTAATAGTCGCTTTCCCGCTTCAACACACTATGGATGTTGGGTTCACGGTGCAAATCCTGCAACACGAAACGGAATACAGGGCTTTTGATGCCATGCATCTATCAATCCATCGCGATTTTTGCAGACCTTCCTTTTTTCACTTGCGTGCCGTGCAAGGGTTGGCCTTCGGTGTTCGCGCTGCCTATGGGGACCTCCTCCCGGACATCTTGTGCCGTCCTTATACTGCCATAAACAAACGCCCTAAAGTCATCTATTCCATATAGGGCCTACTCCTTTTGTTGCTTGAATGGAGCAGCGCGGCTGTAAATACACACGAACTCACGAGGGGGGAAAAGTTCTAATACACGAAGCCAAGTGTAGTGGAACAAAACCCATATAAATAGAGCGCGAGTTTCTGCACACCCAGGCGGCAGCCCATTCTAGCCTTATTATATTAAGAACTAAACTCAGTGTTACGCTCAAAAAATCATTTTGTGATGCTCGCAGATACTTACGTATTAATCATTTATTTTCTGCTAAGTCCCCTAAATGCTACTGATAATTATGGTTTACAAAAGAAGATAATGGGCTTGGTGCAGTGTGCACCAAAATTCTATTCATAGATGCTCCTGTTTGGGTGATTATGTGCCCGTTGTTGTAAGCTACTCTCTCCCGGTGGCATGCAGTTCTGTGTACCCACTCCAGGATATACCGTGGTAATTGGACCTGGTATTTTCACCTCCATTACTGGCTTCCTTTACGGAATTTGATTTCAGACCCTTTCATACATTCCCGCCGGCTCTAAAAGGATTGCTGAGGATTGTACTCCGGCTCCCGACGAACGAACATTTTATCCACTGTAAACTGGAATGTCATTTTTACTGGGGAAAGAAGACACTGGGTTTGTGTCATGATAAGCAGATCGTATCTTTTCTTCTTGAAAATGGTAAATTTTTCTCTAAACGCGATCAAACCATTGAATTATATTTTTCAATAATTAAGACTAAGAGTGAATTTAATGTGTGGGTGAATAGTCTCACAATGAACGCCAACCCAGTACAGGACTCTCGTTAATGTTCTCGGACATTTATTTATACTGCATTTTCTCGCACTTTTAGCTACGATCCCCTAAAATACTTAAGACATGGTGGGACTTGCAAAAAGCCAAAAGCTTTTTACTGATAGAGCCACATGTTACCACCGCATAAACAGGGTCGTGGTGACGAGTGGCATATCTCATCAGCTACACACACGCATGTTATGGTGTGGATGTGTGCACGTGCCGTAAATACAGCTGTTCGAATCAACCGTTAATGTGTTAGGGCGCCTCCACAGGCAAACGTTTGCAGTTAATCCGGACACCGGCTTGACCCAATCATCTGTACCTACCAATCATCTGTACCTACACAGCAACTTTTGTTGTCTCGAAGCATTAACATAAGAGAATAAAGTGGACTAAAAAGTTGGGTATATTATTTCAAATAAATTAAGGCTGGCTATATTATGCTAAATATATTTTGCTCAGAATCGCGTCATTAATGGTGTTAATTATGTTTCAAATAATTGTAATTAATATGCAGGCCTGTATTAAAATCAATTCAATTGAATTCAAGAAGACATTTATTCCGTTCTATTTGAGAAAGTACATCCGTAATTAAAGACAATCAGTGTAAAGGAAAATAAAAGTAAAAAATAATTAATATATAATTAAAAACTAATTAATTAATAAATAAACAAAAGTAATAAATGTGAAGTGAAGAACTGTGTACAAGAGAAGAGAGGTGGGAGCGAACGAGGCTGTTAAGGTAGGCCTAATATTATATTTTTGTTATACCATTAATTTGGGATCGATATTTTGTAAATTTGATTGTGGCCCCCAAATATTATTAATATTTGTCGATGAAAGTTATTGTTAAATTAAACAACACGATGTTGTAATCAAAAATACGCGACGTAATCTGTAAAATAATAGACCGGTACTTGTTTTCTGTTTATCCTCAAAACTATGCGTGAATGCATTAAATTTAATTGAAATCGGAGTCCAGTGATACGACTTATCTTTGGGAACAAAGTTTCAACATTCTGTCGCAGAAAAATGTTTCATAATTCGTCGACATTAATCATTAGGTTTTTAATTAGTTACCGAAGCACTTCACTAATTGCACGGAATACTCTATGTAGAAATGTAGGTCATGTATATCGGTTAATATAATATAATATAATATAATATAATATAATATAATATAATATAATATAATATAATATAATATAATATAATATAATATAATATAATATAATATAATATTTATACATATTTTGTTATTCGAGCACTTTTAATATTGAACCATATAGGGCAAGAGCACAATCCCATAAGTACTTATAACTGGTTTTATAATAATAAACCCAATAGCCCATATTCGTGAAAATATATATGAAAAATGATATTAGTTATTTCATTAGAAAATGGATAAATGTGATTTATTGCGATAGCCTATTTTTTTTTTTCAACATGCACTCTCCCTATGGGTCGTGTTCCTGGGAATTTTAAGTACAAAAACGAACATCATGGGGGGAAATGGCATCATAGCCCCTTGAGACAGTCAACCGCCCTGACTTGCATAACTTGATCTAGACTACATAGAAAACAACAAAACCTGTTGGATTTTTAGTTTTCGATTCGAAGCAATCATTCAAAACCAAACACGGTCCGTGGAAAATTCACTTTGCGTTCGACCGAACCAATCGTTAAATGCCACGCACGGCCGCTCCATCGATTGAAAACAGTACGATAAACTTGTGAAAGGCCTTGCAAAATGAAGGGAAAAGTTAATGGGCTTTAAAAGTTAGCCGACATTCCGTCCCCATGCTCTTGAAATTATGCTCTTTCTAGTTAATGGGGTGGAAGCACCCACTCTTTGAAAGTTTTTATTATTATCATCAATTCAAGCATTAATAATCAAATTGTGTTTTAATTAATGAGGATAATAAGTATGGCCCCCTCTTGACTGTACACATATTCTTTGCATGTAAAAGATGCACACCAATTTAATATCTGTGTTCTTGCTCAGTGGCTCCTAAAAAGTGAATAAGTCATATAACGGTGTCTTATTAAAGAAATTAATCAATACTTAACGGGCAATCTTGTAGGATATTTAATAATCGAGCCCTTAGTATAGTTCATCAGTGCAGCCATGCATACTGTATCATAAACTGTACTTTCTAACATTTCGTTGGTCAAAAGTCATCGTGCTTTTGTGCTGGTATTACTATTAGGCAGCATTCCTATTATTGTGATTCAGCGCAGTTGCCTCCCACGATGTGTTGAAGTGGATCACACAAACGCTTCATTTTGGAAGGGGGTAACTTCTCATTTGAAATTTCCTCAGACTCATAGACCGTTTTAACCTGTCCATCACGTGTTTACAAAAGACCCATGGAGCCTGGAGTTCACTCAGGCACGATTTGTACAAAGAGCAATAGGAGAAAACATCAAATGTTACATTTTTTTCGAGTTTGTCAATTGTGAGTTGTTGCCAACTTTTGATAAGAAGAAAAGGAGATTTCTCATAAAGAATTCTGAGCCGATGTTGTTGTCTATTTTCCCATGCAGGAACTGGCGTATATCTTGCCATGGAATACACAAAGTTAGTCTTTGTGCAGTGTCATGGTCTATTGCTCTACTGGTGGAAACTGTTTCTCATATCACAACCATGATGATGTTATTGTGACGGACAAGTTTTGATAATTGGACTTAATATAGGCCTACGGATGTATTTTTAGAAAATACGTCAGTGAATGTAGATGTTCACTGTAGAAAAGACTACCAAAGTACAAGCATAAATGAAAATAGTTGATTAATGCACAACCAATTCATAGTGCATGTAGGGCCAGTTTGTGGCGGTTTGAGTGTGAAACAGTCAGCAGCATCAACCAGCTGTCTTTGATTATTTGAGAAATGACGAAATTGACACTAGGTTGAATCTGATTTATAGTTATTGTTCTGTGATCCATCTGGCAAGCTTTTGTACACAATTCAAGGCCCATCTCAGGGTTCTTGCATTTATGAATTTTGAAAACTGTTTTACCTTGAAGTATTAGATCTACAGGAAATTGTATAATAGTTATGTTTCGCGTTCTTCCAGATCGTCATTAATATCTTAACAAGTGTTTTGAACTGAACTTCTTTTTCGCGGTATACACAGAGACTTAGTATACAGTCTTGCATGTGAAGCTGTGACCACAAGAGGGCCCTATTAGTTTTACTCACGTGGACACTTCGGGGCGACACCTTATGACCATAAAAATGTCACCACATTACGATGTTCAAACACTGAACAAGAACGTTGTGTTAGTTAATGTACAGCCAGTGTGGTAACCAAATGACACTCTGAGCCCTCTATATCTCGTTGTACTCTTAATCGACTCTGCATCGAAGCTTTTGTTAAATTAAATAGACTTTACTATTGACTTTTTTTGTTTTGCGGAATGCCTCTCCTATCCAGGATGGAAATCGGTTACTGGGGCTGAGCTGTCCTTGAGAGAATGCAAACACAGTGGATGATTTAATCTATTTAGCAAAGTATTTAAATTCAATCCTTTCTTGATGGCAAGATACTGGACTGAGCTGCCTGTGATTTGTATTTTCTACAGGCATGTTGAATTCCGTTTTGGTTAATGGTTCTTAATGGCGGAACGTGTATACTCTCCATGGCAATGACGGGCTGCAAAAGGCCCTAGAATACACTGGATGTGCTGGTTTGGATTGTTGTGTGTCCTTGCGATCAGAATGGTCTAATGCATTTCAATGGACACTTTTGGTAATGGTGTTTCAAACTTCATTGTTTGCGTAGTCTCTTGACAATCTCGCCTCGGTTTATTTTTCTCATGGGCTGATTGTACAGTCAGATTTCTCTACTATATTGAACGTAGTATAATTGTGTAAGAATTGTAGTAGAAGAATTATACGTGAAAGGTAACCTTCAGCTAGACCGTATCTGAACTGGCTACAGCTCCGGCTTATTATTGCTGTTGTTAAGGACATCATATACTTCAGTACATGGTGACGCTGGAATATAGCCGTAGCCATAGCTATAGTTGCCAATTCGGGCACGGCCTTGCCCATATTTATTGTATTATTCACCCTTTCTGTGAAAGAAAGGAGTAGGCCCTACAATTTAGACACAACATTTGTCACGGCAGAAAGGCACATGGTATACAGCTTTACACAAAGTACCTGAATTGGTTTGAGTGTAACTACTGCTCGTATGCTATAATCCAATTATAGGCTTCTTGGTTGATGGTCAGTGAGTTGGAGGTTGATGGTCAGTGAGTTGGAGGTTGATGGTCAGTGAGTTGGAGGTTGATGGTCAGTGAGTTGGAGGTTGATGGTCAGTGAGTTGGAGGTTGATGGTCAGTGAGTTGGAGGTTGATGGTCAGTGAGTTGGAGGTTGATGGTCAGTGAGTTGGAGGTTGATGGTCAGTGAGTTGGACAAAATAGCACAAAATCTGTAGAAGTATTAATATAGAAGTATTAGAGGGGCAGTAGTCTTCATCTGTGATGCTGAATTGCTGATTAGTTCCTCTCATTGAGCGTCCTCGCATTTCAACAGCTAAATAATTTCATTCACAATCATTTTCAGTACTGCGACTAAGCCTCGTGATTACTTTGTAAAATGAGCAACATTTCCTTTCAACCAAGACGAAAAAAGAGGTAGGCCTACTTCTGATTATTAACTGTCAGGGCTAATGGATTGAATAGTCACATTCTTTGCAATAAGTGGAGCAAATCTCTTTAGGTGACATTTCTGTCATTCCTACTTTGCGACTGTCTGTAGCACTACTGGATTCAAATCGAGAGTACTTTTTAATATACTCCCCCCATGTAATAGGATAGCTTGTGAATGAAAGAAAATGCTATTCCAGTGGTTTAGTAAATAACAAGAGGGAACTTGAGGGGGGCGGGGTTCTTAAACGGTACTGTTATCAATAATGCTACTCAGTAACTGTTTTGTTGTTGTTGCAAAATAAATGTAGTAAATACAAAGGGGGCTGTTTTTTGACCTTATTGTATTGGACGGAACCTTGCACTTTGTGCATAAACCGTAAAGCAGGATGCATTTGTTTTTATAATAGGCCTGAATGGTGTAAATGCAAACTTGCGACCCTATCCACACGTTCAGCCTACCCACGGGCCCCTCTTGTTGTCTCCACGGTGGGTGCACTCTGTCTTTTTGTTTACCCAGCACTCGTGTCGAGAACAAAAACGTACTGAGTTTCGTGCTACGCGGGAGGTTCTTCAATGTGGACTTTTGCACCGAGCCGTGTTTTAGCTGCGATTCCGACCGTACCCTGCACTCAAATCACGGCGTCATGTCTATTACGTCCACGCTTTACCAACTTTCCCAATTACGAACAATTATAAAGCACTTAAATGTTTTTATCACATTGCATACAAAGGGGGCTGCATTTAACGGCGGGTGCGCGCTGATCCCAAACCCATTAGATTTCGCTCGCTTGCACGGAATGGTAGCTAAAACACTCAATACCATCAGATCGCATTAATATGGATTGAGAACACACACTGTTCATAAAAAACTGGTTCTAAACCTCATTGAATCTCAGCTATATGGATTTGACCCAAGATTCAATTTAGAATTTACCCGAATCAAACTACTGAAAATAAAAGAAATTTAGACCGAGGGAAAACCTTTTCAATGGTCAACAATTCGAATATTCATATAGGCTCTAAGTCATTGATAGTGTTATACGTTTGTTGTGAATCATTATTATAACAGACACAAGATGATGCCGTGCGTATATAAGGGTGTGTAGCAATATTTAGGTGTTTTAAAAGTAAAATTCACACTCATCATGTTGTTTTTGATCAACCTGATCCAACCGGCCTGTCAACATTTTGTCAAATTATATTCCGTCTGTCACGTTCCATGGATTTTCTGCGCGTTAATTCTGTTTTATTTGTGATGTTATTAGATGCTGTTTCCCCGCCTTTGACAGTATTATGAACTGAATTATTTCTCTTGGGGATTGATACTGACATACAATTTTGATTGAGAGCTTTTCAAGATTGGAACTTATCAATTTGTGTCAGTAACGGCAAATCCTGTTTTCAATCTGTGAACAATTTATGATAAGGCATCTAACGTAAAGTCAATAAAAGCTCATTTTCATGTGCATAAAAATTCCTTCCCTTAATATAGAAAAATTGACCGTTTATGTAAAAACAAAAACCATGAAAAAAAACGTTGTCAATAAAATAACACTAGGCTGATTATTGCGAACGTCATCGCGTCTGTCTTTTAATTTGCAAGGTCAAGTACATCACTGTGTCCACACATAGCAACACGACGTGTGTTTACCGTAATATTGTGTGCAGGACGCGTCTTGAAGATGCAGTCTTTTTGACAGTATTTCAAAATTCCATCGAAGCACAAACCGCTCGACTATTATTCATATCTATACACGTTCATAATTCCGCCTGTGTATGGATAATCAGATAAAAAAAACAAAATCACCAGTAACGTGATTTGTTTCGATTTTGCTGAGAATAGAGCTTCGATTTTGACACCACAGGTCTCATAATTTCACAAAATGCACAGCGTGGAGAAATCTCAACAAAGCATGGCATTTGTATGGAGAGTGTGATTTTCCGGACGTTGCCTGACTCAATGACAATGTGTATACAAAAATAAATATGAATCAATAGTCAGCTATTACGTTGGGAGGGCGTTGGGAAGACCTAGACAATACGTAGGATGTGTTTGTGCAATAGAATATTTCAATAGGAAAGGCAACATTTCCATGTGACTTTGTGTACTTTCTCGTTTCTCATGCACACGTCGACAGCCTCTGCATGCAAACATGACACTGTCTTGATTTCCGTAGGGTAAATATTGCACTGCAAAAACAGGGTTGTCGAAATCAATTGCTTGGCCATAACCAGACTGAATTCAAAAATAACGAGATATATGGGCATTGATTGTTTCATTCAAAGACAGAAGGAAGTCAGGTAATAATCGCATTTAATACGTCCATTGTAGAGGAAAGTGTTTTGAAAACATATCTCGCCAATATATACATGCTTTCATAGAAGATTTGATTTATGAGCATAATTTTAGCACTTGCGTGATCAAATTATTCCTGCATTGTAGGTTTCATTTCCAATAAGAAAATATAACATTTTCGTCAATTTATTTATAGCTTTAATGATATCAGCTGTGCCTTTGTTGTACTCTCACTCCAAATTGATGTCTTAAATCAAATAAAGTAGAGTACATCATCGACCCCATCCGAGTACAATCCATTAATTTGAGTCTCTTCAATTCATAATAAGATATAACATCATGTGAGTGTCTACGATAACTCTCGTTTACTTATCTTCAATCAGTCACTTGCTCAGAATGCCGTGTCCTCTTTCCAAATATTCAATCGAAACATTTTTTCATGGATACTAAAAAAAATATTTTTAAAGGGAGGCTATACCTTTTGTAATTGCTCCAAAAACTAATGACAATAAACGCAATAAGAAGCACTGCAGCTGTTGATAATGTAAAACACTTTGCGAACAAATTCCTTTCCAAGGAATGTGGTTTTTTTAAAAGATAGAGTGATTCAAAAACATTTCAATCTTAGAAACGTTTCTGCATGAAACGCTTCTCAAATTGTGTATTCCAATTACGGATCTTTCTGCATGGACATTACCGCTCCAGATTTTCGACAATTTGTCAAAAACGCTACCGCACCTTTTGGAATGAAATTTTTACCGGTTAGATTTATTGTATATATCTCCATTTATATAATGAAACAATCGAACGGTTCAAAAATCCAAAGTATACAATAATATGTTGGTTTCTTTTAAAAGAATTTATACACATTTTATAATCAATAAAAAACAATATTCCACAAATATGAATTATTACAGTTTGTGTGTCCCGATATGGTTAATATCCACACTTAAACTTTAAAGCAAAATAAAAATACAGTGTTTAACTAAAACGTTTCAAAATCAAAATATTATTACAACTGCACCATTTCAATTATGTCGTCCAAACAATGTTAAATAATAATAATAATAATAATAATTAAAACTTGTAAAGCGCCATCTATCTAAGACTAAACTTATTCCGAGGCGCATAAAAACCAAACAAAAACAAAAAACAGAGAGAGTAACCAAAAAGATTACAAATTACGTAGCTTAGAAAGAAATAAGAGCACATATCGAAGGTTAACCCCTTAAGGTGGGGTCATAGATTGACTTTTATCAATTTTATGCAATGGGACGACTTATGAGTAAAGATGCAATAGGCTAATGTTTCCTGTAAAAGTTTCAGTTGAAAATAGTGCTTAGGTAAGAAAACTTCAAAAAACTGTCACAATGTATTTTCCTCATCAAGAACGTCAAATCCATCCAGGTTTAGCGAGATGAAAGCAGGTACCAACCGCATCACTAACTGCAGCATTCATAAACGGACACCACGGAAACTTGAGTCTCTCTCCAAAAGTCGCTTGCGGGCGATTTTTGAAGATTCGAAAATTGTCGACATAATTTGTAATCAACGGGGCCACTTCAGACAAAATGATTTTGCAGGATGCTTACTATACCATTGCCATCTTTAAAACAAGTAGGGTTTTGGATAAAAGTTAGACAAGTTTTTTCGCGGTCATTACCAAAGTATATGACCCAATTGGTGGATCTTGATGAAGAATGCAAATGAGATTAATTAACTAATTCATTCATTCATAATGGTTTATTGTTACCATGGGTTGCTATTCTCAAAGCTGAATTGTACATGATTTGCAGTATTCAGAAAACGCAAACAAAACAAACAAACAAACAAACAAACCAACAAACCAACACCCCAACAGCTACAAGATCAAATTAACACTAGAAACCGCTGAGCTGCGGAAAAACAATATACAGAAATAGCATTGGAAATTTTAAAAATGCACAAAGAAGTCAAAGTAAAATGCAAGTTAGGAACATGTAAAGTGGGGAAGACACAGTGAACTGAACAAAATAAAGGGTAGGCTAAAATTGACACAAATAAGAGCACAGTACATATAAAACTTTACAAGAATAAGTTAAAATGGGCATTGAAACAAAGACGCCAAGATAACAGGATGACTCCAATAGATGGGGACTCCTAATTCCCCTATTGGGCTTGACAACTGCGGAGAAGATCCCCCCCCCAAAAAAAAAATAAAAATAAAAAATAAAATATATATATATATATATATATATAATAATAATAATAAATAAAAAAATCCAAGTCAGATGGACGCATGGTGATTACAAATCACTTTCTTATTCATTCAAGTTGTTTCTTAGAAAGTTTTGTTAAAGGTAGGAGGTTGGACTGTTCTAGTAACGTTCGGGTCTGCTGCGGGGATATATAATTGGAATGACTTGAGTGGTGGGTTAGCCAGTCTAATAACGCCGTGATGGATTCTAACACATGTTAGTTGGATTTAAATGCGTGGTTTTGATTTATATGCGCTTCGTTGCAACTTTCTAATTGCTGGGGGATTTCTTTAATAAGACGTGTGACAGCTTGAACTGTAAAATCCATTACTTCCAAGGTTTTTAGTTTGCTATGTGTGAGAAACCCGCATTCGAGATTAGTGAATCATGTTCCATAACCATAGTAGGATGGGTTATGTTTTAATCGGCGCCCTAGACCGACAGTGTTATTGTCAGATCCGACGTGAATAATAGTTGATGACTTAGTATCAAAATGAATAATAACGTTGAGGCATGTCGCAAATTTTTAATAATTTGAAACCCTTTTCGGCTGATGGTTGCTATTGACATCCAAATTAATATTAGTGTTGCTTCAATTAAAGGGTCTGTATACGTTTGGTAATGATTTGAAAATTAATGGCAATAAAAACGTACGTGGTAAGAAGTACAGCAGCTTTCGATATAAAGCATTTTGTGAATCATTTCACTTCGAAGTAATGTGGTTGTGGAAAGAGTTATCTGGTTTTATGCCCCAAAATTTGAATCTGAGAAACGTTTCTGTCAGAAACATTTCTCATATTGTGTATTCCTATAGACCATGTTACCTTTGTTTACAGAGTAGTGACCTTGTACATTCTAATGCAATTTCTGACTGGCAAAATACTACACAGGCCGTATGGGAAAATTTTCATTTTGTGTCATCATTTTCACATAAATTCAAGAGTTACAAAAGCAACAGCTGTACAGCTTTTGAGATGTCCCCCCTTTCTTCATATCAAACGTTGAGAAAAATCAGACAGTGCAATCTCCATAAAACATAAGATTTATTGTATTCTTCCATTGAGCTGCGTACAAACTGTGCCTGCAGGAAGTCCAGGCTCTGTGGCTCTTTTGTAAACATGTGATGTCACAGGTCACATGGTCTATAGGGAATGTTCTTCCTGTGTGGACATGTTCGCTCCGGTTTTTTCAAAAACGCATTAACCAACTTTTGAAGTGAAACATTCACAGGTTAATTTTATTGTATACATTTACATAGGATTAAACTATCGACCGGTTCCAAAAACCAAAGGTATACTTTGCCTTTAAACAAATTTATCACTTCATGCTTTCATGTATTGCTCGTTTCCGTGATCTTGACAGCGTGCTAATTAGAATCCCCCTCAATCCGCTTTTAGCATATGGCGCCACCGTCAATACTTTCTCTCACTTGTCAACAGAGGGGGCTGTTGATATTTGACCGCTGATTTCGCGAAAAGGGACGAGGTGTGTTTTTTCAGTGACAGAGGATGGGGGCGCTTAATAAGTAATGGCAACACGGTGTTTAAAGGGTAACGTCCGAGGTTGGTGATCGATTCAACTTAGGGAATTTAAGTGAAGGAAAGAAAAAAAGAGGGGGGGGGGGGAGAATTGTGGGCGATGCATATGATTTGCTCACTACGGCCCCGCTGAAGAGTGAAGTGTACGACTGTTTTATGTACTGAAACAACGCATGGCCTGTAAGAAGTGTTTACTTTTTGTGTTTCGTTACCCCCACCTTGCATGATCAATACGTCTGTATCTGAAACTGCACCGTATAAGGGGATATCAAACAGTGTTAATATTCAAGTCACAACTCCACATTCCTCTTCAACTGATGACTGTATTTAGTTTGGGCAGAGTTAGACTCGAACGCCGTTTTGCTGTTTCAAAGGCGCGTGGACATAATTGATTGCACATATTTACAGTCAGTGATACATGGTAGTTTGTGTCTGAGACGGGATATGTCTCATTAGTCTGAGGTGACCGATGTCCTTTTTACAATTTACAAAAGAGAATTTAAACAGTGTTGTTGAACTGACGCCGTGGAGTCATCAATGACGTCATATGTACACATTCTCTTTATGATATTGTAGACTGCTTTCATGTGAAATCATTCCTTCTCACGTAGGTTCACAGGAATATCTTTGAGGAGACAAGAGGCATTAGATGTAGGCATATACATGAACTTGCATTTTGGACAACGTTTGTCAACAACCAACTGCCCCAAATGGACTAAATTTGATTAAAATGGATCGAATTGTACGGAACTTTCATAGGGGAATCACAACTGTAACCCAGTAGACAAATTTGTTATCGCTGTACTTGAATAATTCATTTTACGCTTTCGTTATTCATCCACAAGATGCACTTTGTGCG
Source organism: Leptasterias polaris (assembly GCA_037783415.1). NCBI lineage: Eukaryota > Metazoa > Echinodermata > Asteroidea > Forcipulatida > Asteriidae > Leptasterias > Leptasterias polaris. The sequence goes on from JAZGTN010000122.1 coordinate 1,080,727, forward strand.
ATTGGAAGATGTTTTTACAATAACTGCATCAACAATTTAACATTGTTTGCTTAAGGAAGATATTCCCCTGGGAAAAATACAAGGTTTTCTCACTTATGTTATGTCACGCTTGCAAGTCGATAAACTTTACGGAAATATTGTTTGGTTACAAAATATATGTTGCTATCGAGTTAGCATGAAAGCTCTACATCCAATTCCTTCAAATCTATCATATCAAAATACAGCAATACAATACATGTTAATTGTTGTTAAACACAACTATACGATAACATGTAGGCCTATAGACGTTAAGACTTACAGTAATCTGCAATTCTTTAAAATATTTAAAACAGGTAGGCCTAAATTTGGTTGATTGTACAACCAAGTAAGTGGCGAGGTGTGTCATGATATTCTGGTTGCGGTTAGGAGATATACACATCAGTTTTCAAAAAGTACGTAACATTTTGTTGTTGGTGTTATTGCTGTTTGCAATAAGCGACTAAACATTACAGACATTTCACAGGAAGAGAAGAGCGTCCGTAGCTGATTTATTTGAAGTAGGCACTCGTGGTGCCCTCGGACGCAACGAGTTCCGTCCCGCTCAAGCACGTGTGACTAAAGTGAGATGATCCACCAGCAGACGAGACCCTGGGCCCTCGTGCTGTGACATATACCTCAAGCCGGTAGGACGGCCCCTGCACCGCCGCTGGGCATTATGTTATTAAAAGATCAAGCTCCCACCCCGTTATCTCGTTTCAATAGTTTTGTATGAACTGTTATGTTGTATTTGATGGTGGTGTTAAGGCCAGAGGGCTTCAGGAAGAGCCCGATGTTGTATACCTGAAGGAAACTACTCTAAGGGCAGATAGAGTGTAACCGAGGTTATAAACACCCAGACACCACACAACTATCGACTAAGAGACGTCAATCGAACCGATATGAGGATGGCGCCAGACTAAAATCGACACATGTACTACGCTCATGGCTGAATAGATTAAAAGTGATTCAATTTTGATTGCCTTTTATTATCCGGGTTCTAATATTTCATTCTCCCAAAAATTGCGCTAAAAATACTTGGTTGAATTGAAAGAAATGTAAGTGATGTTATTCGACTGGCTGGCATTCATCTTTGATTTCTGTCATCCATCATCCGGTATGCGGTCTTGAACTACCGTGCTATCTCGTAATTGCTCGTTATTACATACGTCTCTACGATAACTTAAGAACAGATAATTTTTTTTTTTTCAAATCAAGTTTCTCATGAGGCAAAGTTATGCTAGTACAAAATGAGATTCGTGTTGTCTTACTCATCACTAACGGACGTTCTTTTCAGGCGCCGAAATCCATACAGTTAATTGATTGTGACGAAAACTCAACCTGTGTTTTGTAGAATCTGATTGCTACACTGCTGTAAGAGAAATTTGTCACTTTGAAGTCTTGCACGTAATGTAAGTGATTCCGTGATCCGTAGGTTTCATTGTCGGTGGATTATGTATGTATTTGGTACACCATTTTTAATGGAACGTGAGGTGAAAAGCAGCATTATACTAAACTGTTACTTGAGTATGTGCCGTTCACCCATGATTAAATCATGACAGTGAATACGATGTTTAGTGACAAGCATATAGACATCGCTGTGACATGGACAGAATGTAAATAGTGTATCAGTCTACTAGAACGAAAGGGGGCAGTATTGTTAATTGGCGAATACGAGTACAGGTTGTAACACAGAGAGACAGTCAGTCCTCTTTATGTTTATTTTCGAAGTGTAAGCAGGCGACTCTTCTGCTATTTATTGGTCTACTCTTCACATTTATTACACAGTACTTCATAAGGACTCATCAAGACAAACTCTGCTGCCGCATTCAAACCATTTTGTCAGGTTGATCATACTACTTTTTCTAGTCAAGAAGGGAGTTGGTCAGGGGTCAAAAGGGCAATGGCCTGGATCTGTAAATACACGAAGATCGTAATTAATAGTTCATTTTCCAGGGGATAAAACTGATTGACTTTTAGGCGACATAAAGCCGGTAATATTCTTGACTATATTTTAACAGATATTCTCGTCTTACGGATTGTATGCGTTTCTTGAGCAGCTTCCATGAATTTTTGTAGTTGCGGACAGTCCGCTGTTACGGTGCTCTAATACTAGTAATAGTGCTCAACTTTTCCGAGTGTGAACATTTTTGTTCTTCTTTCAAATCACTGTATATAACAAATCATCGTGCAACATTCTGCTATTTTTCATGACATTTAAAACAAGCCAATCCTAATTAGATTGGAGTGTTGTTGCGGGAACGAGACATCTTGTGCTCTTTCAAATTACACAGTGGCTGCTTTGTAGAAATGAAATTAACTCCACACTCCTTGAATTAAGCCGACGTCTAAAAGTACAAAACTGTGCTTTCCCGAGTCTTTCTCGATAATCCTTTATTGAGTTGATACGTATTCGACGAGAATATTGTGTCCACCTGTTTTCACGTTTGCAAATTGTTGAACAAACTTCATCGTCCATGGAACTGTTTTAAATTAAATGAGTATTATCATAAATAGAATCCAGAAAAGATAATTCCAGTAATTTCAGCTCCATAGGGATTGATGTTTATTTTAAATGACCTCAGTAGACAAGGTAAAATATAGAGTTAAGTGTCTTTTCCATGCATGGTTTTTCCGTTTTGTTTCTTTGTTTGGGTTCTATTTTTCAAGGAGACTCGTGAACTGCCTTGGCTTTTGAGGCTAAAGGTAAACAAAGTGAGGAAAACTGCCTCAATACGTAACGTGTTCTGAGCCATGTAATTTAGATTAATTGCATATCTATTTAGAGGCATACATTGCTGATTTATAGGCCAAATTATAGGCCAAATGTGAAAGTCGCCATATTTTCACTAAGAACGTCGAATCTACTTTAGTGAGGTGACAGTGGGTATAAACCGCATCTCTTGTCACATAACAGCATTCATAAACGGACATCACGGAAATCTTCAAAACGGGCCACAAGACGTTCTTTGGAGATTCAAATTTGTCCACATTATTTTGTTGATTTCTTCACTCCAAATAATTTCCCAAGATGTTTTTTACCATCCACATCTTTATAACAAGTAGGCTTTCGGAGAAAAATTACCCAATGTTTACTACGTCATTACCTAAGTATGACCTACCTTTGAGAATTCTCTCGCATCATACGCGCACTATAGTTTGCTGTTATTGGTTGAAAAACCACCCGGTTCGACTACCCACCGCTGTTAATAACAAGGCTTGAAGGGGAGGGGGAGATGCCATACTATAAGCGTGCCCGAAATATATTATCGTATTATATAATACGCCAGGCACACTTAGAAGCGAGGCCGGCGTCGCGCGGTAGAGAATCAGTCACACCATTAACTTAATACCAATAATCATTGATCGGCAGAATCTCTACCTAAGCACCTGAATACAAAGTGGATGTGTTCAATGTGATTCATCCATTGATGATTCGGAGACATTTTGGTGCGAAAACTTCCTCAACCAGAACTTTGCAGAAGAAGTCATTATTTCATGAGGCGGCCATGATGGAAAGCGCCACCAACCGATCCACGGAGAGAACGTAAACATTGCATATTATGACATGCCTCGCTAACAATCGTGGCAGGTGATATTATGTAAGATGATAATATATTTCGGGCACGCTTATAGTATGGCATCTCCCCCCCCCCCCCCCCCCCCCTCAAGCCTTGCTTATTAATAGCGGTGGGTAGTCGAATCGGGTGGAAAAACAAATTATCATGGAAACTGTCTGAATTTTTTGTCGAACTCGGTAGTACTATAGTAGTGATGGAATTGGAGCATTTTGGGGTCCAAGACTCTGGAGCTTTTACTTGTGCCCAGGCCTTTATTTAGTTGTTAATTATTTGTTATGTGTATCAATGTTTTCTTCGCGTTGTTTTTATACTTATTATAATTTTTGTGGACATGTTTTTTTAGGACCATGTTGTGTGCGGGAGTGGTTGTTGTTTTTCATTTTCGCATCCTTCATATTTGTGCAAGTTACATTCAAATTAGACCCCTGTGGGAATGACCTACTTCGTGCTGCTTAATTATTATGGAGTCTAAATCTTTAACATCTTCCTTAATGCAATTTGAAATCATTCAATTTGGCCAGTGCCCTCAGAAGGGAAAACTAATTTTCAAATTCAGCGTTCAGGGGGAAAAATAGAAGAAGAAAAAAAGAAAATCAGAGGGGAGTTCCTGGGCATCAGCTTGCGATCCTAATTGAAGAATGCAGCACGCAGTGCCGATTTGGGGGGTGGTTACGATTGAGTTACGGAAATTACAATTGTGCACGTCGTTGATGACATTTTAATTTCTTCTGAATTAGTTTGGGTTCCGGTGAAGATGTCATTAGTGACTGGGATTCGGGACAAACAACCGTCACATTCTGACCGTTAGTTTTTTTGATAGGGAACCTGCTGCACCCTTTTTCAGTTGATGCCTTTTTTTAAATATGGATGTAGTGTTTACTGGAAGTGATGAATACGACAGTCCCCCCGAAAAAACCTAGCATTAATCGACATCTTTTAATTGCATCGAAAGGTTTTATAGGAAACTCCATGCATTAATAGAGCTTGACGGGTTGATGTCACATACTGTTTGTAATCGATTGGAAAATCTAATTTGTTAATCAGGAACATGCTGCTATACAGTTTAATTTGTTGTACATTTTAGTTTGTGTTTCATTCCACAAGACGGAGTGCTGAAAGCTAAAGCTTAACTGCATTTTAACATGCGACTTTTTTTTCTGCGCATTCATATTGCTTACATTGGATCTGTAGCTACTAACAAAATCAATTTGGGAGATCGCACCGATTGTAAAGTTCATCCCTCTGGAAAAAAATGTCCATCTCAAATTTGAATAAAATAAACAGCATTTTATTATCGATTGATTCAATTGAAATAAGTCCAATGTGAACATGAGCAAAATTTCTGACGAACAGGCATTTTTCTTCTTCACTTAATTCGATCACAAAATTTAATTAGAATTTTCACTGGGTAATTGTATGGTGTGTCCATGGAATTAAAACAGAGGATGGCAATTATTTTACTCTTCAAAAAAACTGTTATGCAATTTCCTTTTAAAGGTATACAGGATTCGTATAAGGATAAAAAACTTCATTGATTAATTTTATTCTGAAAGGTTACTGTTAATGGAGCTGATACCAGAACCATTTTTTGCGTGTGAAATATTTTCCTCTGAAATGAAGTCACATTCGAGAAAACTGTATCTGAAAACATAACAAGAAATGCAACGGATGATTTCGGTTGTTCACAACCAAACTTGAGGACAATGTGTTTACATGCTAAACAATTGAACAATTTCACACAGCGGACAATATAGCCCAAATTGTTTACAGGTTTGTTATTTAATGTAGGCCCTCTTTGGTTGTTCACACGAAACACGACCAATGTCTGAGACTGTTTTGTCAGCTTTACCAATCACCTTTAAAGAGCATTAAAACAAATTCACGCTATTCATATAAATTGGTGCCCTATACTTCAATTTACAAACTTATAAACAACAGGCAGAGACAGTTTTTGTAAAAATTGCCCTTTCGGCTTTGCTAAAATTACTAAAATTGCTTTAGACGTGTTTATAAAGACAGTGACATAATTGAAAACAGTGTCTTCAGAGGAGCTCTCCGATGGAGATAGAGCAATAAAGGAAAATTTCTTAATATTAGAATAATCTACACCCCCTGGAGGGAAACACTGTAGAAAATGTGGATTAAGAAAGAAAAAAACTTCACTCAAAACGAAAATGCCCTGAGAAGTTGAAAGGGAGTCATCTTGAGGGTTGAGCAATGCACTTTGCGCAGGGATCTCTTTAGTTCGGGTTCATTATTTCTGAAGCCATTGTGCACTTGACTAATTTCATTACCGATATCGTTTACGATTACTGCGGGCAAAGATTGATGTCTATACTTGAATCGCAGGCCAAACATATTATTGCAGGACATGTGTAGTTTGCTAGGTTTTTTTTCCGCCGTTGGAGTCATAATATAACATAGAATACATCGTTCTCTTGGGGTTCGAAATTATCTCACAGGGGAGCTCCTTTAAGTCACCCCTGGCGAATGATTAAATATCATGTATGCATTTTGGGGGATGAGATTGTCTAAAAATCGTCGATATTTTCTCAGGGCGGGAAGGCGGAGGTCAGTGGATGAATGGTGTGCACTTTTGATATAAGCCGATTCCGCGGGATGTCTCGGATCTTGTTTCGTCTTCGTCCTTCTTAAAGTGTGCCCTCTTTAGTGTGAGCGAGGATCTAGTGGAGATGAGGAGACGTGCGTGACTCGTATTGTGTGTGTGAGCAACTGAATGCGCTTCTATTGGAAGAGGGACAAAAAGGCGGCTTGATTTTCGTCTGAATTTAGTCCACTGATTGGTTTTGCGTGTATAAATTACCTAACAATAAAAAAGGGGGTTTTATTACAAATGCTACTGGCATAAATTTGTTTGTGTTTCACGTGTTTAATGTTCACGTGTTTCTTTCAATGGCTATCGCGTGGAATACATTGATATTTACAAAGGCCTATGCTGTGGTTTTGTCTCTCAATGAACATTTGCAGTCAATGGTGTATCAACATGTACTTAATTTTACTGCATGTATTTTAAAACACCGACAAATTATTGATCTGCCCCTGCCCCCTCCCCCCGCCCCCACCCCCTGCTTCCATCCTACCGACATCAAATATATTTAGTGAACATTATTGAAACCTGAATTAATGGATTCGGCGTCAGAGTCATGTGAAGACGTTTTGTGTCACATTACGGGTAACTTGACGTCCGAATTGCAATCAACACCACCCCCAAACCGAATACTATAGGCGGAACAGGAAAAGGGTATTAATTTATATGACCAAATCAGAAACTTCATCGCTAACTGCCGCGGTAAATCACACTTTCGCTACTCAACTAGAACTAATTCTCATTCCTTGGACTCCGGCAGGGAACGGCATCACTCTCGGTGATCATTACACTATTGGGTTAATTATTTGTCTCGGTGCAAACCCAGGTTGCTTGTTATTAGACTATCTGGCGGACTATAATTTTACGTTTTCTTGCAACATGCTCGGCGTGTTTTCTTAAAGGTTTCAGTACGGTAGAATAGTAAAGTTTAACCCTGGTGTCAACATGGAGAACATCGGTCAGTCTGGACTCGGCACATGACATCTTATTTTAACCCGATTTCAAACACCCACGATGTAGAAAGAGAAAACAAGGACACTCTAATATATTAACGGTAGCAAGGCTAAATCTGTCTTCAAGCGAAATTGCTGAAATGCCCTGGAAGGGGATATGGGCTGCTGCGGGAGAAACAGTGCCTGTTATTGGAGATTGTAGTCATTCCGAGCAACTTGGCAGTTCCATTGAAGAAACGCAGCGGCATTACAGTGTAGCACATTTTCTAATAAATACTCGGACTTTCGTGTGGTTGTTATAGTTGCGAAATAATTATAGCTCAGTGTGTATTGAACAGTCCGTCTTAATCTGCAACATTAGAGTAGAAATCGAAGACGACAAGAATTATTGCCCATTTGCCTCTGAGACAACGCTGTTTAGAAGCCTTTGACTCACTGCATAATGACTCTCCACTGTAAGTGCTTTCAAACGTCAAGTTTCACTATAATTACTGTGAAAGAATCAGCGCAAATATCTGCAAATCCATTAAGTCATACAGCATTGTCTGAGCACATTTCTCACCCAAAAGGCAGCTTTTGACTAAGTATATAGAAACAACATTTGGCATGATTTTGACTTTTTATTTGCTCAGCTCAGCTTACAGGAGCTGTCATTACGATGAAGAATGCGAATTGTAATTATACGTTCACCGTACAGGGGTAGTATATAGCGTCATATTGTGTTTAGCCTCCGTATGCTGGTGTTGTAGACTTGCTGACAGTCGGCTCGCCAATCCCGTGCGAATCACGTGCGAAGTGACTGATATTATCCTCCAGTTGGTCAACTATCATCATTTTCTTGTTTGTCGACGACCAACGTTGGCGGCACTCTTGGGCCTACCAAGAAAAAAGCCGCACACCGGTCGGCACCGAGGTATAAACTGAATGAATTATGTCGGGGGCTCGGAGACATCATTGGTTCCCCTCCCCGCATTAATAAGGATGACAAGAAGAGGTTGCACCGGAGGACGAATTCGCGCATGTCGCCCGACTTTCCCTTAACACCGGTAAAGGATTTCCACTACTTATCCACCAATGGTTTAGCACCGAAACGACCAGGCCTTATTATCTACAATCGCCTGCGTGTGTTGTTGAAGTAGAATGTTCATGGACGTGTTTTCTACGCTTAGTTGTAAATCTCCGATGTGCTGCTTCAATTTGAAGTGATATGTCCTCGGGTAACGTTTATTTTTTTTGGTGTGTGTACAAGAACTGGACAGCAGTCACTCTTGTATTATAGAACGCCACTCAGAGTGATCTTACAGGCTGCCTGGACGGTAGACTATTGCACGTCAGTACTGGGTTCTTGAACAGGTGAACAGGCCTTTGTTGTTTCACCATTTTAATTTATATCAATGTACACTTTGAACTCCCAGTCAATCTCTTCACTGTGTTGATATATGCTGAATAGCTTACCTCAGAAATCAGTTTGGTTATTTTTTATTCTCTGTAGCGACGTTTAGTTTATATACATGTACACACGACGCGTCGATGCACTGTGTGAGGGCTTGTTGTGGAGTACACATTCGACGATTGTCATTTTATCACTCGCACCATGTGGACATACGTAGGCATCCTGTGTCGGCATTGAAGATTTTTTTACGGGAGAAACGGGAGGTGAGAGAGTCGCCCGTCATTCTAAAGGAAAGATGGAGATCGATTTGAAGATGGTTGTTGGAACGGTCGTTTTGTTGTCACTGGCTGTCGGTGTACACCTGGCCAGTTTGTGTAAAGCACCTGGGAAGAACTCGGACTTCCTTGAAACTGGTTTCTCTATATCGGTGCTCTTACCGGAGTATCCCCTCCCGAGAAACGTCATCACTCCAAATTTTCCTTATTTCGCACAGATGGTACGGCCGGCCATCGACATCGCAGCCAGTCGGTTTCCACACTTCCTACCCAACCACAATGTGACTTTAATGTACGGAAATACCAAGTGTGATTCAGGTGTAGCGTTAAACGTCGCCCTGGTCGATTGGTTAGACCGAGGTGCAAATGCGTTTATAGGACCAGCCTGCGAGTACACTACGAGCCAGGTCAGCCGGTTTTTAGGATACCGAAATGTGCCGATGGTGACCGGTGGTGCAATGGCGAGGGGCTTTCGAATCGACAGTGACCACCCGACGATAACGAGAACGCAGGCCCCGTATCGCAAAATGGGAGAATTCGCTCGTGATTTCTTTTTGAAACAAAACTGGAGCCGGATTATCATGGTGTACAGACGAGAGGAGGATCAAATCCGAGATTGTTTCTTCGCGATGGGATCTATATACCGTGTTCTGCTGGAAGAAAACTTTCATGCTACCCATGGGGATTTCGACGAAGCTATATTCAGCTCCAAAGATTACTTGAATTTGTTGACGGAAGATATCATGCCGAAAGCCCGAAGTAAGTCGTCCCTTATCTCATCCAAGTTTGATTTTCCCTTGTTACTAAAGCCCCCTTCCCATAGTTAACTTACCCACGAGCATTCTAACGATCGCCCTTTTTTGGCGCCAAAAAAATGATAAAAATATATCACACTGAGCAAGAGTATCTTGTGTGTAGCACGAGTGTATTATTTTCAGGCGCTTGAAACACAAACCTTGGCTTTGCTCGTCGAAATTCAATTTGAGGTCACCCAATTATACCGCATAGCTCTGCACAGTTGCCAAAAGTATTTACATAATTGAGTAAGTCTGTGTCGGCAATACAGGCATATTTCTTTCTAGACACCGCCGTAAGAAGATAAATTACTTGCCATCATTGCTGTCTTGCCTCTCGAACATGGGGATTTACTCTGCTATTTAACAACATTACAAGCGGATATCATATCTCGATTATTGGATTTTAATCTGTCGCCTGATTTACATGCCACAAATTCAATTCATGTAAATTATTTCTAGGTGTGTGAATACGACCCTATCTAGCGTTGTCTCTTGACAAAAATACTTTGTTATCAAGCACGGCCCTATTCATTCTTAAACTGTATAGCCCGATCGTTTGGAACAAACACCAGCTCATTGTATGCCTTTTCTTGTGCCAGTTTGTCTTTTTCGAGGGTGATAAATCAGTGCTTACAATTACAGCTAGCAACGGCAATGAATGACACGACCTCGCCGGGTCACGTGTTGTTTAAAATATGGTATGACTTTGTACCCTCCTCTGATGTGTAATTAAATGACCGCGTTCAAACAACAACTGCAAAAACGAACTTAATTTATAACGATAGGTCACCTGGCAGGACTGATGTGACGTATCAGGCACGCGTGTTTTGACATACATCGTTCCTTTAAACGCAGACTTGGGTAACATTCAATGGTCGCACCCGTGACTTGGACAGTTAATCCATTTTGTTTCAAACCCATTTCCTTTAGCGGCCCTTTATTGTCTTACCCCACACTTGAATGAACCATTGCATACGGGTAGTACGTGGGTCTTGCTCTCATTTTTTTTAAACAGAAAGCTGTGACAAATCAGAGCCTAGTTACATCAGTCGAGAGTAACGCAACTCCAGATCCAGCCGATTGTCATATGGCGGGCAACTAACAATTCTCTAAAGGCGTTTTCCACCTGAACGAAGACAATGTTGTTGTTTCACAAGTTGTTAGCCGACTGACTTATTAGTATTGTTCATGCACGGGTTCCTTTCGGGTGTCCCCCCCTCTTCTGACCGAATTAAAAAAGCAAGTGACCCGAATCTTGTGGGATGGCAGTAATGACTCTTGCAATATGCAAACCTTTCTCCAAATAATATGCAAGACTGAATGAAAAATATACAAAGTTGTTTGTGAACTCTTCTGTCAATCAATATTAAGTCGCCTACTGAATTTAAATTTAAATCCGATAGAATTTAAGTATATTCTTTCCGTGTTAGACCCATGCGTTTGTGGAAGCTATATTGTCAACAAATGTATTTTTCTATACAGACGAAAGTCTCCCGGTTACTCTTTAAGTTTGGAATTATTGTAGATACTCAAAGTTGATTGTCTTAATCCATGTGTGACACTTTATTGTGATGGTTGTTGAAAAAGCCAACTGACATGATTAAAAGCCAAGGAAATAAATGGGGTTTTACTTCCTCGTAATTTTTTTAAGACTTGGCGGTAATCACGTTGCATGAAACATTATTGATACTTGCTTTCATTAACATTTCATATGATTAAGTCGCTCGCGAGGTCAACCCACGGTTGTGACTTTCTCAGTGGAGGACTGCACTGCTCTGGTGAACTATAATCGCCTTCATGCGCGCACGACCTCTATCGAGCTACCAATATCAAAATCGAACCTCTAGATGTCCGTAATATGCCTGAAGTAGCAAGGTGTTGTAGGCGTAATAGAAACCTAACAACGAGTGACCATTCTCTCATCAATATGCATTAGGTAACCTCTCTGAACACTACAGGGCCCCCCATTACCTCTTGAAAATGCACTGCCCGTATTCTCTCAATATCTCCAGTGGGCTTGAGACTCAGGTGTTATATAGCCGAGCAGTCTTGTGTAAATTTGTAAAGTGAAAAAAAAAGAAGAGGGGAATAGGCTTGAGGGTTTTTGATTTTGTTTTTTGAAAAGCATAAACGGTAGACCACATGGGATTAAAGTCATTCCATGGTCGGATGACGAGAGTGACCGTGCGTTGAGGCCATCTCTCGGCTTGACCGTTGTATTTTTAAGTATCCAAGCGACCACACAGACGATGAAGACGAAAAAACGAGCTTGGATGTGTACAGCTTTTTAAGAATTCCTCACACCTTTGCGTGTAATTACTCATCTACCACCAGTCGATGGTTACCGTGGGAACCGTTCTCCCGTTTTGATCCGGGGAAAAGTAATTGTCGCCTTTGATAACTCCCGTTTGAGTTCGGTATAATGGTACAAATGTTAGAGTGGTTATGTGGCTACCCAGTAATGGCTTACTACTACCCCGAACAAAGCACGTCCGGAATCGCCAAGCACATCAAAATTAGCTTCCTTTGAAATGAAAAAATACAAAATCACTCGAGCACCGTGTCTTGCTATACACGCTGACGTTCTTTAAACCAGAGATTGGGAGACATGCCACCGCAAATATGCAGATATACTTACTGAAAAATGCAAATTTGAACAGAGCCGCACGTAGAAGACGTTGGACATATCTCTAATTACACTTGGTGAAATCGCATACTGGGGTTCCTGTTTGTTTGTGGGCAAGACATCGATTCTAATCATAAATGATGTACCGTCTGGGTGTATTATAAAAGTGAGGTAATTAAAAAGCAACGTTGCAGTGACTGGTGGTCACGAATTGTTGGGGTTTTCTGCATAGTCTATGGACAGTAACTAAGCCTGTGCATCAGTGACCTAACGGTCAACTTGCGGCAACGACAGGCACATGCACGATATATGCTCTCTCGCGTTGTATGTCATTACTCAGAATATTGGATTTGAGTGGCATTATATTTAGAAAGGTACCTTTTTACAAAAGTGGGATGAGCGGTAGTGAGTTAGGGCTAAAGACTCGTATCTATTCGAACATTTTTGGGAACTGTGGATTCCCACGTACATTGCTTTAAAATTGTGTGTGAAGGAAAGAGAGTATCGTACTTAAACGCTCGAATACCCGCAGGAATTGAGCATTCTGTTGATGATTTGTAATAGATTCATGGATTTGTGTTGTAAAGGTTTTGATGTCTCTTATCTGGAAACGTTTAATAACAGTCGTCTATACTTGGAAATTACAAGTTGATCAATTAGGCCAGGATAAATCCATATTATAAATTCTGAACAAGAAACTGTACTTGATGATTTGCATTGCAACTGGACAATATTATTTCGTTGCATTTGTTTTCTCCAGAAATGTCTTATGTCGCAATGGGCTGATATACACAGTTGTGTTCTTGTTCCCAGTCAAGGTTAAGTTAATGTAATTTCTCATATTTCATCTTGCACACGCCTTTGCCGGCAATGTCTACCCAGCCAGTTCGAAATTGTTATACTTCCGTGCAGTTTTTGTCGATAATTAATTAAACCAAATTTAATTGCAGTAACCATGAAATTTCTATTTTCTATGCTTCCCCGTCTCCTAGCGTATCGTAGAATTGTGGAAGTGATTCATCTTTCTCCATCAAGAAGTAGGTCTAAAAAATAGTGGCCGTAGTGACGTAAGCATTTCTTTATAAAGAAAAATAAATACCACTGTTAGGTACCTTATTTAAAAGGTTTTTGTCACATTTGAAAGTTTAAAATGCTCAATAGAGGGCGCTGTTAGGAATGTCCCCCATGCATGACTGTTGCGCGTTGTGAATATCTCCCTGGTTGTCAACGAACATTGCTCCACATGAAAAGGAAAGAGTTGAAATTATAAAGAGATAATGTCAAATATTATTAACTTGTGTTAAATATATGTATATATATATATATATATATATATATACCTAAAGTTAATGGTTGCTAATCAAATACCGGCATGGTTGTTTCTATATAAAACACAACTGCCACGTGAAGTTGTTGAACTTAAGCGGATACGATACTTGTTACATATTTCATTGATTAGAAAAGAATCGAATTGATAGGGTCCTGTTGAATTGCAATGTCAACAAGTTAATTTATTGATATACTCTGTAAACAAGTGGGTGTTGGAGTGAACTAACATATCCAAATATTTGTACTTGGCTTTACAAGTATGTGATATTATGTACATCACTTATATTATTATCGAAATGGATTAAATTTTACATCATTGGTCTGTGGAAGAGTACATTCTTTCCTATAGTTATCTATAAGCAAATCATCAAATCCCTGTGAAAAATTTCATAATTTCAAAAATGTTGACTTATCATATAATTCTTTGAAATTATCCTCCCGGAATTTAAACATGATGAACAAAATTATGAAATTGATCTCTGTCTGGAAGAAAACACCACCCATTTCTTTTGCTCTACTTCCTCCTAATCTGAATCTTCATAGGTGTGTTGTGGCATTCACACATGAATGCAGATACCTTGTCCACATTCCTTAGAAGATGACCGTTGTTAATTAAACCCCCAAATTGCTTCATTTTCTCTGGATGTTTCCTTGAAGGTTCACCTTCGTTGGGTCTCGGATCCTTGATTGGTTTTGTCCGTTGGACTGACCATGCTCTTTATTTGAAAAATGTACCGGGTTGCCTTCCACGATTCAGGATATCGTCTGATTGAATTTCAAGCGAAATATTCAAAACTGACTGGCAACTTGTACAGGTGTAGGGCAGAGACCATGTCTTTACAACACCCCTCCCTTCTCCACAATTTCCACAACAACTGTCTCAAGCCATGGCATGACGAGATTCTGATTGATTGCATCTAGGAATTGCGCTCTGCAGACAGCACAAGCTGTTTCCATTGTTTCCATTGAAAACACAATCACATTTCACACACGCACCAGTTATTTTCATTGCACCAGATGGATTTTGAGAGTTTACGATCGAGGGTAATTTCCCAAAGTAGACAGAAACCAAATCGACGGAGTGGTCATGGCAAGTCTCGACAACCAAACTGATCAGTATTACTCAAGGAGAAAAGCCTCTCATGTGGTTATTTAGAGAACAAAAAAATCTCGTTTGATTTTTTATTGGGAAACAAGTTTTGGTACAAGCCAGCCATGCCTCACCACCGTAAGGATCTTTGGGCTGATTCGATTAGACTTCCCACTATCACCCCGGCTGACTTCCAAATATAATTTGGGCGAAAATAAGTCTTTAATAGTCGACGAGAAAGTGCATGCTTCACCTAGTAATGTATCCTTTATAAATGCCACGTTGCAACGCTGAAGCTTTTCAGCCATTCCTCGCCATTCAGTGAGATTGTAAGCCCATTTCGTGATACTGTATAAAGGTGTTTTCAGAGCGCGCTTTCCTCAACTGTATATTGCAGTTATGTTAATGGTTCAATGTGAAGCTATACATCCCGACGAAGGTAATCTTCTGCTGCAGTTGAACTATCGCCAGAGGCTCCGGGTATACTGAAAATAGTTGATACAAAAATATTATACACCCCGATACAATCACTGCTGGTTGAAGAAAAAACACCACTGTTCGACAGTATTTGTAGGGGAAATTTATCATGAGATCCTCGGCTGTAATCAATAATTGAAGTATTTTGTGACTACGTTCATTCATGGAAGGTTCAAATAAGTATGGAAATAATTGGGAGTGAAGGGCTGGAAGTCTGTGGAAATCCCACGAGTGAAGATTGCTCATGGGAGCTATGTTTAGAACGGAACCCGACTATTGTCATAAAATATCACAGGCCCGCGGGCATGAACCTTTATTCAAATTTATAACACAAAGCGTCACCAACAAAAATACATTACAGCTGTGTCATCGGGCAGCCGTGAAAAGGCTTCAACGAATACATTTGAACAATTCAGTAAACATGTTGTTCAGCAACATGAAGATGTTGGACAGTTCCCCCCCCCCCCCCCCCCCCCCCTTTTTAATGCGGTGTATCGAACCAGGGAAAAATGACTGTCTGTGTCAGGTACTGACAGACATCTCGGCACACTCTCGGGCTCTGCTCATCTCGTAATTGGCAAGCCTGGCGTTTATAAACTCGGCCTGTCTGCACCATCAGCTACTACCATTTTCATGGCTGCGGCAGGTATAGAAATCGACATTCACACAGTCTATATAACTCTCTGAAGGAGATTTGTAATTATAAACTGAGGCACCACGCTGTAAATTATATTAATAGCTCAACGCAGACTGCACCAAAAGATTATCACGGTGTGATAATCACAGGAATGGGGAACACGAACAGAAACCTCGATTCCCTTATTATGAGTAAAATTTTGAAATCGATGCAAACCGCGTCATCTGCGAAAATGGTCGAGACATGAAACAGCCGTGGACATGTACCGTTGCTCTTTCATCACGGAAGATGGCAGATGGATCCACTTTTTGTAATACACTGTTGATGAAACTATCTCCATCGTTGGAGCATGATTGGACGGTAATAGTGGGATAGTTACTACTACTAAAAGAGGAGATGTGCTTTTAAAGAAGGGCTCTCAAAATGTACAATGTATTTGTAGTAGTACATGTAGTTCGTGGACTGTCAACATTGTCAACAGAGAGGCTGTGGAGGCCACTTTTGCAGGCTATATTCCCACAATAATCGATCACCCAATCCTCCGTATCGTTCGCTTGAAAAGGGTATTTTTATACCACACTCAAAATATTGTATTTTTTGCATGCTTAAGTTCTCTTGGTCTTCAGTCCAACCATGGTATACAAGTAGGGCAAAGAGTTATTCATGGCGGCATGGTATTGACGTATGTGAAATATGACGCTTTATTATTTTGCATACATGTAAACGGAGACTCCTAGAGAAATGGGAGGCCGAAAGCCCGGGCGAACCATTGAGTATTGAGTTTATGAAACTTGAGGTGGGCCACAGCCGTGGAGAAAAAAAACCCCGAAGCCTCTGTCGCTCTCGCCTAGTAGTGTACAAAAACAAGACATAATAGTCTTATATGTTGTCAACCCTGACAGCCGTCTGCGAACTACTCACACAAATGGAAACCTCTGCGTCGGAAGTGCAAACACTAAAATGTAAACCCAAATATGAAAGGGTCTGTGTCTTAAACATGCCTGGCTCTTACACGTTTGAAAACAAAAGATTTGTGGACTTTACGTAAGATATCAACAGCATCGATCGGGTGTTTTTGACAAACTTGGCACGTGCTCGATTTAGGGACGTTGCTTTAAATAACAAGTTTAACTCCAGAAATGAGACAGCTTGTCAAGCAGATTTGGGAAATATATTGAAGGTCTGTGCCTTATGTGGTACAAGCATGGGGATTGGCACACATGACATGGCATACCCTTACGATGGATTAATGGCAAAGGTCCGACGCAAATTCGCCCTTTAACAAAAAAAAGCTTAAGGCATGCTGTGGCTGTGTTCCAAATATCAAGCTTGTATCATAAAAAGGCATCTTTTCCGCACATATCTGCTGGACGGGATCTTCATCACGTTTACCATCCTCGATATATTGGATCGTCAAACGTGCATTTGGGTGTTGTTGTTGTTGTTGTTGTTGTGTTTGTTGTTGCTGCTGTTGATGTTGTTGTTGCTGTTGATGTTGTTGTTGTTGTTGTTGTGTGTGGGTTTTTGTTGTTGTTTTTTTTTTTTTTTTTGGGGGGGGGGGGGGGGGGGGGGCAGGTGGTTATTGTTTTTTTAAGGGCCTTAAGCTTTCCACACTCTGTCCCAAAATTATTTACAAAAGGCTTCTTATAATAGTACCGGTAATCATTAAGCCGAAATGTTGAGAAAGAATCTTGCACGATGTTTGCGGACATTTACCCGAGGTGGTTCAGCGACCTTTTCCGGAAACGTTCATCAGTCCGTTCAATCTTGTGTCGGGTATGCAACTAAATACGTCAATGATTTGGGTGGATATGTCTTTGGGCTATCATGACTATTGCCTCGTATTGCTGGCCGCTCTACTCGTTCCGAACACACACACAAGAACATTATATTTTCATTACGCTCTGTACCAGGTTTTTGTCCGCCTTTACTAGGCGGCTGTCCAACTACTCCAATGATGCAACGACAGAGTTCATTTAAAATAAACCCTTCCCCATTTACTACTTAGTACCGACGTATTACATGTCGATGTGAGTCAAATTGGCTGATTTTAAAGCTAAACATCAAGAAGAACTGTAAAAGATCACCAGTGTACTTTAGGTGAATAAACAGTGCTGTTTTGATTTCGATGTCACAGCTCAGCGTGTTACAAATCGTCAATCATTGCAGCTTTAACAATGTATGACACTGACTTTATAAAGCTATCATGGCGTGGATTTTCTGATGCCTGACTGCCTGTAAAACGGAATGACTATAGTTTACCTGTGAAGCCATAAAAGGTTGGTCCCAGTGGAGCCATTTCAGTGTGAAACGCTGTCATATAAAAAATAGCAGTTGACGCTTAAATTTCAATTTATTTTAATGACTTTGCAAGGGAAAAGTAAACCAGGTGCTTTCTCATGTTTACAAAACTAGCGGCAAAAATGTAAATAAATCAAATGAAATAAATATATAGGGCCCTAAACATATAAATTTAAAAGAAAGTCTAATTTACATTCGACAGGTGCGTTCTCAACAATAAGTAATATTATTAGTAAAACTACATGTAAATGTTTATTTTGGCCTGTTTGCCACAGTCTCAATCATACGGGTAATGTACCCTAGCTCCTTCGTTTACCTTGTCATATGTGATTCCTCGATATAAGTTTTTTTGTATAAGATTTTTTGTTAAGTTCAACAAACGGAATTGTATAATTCTGCTATACTAAGAAAAAACAAATGGCAAGAACCCCTGAAAGCACACACATCAAAGAGACTGCTCGAGGCACATTTATGTTGCAGCTATAATAAATACACGATAATCAGATAAGGGTATTGGAAACGTTTGTATAGCAGACCTATAAGGGTTTGATTATTTATACTAGTCCAAAACATACCGGTATTAATCATTTTGTTCATCACTGAGTAAAAGCAACATTCTACCAGCGATAATCTGGCGATTATTGCATGTTAAGTGCATATTAGTCTGGATGGAGTTGTCTAGAATCTGCTTTCTGTGAGGGGTGAAATTTTCCAATGTGACCAGCGGGGGCGGGGGGGGGGAGGGTGCTTTCGCAATAATTGTCACATAAATACTACATTTTATTATTTTTCTGACATTTCAAGTACTACACTGTGACGTCAAATGACGTCAACTTTAATTGTGTTCATTGTATGAGTTGCGAAACAGGTAACAATATTGTAAAGAAAATCCACTTTGTTGCTATACCTAAATGTAGTAAGGGGTCGGCCGGGTTGGTGTAGTCTTTCCTCGCCTTCCACCTCTATAGGACCCGGTTCGAATCCCGCCGGGGGCACTATATGTTGATTGGGTTTTCAGTCCCTATCTGATTGCGTGTGATATTTCTCCAGGTTGTTCCACATCTAAGACTAAAACTGCTTTCCTTGTCTTCTCTCCATAGGCTTCTTGGCTAGGTAGTAGTAGGCCCTATAGTGATTAAGTTTATTTCTCAAAGAATCCTTGGTTTCACAGCCTAAATGAATAAATAAACATGTTTAAAAGTTATAAAAGGAGTTATTTAATAATTCTGAGAACGGGCTTTTACAAAATCAATGTTCGTATTGTTTTTAATTTAAAAAGAAAGTACATGGCTAATTTTCTATGGTCTATACAAACAACCGTCAAACCACGACAGCTAAAACAAACAGCAAAATGTTTTTATGAACCTGAATGCACTATTTACGGGTCGGTTATTTAGTATGACCAAACGGTATTCCCGTTTGGAGCACAATCCCAACTGTCGCATCATATAACCTTTAAATATGAATAAATCACAATTTCAACCCGATGGTCCGGAAAGCATTTTGATTCGGTTCCGTAGGGTCTTCTTGTTAGTTCAAGAAAAGATCTAAGTTACCCTATGGTTGTGTGAGTCACTCTTTTTTTGAATAGCAACGTGTCGAGCCAAAGGCTTTCGCATACTTTAGATTGCAGTATTTTTGTGTAAAAATACCTGCTAGCTTTAGGGAGGTGTATTTTGAATTATCGTTGGAACAGGTGATACAAGGGTATGATGTATTTAGTTCAATGGATTCTCGTTTGAAATTAATGCGTTTTGGGATAATGATATGTTGTGATATTACCTTCACATTGGTTTCCGAGTCCAAGTGGGAAAAACACATGCATAAACTACATGTGTTGGATTCAAACCCATGACCTCCGTGCATTATATAGCAGATATTTTAACCACTACCTTAACCACACTCTGAAATCTCCTGAGTCGGAAATGACCCGGATTTCTAGGGCGTCTGACCCACTTCTGGGTCAGGATGACCCTGAAACTGGTTACAAAATGGGATTTCAACTCGAATTCTGCGTAATTTTGACACCATTTCCTGGGTTATTTTAACACAGATTATGGGTCATGTTGACCCAGAAATTTGTCAGGCCCCCACGGGACTTTGATCCTGGTCAATTCTGAGTTTCTGACCCGGAGGTATTAAGAGTGCAGCGACCAGCGTGCCGGTTGACGAGAGACCATTTCGAATTCTGTATAAATTAGCAGCGGGTAACCGCAACAATTTAATATATACCGAACGTGATTGGTAGTTATCGTAGAACTAATTGACGAATACTAGTTAACTAGTTTCAAATTAGAATCTCACCGATTGTAAAGTTCTTACAACCGGTATACCACGATCACCCCTTCGGTGAAATATATATATGGGGGCCTATATATATATAACTGGGAGCGAAGTACTGTCAAGGTTTAGGAAGATAGATTTGATCATCATCCATTAATTCACCGTTGCTTATTCCGATTGCCTCAATCGAATTAAGCCAATCGAACAATCAAACAAAGTCCCGATTATGTAAATACCATTTGTAGTTGTTTTCATACAAACTTGACCAGAATTCGATGACATTTTCACGAGTTAGTTGCATGACTTTGAAAACAAGTAAGGTTAACAACTGTTACAAAAAACAATGATACACTTTCGACGCAAGGTTATAACTATTCCAGTCAATATTCGATCAGATTAATTTTCGGCAGCAAGACAAAAGAAATGTAATTTAATGAATGATAAAATCTCAATCGAAATCAGTGTAGAAAGTTGAGTGTGTTATTTATTAGTTTCAAATGATTAATTATTTAAATAAATAAAAGGAAACGATAAGATTAATTATTTGAAAAACTAATTTGAGACGTTGACATTTTAAAATTTATTTCATAACGCGAGAAAAAGTAACATAAGCCTACCATAATATCGTGAGTACAAATGTGACTGAATTTGATGCATAATGAGAACTTTATTCAAAGTTTACGAACATTAAAACAGTGAATTACACTTTGAGGAAGATGAACTCGCTGGCATCGGAGAAAGGTGTTTCAACGAGGTGTTTTGCCGTTCGTTTGTGCTCGTGTGACAGAAAAAAAGGAACATTATCTTCTCTACTCCATGACAAAATGTTGATTGACTTCGGTCTGCATGAACCATGGTTTAAGCATTAAAGAATTTGAACCGCAGAATTAATTTATAATCATGCATTAGTACTTGCCGCTGTAATAAAATCGACTCGTTTTACAGCACTTCTAAAATTAGTTGAATGGTATAATATAGGTGGATTTTTCGGCAACGATGATAAGATTTAAGACGAACATAGCGACAGTGCATGTTATTGCATTTTTCTTATTTTGTTTTTTACAAGTCATTTTTAAATTTTTGATAATAATGGATAAATAATTAAGTTACATTTGATAACACAAGTATGAATTTGACAAGGAGTATAGAATGACGGCTGGTTGTTTTGACAGAATAAAAAAGAGGAATTAAAAAGTGTAAAAAATATTCAACCTCATTTTGAAAGATAGGCAGAGTTATCTCGGGAATGCTACGGAGTCAACTTTGTTATCATTTCGTTATTGTTTGACATTAAATACCATGCCATATTAGTCCCGCATTTTAAAAGACAAGTCTACGTTTTATGTACTTAAATTATTCTCCTGAACAAAAACATTTGTGTTAAAAACTCCTCAAACTTGTGTGTGCAAATTTTGTTTGTCACTGCACAGGAGTTGTCTTGAGTGCTGTATTGATTTGAGTTTCCATGCAGAACGCCGACATGACTTGTGACAAGAGACCATGTATTACGTACTCCGGGGAAAATCGATGAAAACACTAGATTTTCATGGGTACAAAATATCCAGATACACTCCGGGACGGCCGGCAATTTGGCCTCAGTATCTTCAGCAGGCGAGGCAGCATAAATATCTTACAGAGAATTAACTCCCTCTTCACGGCAGTTTTTAGGGAGGGGGAAGGCTTTTTCTGTAATCAGCTCGGAGGAGTTGACAGCACAAATCTTTGAGCGCTTATAATTATTCCACACTCACTCTGACTTGAGTTTCCATTTTGACATCATAAGCTTTGTGTACGAAAATACCTGTGAGGATAGCTGTGTTGTTGCTTCGATGATAAGATTTTTTTCTTTTATTACGAAAAAAACATAACCCCCCCCCAAAAAAAAAAAAACCCCAAAACGCAACAACAACAAATAAACACAAAATAGTTATAAAATAAGTAAATAAATAAATAACGTGAAAAGAAAAACAAAATCGATTAATTATATGAATGCAATAAAATTATAATAAAAAGAAATAGAATACAAAATAGGAACAGAAATAAAACTACAAAAATAAAAATAGGAAAAAAGGGAACAGAAAAAAAACAAAAAAATAAATACAAATAAAACATTTAAAAAATGAAATTAGAATTAAATAAAGATATACATAAATGAACAAATGAATGAATCAATCAATCAAACAAACAATCAATATACTTCTGGCTTTTAAATGGAATGTTTAAATCCGTAAATGATAATTATTTGCAAACATTTTCTCGTAGGAAATAATAATTCAATATTCGTATCGTAATGTACAGAACCGTCGTGAACGACATTGTCAGTTTCGAGAATTTCAAGTTACATTTATTTAAAACTAATACAGATGGTTGTTGTTTAACGAAAGCTTAAAATGTGTGTGAATCGTGCAGTTGAATCCACTTGGGTACATAAATTATTGTACCAAACCTTCACATTCATCTAATGTGAAATATTAATACGATTTCAATTCAAGTGCCTATGGAGTTGTTTTGATGCATCACGTGGACCTTGCGGCTATTACGATCTCGAGTACATTGTTTGAGTTTATACTCCACTTCTGTAAATTCCATCTGCTGTATAATCGTTATTGGGTATACACAAGCCATGAAGTCATCACACATGAGAGCGGCATCTTTAGTTGTTATAAGTGTAGACACACCGTCAGTCAGTTTCGACTCCACGAAATAATAACACGCGAGAAAGATGATTAGTCTACCGCTTGAGGGCGCTGCAAGTTGCAACCGCTCAGTATCCTCGCTGACCTGTCATGGATTGATGTGGGGCAAGCGATCTGTTTGATTACAACTCGTGGGGGAGATCACGGCTCGGAGATTTGTTCTCCGTGATGGAACTCGTAAACGGATCTACGGATTAGCAAAGTAATAACCAAGTTGTTTCCTGTTGTATAGTAAGAGAACAGCAAGAGGAAAGAGGAAAGAGGAAGGATGCAATCTGGAGCACACTGTTGTTTCTCCTGGCTACAGACTGCAAACCGGATACCGTCCGGATGTGAGCTTTTCTATGGGATGATGCCGACGGGCGACACGGTCCTGCTTAAAGAAACGCTTCCGCATTGACCCTAGAGAGTGGATTTATTTTTGATGATTTCAGATTTAATTTGTAATCCTTTCTATTAGAAATGTCCAACGCAGTTTTCCTTTTTTATGTTTTTACCTGACCACGAGGACGTCTTTAGAATAAACTCTGTTGACTTCAAAACACGGGACGGTTATTTTTAGTCAAGGCTGTTTGTGTAAGATGCTTAGAGCCGATGCTACTATTTAGTCCCCCAAACTAAATTACATTAATAAACGAATAAAAATATAATAACATTAACAATATGAAAAGTAAATAGGCCTACACTTAAACGTGGCTGCTATTGCCCAAGTTAGGGTCCAATTTAACACGGTAAAGGCCTGAACAGCCCGTAAGTAAGTTTTAAATGCTTTACTCTCTTATTTATGCAATTTATCCTACCTAACACTACTGAAATTAGCCTAAATTAAAAAAAATATATAAAATATTAAAAATTAACATGTTAATTTACAACAAATAAAATAAAATAGGCCTAAAATAGATGAATAAGTACAAATAATAATTATAACAATAATAATAAAATAAAAAGTAAATACATAATTATTGCGCTGCTATAAACCAAATAAAAGTCAAATAATGCAAACAAAAATGAACACCACGAGGTACGGTTTAAAAATTGAACTATCTTTATCTTATTATTATGCTAATAATTCTACTACTTTACTTAATGGTCATGGACATTTTTGCCGATCGTTGTTTTGTTGTTTTGTTGTTTTGTTGTTTTGTTGTTTAGTTTTGTTGTTTAGTTTCTCAAAAAGAGATAACAGTTATTAGTAGTTCCTTTTGTTTTCAAATTCATCGTCACTGTTCAAGAAGATTCGGAGTTTTAACTTCATTTACATTCAAGTTAAACAAATTATTTGTCCTGCTCTTTAAAAAGGTAATTTTATGAGTCAAATGCCACGTTCCCATCACTCATGGAGCATTTTGCGATGCACAAGTCTTGTATGAGTATGGCCGAGCTCTGTGTGTGTGCCCCCCCCCCCCCCCCCCGAGGTTTTTACGATCAAAACATGGCACCCTAATGCAGGACTGCAACTTGGGAATTTAGGTTACATCAGGGTGGTGACAGGTTTTTTTATATGAACAATAACATTGAGATTATTGTACCGATTTAGTGAGAATATAATTATTAAGGTGTCTGCTTATCTTGACATTTAAGAGAAGACAAAAATCTTTATACCATTGTGTGGTAATCAGATTGAAAAAAAATAATAATTGCGTATTGAGTTTGTTGTAACGATTATTGGAATTCTGAGAAACGTGCGGAATTTGTAGACTAATTTAACGGATCAACGATCGGCAATGAATTAATGGCTGCTGTTACTACCCGACGGTAAAATATACATATTTTGAACATCAGCAGGATTCAGTTTAAAGGCACCTGGAAATAGATATTTTTTTTTTTTAAATATAAGAGTATATGTATATTAACAATAAAACAATTTTTTTAGTAATTGTTTGTCAGTATTTATATGTTAAAAAAATAGATAAAGTTGTTTGGGGGCGACTCCGCCCATCCCTTTTTGTGACGTCAATCGAGGAAGACTTCGCCTCGATTGAACATCGACCCCACTCGAACTTGCCTGCATTTACGTTGTATACACGTGCAAGTAGTGAGATTGTACGTTTCGTTTGGTTATCCAAAAGGGGGGTTTTTCTTGCATTTTTCCAGCGAAAATTGCTGCTGGATGCAGCAAAACGACTAAAGATGGGGTCAGCCAGCATTTTTTTCCTGCAGATCCCAAATATAGGCAGTTACGGGCATCGAAAGTTAGGCTAACGAGGGCAAAGTGGTCCGGTCCGACGTCGTTTTCAGCGCTATGCAGCGAACCTTGGATAGCCCGGGGATTTTTTCGTTGGTAGTAGTGTGCAAGGGAAGTTGCAGTGAAGCTTAGGTTACCAGCGAAATGTTTCTGGTGGAAAAACAATACCTCGTATTATCCGTGTTCTCGTTATGACCATGCTCGTATCTTCCGTTTTTAAGACATAGAAACGCGCATGGGACAGTTCGGGATCGGTGAAAAACCTCGTATAAACTGGCGTCTCGTATATTAGTCGACTGTACACTGTCCTAGGATTGCATTGGGTGGTGACGTCCGAATACGAAAACGCATCATACTGATCAGGTACCCAGACGTAATGTACGGGGCCAGACTACACATTTTCTCCTGCCTCGATTGACGTCACGAACAGCGCCATGTAAAGGGGGGCCTATTTTTTTATTTGTAATTAAAAGAAAAATACAATTTTTTAACCTTAGCAAATTGTTTATTCACATTCCACTCATAAAAATGTATATATTAATGACAAAAGCTTTATTTTGAAAAAATACCACTGCCAGGTGCCTTTAAGGTTCAAGTCACTTCTTGTAAAACATAAATTTATTTAGTATACATGACATTTACAGGAGATGTTTATATTTATTTTATTTTATTTTCAGACATCATTTGTTTTTCCAATTAGGGGGTGCGTCGTTACGGTAGCAATTAAGCGTATAAACATATGTTTGTGTACATTTTTTAAATTAAAAAACTTAGTTTTCAGAGTGTATTTTATAGATATGTAATAATAATTATTTAGACAGCGTGTTATTTCATTCACAAATCTCATGTAAAGGTGCTCTGCGTAAGATCAAGTACTGTTAAAGGTATTATTATAGATAGGTTGCAATATGACGTAAATCGGCCATCTTTACGGGCAATTTGGAACACACAGTCATGCGTTACGCGTGAGAACGGCGTGCAGCACGCGCACATTTCACAAAACTCATTGCGTGATTGGTTAGTGAACGACGCGGTTGCGTTAACAATTTGAGCGCTTGACGCGCCTGCAAGCCAAAATGCGATTTGCCCGTAAAGATGGCGTCTACTGGGAACTATCTATACAGGATTTGTAAGGATAAAAAACACTGTTTAATTGTTTAATTTTAGTCTGAAAGCTTTACTGATTATGAAGTTCATGCTCAAACATTATTTTGTTTTCTTTCTTTTGTGTGAAATATTTCCCTCTGAAATGAAGTGAAGTAATATTTCTGAAAACTGTGGGCTGAAAACTGTAAAAGCCACAACAGCTGATTTCGTTTGTTAAATGCAGAAGGTTGTGCATGGTTGACTATTTTCTCCTGACTCACACAGCGGACAATGTAACCAATTGTTTTTACAGGTCTGTTAGGGCCTATCATGTAACCCTTTTAGTTGACCACACAAAACACGAACACTGCCTGAGATTTTGTCAGCTCTACCATACCAATCATTTTAGTAGGCCTACCTTTAAAATAGCGGGATAATAATTATGCAAGACATCACGCACACAAGGAAGGGGTCGCTTTGCGAGTTGTCCGCAATTTCCAACCTTGGAAGATTAAATCGGTAATACAAACATATCGTGCCATCAGACGCAATGGTTAAATTAAGAGGCCATCGAATGCAGGTTTAATGTTGCAAGAAAATGTGGCTCCGATTTTGCAGTTCTCTTTTTATATGCTCACTCGCCTTGAGTAGCTTTTAGCGTTGCTCTGCGTGGGAAATTTGACATTAACAAAAATTAAATTTGTAATCGAACTGCTATACGATTGAAACGATGGATTTAGACAATATCACTGGAAAAAGGGGGTGCTTTGTGATTGTGAGGCCGAGAATTCAGCCCCCAAGGAACTCATCAAAATGGGGATAAAAGGAAGCGGTCGTAGGAAAAATGTTTTCACTTTGAATTAACCGCTTTGCAGAGTTTGGGGATTGCTGATATTTAATGGGTCATTGTTTTCCCCAAGGGTAGATACACAACAGCACTCATACATAAACACGTCTATTGATGAGGTATAGCTTGAGCCGGACTCGTATGGCGGTAATACAGTCATCAACGCTTTACCGCACGGTTCCCGCGTAGCAATTAATATTGGCAGGAACCAATATTGTGCCGCGTTAATTAAATGATAAGGGCTTTCTTTTGATAATGATGCGTGCCCGAATTAATACACTGGCTTGCATCTTGCCTATGAACTAATTATGATCAACTCGCCATATTGGACGCTGTGTTGATGATACCTTAGATCGTGCAGGAGATGACAATATGATGGGATTTTTTAATCAGATATTGACCTCAACAGAATCTCACACTGTCGTACTTAGGCACGCCTATAAATATAGGAGGCAAGGTTTTCTCGAAATAGAGAAGAAGAGAAAATGTAACCAGGCAACGCTTTTCAACTCTCTGAATGTTTGAACCTACATTTCACACACATTGTCATAAATGTTGGCTGGTTTTAATCATCTAATCAGTCTTAGTTTGTATTTTTTTAGTATATTTTTTAAAATTATAATTGTTCATGTATAACTTGCCCGTTACGCCAACCCAAGACTAATTCATGTGCACTCCAATGTTAAGAGTGCCTTGACACGAAGGCAATGTTTCCACAGTGAAACAGAAGGCTTGCTGATAGGCCCTAATGTTTATTTGCCAATGACGCCCTCTCTTGACGATACCATCAAGGGTCGTCGTGTTTTTAGTTCTCAAGAAAGGCAACAGACCATAAGGTCTATGGAGGGAAATAGACCATAAGGTCTGTTGCCTTTGGCGTCATTTGAGTAGGGCGCCCTCAGCTATAGAGGTCAAAAGAAGGTTGCTCATTGGTCCAATCCTGACCGCCGCACGTACATAAACGTACGTTTCCATTGTTTATCTAAGATGACGTTGTGATGACGTCAATGCTTAAGGTCCATTGGGTTGGCCCGTCAAGCGCACGGAACTAGTCCGAAAGACGCCTGTATTATGTTTATATAGGTTTATTCTTTGGCCTCACAAAATTCCTTGAAGAAAAAATGCTCAGTTGATCAAAAATCACAATTCTTGCATAAAAAGGAAAAACAAATCTAGATCAAAAAACAGTTATTTGTAATGAAGACAAGCAATGCATTATAGTCTAAGAATATCGAACATTAAGCTGTTCCTTAGCTCCATGTCAGATGGCTCAATGTGCAAAAACTCGTACTACCACTGGCGATACAAGCTTCCACGCCGCTGCCCGTTGCCTTTGAACATTTTACCGTACAGTATCCGCCACTGCAGCTCACTAGCAGCTTTCAGAAATTTTTTAAAAACTCAATTGTTTAATTAGTTAATTAATGTGTTAATTCTTACTCCGTTTATTCCTCTTCTGATTGCTTGTTTTATTTTTGTGGAGCATGCACTGTATAATACTCTGTATTAGGCCTTTTTTTTTTTTTTTTTTGGTATATATTATAATATTTTATTAATTATATTATATATATATTATATATATATTATTATTATTATTTTTTTTAAAACCTTTGTAAAGCTCCTCGGGATCCTTTTTGGGTTAAGGGCGCTATATTAAAAGCCGTTTATTATTTTATTATTATTATTGATGAACACTGCTTGATTTTCTGACATCGTTGTTGACGGTTATCTTTAAATAACAAGGTCTCGATGATTGGATGTTAATTTCCCCCTTTTTATGCGATTGTAGCAATAAATTCTTTATAACACAGCAGTTGATTGTGTGCAGTTATAATACAGTGGAACTGAATTCTGTGTTGAATTCTTTTTCCCCGGATGGTTTCAGCCAAACGATTTCCCGCCGGTAGAGGGCTCATTCTGACCTTACCAAAAACATCAAACTCCCATATGGTTAGATCTTGCTGCAAATCAAACAGCCAAAAGTGTCATGCATCGGAGAAATACCTCGTTTTGAATTTCTCGTCAATTTAAAGTTTTTTTTAATGCCCCTTTTACTTAGTGTAACCAAATCTTTGTGCTATAAAGTTTTTAAAAGAAATCACACAAACAAACAAACAAACAAACAACCCAACAAACAAACACAACAAAACCTAACAATGTCTCAACTGCAAATAATTATATAATGATATTTCATACCCGTTTATTATAATATCGTTTAAAGCAAATGTACAGTGTTAAATGTACCAGCGTATAATACATTATTCCTGTACAGTCTGTTCCTGTATCAATTAAAAACTAAACCAAACTGTTGCTTGTCTCGGACACCTGTGCAAAAAACAAACAACCATTTAGGTTTAGTTTATTACATTTTGAAAGAACAATAGCATGTCAAAATGGTTTATTTTCATTCGTATGATCGAAATGACTTCGGGGCCTTACGACTATTTGTAGGCACCGTCTCTGGACAAACAATGTCATCGCATTGTATTCTGTTTGTTTCAGTGTGGTTAGAGGATTCTATTCTCGTATGTTGGGCATGAGTAACTTTTATAGTATTAAACCGTTTTCATATTTACGACACCATAAAAAATTTCCATCTGTGCGGGCATCATTGGAAAGCAATTATTAGCTAAAGACCTGGAGTGAAGTGTAAAGGACTCTAGTTTCGTCTTTATTTGCTCCGTGGTTTGTTTATACTATGTATATATTTATAATTTTGAATAGTTTAAAACAATATTTTTTAGTCCATTAAAACATTGTAGCAGGGACAATTAAATACAATTCATGTAGACATTGATTGTATGGTATCTACCAGGTATTGTATTTATGAGATTGTGTGGTCGATATTCAGTTTGGGCCATGCTATTTTTTTTATTAACAATATAGGCCTATATCTTTTTGTTTCGGTAATCATTAAAATAGACAAATCATGTAAATCTGATAAACCATAGTTTTGTTTATTTAAAAGAAAGAACATTTTGTCCGGAACCACACTGCAGCTCACTAGATATATTATTAACACACGATGGCACCACAAATCTGAATTGCATGATTATTTTCCAACAATTCAAAGTTTCAAATTCTCCTGTTGCATAGTTCTTTTGTGTAAACTGATGTGCCTATAGCTTTATTATATAGCTCCATGGCTTTACAAAGCTAGCAACTGGATGTGAATAATTCGTCGCGCGTACCACGAACCGACCTAACTCGTACACAGTATAAAAAAACATGTTTGGAGAAAATCACGAATGAAGTTGCACTATTTTTCAAACTGCTGTTTCGGGTTCTGCTAACTATTTGTATACATTTTTTTAAGACAAACATAAAGCCGACTACTTTATTAATACAGAACTGTCAATTTCATTTAATCCCCGCAACTATTTTAATTAGTAAATAATACCTAAACAGATAGGTCACTTTGTGAAAATTAAAATCCGAGTTTTGCCCGCAGAGCGCCGTGTACAAACCAATGCACAATAGAGACGTATCTAGTTAGGTCACTTTGTGAAAATACCACGCTTTGAGTTAGGTCAGTTCGTGGTACGCAAATTTTACACGCGCGCCCGAACTGCGCGCGCTGTAGCACATAGTACATCATTGGTAAAGTGGCGTATCTAGATAGGTCACTTTGTGAAAAGACAAAACGGCAAATCTAGTGATACGTCGTTTTTAGTAATTAGTGTAATTACAAAACTATTACGTATTTAGTACTGAAACTTGCTGAAAATGTTAACAGTAATGAGTATATTAATAATTTGTAAAAAAAAAAAATTGCAAAAGTGTGTGATTTTTGTCAGTTAGGTCGGTTCGTGGTACGCGCGACGAATTGTTGCTGTTTATACGAGAGAAACTGTACTCAGCACTGCTTAGGTTATTGTGGTGGTTTAACCCCGTCCGGGGTCCATAAGAAAGGGGGAACCTTGACACACGCACAATAGATGGAAAGAGTGTATACGCTGCTGTATGTACATGTACATGTACATGTACATGTACATGTGCCTTGTACATTACAGACTGCTAGGCTCTTGCGTTTCCCTCGAACCCACTCTTCTCCCCTAATAATAAACTTCAGCACATTGTTAACCATGATTCAGCGTTTTTAACTTTGTCCGATTCATTCTAAAAATTGTTCTTAAGGAAAACCGTACTTCCCAAATATTTTCCGCACAAATTTCGTTCAAATTTCTCATAAATGTTTCAACACAGCACTTATTCATCATTATCATTGTCGTCTGTGTGGGCTTACGGTAGGGCCCTTGTGGGGTCTTTTACACAATTTAACAATAGACCCAACAAAGATTTCTTTGTTCGACTTGGAACCCACAGAGGACTTCTTTATAGAAAAGGAAATAATTAATGGAACAACAATAGCAGGAACTCCAGTTGTATGTACATTCAACCTTTCAAATTATTTGACTACTATCTCATCGTTAAAAATGGCCGTCGGTTAAGGCCAGGGAGATAATGTACATTTATAAAATTCAAGTTCATAAAAAAATAAATAGCAAACAAAAACCTTGTACCCGTAAATTTAAATACAGTAGTACTAATCCCCTTTATAAATATTGTAGATGTCTGTCTTAGTTATGATCTATGTTTTTATGATTGCAGTCGAGGATTCCAGTTTCAGATCAGTGGTCATTAGTCAGGGAATGTATGACCATGAAAGCCTGTTAATAACCTCTTCGTCCATTATATGTGTGTGCGCTGGTGGTCTTTATGTATTATGTTAGCAAGGCATTGAGTTTGGTCATCACGAAGCGTTATGTATAAAGAGAATAATGATGAAAATGCAAGTGAGTGTTTAATATACTTACAGAATGTCAGTGAGCTTTAAAAGGCCTACATAATGCCATTGAGTTTAGGAAGGCCTACATAATGCCATTGAGTTTAGGAAGGCCGGCAGAATGCCAGGGAGTACAAGGCAGAATGTATAGCCTACAGAATGTCAATTAGTATAGGACCTACATTTCAAACTGGGCAAATACCTGATCGGGGACCTCCTATTACCAATTTGGCGTTTTGGCAACAGCTCAATTTTTTTATATTTCTTTTTACATACCTTCCAACTGGGGACCATTATTCAACCCTATTGTTCATTTTGTTGTAGGCCCCGGTTTGAATGTTTCCACCTACTCAAAGTTTTATTTCTGAAAAGTCTACCTTTGTTGAGGAACTTTATTTATTACTAAGGAAAAACGAAAGAATGGGGAAAAAAATAGTAAAGTTTGTCTTTCAAAGTTGTATTTCATGCAGAACGAACTCAGATACTGTAACGCGTTGGTAATACTGGCATTTGCTGCATACATTCTGCCTTATTCATGTCATTTAAATGTTGCACATATTATTATCAATGTAAAAGTTGCAGTTAGGGCCTAAATAGCTTACCATTTGGACAACTTAATGAGCAAATTGTAGTAGTTTTTTTTTTACAGCGTTTGAAGCTACTCGAAACAAAGGCCTATCATTGTGTTTTGCGTGACTGTCGGGCATTTCAGTGAAATCTTTTTAGTAAAGAAATCCTGCCATACAACCCCCCCCCCCCCCCCCCAAGTAACAAAGACTGAATGCACCTAAATCCGTAGACCACATCTGGTGACAGCAGACAAAAATATTAATGGAGCGTCCTAAAGTGACAGAAAATTTATTTTGTTTACAGTACCGATGCTGTTGAATTTAGAGCTGCACAAGGACACTCAGTGATAAATCTGCGTTTAAAATTATCCTGAAAACTGTTACTGATTGTTTTGTTTGGTGACTAACCAAAGATAGGGTCATTGGTTTTTGTCAGCGCAATGCATAGGCAAATATTTTAAAGAACGATTCGAGGAAATGTTGCATGTAAACCTTTTAGCTGATTGCAGTGTCAATTGCTGAGAAAAATAATAACAAAAACTATCACGGTGTTTTCACGCAAATGATACGAACCCATCCACGTTTAGCGAGGTGAGAGCGGGTACCAGCCGCATCTCGGACTGCAGCGTTTGCGAACGGACACCAACCCCCCAAAATCTGAGAAACGATTCAAATTATTGCATGAATCGCTTCTCTGGTTGAAATGTTTAGTGGTGAAAAATGTTCTGGACCTAGAATGATTTTCGGATGATCTTTTTTTTACTACTATTACAGTACAGCTTTATGTCAAGCACCCCTCGAAGTTTTCCAGGGCTCGTCAGCGTAGGTCTGTTACAATTGCAACTCATCTAATTGTTATTAGGTTTTGAGACTACTTGCTTTATTTGAAGAGTCCTTAACAGACAAATTGGTCCAAACGAAATAGTCTTTGAAAGATTGGCATTAATCAATTCGTCACACGAGTGGCCATACACGTGAAAAGTTATGTTTATTTATTCTCCATTGAGTGTGAAGATACTTTCCGTGGAGGCTTTTTTCTGTTCACAGGTTGATGATGCGCATCTCATTGCGTCTTCTTTTTCAGCCGAAACAGTTCATGCAGGCTTTCTCTAAACTCTTATCGTAATAGGTCTTGTCCTTATCAGATTCTCCACGTAACCAACGAGAGGATGCAAAGGCATCAGACCATTACTTTCCAATAACCCTCGCTTTGATCGCATCGGCATTTAATACAATAATAGTGGAGACAAAACTATAATAAAATAGACACCCCAAAGTTTAAAATGTAGTTTATTCTGCTCTACCAGCGAGGCTCCTAGTGGATATACCCATGCCTACATCTTTACGGACATGAAGGGGGTAGGCTTAACTTTTTTTAGCCCCAGTGGTAGGTTGCAACGTGCCCCTGGTGACAGTTGATTCGAATTGACAGCCCAAATTAGTTGATTGTAGCCCTCGTCTTGCAGTGGCCGTCCGGCCTTGTGATGTTAAGCAATATTATATCATTGAAAAAATAATAATAATTATCAACAAGGGCCGATTTCACAATAGTTTGATCTTAACTGTGTATCATTCATAATTACTGAGCAAAGTGTGATATCTCAATACAAATTACTATACATTATTAACAACTCACCTGAAGATGAATCTTAGTACTTTATGAAACCGAGCCTGGAACTAGACTTATTCAGCCACCATGACCTTTAATTATGCATATTCTCGTATCGTTCCCTGCGAACGCGATTTGACAGCGGCCATCATATTGGGTTAACAATAACAGGCATATCAACAGGTCCTTGGTTGCTCACCTATCTATTTTTAGTTCGTATACCTCTTGAGTCGCGACCTTGATATTCGAGTTTTAAAGGCAGTGTATTGTTAGACCAGTATCCACACTTGGCGTATCCCAACACATGCATAAAATAACGAAGCTGTAAAAATTTGGGCCCATTGGTCATCGAAGTTGCCAAAAAATAATAAAAGACAAAACACCCTTGTTGCATAGAACTATGTGCTTTCAGATGCCCGAGAAAGGCTTTATGTCTGAAGTCTTTCTCAGATTCAAACGATTAGGTGAAACTACATTACTTCAGAGGGTGTTGTTTCTAACAAAGTTTTATAATATCAACAGCTCTCCGGTGCTCTTTAATACCAAGTAATGGTCGTTAATAGCCCTTGGTGTAGAATTAATGAGTTAACGCTGGAAAATAGTGTAAACCAAGCTGATTTGCAACACGTAACCCCCTTCAATTGTATTGTGTGCCAATATGTTAAACATTTGCATTATGGGTACGTCATATCATCCAATTCCTAAACTCGTTACAGATCAATTTCCTGTTCTGGTGTATGTTTCAGTACTCAGTCATCAACCGCTGCATTCGTGGGCGAGGTTATTGGTTTGTCTAATGTTGGCAGTCCTCGACCAACAAACGTAACATACTGACTTCTCTTCACCTCGGAGTAAAACGGTATCTGTGACGGCATGGAATGCCTTTGATGGAGATTGTACCATTGGTAACCAGGGAATGTTTATATTGATTTTGCGTGCTGATTCAACAGTGAATACCATCGATAATTACCAAGCAAGGTTTTTGCATCAATCTTTCCCCGCTGCCATGAATAGATATCCAGATTTATCTGAATACAAATGAAAGCATTATATTTGAAACTCAACGTTTGTCGGAATGAAATGTAATTAAAAATGAACCGTGTGACGATATGCAGGCATGCATCATTTCTTCATTATCAATTCAACAATAGACGAGTTCGTGCTCCATTAACTGCAGTATATTCATTGTTATTTTGTTACTCTTGCAGCACAATTAGCGCCAATAACAGGATAAGTAGGAAACGAGAAGAAATGTTCAGTTTTAGATGTGGGAGGAAAAACCCCGACGGGGAAAACCCACGCATCATGCAGGGACTGAAAACCTAATCCACATTGACTCCGGTCTGGGGTGGGATTCGACTACCGGGATCCACAGAGGTGAAATGCAGGGAAAGAAACCACTGAGCCAACCTGATCCCCCAAATGAAATAAAACTAAATAGTGAGCGGTCTTAAAACAACGGCAATACCAGCTGAAATCCTTTTACCTTATTTTTTAAACTCATACAAATGAATGCATGGTCGGATTGCCTTTCATACACACCAGCACAAACCTGCACAAACCTTAACACAACACTCGCAACTACTTGACGAATTTTAAAACTTGCGCACGGTTCGTTTGCATGGGGAACACCATGCAAACGAACCGTGCGCAAGTTTTCTGACTCAGCGAAATTAACAAATGATTTGAGAATCTGCTAGTATTTGGCCATCATTGTATGTTTTATATGTTCTATAACGGCTTCAGCAACAATTTCAATAAAAAAATGCTTGGCATTTTGATCAACCGAGCATGAAATGAATGGGCCCAACGACGCGATAACGAACATTGGTTCTGGCCGTCTTCTAGACGCCACTTCAGCACATCTCAGCCCAACAGAAAACTCTTAGTTCTGTAGGCCCTGAGGTGAAATGACAGTCAAGCATCCTTACGCCTTCGTATTTACATAATATTCTCAATACATTGGTATTAATTTTCACTTGATAAACAAATCCGACTGTTAAGATGTTTATGGCCAAAGCTAAAGGAAAACTAACATGGTTTTCCCGTACACTGAAGAATACATCCACCCTAAGTTAATAAAATCGTTTTGCTCAAACGAACAAGATATATCATCTCGAGCGGAAACAAAAAGCGTGATCGATCGTGAGCAACATTCCATCCCGATAACAGGTTGATTTTATTATTTTCCTTTCTTGTTTTATTTCTTAACGGAAAAATAAAACGTGCTTCAGTAATTTCAATGGATTCTGTGCTCTTAACAAAATGAAGATTTTCGGAACCTCTCAGTGTCACTGTGCGGGTGTGTTTTAGTTCAATGTTTTACCTTTCTTTTGTTTCACTGTTAACTCTTAAGAGCCACGGGGTACCATAATTGATTTTCAAGATTAATGCGGTTTGTATTGAAGGGTAAAGCGCCAGTTTTTTCCAGGCTGTGGTATGGGGTCACGACTCAATGCAAATTGCACTTATCAGCAGCAGTTTATTCGCGTTTGCAGCAATGACTAGAATGTACCGCGATACAAGTAGAACTGATAATGTATTGCTTTATACCACGTCGTGGGGTCCGAGCTTCGGTCCGAGCATGGAGGTAGGTCCTACCTCCATGGTCCGAGTAATGAAGCCTGTGTTGGGCGTGTATACTGAACGTCTCGTTATTTTTTACGTCTACACAAGGGGGCTGTTATTTAGATAAGACATCATCCCGAGCATCGCTAAATAAGGATTTTTTTTTTTATTCGCTCTCCTACACCCACACATAACATCATTACGTTTGAGGACTACTTCTGCATGGATCTCGTAATACACACCCATACCTCACGAGTCTCTGACCCAATATGTTAGCTTGGGATCGATTCAATCACTCACAATTAAACAGGGAACGTGCCGGACCCGTCACCACGAGTCAATTGGCGTGAACAACCTCCCAATACAACCCGGGTTCTAAATCAATACCAATTTACTGCAGACGAGAAACGGGTGCTTTCTACAACTTCGTGCGGGTCATACAAATCGGTTTCATTTCAACCCAGCCCTACCCATATCGATACAACTATTTCACTTGTTTCGACTCGTGGTATACACTTACGTATTACTATTAGTTCAAAATATCTTTCACGATCGAATTTTTGTTAAATTCACTTCGGTCTCCCGTTGTCGGACACTTGATATGTCTTCATCACAAATCTGAGTTTCCCCATGATATTCCAGTGAAAAGGTAGTATTCACTACGTACCGTTTATTCAAATTTCAGGAACACAATTTTGTGCAATAAAGCCCCATTGCAATATTGATATAATTATTTGTTTAATGTATGGTACGTGACTGGTGGAAATTACTGGAATAATTCATATATAGAAGTAATTATTTTATAAACTTAATACTGACATGCATTTCCTCGTTCGAAATAATTCCATCAAGTAAAAACATAATAATCCCTGACATAGAAAAAGTTTGACAAGTTGGCTGTACGCAGTAGAGAATGTGGTTAAATGTATACACATCACTCTTCCCAAGACTACCAATGCAACACACAACTTCCTTGTTTAACATAGAAATTACTATTAAACTTTGCTCGGTCCAAAAACAATTAATTAGGCCATGACGTAACGGCGGTGGTAATAGCGGAAGGGGTTGCGTCCATTTCATTTCAGACACTACGAACGACAGTCCGTCAGTGATAGCGGCTTGTTCTGTACCCGACATCAGTTCACGTTGACCCGTAAGATATGCATATTCATAAAGGAAGTTGGGTTGTCTCACGTCACTGTATCATTGGAATCCAGGCCTGTGTGTGTGTTTACGATAAAGTGTGCCAAAATAGCATTTGTAATTGTATCTGTCAAAAAGAGCCCTCAAGCGGTTTTTGATTCACAATATTCACAGTTGAAATAATGTTATGCGTACACCTGTTCGCTAACTAAATTGTATTTTTTAATTCTACGTTGCAGAGAAATATTTATGGTTTGAACTTGTCATTTGTTTAGCCGCTTATCGTTGCAGCGCCTCATTTTACTTTACAGTTTATATAAGCTTCATGTGTAGTCAAAGCACTCGGATGTAGGTAAAGCAATTCAACAAAATAAAATATTTTGTTGAAAAAAAAAAAAAAAAAAAACTTGGGAGAAAAACACCTCATAAGCGCTCCAGTTACTCTTTGTTAACTTCAATACTTAATCCAGTTGGCGCCAAATTGTATCGGGCTCGCACCCAGGTTATGCTGGCACCAATCAAAGTATCGCATCACACTCTATCGGTGCAGGATGTTACCATCGACACGGCTTAATTTGACATATTTGTTTAGTGAAATTGTCTGTTCAAAGAAAGTGGACCTTGCAAATGCCTGCGACCCAGTAAAAACAGCAATTAAGTGTTCCTGCGGATGTTGTCAATGCTTTGCTACGGGAATAAAACAATCTTTGCTTTTTAGGTCGTGTCAAACGTAATGTCACTGCGGCTTGGTGACATTGTTATGTAACACACCCGTCTGATACTTGCATATGTAATGGTGCAAGTAATATATGATGATGGTATTCAATGCTCATATTGAACAACCCATTAGCTGCAAAAAGGGACAGACGATCTGGAATATGACAACACAAGAACTTGATCTCCTTTGGGGACGAAGGACGTATTAGAAGGAATTGTTCCAGGGTCGTTTTGAAAGACATGCCGCCAATTAAGCGTAGTTCACCTGTACCAGGGGACTCATGCTCCACGCTCCGTTGCTTTATCTTCGCCACAGACTTTCTGATCGTGGCTCTTACGAGACCCCTAATCTTATTCGAATGTGTTTTAACTTGCAAAAATGCCCTCCTATCGGAATATTGCTAGACTCGGACACAACGAGTAATGCTTGTTTCAACCGTTCTGATTGAAACATCAAAGATGAGCTCTGTGGTATGCGTTAAGTATCCGCGCACATGGACATTCATGCATGTATCCCAGTGCGCGTCGACATGTCCATATAGGAAAACAAATTGCAGTGTGTTCAGTATTGGTTGGTATACTCACCGTATGGTTTATTAGTAAGTGCGGGTAGTCTGTGATCGCATGTATAGCCTTGGTGATGCATAGCCTCATTGGGCGGTGCAGTGTAGCGTACACAACTCCACCTAGTGTTCGTTAATACTAGCTGCAACCTATCACTCATATTAGACAACCTGTAAATGCGTGCTGTGTGAAGCCCGATATACAGAGAACACGCTTTACGGTGCCACACCACTGTTCACTATGCGCAACACGTAGTAGCTAGGGGTAGTAGAATGGCTCAGTTGATGTCGTCTTAACGTAGCCATGTACTTTTACGTGGCCATCAAATCAGCTAGTAGTGACACTGGTCAGAGAGTTTACCGTTATTTCTACGGTTGTATTGCGTCGTTAGGCGTACTGTCTTCACCCCATGACTTTTCCCAGGCATCTTCATGTAAGGAATTTGCTTGAGAACCATGCCGCGTGATGTCATGTCAGCTCTTACGACCACAGACACCTCCCCCATTGGTAATTGTATGTGTTGCTAATGGAGTCATTTAAGTCACAAGTAAACCACTGAAGGAGACCCACTGACAGTTGCGGGAGCGACTTGTCAGTTAAGTCAGCGGCTGACAAAGGAACAAGTAGCGTTTACACAAAGGGCTCAGCAGAAGTGATGTAATAGCTTTCAGCTAGCAGCTAGCAGCTTTCAGCTAGCAGCTTTCACCTAACGATTGACCCGAGGTGCGCCTGTGCACGAAGAAAGTCACCATGGTACACAAGTACTGCACATGATTTGCAAGACTGAGAACACATGAAAATGAGAGAGTTCTCCAATAGCCGTGTCTAACACTCAGGGTGGATCCTAGCTATAGACTGGACTCTTTTGCTGTATAGATCCGGGTTTCTCCTCAAAGAACAGCGTCTACAATGAAGGTGATATTTATGCTATGGATATATCTGGCCACAAAGTCTTGGGCCAACACTGTCCCTTGTACAAAACCAGAACGCAAGGAGAACAGTGTCCCTTGTACAAAAACAGTGCGCAAGGACAATACCGTCTATATAGCCGTGTTATTACCAAAATGGCCACTCGATATAACCACTTTCCACTACCCTTTTCTCCAACAAATGGCGTTGCCAGCCATTGACATGGCTCTCGAACAGTATGATACCATTTTGCCAAACCGTAATATATCGATGATCGTCGCCAACTCCAAGTGTAGTGATTTTCTATCCCCAATTCTAACCGTGGACATCAGACTTGAAGTTGACGCGGACGTGTACATAGGTCCGTGTTGTGAGTTTGCTGCAGCACCCACCGGAAGATTATTAGCCCATTGGAACATACCGTTTATAACAGTCGGAACTATGGCGCAAGGCTTCGACAGTAAAGAAGAATATAAAACTTTAACTCGTCTGCAAAGCCCATATAAACTTCTTGCACAATTTATAGGTGATTATTTCATTTCCAGAAATTGGAATCATACAGCGTTCGTATTTGAAGATTCTAACACCCCAATTCGGGATTGTTTCTTCGGTGCTGGGGCAGTGTTTCATTATTTCAACACGATAGGTTTTTTACCCGAGGCATATAGCCTTACTGAATCGGAATATGACGTAAATTCCCCTGGATTATCGCAAGAGAAACGACTTCTAGAGAAAATCGTGCGACCAGTAGCTAGAGGTAAGCTTTTGAAAAGACAATGAGTTTTGTTTCACTTTCGGGTTGGTGTAATTTTCATTTAATTTTTTCACCAAATGAGAGTCGCTTTTTTTAACAAGGTAATTTGTGCCAACGCTGGCGTTTATGAATGTGTTACTGCAAACTTAAAAGCTGAAGTTTTTGCTTGGCCTTTCTGAAGTGGTCTTAGGGCGTTGGTGTTGGCATTTACACCTACACGGCTTTATTTTATTTTTTTAATAAGTACCAACCACTTTCTCACATGCAAAGCTCGTTCGGTAAAATATGCAGATCAGAAATGCACCCCACCCGCAAGTCCATGACAAGGGCTACTTGTTTTTGTATAAAATAAGCAATTAAACTGTTTACTAGAAACTGGAGGGCAGAGAGTTTCATGGAGGTTGTATTCCATAAGCTGCTTGCATTTTAACCATGGTCAAAGCTATATGCTTACATTGCAAGTGTTGTCATTTCTCGTTCTGATGTAGGATGTCATTTCTCGTTCTGATGTAGGATTAAAATGTATCTGAAAAGATACATGTGTAGGTTTATAACCTGTAACATCACATGGTTGTAACCGTGTAACCTGTAACATCACATGGTTGTAACCGTGTAACCTGTAACATCACATGGTTGTAACCGTGTAACCTGTAACATCACATGGTTGTAACCGTGTAACCTGTAACATCACATGGTTGTAACCGTGTAACCTGTAACATCACATGGTTGTAACCGTGTAACCTGTGACAGCACATGGTTACACAAGAGTCACTTAGTGCTGACGTCATGTATGCATGATTTGTACTTGTTTTTTTAATATTTTTTTTTGGGGGACACACATGAAATCTTACATTTTAAAAGAAATCTCTTATTTGTTTTTACACTTTTTTTAATACTATGTATACTATTAATTATCGAAGGAAAGGAGACTATGTGAAAACTTGTCCAGCTGATTTGTATTATTCTTGATCTTATTTGGTTATTATACAAACTGCCAAATTTCCCATTATGATTTTGTAGTATATTGCCAGGCAGACTATAAGCCCTGGGTGAGGCAAGGTTTCGCTCTCTCCTTTTAAATCAGGTGACACGGTGTGAAGTAATTTGTAATATTTATGTAAAAATTTGCAATTTGTCAATGGATCGTGTTAAAATTGTTACATGGCATCCCTTCAGAGTAGACCAAAGATGTACCAAAAAAGACTACTTTAAGTCAACCCACATCATTCAATTGTTGGAATAACAAAGTGCTTAAAGATGTATTACGTCATTGGTTTTTGGAAATGTAAACAAGTTCCCCATCCACTAGTTTCACATTGACGCACCATCGAAACAACCTGCGGAAAGTTTGGTGGTGTGACCATTATATCGGGAAAAAAAGTATAAGAATTTATTAATTACTAAAAACAATTATGCTTTGTGTGGGACTTTGTGTACATTAATAGCTGATTTCGATTGCGGTTATTAAATGGTGATTTGGAAATCTTTTGCATTGATTGTTACAAGTATGACCTTGTAAGCAGCGAGTTACCTGTAAGTTTGAATATCAGAACTTAAATTCTGAGAACAAAAATGGCTTAAGTCGAAGTGTTTC
Source organism: Leptasterias polaris (assembly GCA_037783415.1). Taxonomy (NCBI): domain Eukaryota; kingdom Metazoa; phylum Echinodermata; class Asteroidea; order Forcipulatida; family Asteriidae; genus Leptasterias; species Leptasterias polaris. Next base: position 1,123,119 of record JAZGTN010000122.1, read on the forward strand.
ACCGTCGCATACGTGTGTTATTATAAATAGGGATTTATTCAGCGCCCGACATCAGTCACTGGGCGCTTTGAAGCTTTAACACGAAGCCAACGATAAAGCAACAATTTACAGTTGATACAGTAGAAGTTACAAGCCAAATAAAAAGGATTAAACTCAAGATGCCAAGTGTGGCACTGGCATTGGCAAGGACGACAAAATAGCAATGGTCGAAGACACGAAAGTGCATGCAGAAAGCAACAACCAAGCAGCATGGTATTGCACTTGACTTTAAACATTTCTTGAATTGAATTTTACAAAGTATTTTAACATCAAAAAACCAACAGAATGCATCAAAGAACACATCCAAATAAAATAGTTGTGCTGAAGTTACTGAAACGTGTCAAACCGAAAATACCAGCTTTCCCACGCATCGTCATACTTGAGTTGTCATCAAAAGAAATATGTCCATGAAAGTCAACAAGTGGGTTTAAAAGTTACACACGTCATAACCTTGGCAATTGTGACAGTTTGGTATGTTGAAAGTGCGAAAATATAGTTTATTTGCAGACCATTACAATACATAATATTGTTACGGCTGTAGTGATTCTAAAAAGCGTTGCGACTCGAGAAAGGAGACGAAAAATTGCAAATGTCATTGTAGTTGGAAAAAGCAAGGATCCATGAAAACGCATGCATGAGTGAAAATTTGATGTACATTTAGATTTATTTTATTTTGTAAATACCCCAAACAAACAAACAAAGCTGAAACTTGTCTTGTACGTGGAGTACTACATGTACTTTGCAGTGTCTATGGCGATTTGCCTGTCTGTAAATTATGGAGTACGTGTGCAGTTAAAGTTGTTTTGCTCCATAACTTGAGCTACACAATCTTTGTTAGATATTAAATGTTCCTGTATATACACTTGTAGAAACCTTGACCTCGATATTAACGAACAGGGTATGTTTGTACTTGGGACCTGAAATGTTCGTTTTGCCTTATTCGTGCTAGCATCTGCCCAAAACATTACTGGAATTTCTTCCTGTCATATTGAGCTGTTTATTGTGTTCCTGTGGCTGTTGAACATGTACAGTATCATGGACATGGACATCTGTACATTGCAGGCCGGTGTACTAATACTAATAGTATACTTCGACTTCGATATATTATGAAGTTTTGATCTTATTTACATTAAAGTCAAAAACTGGGAATGGCACTGCTGGTATAAATCATTGAACTTTCGTTGCGAAAGTAAACTTCTTGTAAAACTTACTTCGATATTAATCGGGATTATACAGTTTGAAAATTTGATTCAATTTCTTTTTTAAACTTATAACCTCTGGTGGGTAAGTGAAGTGGTACCTGTAGTTCACAAAGCATTACAAATGCATCGAAGCGGTTGGCTCCATGACAGTTGTGCATGCGTGACTAGCTGCCAGTGCGAACCACCATTCCCACCGCTCAAGACAAACAAGTCTCGATTGCCCGGCCCATATTATTGTGCAGGCATATTATTTTGCCCATCGAGGTGTCAAATCCTAGGGATAATTGGGGGAAGTGAAAGGATTATTCTTAAAAGTTTTGCCAAAGCACGTCCGCAGGCCGTCTATTACTGGGCCATAAATTGGATTAGTAGGTAATTAACCCTTGTTAAAGAAAACATTTTGTAATTTTGTGTGTCTGCTTTTAGGTGGTACCCGTAGTCAGCGTAATGCTGTCGAACACGGCGGGTACCAGGCCCCCGGTAATGGCGTGTCGCTCCCCTGCAGCGTGAATCCCTGTCCTCGCATTCATTACGAAATAAAGGTATCGGGTATACCAACTCTCCGTTATGCCTGTTTCGTATCTTCATTCGCTACAAACATAATATATTCATTGCAACATCTTCCTTGTGCCTTGCTGAGTGTCTAGTTTACCTACAGCCGATCAGTCATTGAACTGGTTCTTCTCTCGGAATGGACATCAGTGCCTTCAGCACTGCGATACTAGGTGTCGTCATGTTATGTATATACCTGCTGCTCATGCAAATCATCTCACTTTTTAAGGCTACGATTTAGCTGTTTTTGACCTTCATTTCCATGTTAGCACGAAACCTGTCTACCGTGTCTCGACAATTCCAATAGTCCCATCATCAGACCATGGAGAAACCCTTTATGATCAGACACTTTCATTACTGGGGTTGTCGTCATATTGGCTGTCGTTCACGTGCTATCAGGTTTGCCCCATAACACAAACATACCGATGTAACTTGTCAAGCAACATTATTAATGAACTGTGTTACTCCATGGTTACTCCATACCATCGAGGAAGGTTTTGATGATCCATGTCGCCCAGCTCTTTTTCCTCTGAACCTTTTGACTCATTACGCGTACACAGTTGTAACGATACAGACATAGTCATACGCCAGAAGCTTAGACTGAATCCTCACCAAATATCAATGCCCATCATAAATAATGTTGTTATCCTACTCCACGGCAGTAGAATAAATAGCAAGACAAGTTCTCAAAGAACAAATCTACACAGCAAAGTAGATATATACACACGGCATTACCGCAAACCAAAATATACATATTGTACGTCTTATGTAAAAGCAGCCCCTCAGTTTTTACTTGTTGTGCTACCTGGACTAGGTAGCCCCTCAAGTGATTTCCACAGGGCAATGGAACTCATCGTAGCGGTATAATGGTGTTATTTCAATCAATTCCTGCATGATTCACGGAGTCAGTCGTGGAGTTACAGGTACTGGTGACCACGGAGTGATAATTTGCCCCTTACTGACAGCAAGCAGCGTGCCGATTAGAGTGTCTTGGCTAATGTTTTGGACCCCAAAGGTTTGACAGTTTCAGGTGAAACAAGCCCGCTAATGAAACGTAACCACATATATATGCATCACACGAATGTGATTCGGTAACATCACACCATGAAAGTCACCGTGATAACGCTGACGGGCTTTTTGTGGTCCGTTTTGGACATGTAGCGTCGTTGTATCTTGTACCGTTTACGTGGATGTGGGGTTGAGATTCAAAGTCAACCTCGCCCCCTGGGTAAATGTGGATTTTGCTGTGACAGTGTTCCACGGGGACGGGAATGGAATTAGAGAAAAGCGTGTTTATGCAAATTATGTACATGTATCCTCATTGCGCTGGGGTAAAATCAGTTGATTGTGAATGACAATCATCTGGTGATATCTTGACAGGTTTGCAAATGTATGCCTCAAAATTAGTTTGTTAAAATGGAAAAGAACTACTAGTACTAGTTAACTAAACGAAACAAAATGCAATGATTTGATACACAATTTCCTTGTTTAGATCTTGATTGCTTTTCAACATAATGTTCCAGTTTTCAAAATGAAACTTTTCTAATTGAAATTGTTTTTTATTCAGTTGATCTTCAACACATCACCGTTGTTCTGGATTGATTCGTATTCTCTTAAAGATTTTAGACAACATTTTATCATTAACAATCTTATGTCCACTATCAAGTAAACTATTCGAGGCATATTACAGAAAACATCATATATATATAAAGTTTCTCCTGAAGAAGAGCAGAGTATACTGCTCGAAACGTCGAGACCACACCGGCCTTTTTTCAGAGACAACACTCCCACAAAAGAGATTTAATACATGGTTGTACCTGCAAGTTTACTATTTATTTATTTATAGTTACTTCTTATTTTCACACCATGCCAAGCTTCAAACACCACTCATCTTGAATGTATATATTGCTCAGCACAGCTAGAATTCGATTTTTGTTTTTGCTGACATTTGAAAAGCTCGAATTTTTCCCCGGTGTAACGCCATTGATACAAGTTGCTGTTTTGCGATTTACCGTGCTGTGACGTCATTGCTAGTCACTCTGTCTATAGACTGTGTAAGTCTCGCACGTATTTAAACGTTGAAGTGTGAGATTTTGTTTCCTTCACACGTTAAAGCAATGTGGATACCGGGATTACACGAGACTTGCGCAGTTTTAAGACGCAAAAATTTCAATCATCTACCAGCATATTTGCAGACAGAGAGAGAGAGAGTGAGAGTCATGATAAAATAAAGTTCAAAAAACATAGTACTCCACCCTTTTTCATGATTTTTGAAGTTTGTTTATTAAGCCCGTTTTACTTGTTGACATCTCGTGGTATTGAGTTATTTTGGATCATGCTGTAAATAGATTGACCTAACTGTTTGGTGAGAAACGGTTTGACCATGGTTTGGTCGACTGAGCTGCAATTTTCTCCTGGTAGGTTTCTCTGCGAGTTTCATACCAGGGTGTTCCGGTTCAAAGGGCTGTATAAAAAGGTGAAGTGTCTGACGTTATAACCAACGGTCCATCTTTTTATTGAAAGTCTGCACCGCCTGTTAAAATATGGCATAGATTGGAAGCAGTCACTTAGAAGTAAGAGTATGTGTTTGAGAGTTATAATACATTAATGGGTCGCTGGTGGCATTTCGCCAAACGCATGGCTAGTTCAATTACAGCTAATGCATTTTAAAATTGGTATAAATGGATGTTCATATGGAAAAATGTAGTATACACCATAGGCACACCTGTAACAACTGTAATTAGATTTAACTTAAGTGTTGGGGTAGCAAGGTGTGATGGTGTACGTACAGGGTAAAGAACCCTCCTACTAATTCCAACTAATTCACCTGATTAGCTATGCATTGGAAATTAACCAGAGTGTAAATACAGAATTCGTCTTGCACGACGCATTCTTAAACCTCTTTCGTGCAATTCCCGACCAGTGACCCTCGCTTCGTACTTTTTTCTTCTTCTTTTTTTTTTTTTGGGGGGGGGGAGCAATATTTGACGTTCCATTGCTTCACTCACCGTGGCTGCTGTCTGTTGTTACTTTTAGGATAATTTGAGCAGATTCGGAGATTGTACGAGTGTAATGTCTGGATTTATACCAAATTAGACTGGAAGCTCGGATCACGCCTGGGAAATTCCTGTTTGTTCAGCTTATACTGCACTCTCATTATTCTCATATTCTTGTTCATGTATCTCGTCTGTTTACTGGGTCCCCGTTTTGCTGGTGTGATTTCCCCGGTGGTATGGCACGGAGGATCGGTGTACTGTAATTTCATGAATATCTTTATTTCAACGAGCTTAAGGCGATGCCAGAGAAAGCAACCTGGCCAAATCTCGGACTATATAACATGATTAAAAAGAATCACCTCTAGTTGTGTGGTTTCTGCGAAAACTGATAAATAAGTCCGAAAATGGTTTTTGGCCAAACTTAAACGTCAAAATTCCTGATCCTCTCGTACAATAGAGACGCGCTTGTTGGCTGGACAACGGAATAATCTCATTGAACGCTAACGGCAATTTTAGTTTATGGTGGCTGTCATCACCAATTCCGTATAATACGTTAGAGCAACGATGCGGGAAAACAAATTCAACACGTTCTCCATGTGTTGATGATTGAAACTCTCAAAAAGAGAGAGAACCCCCCTCCCAAAACAAAATTCATCCAAACTCTGATGGGAAAAGCACAACTTGAGTTTAGCTGTAGATTCAAGCAATCGACACCTGCTGCCGTACTAAAAGTTATGCAAACTCAAAAATTAAACTTACATTTTAGTTTGACAACAAGTCAGTTTTACATATAGGCCTATCTGTCTGAACTCATGTCCTTTCGGGAAACTTTTTATTTTGCTCATTTCTGTTAGAAAACATGTTTTATGTTCCGCTAAGAATTCCTCTGATTTCTAAACTTTTCAAACAAAAAAACCCACCTATAACCAATGTTTTGACGGCCTTGCGTTTCGCTCTGTTAAAAAAACAAATGACGTTGTGCGTCACAAATTAGACATAAACATCTTCCACGTGCATACTTAAAATAGTTTATATAGTTGCACCGGCATTTGTGTGTTTACCCTCAATCCGTCTTTTACAACAACTGCTCGTAACGATTTAATTAAGGTCATACGCAATATTAATTTAAAAAAAATTATGAAGTGACTTAATCGTACCGGGTTAAATTATGTGTGCATGGCGGCAGTTAAGACATACATGTAGGCTGTGATGATGACGCCAAATTGTTCAACGCAATCTTCCCCACTGTCTAATTAAAAGATAAGAAAGAAAACAATTGATGTGTTCCATTTTTACATTTTTTTAGATTAATACTCATGTGTTGTTTTTTAACGTGGCTGGTATGCAATACCTTCTGAACGCATTCGCAATCTTATTCACGGTACTCTGGAGTGGATGTCCTCTTGGTGTATCTGGAACTGTAATTTGACGTCGGGCACAATTTTAATTTATTTAACTTCATGTTGTTTTTCCCCCTTAAGCCCTTTAGCTGACGGGTATCATTGGATAAAGCAAATAATTGGTCCGTAAATAACAGTTGATGCATTGTAGTCATAACCTTAATTAAAGCCATCCATGGATCTGGAAAATTCCTTAAGACCACGGGTAAACTATGGTTCGATGAGTGGGTGTAGAACTGCATGCAGACACAGGTTAGTGTATTAGAACGGGGAATTTAATACGATAAGAAACCAGGCTAGTTAGACTCCCAGCCTCGTTTTGGTGAGATGTTTACGAGTAGAAGAAATGAAAATGACAAGTTTGACCATTCCGGGGCTCGGTTACGGCATCGTGGTGTGTTGTTTGCTTCAACCATGCTTCAACCATACAATAATTCAATTACCTGATTGTGGTTTTTATTTCTCAATTTCGATATCTCGTATCGGGTTGCAATAAAAGATTCGTCGTTCATTGAGTATTGACATTTATAAGTATTTCAAAATGATTCTTCGAATAACGGGAATCAACGCACAGAAAACGTGCAGTAACTCTACTTGACTGTGTTCACGGACAGATAGCGTGTGCGCCAGTAAATCTCAATACCCCATGTGCATCTCCCAAATGCGCATGATCGGCTCGCAGAGGATTCTGGGTGAAATCCGAATCCAAGCAACATCAGCAACCATCATACAGTACACAACTACATGTATAATATATAAAAAACTGACATTATAGATTTATAGAATTAGGATTGTGCCTCCACAATATTGCTTATTTAAAACATTTTGTTTTGTACTTTTCAAGATGGAAATAAATGTTACATTGAATTGAATTGAATTGAATAGTTAAATGTAAAATACAGCATGTCGTCCCTCTTGACAGCTAAATTAATTTTTGAACTGTACTCGGTTTCCCAAGATGCATTGCGGTATATTTTAAGATGGCGCCTGTGCATATGGGCTACTGGTGCGGATGTTTTTTATATTAACACATGTTCATGATGGAATTCCGTCATTCCTAGATTGATATAAGCTACATGCATGTCTGTCAACATTGTGTTTCTCGCCTGCTGTTTTATCTTGGCTTATGTTAATTCTGATAATCATTTCGGATATTCAAGCTCTGGGTTTCACTGGACTGAAGTACAAACATGGCTTCTTACGTCACGGCAGGAAGGGTCAGTGGCGTAACGGTGGTTTGTGCGGGAAATGAATAATGCATTGAAGATATCTTTACCTGAAAAATACCGTGATATGAAACTAATTATAGCAATTCTGCTCCTATGGAGTCAGTCCCCATGAAGCTTTGGCCCTCTAAACCATCGTCGTGTTTGACCTTTAGGGACAAGTGTATGTATACTGAGGAATTAATTTTAATGAATTCGAATATTGAAGCGCATTTTCAGGCAACTTTACCTCAATTGGATATAGGTCCTTTCTCTATGGACATACATGCCGTGGTCCCATACTTTAAGCCAGTGCAATGAATATTTCATAAAGGAACTAGTACCTGAATAATGCCAACAGGACTATACGCATCCGATGTATGATCTGTGAAAAACAAACAACTCACTCTCTACTTCAACTAAAATATGTATGTGTACCCTTTATACACTCTAGTATAAAGACCAGTTCAAGAAGTTGTGTGCAACATGCTACTACCGGAGTCCTGTAGAAGGAAAAGCCTCAGAAACATCTAACATCCTCTTGGGCATGTTGAAGTGCTCGAATCGGGGCACAGTGCGCTGAGTCATGTACATGCACGAATAAGGCGAAAGGGAGTTGAGACTCCTAGATCTTTACCAAATCAGACCCAGATGTGAACTTAACAGCAAATCTCGACGGATTTGGAGATGGAGACCACGACGCAGGGCTTACCATAGTCGAAGCAAAATGTCAGAAACCTCTGAATTGTTTTTGACAGGTAAAAATCACTCATAGTATACGTGGTACACTCTGGCTCTCAACGTATACAATGTTGTATCATATTGATGTGACTATACGGAGCAATTAGCATCAACAACTGAACGTACTCGGTTTTAAGTGATATGCCACAAATACGGACTATCCATTATTAGTCTATTATTTTAAAACATTGATGGATGAGCATTTTAGAAAGTGAGGTTTCTGTTTTGTCTGAATTACAGAGAGCATCACTGCCCTACTATACAAGGTCACCACATCATGTAATATACATATAATCTATGGACCAAATGCATGGTGTTATTAGTTGTTAGCAAGCGATTTGTTTTCCCTCCAGGATGGTACAATGGACGATTAATTAAGCAGTGAGGATTTTCCCCAGTTGCAATCCGTGAAGGTAAATCGTATCCCGTAATGGAGAGAAGCCAGGCAACTGCCTTGCTCTGCATGTTATGCAAAACAGCCGTATACTTGAGAAAAATGGTGACTTGACAAAGATTACTGCGGCTGATCATTGCAGGGAATGTAAAAAGAGCATCTCTTTTCACTCGGACAAGGCAACCCTTGTTCCGAAGAAAATGATGAGTCAGGTGGAATATGTCATTAATATTGATGCGACACTTGAAGCCTTCATTCGGAGACTGAAGTATTTTACAACTGATTTAAGATTGTTTTAAAAGCGCAGTAGAGTTCTTTGCACAACGGCCAGTAGCTCAACAGAGCGAACAGAATGCTACATCAGTAAACCGGTGTGGGATCAATACATTACCAGTCGCGAAGAAACAGTGTTGTATATTCGAGCACAAGGGTGGAAAAAACCTTTCCATTTCAAATAAATTGCTACTCATTTTTCTTGTCAGTCTTCGAAAATTCAACATTAGGCCTACAGAGAGATTTTGAGCCAGTGTCACGTGGAATTTCAATAGCTTCATTATCGACTGAGCTCCGTAGATACAACTGCATAACTACTGTTGCTATGCAGTAACCACAGAGATCAATCTCTGAACACTGTTTTTCTTTTATTTTCCTTATTTTTGGCGCAGTATATGATTTACCATGACAATCTGTATCGTGCAACATTCCGAAAATACCAAATAAAATGAAAATGTATTTTTCTAAAGATGCTACTATATGTAAAATGTGCCGTTTTAAAATTCCGCATGCAGTTAATAACCCCATAACAAAAGCGACTTCATAGCAACTGTTGCTATTGCCTGGTGGTGATAAATACCGAAGTAGCTGTACAGAACTTGACGAAAGAGCGAACCAATCATTAAAAATCAATACCAGTAGAAGTTGATTTGCGAGAAATATTGCAGGGATTTGGATTTGACCGACATTATTCTTAACATGGATATGAGCAACGGGAATGAAGGTCTGAACCAGTGGCAACCACAGCTGTATTGGGGTTTGTGGGGGTCTGTTAGTAGCGAAACCGAATGCGTATTCGAATTGTAGGCTATGTGGAGAGAGAGTGGAGTTTGTTTGCTGAATGTGATGTCTTGAAATCCCTTCTTTCTTTGTATTGTGACATACAAGGCAACCAATGGCATTAAAACAACGCTGCATCATTGTCGTGTGGGCTTAGGCCTTGATCGTGTATGTTTAGCAGCCAGTAGACCTGACATGGTGATACGCCAAGAAGAGACCAAATTATTGCTTAACTTTTAAACATCGTTCGTTTTTAAAACACCGTTTGTCCTAAAACATCGTTTGTTTTACTTTGATTGTCCACACGTATAAATGACAATATTGATCCAATGACACTGGCTGAGGAAGCCTCATTATAGTGGCATCACCTTTAAATTATGTAGATTTCCACTGTCCGTAGAGACCCTAAATCTCATGCCCTTATTAACGATAATTCTCTGCACTATTTTCAATTAACTTAAAATGTAAATTCTCACCGGGTCAACACAACGAGTAAACATGGGCTCGTCGATTTTCCCAGATCCGTTTGTGCACGGTTCGCGCAGCAATTAAGGGAGAATTTGGTACACGTTCTAATGACGTTATAAATTTAAACCGGGTTATGGGAGGGACTGAACAACCCAAGATGTTTTGTTCTCTAGGGGCGTGCCTCCCGTTTATATGTGAAGTAGGTCAGAACGCCATGACCAGTCTCGCCTCGTTAATAGAGCTCCATCACTTTAATGGAGAAATTGGTGTAGAAAACAAAATGGCTTCACGAGAAGGTACGCTGTTTTATGTGAAGTACAGAATCGGAGACGACGGTTAGGTTCGCCAGTGAATGCTACTATTGTGTTCTGGACGAGGACTGATGCGAACGACTGTCACGTAGCGAGTAGAGTCTGCCCATTAGGCAACACTACATCACGGAATAATCGCAATTCCCTTGGACCACTCGAATTTTTAAAGGAAAGAATATTTTTCTGGACGCTCTCGAGTTTGTCCCTACGTAATTTTGACGTGTTTTTTTTCATAAAGGAAGAGTGCAGGAAGAATACCTGCATTTGTACCCGATCATGAGACGGAGTATTGCCCACTTAATTCTGAAGGCTGACTGATTATGAACTTCATACAGTACACGTCCTTAATCTGAAGGCTCACTGATTATGAATTTCATGCCAGTACCAATCCTGAATCTGAATCTGAATCTGAAAGCTCACTAAATTATAAATAAAGTTCAAAGCTGAAAGCTTACTGATTAAAAAACTCACTCCATGTGGCAAATCTGAAATAACATTTTCCCGTCTGAAACACGAAGTCAGGGGAGAAAAGACATTTTCAAGAAACACAATTTCTTATTTTGGTTTTCGCAATTGAAATAAGCCCTTTATGAATGTGCACATAATCCCTGACATGTTGTCGGTTTTTTCTTTCTCCTTTTTTCAACTAGGCCTATTAAAGGGTCTGTATACGTTTGGTAATGACTCTGAAAATTAATGACAATAAAAACTTTAATTGGTACAGCAGCTTTGGATAGTATAATTAATTTTGAGAAACTTTTCACTTCGAAGTACAGCGGTTATGGAAACATATATCACTTTTTATCCCCCAAAATTTGAATCTGAGAAGCGTTACGGCCGTAACGCTTCTCAGAATGTGTGGAAATATTCGCTCCGGTTTTTCGGTGATATCTCAAAAACGCAACCACCTTTTGCAGTGAAATTTTTCACAGGTTAGTTTTATTGTATATAGCTACATTTATAATTATAGGATTAAAACAATCAAACGCTTCAAATAAAAAAAAACCCGTATACTTTGCCTTTAAGATATGACTACCAAAATTTATGACATCTTTAAAAAGTGGCTTGCATATTTCGTGTTAAAACTAAATAGTTTGAGAACTGACGCATTCTTCCCTCACCAATGATGTAATGGGATGTGCCTCTGCATTATTTCCAGAATTATGTACTTTGAAAGGACATATCTCTCTAGAAGACACGTGTTCCGAATTTTAACGAGCATCTAGATTTAATAAAACATAAAACATGAACATGAAAATTTAATTTATTTTTTGTTCGTATTCCTCTATGATAATTTTATGGGAGTATGTTTTATAATTTCTGTGGAATTGCTTTTACAATCTAAACGTCTGCTACGCAAGTATTTAATTATTGCAATTGCTTCACATTGTTTGAGGGACTTTCGGGTGATCTACATCAAAAAGAGAACTGCGTTACGGGTTGCTTTTTTAGTCAAAGAGTTTTGCAAAGGGAACGCATAACGTAACCTTGATGCCTTTATTATTTTGAATGCAAATAATAAATACGTTTCCCCCTGTGAAGGTTGGTTCTATTTTTATTTGAAATGCCATATCGAAAATTAAAATAGATTTTACCATAAAAATTAGGTGTTTGTAAACTAAAGTAGCGGTATTTACTCTTCAAACTGTCTTGGTATCTCAGGAAAAGTTACAAAACTGATGTATAGGCGTACATGTATGTCTTTGGAGTTGCTGACACATCGACTTTCACAAAACGTAATGCTGCCAATGATGTACATAGTGTGTGATGTTAAAAACGGCAAGATCTCACTGAATTAATTTCAAGCACACTCAAACATTGTATTTAATTTTATTGGTCAGCAATAATAATATTCACTCCCCATAGGCCTATCAGACTCGTGATTAGTTTTTTTACTGCACAGTTATTATTATTATTTATTTTTTTTAATTATATTTTTCCGGGAATGTGTTTCCTTTGTGTCATTGTTGCGATACATTGAAGAATTTCATAATTGTATAGGCCTATAAAAAAACCTGGCATATATAGCATTGGCATTGATTGATGGTTGTCAACTTATTGCTGATGTAAAGGTCAATTTATCATTAAAGATACAATAAAAGTCACATGTGAAAGTTTCAGCTGAATACAGTGTTTAGTGCGAGAAAACAGCAAAAAAACTGTCACGGTATTTTCAACTTCGAATCCATCCACCTTTATCGAGTTCACGGCGGGTACAATCACATCTCTTGCCGCAGCATTTACATATGCACACCACGGAAATGTGTATCTTCAAAAGTTGCCTATATACTAAGCAATCTAAAGAAATTTATATTTTCCACATACTTTTATTGATTTCTAATCAATTGGGGCACTAGACGGAATAATTTCGCAGGATGCTTTTGGGGATTGCTTATACAACAGGATATTATCATTTTTTTAACAAGTAGACTTTTGGATGAAATTTACTCAGACATTTGTTTTCGGGGTATTACCCCACCTTTTAGGACGTACAGGTACATCATTTAGGCACCTTCGGTATGTGTTACAATCAGTTGCACTTTCCTAATATTATGGTACTTAAACGTGGTCAAGAATAATACTTGTCATTCCTAAGACCTAGTCTCACAATTGCTTACTGTAAATTTGCACTCTTGTGCATCAGACACTCAGAAATTCCCAGATACGTTACTGTATCATACACTATGACATTTTGTCCTTTTATATTTATTACCAATTCACTATACCTCAAGGGCTTGTACGATTCCTGATCATTCTTTCCCAGTTCGGAGGTTCTGCACGGGACAAAAAGTCTCACAGTACACTCTAAAAAAAATTAATGCATGGCGATATATGTTTACAACAAAACGTGATTTTTAACTGAAATGTGAGATAATTTCTGTGAAGAGCACTGTTTCTAGCAGAATGTGAAGCGAATTCGCCTCGTCTCCGGGCTAGTGGTAAACACAAAGAAGCGGACGACCATGTGGTATACATGTCAATGTGCGCTTAATACGATATCTTCAAAAATAAGATATTCGCTTTATAATTCGCATCACACCTTTTTATGGAATCACCGTGCATCTTCCCAGTGGGGGGGGGGGGGGGGGGGGCTTAAACTCTGATTGCAAATTCACGACACCGTCAAAAAACGTATCTCCAACTCTACTTTCAACTTTGACTAAGTCCGTGATCAACTTGGCTGGCATGCACTATTGAGTAAATGAGTCTCGTAATAACATTAACATTAATCTACCTAGCAAGTAGATATACACATGGTGTTACCGCAAACCAAATATACATTGATACTTCACCATGCAATGCTTCAAATCCCATGAACATTAACTTTTAAGTATGCATATAGAGGTATAGAACATAATTTTTCCAGGTTTCCCGGGGAACTGAGCACCTTACAGGCGTACGGGGATTCTTCGGTTAAGGGGGGCGGGGCAGGGCAGAGGGGTTGATTTACCCGAAGTGTTACACTACAGTCAACAGATAAAAACACAAGTACCAATTTCTGATACCAGATTAAAAGTATTGTTTGCTGTTTCTGACCACTTTTCTTTACTTCTTGCTGTGCCCGAATTGTCCCCACTGTTTGGTGGAATCGGGAAGAGCTATTGCTTCCCCCTCCTGCTCCCACCCCCTAGTCGTACGCCTATGCGGAGCTCTTGTATTAGTATGTATATGATATGTGAGACGTGTATGTGATAACTGCAAATACATTGATGGCAATGAAGGGGCAATTTGCTAATATTTCAGTTAAATTGGAAGTGAATGGTCAGTATCAGAAGTATGAGTTCAGAATAATTTTAGCAGTACATGCAAGAGTTTCACCTGCCTTGAAGTTGTTTCAAAATTGCTGAGTGCTTTAGAAATTTATATTGGGCCTATTTATTTTTGTGCAAATTTAATATGATGCAAAATGGGTAAACTGTTAAATAATGCATAACGTTAACTTAAATAAACACGGCAAGTTTTGGTTACACGGGTACCTTAGACAGGTGAATTAATGTATACGTGACTTTGTGTTGAATTCTACTGAACTTAATCTTATTACTGTACGTTTGGGGTCACTGTCATTGCAATGTAAAGTGCTGACTTTATTTAGATGTTACCATTTACGGCGTTTGTCATGCCAATTCGTGTACATGCACATACAACGCGCTCATTAATATTGACTAATTTGCTTAACTAATTGAAGTCGTGTTGCAAGAAGCTCAAGGCAACGTCATCGTGCATTTTATATTGTAATGTGAGATCCCGTAACCAGAAGTTTGGTACGCGAGTGCACGCTGAATGCCGAGCCCCGGTTTTTGTTCACGATGCCACTGGCGCTGAGAATTTGCCGAAAGCAGACATTTGTCGTGTGTGTTTTTTGTGTGTTTTTTCTTCTTTTGGGGGGGGGGGGGGGTGGGGGGGGGAGAGGGGTGATTGTCCGAAAGCTTACTAGTCCTACCCAACTGACCATGAGACGGCAGTGTGTTTTGTATACACATTGTGATCTTATGTCCACATCTAAAGTGGTTGCGTTACACGTTGGGTAGGCCTAGCATCCGGTTGACACAATATATCACACAACTAAAAAGTACCTTAGAAATTTAAATTTATAACCGAGTTTCGTGTTTGGATAATTTTGTGTGATCCTCTTTTTTATAACATAGAAAGAAAAGTACACCCCGATTCAAAAAACCCCATTCATCGCACCGAGATTACAATTCCGGAAAACCCAACCATATAAAAAGGAAACAGCTTCTCAGATCTGGTAACTGCAGAGTGATTGAGCCAGCATTCATTAGTTACCATTTTATTCATTCACCTAACTCAAAAAAACATTCAAGATTGGTAATATTAGAATAAGTGCTTATCAACCTTTGTTCTCGTACATGTATGATATCTCCACCCGTGAAAGCATCAGAGGCTCTAAAGTGTGTGAATTTTCTTCCTATTTTTGAAGGGGAAAAAAGCACAGGCGTGATTGGTACGTGTCAATGTTTGCTTTCAAACGCCTTGAACGAGTCTATCCAAAAGGCATATATTCTTTCCTGTACCATACATTTCCAGTTCGCTTGGTAAATGGGTAATTTTGTTTATTTTCAAATGTTCACATTGAAAAATAGCATGCTATGATTGGGTAAGATTTATTCAATTTGTTTGCAAGTGGATTGAAAAATTTACAAGCATCTGGGTACACACATCATGGAGGACCTTGAAAACGCAGAGTTGAGCATGCTTGTTTATTTCATTTGTTGTGAAACCCAACAAAATAGGAACGTGCCGCAAGTATGCGTACTGTTTATATCTAGGAAATGGAAACACAATGTCGATATCGTCTTGAGCTAAAAGGTTTTATTAGGGGAGCTTGAGTGAAATCCTTTCTTCAGATGCTCCAAACTAAATGGTTCGAGAGCCTTCAAACTTTCCCATAATGTTTGATGTCCCTCACCGTGACTCTGTGAGAGCGCCTGCGATTTAAACAAACTTGCAAGTCATTAATCAACCAGTCCTTTCACGCAATCATGTTTCTTTGTAACATTCCGGACACAATGTAGTGTTGTTGAAAAGCTACCAGCTCCAGGCTTCAATTACTCGGTATAACAAACTGGAAGGACATAATAAGTTACATATTCACTTCCTATATTTCAAGCATACAAATATTGATATTATTTTGGGTATGATGGAAGTTTCTTTTACAACTCCAGGATACTCTATAGCTGATGCTGAAGGCCTGAGTAAGAGATGGGGTCACAGCACTTCAGCGGTGCTCTAAACATCTTGCCCCGCGTCTCATGTAAATCTTGGCGCGCTTTGAAAGCCACTCCAGGTCAGTTGCTAACGCCGCTAGCTCCGGAGCTCAGGACGAGTTATACTGTCGTCCAACTCTCTCCGGAGAGAGAATAACGGACATTATAAACGAACTGAAGGCAAGAAGTTCTGTCTATATATTCATGTCTGATTTTGAGGGACTTCGCTGCTTCGGGTGCGAAGTAGCTTCCGGATGCCCACATATGCTCGTACTTCCTGACAGAACGTTCGTGTCAATCTGTCTTGGACAATGAAATATTTATTATATTATTCCAGTCGCTGACATTTCTTAAAGGAAAGATGGAGGCTGCATCAGCCTCGTCATTCGACGAACTGTTTTCAAAGTCTTAATTGTCATTATTCATTTTGTTTGTACTGTTAATGGAAATTTCTTTCGTCGCTAATACTTTACCTTGGCCCATCAAGTAAGATAGTCTACCCTGTGTAAAATGTAATTATATCAATTTAACTGTATACACTGTCAAGTTTGAAAGCTCTGTTTAAGAACAGGACGAGGAGCCAGACAAATTAGCTTTGAGCCAAATCACATAATGAGACTCAACGACAGATTGGTGGTCTAGGGGTGTTGTTCTAAGTCTTGTCTTTAGAATATTCAATTGATATTTTGCCGGCATGTTATATCATATTCTATAGACGGCAAAAACGATGGCAATGCAAGTTCTTCATTGTTGTTTGTTGGCAGCTCAAACCGTAGATGAACAGTCTGAGATACTTCTGTGATTTTTATATTATGAGCGTTATGTAGGGTTCGGTTTTAGTTCAAGGTCGTGTACACATAGATAGAGGATAAATACAGAGTCATAATTTATGCCATTAAGTCGCTTATACTTGCTAGCAAATTTGATATTAAGTACTTCCGTGAGTCCTTTCCAATTATTTTTTTTTCAAATGAAAATAATGTTGCCCTTTTCAAAATTCTATCTAATTCCTGGCATTTGGAAACCCCGTCATGTGGCTTTTTATGATTTATAGTGTGCAGATGTGATACAGTGCACGCGGTTGTGTTGTTGTTGCTATTGTTGATGTTTCCCGATCTGGTTGAAATAATGTTTTTAATCTGTTCCTGTTGATTGGTTGCATACGTATTTACTAACTTCAGGCTATAACTTCCAAATTGCGTTGTTTTGTTAAACGAACCAAACC
The DNA here is from genome assembly GCA_037783415.1 of Leptasterias polaris. Classification (NCBI taxonomy): domain Eukaryota; kingdom Metazoa; phylum Echinodermata; class Asteroidea; order Forcipulatida; family Asteriidae; genus Leptasterias; species Leptasterias polaris. Next base: position 1,140,431 of record JAZGTN010000122.1, read on the forward strand.
ACAAACTTTGGTCAATTTGTAGACGCTTTTCAATTACACAATGTCGTGATATTATGGGCTATGAAGGAGACATAATTGTATACCTAGTAAAATGAATATTATTTTAGCTCCATGTTGTAATGTTGTCCACGCACTGATTAATAATCACGGGAAATGTTGAGAGCAGATGGTGTCCGTGAGAAGAGGTAGTTTCGAATGATGTAGGCAATATCCAGAATCCTGCGGCTTTCCAAGCCGCAGGAGTGCTGAGCGTCAGTGTAACATTGTGTCTGATTATGGAGCCATGATGTAATATAATTACCGGCAGAAACTGTCATCAACCATAAAGCATAATGCTGATGAGTTGTTTGGCCCATTGTCACAATACATTACATATTACTCAGTCCATTTATTCGGCATAACCAGTGGAGACAAATGCACTCTAGTATCAAGAAACTATGCTTCGAGGGCGACTTAAAATCCACATTCCTTTCATCTGTGCCGGAACTTTTAGGATGTTTTCTTTTATTTTTCTATTTCCTGTTGGCGTACTTAAAATCCTTGAACCTATCCGTGGAAGACTTTGCTAAGAACCCCTCTGGGCTCTCAATATAGACTATAATGAACTTGATTCAATATGTGAAGCATGGACACGAATGATGGAGTCGGCTTCAGAATACAGAGACTAGACGAGGTAATTAAAATCGCCTCACAGTTGAGCGCTTGTAAAGATTACTGGCTAATGCGTTATTCTTTTTGTACATTTTCTGCATTTTTTTCTATTTTTTAGGTTAGTCACATTGGAATTAAATCTACACATTAATCGTTTAAAATTTAATACAGTAACTGTAGTGGTTAACGTGGTCAATGGTGCATTGTGTGAAGCATGGATTTCAAACTTGGCATTCATTACTTCCTTATCATGAGGCTTGAATATATAATTTGGCTAAGATTGTGTTTTCGTTTTGAAGCTCCCACGCAGCATTATTTGCCTCCTTTAGGGGATGAAGGCGCACTAATCCACGGACTGCAGCCGTAATATTGCCATCAGTCCGATCCCATTAGGCCGGGAATTGAAACCGACGTTGGCGCCCCGGTTATAAGCGTCTTCACCCGTACGTGATCCAGAACAGCTTTTGATATACTTAACAGCAAACCACCGAAGAAAAGAAAATATAAATGGTTCTAACTTTAGTTTTAGGGCACTGATGAAAATGTATACAGACATATAGCGTGCATGTGTGTATGTATAACATGTTTAATATTGTAAGCTATGGTGTGGGAGAGTGGAGCGGAGCGGAGCAGGTTGTGGCAGCCGTTATATTGTATATTTCATGAAAACAAACTGCCGTCTGCACGAATCGCAGAGCCTCTACCCCTTAAGGGCGATGCGATATTAATGATGACAGTTTTCTGCCTCGTAACAACGACCTGAACTTGTTTACGCGGAAATCAAAGCGAATGAACTGACAGGGATGCAAAGAAGGCAATAAGTAAAAATCACCGGATGATTTAGGAGGGATCCACACACGGTGTGACGAGAGAGGCGAGAAGGTGGGGTGGGAAAAACCCAGAACCGGAATCAAATTATTCCGTTATGCATAATTATTTCATATGGCCTGATTGTAAGAAGGGGAAGTCAGACGTCATCTTCTTCGGGGGGAAATCCCCCTGAGGGGACTTGTTCTATATCTACGGTACGATAATGAAACTATATGGGTCTCGCACAGTACGGGTTAAAACCGCTCAGCCGCAGGGCCCGTATTCGGATCAAATCTAAGAACTGAACAAGTGTCCAGTTCATACTGTCATGTCAGGAGGTGCAATTGAATCCGGTATTGCTTGTAGAATGATCGGAGTATAAAATAAAAAAAGATAGTCCAGAGCTTTAATAATCAAGTCAGGGTTTGGGGGATTTTAATACGGCAGAGGAAAATAGTTAAGCAGCCCTAGTGTATTGCAAAGCCTTTGTTTCTGGTCACTACTAATCCGCAGTACAGCAATAAAATACTGTAGTTGATGTGAACCGATAAATGTATAATACTAAAGAGAAAATTTAAAAAATTTAAATAGGCGCATCTCAAGATAGGCGCATCTCAAGATATTTTTTGTGAAATCTTACTCAGTGATCTTTAGTTTTTGTATACCCAAATGTTAGCAGTTAAAAAACAGAAATGTAGGACTCTCATGTAGGGCCTGTCCCTGATGTTCCACCGTTTCCAACCATAGTGCTTAAAGGCCCTGTACACTATTGGTAAGATCGAAAAACACAAATGTTCACAGATTCACACATAACTTACATGATTTAAAGTAAGTAATGGTAGAAAGGGTTCCTTAAAATATTTCTGCCTAAAATGCTATCGTTTCTGAGAAATTAGCAAAACAATAGTTTTTATCGCGCGCGATAATAAACTCGATGTTTGAAAAACAGAAAACACATAAGGTCTCTTTTCACTATTTTCTCGTGACCTCGATGACCAATTGAGCTCAAATTTTCACAAGTTTGTTATTTCATGTATGTGGTTGATTACACAAAGCATGAACACTGTCTGTGATTATTTTGTCAGCTCTGCCAATCCTGTATAATACCTTTAATATAACAAAACCCGGTTGAAATAAGTTCATATTCGGATTTGTAAAATTGATGATTGAATTTCAGTCGCGTTCCACACTCCGGATTTGAAGCATTAACAAAATCCTTCTTGCAACTTATCAAATAAATATATGTCTTCTTAAGATCAGAATCGAGAGACATATATCAAATATTAATACATGCGGCTGAAAATAACTATTGCAGTAAATACGTTCGAAGTGGACAATGGCAGAAGTGGACAAAACCCACAAAGGCTAGAAATGCAAACAGGAGGCTGGTAATAATGGCTATAGGACGGGATGTAAGGGTAAATAAACATAACATGACATAGATTCGCTCACATTGCGTGGAAAAGAGCAGTCTTAATTAATATTAGATCATTACCATTACAGTTTTATAGTTCAAATTAGAAGGGTCCATTCCATTTGACCTAATTTCGTTTGTCGTAAAAACTAAAAGTCTAAAGGAATATATATATACCTTTAGTAATTACTACCAAAAAAAATAGTGGTCATAAAAACTTACTCGATACGAAGCACTGCAACTGTTGATAATGCGCTACATAACAAGACTTTTCAGCACCAGTTCGGCGGCGCGTGTTGAAAAACGATTCCAATTTAAGGAATGTGGTTTTAGAGAGAAAAAACGTTTCTGCATCGTGAAACGTTTCTTAGGTTCTGTATTCCAATTACGGAATATTTATCCACTCCAGATAGTTAGGGACATCTCAAAAACACCACCTTTTGAAGTTTTCACAGGTTAGTTTTAATGTATGTCAACAATTTATATATTTTAACCAATTGATATGTTATAAAACCAAATGTATATACACTTTGTCTTTAAAAGAGAAAGTAATTACCCTACTTAGAATTGCATATTATTCGTCAAAATGATGACAACGGATACACTTTTTATTATCAAATGCATTCAATCACTGATATCATATAATTATTCTCTGAAAGTGATGTTTGACATAAATCTAACTTCGCCAAATCTTTGTTCACTTTAAGCACTTAGCCTTGATACGATCCGTGCCCAAAGTATGTTGTTACAGGACGTGTACGAAATGGGGAATTTGGCAGCAACCAAGCATTGATAATGGTTGGCCTAACACTTCTTGTGGCGGGAAATTGCTTTTAATAACTGCTCCAACTGGTACGATCCATCATTGACCGCTGTTTTATTTAGCTGGTCTGGTTCAGGTGGTAAGTCATTAGATTCACAGTCTCGCCTTGCTCAATTGCAACTGATTTCATGAATCAACGCGCCGCCGAACTGGTGCTGAAAAGTCTTGTTATGTAGCGGCCAGCCTAGCGCTACGCGCCGGTCCCTTAACACACTGTTTGATTAAAATTTAAAATATAAATGTATATCCGTCACACTTGAGTAACTTCCTCGAAACAAGTATTCTCTTCCTTGAAGTATTAAGCACTCTACAACTTTTCTGATTGATAGTTACATTATTTTGACATTGATGCGGATGGATTTTTAATACATTTCGAGATGGTCGTTTTGTTTCCGAAGAGGGGAAATGAGGGGACTAAGCCATGTATTTGCTCAATGGAGCGTAGTACAGCTGGAGCTAAACGCACCTCAAGCGAGAACATGTATTGATCGCGGATTGAATGTTTCGGGCTCTGATGAAGTTTAATACGTAGAAACCTGTCTCCCGGTACCGGCAGTCTGACACTGTCCCGGCTACAAGATGTAACTCTCGTAATAAAATAGAATCACTACTACATAGTAGTGTAGAATGAGTTAAGGTAAATCATGCATGATTTATTGAGTTTGTTTGGACGTCCTGCATCAATTGAGTAGAGAATATCGACCGCAGGGGAGCTTGTTTGTTAACTTTTTGCAAAATTAAAACTTGTTTTTAACTATTTGTCCAGATAAGCATGTTGGCGTACCCGCTGTAAATTGTTTTAGAAGAAAATATTAGTTTTAAAGATGTTATGTTATGGTAAACTGTTTGTGCAATATTTGTATCAACATCGGCGGGTATTTGTAGCGTGCAGATCGCTTAGAATGAAATATTTTAGCATGAGTCGTTTATGGTTCTCGAGTCAAATTAGAACTTGTGGTATTTTCATTTTGTGCCATTTTGGGTGTAACCATAGAAGTTTTACTTAAAGGGAAAGTTCATGACTGTTTTTGAAGACTAAGTTAATCCTCATTCTCAATACGCAAACCATGCAACCGGTGATCATTTCATTCCGTTCGACGGCCACGGCTTACAGTGAAAACAGCCAACGGGATCATTGCACGATATAAACTCGCTCCGGCTATTTTGATTACAGCAATCGTAATAAGCAACTGTTATCAATTGCTTTTTTCGGCCCTGCAGTATTTCCAACACTAACTTTTCCTTCGCAATATTGGTACTGGTATGGACTTTATTAATATTGACCTTTCAGACAGAAATTGAACTTAAAAACAAAACAGCCTTGGGTATGTAAGCCTAGAACCTTTTACCAATTTATATCATTTATCAAGGGTTATACTAAGCAGAAGTGGGGTCCAGTGGGTTTATTTTTAGACCTGTCCGAACCCCCTTGTTGATATAAAATCCCTCTGATACTAGATGAGGCTACATGGGGAAGTGTGTAACTCATGGATGGTGAAATTCAAGCCATGGAAAGTATTCGCGACGCTCGCGTAAGGAAAATTGTAAACCTCAAGTAGAATTTCTAAAATTGATTAATTTTAGTTTCCAACTGTATAGTGTGCGTACATAGTGTGCGTATAGTACGGGTCTAGTCTATGCATTTTCTACTACATCAATCTGTAGGCTCGTGACCTAAGCTTGCTGGAGGGGTTTGGTTACTGAAACGTCCCCACCGGCTAAGTCCTGTCTGTTACGACCCAATTAAGATGTCAATCATTTCTCTGCATCTAATCGTAGGGGGTATAATCAAGCGTCGTGAGAGATTGTCAACCCCTGGAACAGTTCGTGGGTTTGCTATCGATGCTCACCAATATCCGTTTCAATAATGTCATCTCTATATATAGCAGCTACCAAAAGAAGGAATTATTGTTGTAGTAGAAGACATATTTGAATGGATTTATTATTTGGAATTATGTAAATTCCATAAACTATCGAATGTAAACGACACAATCGGTTTCTCATTGAAACTAAAGTATCAACTAATTTAACATGGCGGAAACGTATATATTACATGCCCCTTATCAGTTGGGATAATGCATAATGGTAATTGTTTTTATTGATGAATTGGACATATAAATATATCAACAGCTGAAATAATAACAGGAATTCATTCGCTGTACAATGTGCATATTTACTTTCATACGATGTGTTATCCGATACGTTTTACTTTCTCAGTATATAATCTGAAGCAATATTTATGATCACGGTTATTGGAATGTTTCAAAACCAGGGAAATTATAACGTGTACAGGCGTAGTCCCTGGCAATTTGCTAAGGGATTGTAAACTGAGCAAATTGTCCTTCAAAGTGCAGGCATAACTTTTCTCCATTTCTTTACATGAGTGCAAGAATAAGGGGAAAATGCAAATTGGACATCAGAAATGATAGTTGAAGAACTGCCTTATTCTTCTTGCCTAAGAAAGTTATGGGATCCTGGAGAAGATTTTTTTATTGAGATCAACCTTGAATCCCCTTTTTTTCTTTATTTAATTGATTATTTATTTATTTATATAGTTATTTTATTTTTTTACTCACATGACGTATATAAGAGATTGACTTGAGCTATTGAAACGAGTTTATTTTAAGAAAGAAAACAATTATTAAATGCATTTTAATCTAAGTGAAAGGATGATTTGATTATCCCAAAGCATTGTTCCTCGTTCTGATCTCTGACAACAAATAGGGCACGAATTGCCTTTACCATGGACGGTGGGTTTCTCTCAATATTGTGTGATAACAATGGAAATGAAAGGTTTAATGGGAAACATTATCAAAAACGAATTTTCTAAATGTATGTGTATTTATTTTATAATTTTTGTGGACAAAGGTCACCCTTCTACAAATTGTTCACATTACATCGCCTCATTAAAGAGATGTTATGACAATATGACTGCGGATTGCGCAACAAAAAGCTGTCCATCTTGAACCAACATGAAGCAGTGCACATGTACAACTCTTTGCATCTACTTAAACTGCAGTAATTACATCACTGAACTGAGTTCCGTGGAGCAGGAAGCACATTTCTAATTATCAGGTCGGACAAGTTGAAATGAATCTAAGAAGGGTATTATATCTACATTGCGAATACACGTACATATTGTACTTATCTAATTAATCCTCGTTTAACTTTTGAGTTAATTAATGGTCAGTTTAATTGTGCCTTGGACACGTTGATGATCGATATTGTACGTTTAACGTTGTGAGCTGGTTGTATCATTAAGAAACGCTGGTTGTTTGCATTCCAGACGAGTTAAGCTCCGGCAAACTGCTTCTCATGAACCTAGAGGATAATGGCATTTCCGCTATTCCACTATCTACTCCAGCATTAATTAAACGCGTGAATAAACTTTACATCGTCCGCGGAGGATTTCCTGGTTACGTAGACGTAGGCTTGAGATGTCCGCCAGTTCTCCCAGCAGCGGTAAATCCACCCAACTTCGGTTTATAATTGAAAGTGATGCCTTGTGTGGGTTTAAGCTCTGCCTGTATTAGATGGAAAGCTTCACCGCCGGTGCAGTATTTGTTTAAACGTATTGTCTTGGGGTGCAATTTCCTTGTGAGACTTCAGATGACATGACTGGCGAAGCTTTATTTTGAGATTGCAGTATGTTGCTGTGACTTAAATATGATACTTGTACATCTTGAATCAGGATATCGCATTTAACTCTTCAGTGTTCACACGGCTATACAGAACACGCCACATAATATCAGAACTTGTCTATTGTTTGTGTTTTGTATATTTATTTTTAAGGGGCAGTAGGCCTAATAAAGGTCCTGTTTTTTTTCTCTTGAGAACGCTCCTTCTCCACATATGTTCTCTAAACTAAACACGTGTAGGCAACTAGGCATAGGGGGTTTATACTTTTACTCGCACTCGTGTATGCATTTCCAGGTTATTGGGGTTTTGGGTTGTGTTGTTTTTTCATTAAAAGACCCACCCCTTGGTGTGATATAGCAGTCATAAAACATGATTTTCCAAAATATATGTTTCAGTTAGCATTATTGTGTTTTAGTACATGATTCAGATTCGTATTCAGAGCCGTTATACCGTTTTTGAGAATGGATGCAGGGATTACGCTGTGATTTACATCGCAGTAGAATAATGGAAAATCTAAATTGAGGATTTTTATATCATGTCGTGGGAATCAGCAAAAAATGATTGGTATTAGATGGCGATATGGTTGCGATTTACAAATTCAAAACCGAATGGATGATTAGTAGATTACCTCAGCTATATCCTGATGACATTGTGCAATTATTTTACGTAATTGTCAAGGAACCAAGCATTATCGATAACCCAATTTCCCCTGGTTTGCATCAGATGGTAGGCCTATAATGCACATTTCAATGTATTGCCCGATTCATCCCAGGTTACAACCAACTCCATTGGACATTTATGTTGGTTTGGTGGTAACTTTGATTCTATAGGCTTATCTATCTCATTTCAGATTTGCAACACGAAATGCCAATTTTCTGGATTACTGGTCTGGCCTTAGAGCATGTAGGCCTACTAATTTTCTTCTTCTTTTTATTTTAATGTTGAAATGTCAGTCTGCAACAGACGGTTGTTCGACGATAATCATTCGTGTAGGTCCCGTCCATTTAGTTATAGGCCTCGTAGTGTTGAACTATATTCATCTGATACTAGAATTCATCGAATCCTCAGTGAAATTGTTATCCGAATAACTAAACCCACGTTGGCCTGAAGAAAAAACATACATAATTTCTTCCATCTCAGTAGTGAGTATTTACACCAGTTAATTCCAACTGATTTAAATATTTGCACTGGTTGATATATGGGTTCTGAACACATTTGAAGCAAAAACCAAAAGAGTTATAAGCACATTTTAGTATGAGGTGGGCCGAATTTTTAGTATGTTTATTAAATATACGCACAACTAATTGTTTAGCAGAACCAGGTTCCCAAAAGGCCATTGAGTTTGTGTTGTTATGTTAGTAACGACAGGTGCCTTGCTAGTTTTGAGTCCTTATATAGCAAATATCATAGCAAATATCACAAACAATAGTTTCTGCTTGACAGCTTCATATGTGCTTCATGATATTTACCTTCTTTTCAAAGATTGCATGAATGACTATTCGAGTATTCTTGCCAATCACCCGTGCAGTCTAGCTTATCCGAATACCCAATGGTGTCTCTCAAAACCAAATAGCACGGTACAGATCATGGCTATACTCTACAGCGAAATTTGAAATGAGCTAACCCCAACAAAAGTGTTGTTGAACATTAACTTTGCAGACATTCAGATCATGAATGTTGCCTGTTTACCCATGTGACGTATACCGCTAACGGGAAGGCAATCTTACTCGATGCGAAGCCCACGCTTGTCCTTTCTTGAATTGTGGTGATTATTTGAAGCTATAACAATTGGAGTGAATTATTTGGGAAATGTTTATATTGGAGCATGTGTGTGGCACCTTCCAAACGAAAGGTCGCACAACCCTTCAAATGGCAGGATTGATTGTATCGGTAGGGTTTCTCAGTTTAATTTCTGCTGGTTTGTTCAATAAAAATACATCGACACTAGCAGCGGTAGGAAGGAGGAAAATGATGTCCACAGTGTGCGTGATTCGACCTTGGTTATAGGCGTCCCAACTGTTTTGTGTATTATTAGTTGTATCTTTCTTATCGTAAATGGCGACTATAAATAGCTGTGAGGGTGCCTTGAAGATGAGACTACGAGCAAAGGTTTGGCTTTAGATGTGTAAGGAAAACCCATAATCAGTTAGGGACTGAAAATCCAGTCGTCGTGCGAAGCTCCAAATTGAGTTAAGAAAACACAAAAGGGTTTCCGTCTCGTGATTGTCTTTCCGTTATTTTACAAACGAACGAGAATGGCTCGTGTTTCAGCATTGGATTTAGTGTGCCAGTTACAGATTTATTGAGGCAACAACATGGTGCATGACGCCAACGAGATTAATTACTTATTATCTATTGTTTCACAATCTGTAAAATGATATCATTATCGGAAATACAAAGCACGTCCTCAGACTGTTGAGAGCCAGTTTGACTAGGGCTTCCATTTATTATTGGGTTTCATGGCTGCGCAAAGATTCAGAGAATCCACCGTACGGTTTCATCTTGTTATAACATTTTTACCTTTTTCCAATATTTAATTTTTAATTTTTAATTTTATTGTTGTCATGTTATCCATTTAAATTTCTATTAGACCAGTTAACTTCTATGGTCATACTCGACATTTTGATTGGTGTGTCTTACACGTACATACTTTAATAGCCACTTCCAATTACATCCATGATTCGAAATGCATCCAAGTGAGGCTATTAAGACAGTGTACAACATTGGTTTGTCAAAGACCAGTATCCACACATGATGTGATCCAACATATACAGTGTACATGAAATAACAAACCTGTGAAAGTTCAGCTAAATCAGTCTTCGGAGTCATGGGAAAACAGTGGGAAAAAACCATTGTATGTTTTCACTGTTTTCAAACATCGCACTTTATCACCAGTGATAAATAGTAATTGTTTTACTTATTTCCTAAAAACTATAGCATTTCAAACAAAACTATTTCAAAAGAAGTTTTCCACCATAACCATCTTTTTATGTGCAAATCTGTGAACATTGATATTTTCAATCTTACCAATGTTGTACACACCATTTAACAGAAAACACCCAACCTAACTCCATTTGGTAGATACTCGTCTATTGAATTTGGAGGTGACTGTAAACGTGGTTTGCACTTAAATTAATAATAAACAAGCGACAATAATGAGAGGCATATTACAAACTCTACACTTCGTTCGGCAAATGAAGTGAATGTAATTCATGGTGCGAGGTCCGTGCGTGTAACAGAATCAGAGTCTCTGGCCCTACAGCTTGAATTCCTACAAACGCACCATTGTGCACAGTGTGAAGAGATGGGCCTTCTCACATCAAATCAGGCTTTTTGACATGACAGGAATTAAGTAAATGTCAAATTCTGCACGTCAGAGTTGCAAGTTAAAACTTGCAGTCGAAACGAAGTTAACTGGTAGTGTCCAGGTCGTCATGACATTGAACCTGTGTAAAATTCAAATGCAAGGTCTCTTAATAAAATAAAAAAAGGACTTAGCTGATTTGCCAATTCTGCCGGCAGATGTTGAAAAATCAGTTCACCCTCATCAAGTAAAAAAATATGTTAAAAGAAACATTGAGTCATCGTCACGCTTTGTCACTTTGGGCAGCTTTGACAATCTAGTCAGTGATGGATTTGTATTTAATAGTGACTTAGAAAGTCTTAGAGTGGAGATAAAGAAAACGATCGTTCTTGTGCTTTGAAACGTAGCCTTTATTTCCTACCTATTAATTGGCGGTTCTTTTTCTTGAAGTTGCAGATCATGGCAACCGTAACGCAATGAGATTTTGTCTGCTATTTAGATTTTGCCTATAGTATCTTAATGTGACAGGTGACAATATTCTGTATCAGATCTTATAGTACTGCTTCACTTGTTTATTTCTTTGGTACATCTCCAAACAAGATTCACACAATGATTAAAAAACCCAGTAATGGGCATATTACATTGTACTGTTACTGCGAGGAAATTATTTATAAACCATAGGCAGAGAATACACTAAGAATAAATAAAACAAAACAAATCTTAAAATCAGAATCGGCAATAGATGCAGCTATCTCTTTATAATGCAACCTTTGTCATGCATCCACATCTTCATACCTGAATGGCGAAAGCTTTCAATTGATGCCATGCGAACTATTCCGCTTGTTAACTAATTTTGAAAATATCAAGTCTTTGTATAGGGGGCCTATACCCGTAATCCAGTCTTAACACAGAATTGGGCCGTGCGCTTGCATTAAGCCTGCCATCACAGAGCACGGGCGAGCGGATGTATCATTCTACAATCCTGTTTTGATAGTGGTTTTGGGGACTGTCAGGTTTGTATCACCTCAGCTTTTTTGCTGTGTTTCTACCCTTATTCAAATGCTCAAAATGATTAAACATAAAGAGCACCGACGAATGAGATGGAATCAGGCGTGGGAGAGCATAATGCTCTTATGTCGTAGGCCTACAATTTGTTTATTATTTATTATGTGTATGTGTGAAATTGTATTGGATTTGTGTGCCGTGTCAGGGTCATCTCGTCCTACTTAAAAATAGTAATGTGTTGGTTACTCTCTTATCATCGCAACACTGCTCAAAATCCATCATAGCTTTTTATTTATATATATATTGAGTGTGTCTATATATATATACATTTGAAGCACATTGACTGCTTGAAGAAGTAGACTACTTAGTTCATACTGTAATCTAAAGAGCTATCTACGGAAGATAGCAAACCGATAATCTTGCTAGCAAACCGATAATCTTGCTAGCCTGATTTATATCACCCCGTGCTCGACCCGAAAATACAGCGCAATATTCTGTCAGCACTTCTTGTAATCCGAGTCCCATACCTCTCCAAAGCCCCAACTTCGGGCACATCCAGAAATCGTTTCAGTTACTAAGACGTGAGTTACACAATGTCAACTGTGTCAATAAAACACGGCTATATTATGTTTGCTTTATGCGTATTTGTGTGGAGTTTGTTCTCAACACATGAGCTGTGCCAGTAAAACGTCACAATACTCTTTTCTGGGGTGGATTTTACCATGGGGTATTCTGAGTGACGCATCTCATCAGCGGGTGGATACCCGGCAGTTGAGCTAATGTCGACAAAAAAGTAAAGAAATAAACACCTGGATATGACAGAAATATAATTGGGTTAAGCTGAACTTTCAAAGCGTCAACTTTAAAGTGCCTACTTGATTGAAGATTTTCACCGTGAGTGGGTTTTTGGCGTTGCTATTGTTGTTGAAAATAAACAGCTTACAGTCGTCTCTTTTGACATCGATGATGGTCAAGCGTGTCGTTTCAGTTGTCGTCGTCCATAGCGGCGTGTTTGGAGAGCAAATAATCTCTGCGGAATATAAGGACAAATGTGTCAGAATCCCAGCGCGTGTGGTGAAACATTGCCCGTGTGTATTCCCAGAGTGCAAATGCATATTATTCAACACAGCACGCGATCGAATCACAGATCCTCAATTTGGTATGCCATGCGAGGAAAATAATGACCGATCAGATATACTTTGGTCATTACTTTGGTAATTGACACAACGACTTGATCCAATGATTCTAGGATCGTTCTGTACTTTATGATTTATTATTATACTGTTATTAATCGTGTGTTCAAATTGACCTGTACTCTCATAATATCGTGAGATATTATATTTATATTCCAAGCTAAATGCGTGATTACTAATAACAGTAGAAATCGATTTGGAGCTTTGCAGTGTGTTGATATAATGAGAAATAAACTGCAGTATTTTATTACGGGACACGTCCATTCAATAATGATCATCTTGAAAGGATATGTGGTTATAGGTGGTTCTGAGAAGAACCATAATGTGAGATGAGTCTCGACGTTTCGAACAGTATTATTATGTTGGTCTTCAAGAAGTTACTTGTGTCGTTTTGGGTACAGTTTGTACACCACCACCACAATCAACCCCAAAGGGTTTTAAAGCATTATCCTGTATTAAACGAAAGTTATTCCGTAAATCACCCTCGTTCCCATCGGAGTCTTATATGACAATAATTGATGCTGCATTGCAGTGGGGTCAGCTCTGTAAATTCCAGCCAAATAATTATAGGTGTGGATTGAGATTTTTATTTTACTCTCTTCATGATGCTGAAGGCTGCCGTGGTTTCGATTGGTTCTGCAGCGGCAGACCACCCGCATAAAAGAGCTGATTTATGGCGTCCGCTCGAACCCTCGTTGACCGCGTTAAACGCCACCGCTGGATGATTTGTACACAACTACGATAATTGAAGAAAATAATGGTGAACGGTTGGTTGTGGGGGAAAAAGCAGGGAATTTTTGTATGGCAGTTGTATATATTAACTGGAGCATTTATCATTAATTCCGTGTTCCGGGTTCTTGCCCAAGAATTTTGATGACTGATGATGGCAAGTCGAGGGTTGCATATCGTGTAATGAAATGCAGCGAGCACCGGTAAAGGACTGTTATCCCGTATCGTAGAATTATTATGTATAGGTATATATATATGTAAATAATACATTAGTATTAACTTCCCTTAGATTTCCACAGCAGCTGCATAGAGTATTCAACTTGTTGCATAGAAATATAGCAATATTATAGCCATCCATCATTTTGACTATAAATAAATAGCACTGCATCGGGTGAAACGGGCAGACCCGATCTATTGTGTCATAAAACTTTATCTAGGTTTCATATAAACCTTGAAACATGTTCTGTTTTGTGATATTCTATACTTTGAATGCAGTTGTTTCGCAAATAAAAGTTGTTTATATCACGATTATGGTTAAAAGTGAGGTCCCATTGTAATAATTATGCGGGGTTTTTCAGAATATAGGCCTATCCCTCCTCTGAGTTGCATGGCTCGAAATTAACACTGTACCGCAAGTCCGAGGCCTGTTGTTTTTGCGTTTGGCCAGTTACTTCACGACGGACAAGCCTTGCGGTATTTTGTTTTTCAATTGAAAAAAATAATACCTCTTTTTGTGATTTCACTGTGAAAAAAATTGTTGACTATAAATCTGTTAAGTATGTTTGTTGAGTATCGAAGTATACTCATACTATTCATACCACAAAGGAAATTTATCTTCTCTTGGTGCTTGTTCAACTTCATTTTGATTCTGGTCTAGTAAAATAAATTCCGGTAAAAACCCTGCAGTCTTGTGGATTCCACCCCCCCCCCCCCCCCCGCCCCTAGTCGAGCCCTTATCCCATTTTACAAGGTTGGTAATTTATTGACCACACCACAAGTTGGTAATTTTCAACAACCTGTTAAACTATTCATCTGCAATTGCTCTATTAGGAATATAACTGTTCCCGACGTATATTTGCAATGGCTGTAAATATTCTATTCATAATTAAATTCCAGTTACGTTAAGATCGTTAAAGTATATTTCGAATTGGCAATTAAATACTGTACTTAGTTGGGGAAATTAAGACTGAACGTTTACGTAACGGTAGCTCGCTACTGGCTTGGCCATGGTTTGTGTATTTTAATTTGGATTGCCGCAAACAACACTCTTCTTCTACGGCCTGTACAATCATTAGTGGGCATGCTATTATTGTAAGACCGTAGGTGCGGAACAGTGTTCTATTATATCATGACCAGGTTGTATCCTTGTACAGCTGCGGAACGATCGATTGAAAAAAATCAAAACTAATTGCACTGTCTATCTGTATTGAGCACTGTCGAATCAAGCAATAGCACTGTAAAAATACACATAGTAACGTCTTTAAGAAAGACTACTCAAAACACCCGCGGCCATTTTGTTTTGGCCTCACTCGACCAATGTCACCGTCAGAGAAAGGGGTGTTTTCATTGGCCATTGTTGGTTGCAGTACAATGTTTTGTGTCCCTAGTACGCAACCATTGTCCCCCCCCCCCCCCCCCCTGGCCTTCCGGTTATGGTTATTTTAAACTGCAATTTCAGTTTCTAACCTGTCATGAGAGTCGTGTTTAATTATTTCAAATAAGATTGATGATACTTTTTGTTGTTGTATTATTTGCAATGCTATTGTGTGTTTGCTAAAGCGATGTGGTCTAAACGAAACGAAATGGCGCTACATGAAAGCTCTGTGTATATGTACTTGATTGATTTTTTTCGGTTTAAAGAAAGATTGGGGCACCGCCATCTTTAAAACAGTCCAACTGCTGCAAAGAATATGCAACAATGAGGTCATACTTCCGTTAACAGAAAATTTAATTTCAATCTTTGTGAAGACGTAGACGTTGGGATCGGCATTGCGTTTGTCATAGTCAAATTTTCACAAACAACTTTTTCCCCATATGTTTCCAAATTTGGTTTTTTTTGATACTAAGTTCCTCTTTGTCCTTATCTTTCTTTCTGCAGTTGTTGTCATGTGTGCATCAGGCGATGCCATCAGGAGAATAATGCTAGCAGCCCACGAGCTAGGCATGACGAACGGGGAATATGCATTCTTCAATATCTTCCTCTTCGATAGCAACTATTTTGGAGATGTGAGCTGGAAGCGAGGTGACCAGTATGACGAGCAGGCCAAAGAGGCTTATCGGTCTCTTATGACGTTCACGCTCCGTAAGCCAGAGACGCCACAGTTCGCCAACTTCGCTAAGAAGGTCAAACAACAGGCTTTGGAACGTTACAACTTCAGCTTTGATGCGCTGGACGAAGAGGTAAACAAACAAGTGTTTTATTATATAATGTTTTTAACTTTTATATTGAATAACATTGGTGCAGATCAAAACAACTTAAATCGTATTTATCTTTATCTTCAAGTCAAAGGAAATAAATGAGCTTCCGGATTTGTCTGTATTATGACAATGTTATGCAAAGACAAGAAAAGCGAAGAGAATGTAAAAAATTTAAAAGTTGACGCTCAATTTCAATGGATGACATGACAGCCGTTTGAATAGAATAATAGTTTCAGGTGCTGGCGGTGTGTGCACGTGCAGCTGCATTAAGAGAGATCCGTCAAGGACGAGCATACGTCATGCCTCTTGAATCGTTGTTAAGATACCTGCTCAGGCTGCGTGCACTTTGTTTTAAGTGTACTAAAATAAGCATCTCAATTGTTTAAGATGAACTCGAACAAGCTATCAATGGATATTTAAATGTAGTAACTGACCATAGGCTGTAGTTCAGTGGTTTGGTCGTCATCCTACACTTGTGGATCCAGTATTATTATAAAAACAACTCTTTCATCAAGTAAATTCCTTGCAGACGAAAACGCAAGCCCACTGATCAATATAAACCTCAAACCAGTACCGATCCTCCAGAGAAATATTTCCGTCAGAAATACTCCGAAATAGAAGAGACTACAACTGATTGCCGCAGTCAAAATAAGTCTGTTGAAAACGTGCACAAAATGTGTGGATTTTACTGTAATGTAAACACCGAATGTTTTGCTGTTGATGTTGTTGTTGTGTGTGTTTTTTGTGGGTTGTTGTTTTGGTCAGATGGATTTATTGACCCTAAATAAGTGCAACACTTTACAATCACGTGTCAAGCTGAAACGCAACCCCATGGTTCCCACCTGTAGTTATGAGGACGTCCCCGCCCCCGTCAATACGACATCGTTTTTACAACCCAGTTGGACGATTCTGTTTTTAGGGGCGGGGGAGGTTGGGGAATAGACAGGATATATCTGTATTAGTTTAACACAGTCTACGCCAGTGCCATCTTGTTGAATACACGAAATGCCAGTGTTCCACTGCAAAGGTGATAGATGTTAGGAGACCTCAGTGCTTTCAGGCAGTTTAAATACGTTGCGGTTGATTTGCCAGTCAGCTTACCCTACCCCCTCCCCCTGCGATAACCTACATATTTGTCACATGCTCGTGGTTACCATTCCTCTCTTATTCAACATGTATTAAGCTACGTCTAGCCCCTCAAGTGTAAATTTCATAAAGTTTGGTTGTATTTGCAACATTCTTGAAATCATGTCCATAACACTTTGGTGGTAAAATACGCGAGGATCAAGTGCATCAGGCTTTATACCTGGAGGGGGCGGGGCTTTTCGTTTTTTCTAAAAGTTTTTATTTTATTTTTTACTTTTATCGTTATTATTTAAGTTGTATTAATGAATGACGGGGTTGCCTTGTCACAAGATTTAGAACGTTTACTGAAAACATTGATCAAGCTCCAGGCTGAAGTTCAGGTTTAAATCGTACCGTATTGGGAATCAATAACTCGCATTTCAATAAAACGGTCATTAATGTGTTTGTTTTTTGTTTTTGTTTTTTATGACTTCAGAAATTCAGAAGTTTAGATAATTACGAAACATTGTGTCAATAATGACGTGGTCGATCGAACAGTCTAATAAACTGGACCCAAGTTCTGGTATTGTGTGTTATCGCACTTGTGTGTCTTTGAGCAGGAAAACTTTACCGTAGTTGCTTGTGGGACGCAAAGCTGTGTGGAGCTCGTTGGTTGTTTTAATAATAATAATAATACTAATAATAATATAGAGTATTTATAATGCGCCAAATCCACCAAAAGTTTTACATTTAAGCTCATAGAAGAACCACGTGTTGACCATGTAACGTTTGTGTACAAAAAGAGTGACTTTGTACATTCCACAGCTTTCTGGCAAGCAAGGTACCGCACTGGTCAATTTGGGATATTTTACATTTGGTGTCATAATGTTCACTTAAATTCAAGGGTTTTGAAACAACTGGACACGTTTAGAGATGTGCCCCTTTTCTTCATATCAAAAGTTGATACAAATCAGACAGCTCAACCTCCGTAAAATGGAATATTAAATTGTTCTTCCATTGGGCTGTGTACAAATCGTGCCTGCAGGAAGTCCAGGAGGCAATAACACGGAGGCAATAACAAGTCTTTATAAAGTTGCAACTTCTATGTACAAAGACGTCTCCAAACAGCTTCATAAAAAAACGTTATGATGGGTTAAACGACTTTGGCTTTCCCCTTTCACGTCACTTTCAAAAACACCCGGAAGAAATACGTACTTATATGTTGTAGATTCATAACTTGAGTCGTTCTGATACTGCCTAGAGTGTTTCATGGATGGGTCGGTTCAACTACAATGTCATATTTTAATCATTTGAAAGAAAAGTAAAAAATAAACAAAACAAAATAGAAACAGCTCAGGGTCCGAAAGAAAATGTCTCATTCGGCGGATTCTTTAGGCGTCACTTAATACCTATTAATATTATTCTCATAGTAAAAGATTACCACATTGTCTGGAAAAGGGCATTGCGTGGTGACAGGTTTTGTTTCACCAGGCAAGGTAGTCATTGAAGAACATTGATTTTAAAAACTAAGCATTAAACCTTGAGCTCATGTTTCGGGCGAGCTCCAGCCTCCAGGGCATGCAGTGAATCGCATGCACTCTGAGTCTTCTTTCTTCTTCTTTTCTTTTTGAATTGTTTAATACGGAAGCGTTAAAGGGACACTGAGAGAGGAAGAAAACTAAAGTCACATGATTTTATTACTAATAGCTCATAAATATGACTTATAGTTGGCACAAGTCATAAATATGGCCTATCATAATTACGAGGAATGCGTCATAATTATGAGATATACGTCATCGTTATGACTTATAATAAATCTTAATAATGAGAAGTCCTTATAAGGACAAAAAAATTGAATTGAAATTGACGTAAATAACCTCAGTCGAGTACATTTTACAAGGCTTTAACAATGGTTATTAATGTTTACTGCCATCGTCAATGAAATTGGTACTGCCAAATCCCTTGGTTGATTGTATGACCTGAGCCCGCATCTCAAATGCAGGAACCAGACTACCAAGCAACTTATCGTGACACGCACACGTCAAAATGTGTCTGGAAATTACACGATTAGTCCACAGTGACGAATCTATAAGCTAAATCATTCCTTTTTGGTGTATACACACAATCATACCCTGATGACGACCAGATCATATACCGGTCCGAAACGTCGAGTTGCCCAATCCTCACCACCTTCGGGTAGTTCGCTCAAAGTGTCATCATAAACATACATCTAACAATATCGCATCATCACCATGCAAAACTTCGAATCATATTTACACACGATAATTTATTAAATGTGTATATTTACCGGGGAGGTAAACAAGTCCAACATTATTGGTAACTTGAAACTTCCCAGGCTAACAAAAATATCCTCGTCCCTGATGCGGTATACATTTTTATATCATATCAAAATGGAGTTTAGCGTATCACATAAGAGGCAATAAGGGCCGTTAGCGAATAACAAGTCTTTTTTTGCTTCCAATCGATAGTACATAAAGCATGCCACGGCCTGTGAATCTGAGCCCTGCGGGCAAATCGGTCCCAAAGGCTCCGATAACTAAAGCCTGCTATCG
Source organism: Leptasterias polaris (assembly GCA_037783415.1). Classification (NCBI taxonomy): domain Eukaryota; kingdom Metazoa; phylum Echinodermata; class Asteroidea; order Forcipulatida; family Asteriidae; genus Leptasterias; species Leptasterias polaris. The sequence continues at coordinate 1,160,055 of JAZGTN010000122.1, forward strand.
CTGAAGTTTCATTTGACAAGAATATGTTTGTTTCATCGCCGTGGATTTGAGATTTCTATTCAGGTTTAGGGGAAGGAAGAGAACAAGAAAGAGGTTCTGCATCGAATAAAAGTAGAACGAGCAGAGAATGGGGAAAGCTGAAGCTTAAAAAAGCCCCCCCCCCCCCCCCCCCCCGCTCACCACGTGTAGTCATTCTTTAGCAGGTAGCAATTTCGGATCGACAAATCGCCCGAACAAAAATAGAATGACGAATCTCTCCCGAAGGCGGGAAAATCTAGACGGACTGTCCGTGATTTCTGTGAAAGGTTGTACAGGTGTGCCTCTCAGTCGTGAAGGATTCCCGAGTCACTTTGACCCACTTAGTAATCACCTGGTCTTCTCGATACAAAAGTGTAGCTACATGATACCTTCATATTATAAGGCTCGGGTTTCACTCGAGATACGATGAAGAGGAGATCAGCCAGACAGCTTTTTCCGCTTAGTTTTTCCTCTTCTTTTTTTTCTTTACAGAAAACATTCGAGCCTGCGACACGAACACAACGTATTCTTAGTAATGATTAGTTGATAGCAATCTGCTATGGTTATTTGAAATTGAGAAAGTGCATGCTTTATATATATTTTCTGAATTGCAAATATCCGAATACACTAACTCTTTTCATGTTCCCTATAATAAGACATCGCTATAGGGCTGTATAGCCCAATTACCAAGCTTCAAAATCAAAACATTATTGGAGTGAGAATCCGAACAAAACCCAGCACAGGATTCAGTTCCAAATTATAAACTGAACCCTAACTATCCATGGAGTAACCTTGCCAACTCCAAGATGTACTTTACGAAAGGTGACTATACCATGCGATACCCTTTTCTCATTTTAAGGTATTTATTACAGAATTGGTAGAGCTGACAAAATAGTCGCAGACTGTGTTCATGTTTTGTGTGAAAAACCATGCACAATTTTCAGCATATAAATATATTTCCTTAATTTTGGTTGTAACAACCGAAGTCAGCTGCTGCTTTTTGTTTGGGTTCTCTAATACAGTTTCATAAATATTTCAGAGGGAAATATTTCACAGAAAAATTGTTCTAATGTGAAAATGGCTATGCTTTGTTAGTCTTAATATGACAACTTTACACTGACAGTGTTTTTTGTTTGTTTTTTGTAATAATACGAAAACAGTATGACTAATAAGACAAAATGTGTTTTATCTATACATCCAACTGATTCATTACGGTGCTTGAAATTGCATAAAACTGGGTACTGGTACATGTCACCCCGTCACGCAAGGCAACACAAATAAACAAACAACAGAGAATGGAATGACTGATGATGTTTTTCACAGGTTCACATGAGGATCTACCACTTGAAGAATCGATTGATCTACCACTTGAAGGATCGATTGATTTAAAGGCCGGGTATACCTTTGGTAATTACTCGGAAAAAATAATGACTATTAAAACATACTTTGTAAAGAGAGCTGTTGATGTTATAAAACATTGTTAGAAACGACACCCTTTGAAGTAGTGTATAGTTTTAGAGAAAGAGGTAATTTGTCACACACACAAATAAATCTGACAAAGGCTTCAGGCATGAAGCCTTTCTCGGGCATCTGAAAACACATGATTCTATGCAACTTCGCAACTTCGATGACCAATTCAGCTCAAATTTTCACAGGTTTGTTATTATATTCATATGTTGAGATACACCAAGGGACCAAGTGAGGATACTGGTCTTTGACAATACCAAAAGTGTAACCTGGGTTCAAATTAATGTGCTCTCCGAAGAATATGCGAAATAAATACAAAAGTCAAAATAAATAAAATATGTATCATCTCTTTTGGGAAATGGATTTTTAGGGATAAAGTTCTTACACCGGCAGGAACTCTGAAGTAAAGTCAGTTATCAGAAGTCTCATATGAGATTAAATCTAGACGTACATGTGTAATATGAATAATATAGCACAGTGCTATTACTATAGCGGTCATTTTCAGGCATTGTCCTTTGGGATTCACACTGATGAGTTTGTTAACAATCGGAACGGGCCAGAATTTGCAACCAGACACGATCCGTCGCTCCGATTGGACGTCCTTTTTTTCCTTTGATTTAATAATAAAACACAATCGTCTCGGTGATTGCATTCGTGTTTGATACTATCTCCTTCCGGACAAGATCGCCCCTTGCTTTAAAGTTGATGGCCCGATTTTCAACGGAGAAAACAAAAATTAAAAAAATGAAGATAACCAAAAAAAAAAATCGCTGAATGATTTGAGCAAAAAGCATATGCCTCATACAATGTTCAAATTACATCATACCTAGCTGTTTGCACATGGCTGATGGACGTGAGATATTGTCATGATCTCAACAGTAATTCATCTTTAGTTTTTAAAGACTATACGACCACTTACCATTGTCGGATTCTGTTCGTGCTATACCTGAAATGAAAGCGTATAACTTTTGGTGGATCTATTTATAGCTGTTTACAATTTAAATCAAAATAGTTTGGTCAAATTGACCAAATATTTGACCTACTGCCATATATGGGTGAGCGCTGTGAACCCTCCATAAAGGTGTCCGGGATATGGAGGGATTGGCGGAGTGATATTATAGAGAAGTTAGAGCGAAACTTGGGACTGTTTTATTTCGGGAGTTTAAGCACCTTCGTTCACGTCACGTTGTCTGCTTTAGTTAGTTTTTTAATCAAGATAGGCTAACCTCAGTGCACATTCAGACACCAAGTATTAAAATGCATTTTGAAGAAGTGAAGCCTTTATTTATATATACACAAACTTGTAATACAAAGTGACAGCATCCCAGATGGCATAATTTCTTTGGATTAAAGATATATAAAAGTAATAAAAGTTCGTTGATTTGATATGGAGTCATGACTTTACGGACCACTGTGTGTCTGTGCACCGTAATGTGGTAAGATTTGCTCATATATTGTTCATAGTCGGGGTAGTAATTACCGTTCCCTTGGTTTGTACATTAACATCAATAAAACAAGGAGACTGTTTTCTTAATCAACGTGTGCAACTTCAAAATGTGATTAATGAAACCCGTTGCTTATAGTTATACTAAACAACCTGCTATACAAAAACACGCCTGTGGTTGGAACTTCACCTTCGTAATGGTGGTGCCATTCAGCAGCGGTTTAATAAAGACTCATCAGGCCATATTTACGAAGGTTTAGGTGTTGGTCCAGGCCGCTTGGCCCTTTTATCCCCCAGTATCTTCATAAGAATCACTCCCATTCACTTGGCTTGATTAAACACTGCCGCCCGTGGAGTAGACTAATCAAGCATATCGAAGCCCCGTAATCAACGCCGGAAGAACTCTAGATATGTCTCTTAGATTACACACATCAAAAAGCAAAACCACAGTTCCTGGGGAGGTCTTCGTTGATGCTCAGATAAAAGTTATTTCCCTTGGCTCGCGTGGGTATAGAGGATCTGTGATCTCAAACAAACACATTCAGACAAACCATGCGAAATATTTGTTCAACTCTTTTTATCATTCGTGTATGATAATTTAGAAAGCATACTTAGGCCTAATGCTTTTAGGTACGGTTTTGTCAGCTAATTATATTTATTTTAACTTAAACTCGAATATTAATGGGTCCTGTCAATCCCGTGATTATTTCTCTTGTCAAAGTTGGCTCATAATTTTCTCTCAGTTCCAATCACGGACATAGTGACCCCAATGGCTTATCTATCATCATTAACCGTTTTTCTAGCGTTAACAATAACATGGTTTGTATATCTGATGAAATTAATGTGAAACATACGTGACTCCATTTGAGTAATAAATCGGCACTCTTCAACGAAGGGCAATAAATCCAATACCACTTTCTTTCCGAAGCTATTAATTCCCTCAGGTTTGTAGATTAACTTCGGGCGAAGAGCGATTTATTTTCGCTCGCCTTCTCGAAGACGCCCTCTTCGCGGTACTACAGTTTAAACATGGCACTATGAAGCACCACGATAAATCCACCTGCCCTCTCCCATCTTGTTCTGTTTCTTTCTTATGAAAGTCATGGTTTGGTCGGTTGTCGTCTATACTCTCTCCTCCAATAAGGGAAACACACTGCGAGTAACCTTAGTAACGGAACCCGGTTGATTTTCTAGCTATTTCTGCCGAACGGTGTTACCAAAAGCGTGCGACTCGAGCTTTCTCTTCTAGTGGCACCGTGCAGGTGTTACAATGCGCGGGAACATGTTCGCACTCCTCGCATTTGCGGAACGATTTGTGACGTTGACAAATGAGAGTTGCAAGGAAAGTTGACTGCCGACTTATTGTGAGAGCGTGACCATGGCTACTGGCTTTTTACTGGGATCGTTAAGTTCAAGCAAAGCGAAGTTGTACTCTCTTAACTCTCCTGGGTCAGAATTAACCCGGATTCCGGGTCACATGGGGCCTGACCCAGAAAGCCTAACCCATCTCTGGGTCTGTGTAAACTGGAATCATGTCAAGAAACGGGATGTGAACTCGTCTGCGTTAGATTGTTCCATTTATGTGTCATTTTGACACAGGTCCCCGGGTCAAACTGATCCTGAAAGGGGTCAGACTCCAAGGAACTTGTAAGCCAGGTCAATTCTGACCCGGGAGGTTTTTTTATTATTTGTTTTCAATGTTTTACTGTTTTTACTGTTTTGTGTTGTTTTGTCTTTACTTTTTTTTAATGCGAAATCCATGTGATGAATGACGGATCGACACCACATTGTTTAAAATCCAAACATTTTGTGTTTTGGTAAAAAAATTACAGCATACCGAAACAATCAACACAATTTGCAAGAATGCCGTCTTGTCCCCAGAATGCCTTCTTATCGCAAAAATGCCTTCTTGTCAGGTATAGATAATACGTAATGTTTAATAAATGCTAATCACCAATATTATGTAGAGGTCGACTCTGGATCTGAGGTGCCATGAAAGCGCGGTAATTGACGGTCTATTATTGCCATTAGGAGGGAAGTTGTCGTGAGGCCTTCCGTGAATTACTTACCAATCAAGCCCAGAGAAAATATAGTTTCATCCTAGATGTATCCGAGCTTGAATACAATTATTGAGACTGATGTTTGTAGTTTGTCAATATTAAATTTAATGGGGTCGTTTGTTAAAACTGCGTCGTTTGAAGTTGTGTTTGCTTTTTCCTTGTTATCTCTTGTGAATTGTTTTCTTCGATTTGTATAATTGGGTCAAACAGCTTCTGATTTAAAACAAAAAAACAAACAAACCAATTAGACCTCGGGGTTTTGTTGAAACAAAACTAGATGTTCGATGTAGATGTCCAAATTTGATAAATATAACTATATTTGCAGGAAGTATTGATACACGAAAAGTTAATTGTGGTTCTAAAGTTTTGCCTTTTTGGAAATAGATTTTGATTAAGCCTTATTTGAAAACCGACGATATCATCACGACGTCATAGCTTATTTCGTATCATGACATTGACATTGAGATTTATAAGTTAGTGCTAAGTTTGAAACTTGTTTGACCTTGCATAACAGGTTTGCAGCAAAAGGTTACATCTTAAAACTTTTCACTTGAGGGCGCTGTTGGTTATAATTACGTCATTATTCCTTTAATTTGAATGCCTACGGGTTAAACTGTATTTCAATACAGAACATTTTTCACAAAATTCCACATCATGTTAATTTCAGACCTCAAAAAGTATAAATAAATAATTAACTAAGCAAATAAAACAAGCAAAAACACCCCAACAAACAAACAAAAACAATACAATAGCAATATTTGTTCAGCTGTTGACAAAACGCCGTCAAAAGAGTGGTGTTTTTTCCTCGGCCTCCTTCAAAGAAGTTTCCAGATGATTCACTCGGTTGATGTATAGTCATAAACCAAATTGAGCTTTGCAAGTTGCCAACTTCAGAGCCATACTCAATCAAAGTATTTCGGGTTTACTTATTAAATCTGGGCACAGTAGACACCTTCAAAAGAAGTGTGATAATTACTATATTGACCATGGTATCGTATTCTGTATGTACTATTGTTGTCATAATTCGTCAAGGATTTCAGTTGACGTTTGGATCATAAACTTAATGAAGCATTAATAATAATAATAGTGGCTTCTTATATAGCGCTCAGGTCCGTCACTCAGTGACGCTCGTGGCGCTTCAACATTATTACCCCTGGTCACTGGGCCATTTTTATTTTCATTACTTAACCATCTCAACTCCCTTGGGAGTATACAGCCTGTGCTGCCAAATATGTAGCGCATCAAGCTAAATCAACCACAAGAACCATCTCGCCCTCACAGGTACCCAATTTACCCCTGGGTGATGAGAAGCAATTATAGTTAAGTGTCTTGCTCAAGGACACAAGTGTCACGACCGGGACTCGAACCCACACTCTGCTGATCAGAAACACCAGAGCTTTGATCCGGTGCTCTTATCCGCTCGGCGACGACACCCCTGCTCAATATATTGAACTTACATGAAGTAAAAAAACAAACTATTAATGGTTATATGATCACTTTTTTCAGGCACTTGCTGTTGGTTTTTACAAGATTTTGTTGCCACTTGTGCCCGTGTCTGATGAAACTCTACGTGTTTCATGTGTGAGATGGACACGGTACAGTACATTACCCTTTTCACGAACATATTAACCCCCGAGAAAAAACATGCATGTACGTCATGTGTATAGTTGCGGGCAAACTGAATAATCCAGACATGTTTTTTGGTGTTTTTAGCGGACATACATTCTTGAATTGTAATGGTAAGTGATATTTCAGATTCGTCCACAATTTTAGGTTATAATGTTCTACTTTTAAGGAATTGTGGGGTGAACAAAGATACAATTGACTAGAAAACGTACCTGCGCTCTATCAACTAATTAGCCATAGCCCAATACCGCTGGCGTTGACAATGTGTTTTCGGGATGCCAGTCAAAATCCATTTAAACTGTAACTGCCTTATACCCCAGGGATCACAGCCAAGTATACGATACAACATGGGAAGCGGCAGCAGGGGAATCACCTTAAGGGGATGAGATTTTTTATTTCAATCATCAAGTAATAACCTAAAGGGAAACTATTCTGCGTAAGTTTTCAAAATTAAACCAGTCAGTTTCCCTCGTGGTTTGTTATAATGTTCTATTTTGATATTTCCTGAGGGGCACACTGTCCTTGTCTTGAAACAAAATCAAGGTCAGTCCTTTGTTTTATTTTTGATAGAACGGATGCGATTCAATAAATCGGTATAACAAAAATAGTCTCTCAACTTGACCTAGTCGAATGTACGGCTTTTAACACTGCGTTGTTTTTTCTATACACCTGTTAAATTTCAGTCCGCAACTAAGCTCCAAAAGGCTTATCAAAACTAATAACGCAACGGCATGTCCCTATATACAATTGTGACGTTTTAACGACGGAGAAGGTTTTATTCAAACTAAACCAAAATACAGCGACACAAACGAGTTATAGATGTCTCAAAGGACTGAGGGCGTGTCTAGTCCTCAGTGCGTGCGATTTGCGAAATGTGGCTCGAAATGAGTTCGAGTTGAAAGCTAATTGGTTGACCGACTTTCCGCGTACGAGGAGATTGTAGTCAATTTCTGGAATGGCAACAGTGCTGAGCCAGCCTAAGCTCTTAGGTCGTTGGTAAAGCCAGGCCTTGCTGACAGCCTAGAACAAACTCTAGATTCCAAGGTTAAACTGCACCATTGTCTCTTTTGTTGTGAATAATTAATAATGTAAAATAGCTTCCATAGTCCGTATAGGATCTCTGATCACTCGTATCACTCGTATCACTCGTATCACAGAGCAATTCCCATACCAACAGCTGGTGTAAACAACGCAACTTCTCCTAATGTTAAGCAGATTTGTGCGGCCCCTAAATGGCAAGATGTGTATCCCAGCCCTTGTAGTTTTTTGTTTTGTTTTTTGGTTTTTTTTTGGGGGGGGGGTTCAAACCCTGCTCCTTGTTCAGACGGAGCCAAGATCCTAACGGTCCGTTTATACACATGTATGAGAAATTCTGAAATTACACTGGATTTGCACAAAGACCATGAAGAAAAATCATATTGCATATTAACGGTACCTGCATTGCCAGCTATGTTAACCTTGAAAGTTGGATCTGACTTTCTAAATTGATGTGCTTTAGTTTCGCATTGCTTTGGAAGCTGTTTATAGCTTTTGCATTGTCTTGTTTTTAATATTGCGGTTATGTTTATTGAACGTTATTGTAGACATAAAAATTCAGAACTCACCCAAAAGGACCCTGATATTGGACGGCCACTCGGTTTTGACATAGTAACTGCTTGATGTGTGAAGGAACATAGGGCAAATCAGTTATAAGTAAGATGGCACCTGCCGTAAATCTGATTTTTATTGGTGCAAACTTTCCCCTATAAAATGTGCAGCGGGCTTCAAGTCGCAGATTGCGCATATTAAACCAAGTAATAAGACAAGCGGAGGATGTATTTAATGTCAACGAGTGCTTATTTAACACGTGCTGCCGGGATGAAACGAAACCAAGCGGCAGCGATCAAACTTGAACACGTCGACGGTAATTGTGTGCATTTGTATTGGTTCCTGCCTTCCTGCCGTCTTATACAGTGTAGTTCCTTGTACTATTAGGCCTCAGGTTCGAACGCTCCATCAAACGGCTGACTCCCTAAGTGCAATTATTTTGTTGTTGGTAGACTGAAGGACTTGAACTACTCTTACAGTCAAATGCGTGTGGATTAAGACCCTGTCTGTGTTTACACTAGCGACTTGGTTTCCCAATTAAAAAGAAAACCCTCAAAACAATATTTGTTACGCCGTGTGGATCCTGTTGAACACATCCATCAAGTTGCTCATGCACAAAACATCATGGTGTGTAGAATTTTTAAAAAGAAAGTGTCTACAAACTGCAAGGTGAACGACTCCGTTATTGGACTAAAGTGTTTAGTTCTTGGCTTTCCTCGTCTCATGTCATTTTCAACTCATTCAAAAGGTCAGTCTGTGACTTCTTTCTTCAAGGAAACTCGGCTCATCCGGTGTTTAACTCACAAGACATATTGCATCTTGACTTTGCGTATTTCAGAAACAGCTGTTGAGTACAGTGGCAGAAGCTTCAAGTGTCGACTTGACAAAAAGTCGATCAGTTGGCCACAAGCCCAGTCCATCAACGCTCATACCGACTGTCCTTTTAATAGTCTCTGGTTGAAGGAAGAACTATACCCGATAGTTCCTTGCTTTTCTTGGCAAAAGGAAATGACCGAAAGAAAGTGAGCGGCTCATCTGTCCGTCTTAAACTGGTTAAAAATTGGCGGCAAGGAGGTCGTCTCAACCTGTCAACGTTCTGGTCGAAATAGTGTGATTCGTTATCGACAGCACTTCGCCTGTATTATGTTTAACATGTCGAATGATTGGCTTTGACTTGTCAAGTCTCTTGTTAGATATTAGACGTTGGTGGTAGGAGAAATTGAGGTAACCAAGATGAAAGGCAATGTTATTCAGACTGACGCATAATCCGAGTTGAAATCCACTCTATTATAACCTGTTTCCGGGTCAGCCTGACCTCGAAATGGGTCAATCTTTCAGGACCCGGAGTCTGGGTCAATTATGACCCTGGGGTTTTAAAGCGTGTGTATTGAAGGAAAAAGATAATCGTTCATATGTATGAATCTAACATAATTAATAACACATTCATCTTTTACTTGCATGTTTTCCTCGTTTGTTTAAACGCAATCATTTTCCCACAGTACAATAAATTCCGAATATTACAAGAAGTCCTGAAGTTACAAGAAGCCATGACCTTTTTTTTACTATCGCAGTTTTTCCCATAAACAGTCTACTGTTTTATTTATTTTATTTTATTTTTTATATATAGGCCTATATTTGTTTTAGGGGTATGCAATTTTTTCAGGAATATTTGTGAAATTTTCCCTCGGGAATAAAATTACCTCGCTGCAACAAGCGAGGATAGTTCAAAGCGTCATTGGTTTGGGGGAGAAGCCATTCATTCATATCCTCTGGTTTTCAATTATAACATCAATAACGAACATGTGAACTTGTAATCAAATAAGGTGGGCATATTTTCAAGAAGGAAACACAAACAGGAGCCAGTGGTTTACGCCTTTCTATCAGTGACGTCATGCTTCGTGAGCTTGTTTGTGATTCCGCCAAAATGAAATCAAAACTAATTTTTGGAGGGCAATTTTTAACACGTATATAAAATAGTGGTATACTTTCATCAAAACAGTGAATCCAATTTATTTAAAAAAAAGAATTTCAGAACCAAGAAATTGTTTCATACTTGTATCATGTGCTATACCTTTAAACGAAAGTGCAAGGACTGCTGTTAAATTCGCGGTGTAGTACGACTGAAAACCGGCTTAAGACGAAGTTCGCATAGCAAAAAAATAACCCTTTCCCACGAGAGTAAACTGCTAGAGGATTGTGAAGTGAAGGTTTCGTCGTGATGCGATTTTGTAATTCATGGGCCTAATGTAGAGAGAGAGAAAGAAAGAAATCCACCACCACATCAAGACAAAAAGATCAGGACCATAGATGAGATCATTGAGATGGTTTTGTAGAAACGGTCCCTGGTCGTCCCCTACGGTCGCATTGCATTGACCAACTGGGAATAACTCTCTTAAAAAGCCATTTCCTCGAACGTTACGAATAAGTCAGTCAGATTGTTAATGAAATGTAAGATATTTTGTGTATTTTTTTGTAGGAGTTAATTGCCATTTCCTAAAAATGTAAAAACCCTCATGAGTTTTCAAAGCTGCACTACGTTTTTCACCTTCGAAAACTGCATAATTTTATTTTTCCTTTAATGCTAAAAGGTTATTTGTCTCTGAAAGGTCTTGTGTGTATGTGTCCGTTCGTTGGGCCCCGAAGCAATACAGTTCACACAAACAAGTTCACACTAATTACAGCAAGTTATATTAATATACAGAACTACATCAATATAGTATAACTGAAATATTCACCTGTTTACGCGCCAAATTATTGCCTCTTATTGTGACCAACGGCATTGACTATACAAGTTCCCCGTACAGAAAGAAAGGACCTATTGAATAACGTATCCATTTTATTATTTTGAATCCCTTTAGGATATACTTACAGCTATGTTCAAATTAAATTTTGGATAAATCAGCTTTTTGTGCCGGCAGAACGTTTTGTGAATAGATTCGATGAGATGACAATGAAGTCTGTCAATAATTCTTGAGGTTTTGTATGAAACAGTTTGAAGTCGAGACAAGTTGCAAGGCATCGAACCTTTTCATTCACGATAAACACAGCACCCCAATTAAGCTACAGACTGTTATCATTATAATTTGAAGTCTGCCAATCGACAGACATGATCTTTGTCTTAAGTTTTGAATCTGTTATTTTTTTAGTCCAAAAAATGAAGTTGCTCGCAAACTCTACGGTTCTGCGCCGTTGGTTGAAGATGCATGAGTAACCGGTGACACTTTGACGTTACGCTTCGGAGTAATTTCTCGTGTAACCTTGAACCATGGAGGTAAATAATGGGTTGAAGTTCTCGTTCATTTTCTCCCCACAAGAAACTTGGTCAAGCGATTACAAAGATGTTTTCTGTGGTTCATCTCACTGCATCAGTTTCATATGAACAGGCTTTGAACCAAACCACTGTATGAATGATGTCTTTCTACTGAATTCATTCGGGTTGTAATTATTCCAAGCTCAAGCACCTGGAGATAGTTCGTCAACCAGTATGACAATTTACCGTTCTTTGAGAACTTTTAGTTTTAGGGAAAATATAAAGTGTTTTACGCTGCGATTGTGGCAGTTCCCGTTTGTGCGTAATGAGAGAGTGATACATCAGAGTAATGGGGTTCAAAATTGATGCGACCGCCTGCAAATTGCCTTCTACATCTCCTAATAATGGACCAATGAGTTATAAATTGTTCCCGTGCGCTGGTAATGGCACACTCACCGTAATCTGGTGGCTGGTAGTGAACAAAGAAGCTAATCGAATCTTTCGTGTCAGAAACTTTACCATTGACGTATTTTTTGGCCACGAATTAACAACTAAGTTCTAGTGTGAACGCTTTAGTTGTGCGTCGTACCAGCCCTCATAAGTTATTGCCTTTCAGTGTTGTACCATTATTTTTTAGTAAAATCTCTAAAGGATCCAAGCACTGACCATGCTCACTGACCAGTAATTCTCAATGTGGGCCCCGAAGCTTAATGTCAGACTCATCGAGGAGAAGCCACGGTATCTCGTCAAAATGACCGCACTCTTTGTGAACATCGTTCAGATTAAGGACCCCCTGTAGCCAATACACGCCGCTTGAAATAATTTAGCGAAACATAGCTTAGGTCTGGTCGATATTCTCCTCTCTTTTATTTTGTCGTTGGGCGAAGTTCGTGGAGCTGTCTCTTAAACGTCAGGAAGTCCGTCGCTGTGTATACCCAGGGGCAGGGAAGCTGCACTTGTTCTAACCATACCACATATCCTTCACCCCCCCCCCCCCCCCCACTCTATATTATCTCCAACTATGATTACACAGCTGCTTGTCTTTAAAGGGGTATACTGCTTTTGAATGAATCATCTGATCGCCAAACTAAAGAATCGTCTTTACAACTGATAGCCTGATAGACAATAGTTTTGAATGAGCTAGTAGGCCCTACACAAAATTCTTGAATTTTGGAGGGTTAAAATTTGAAAATTTGAACTTCTTGTATTCTTTAGAAATTAAACACTTTCAATGAAGGAAAAATTGTACCAATTAATATATAATTATTTACCAACAAATTTAAGCTTTCAATTTAGTAGAGTGAAATTTCAAATCTCTTTTTCAAATATTGTAGACAAACTTGAAGACAAAGAACCCATTTGACGACTTGGAATCAAATACTCTTTAATGTGATAATCATTTTGTCAGAGGTGCTGGTCAATCTGAATCAACTGGAAACAGAGGCAGTGTTTAGTGTCGGTAAGAACAACTACCCATACAGAACCATGGATAATCATAACCACACACAGAGGTTTTTAACCGTTCACTCATGAAGACATTCAGAACAAACTGATCGAAACTTCAAGTTCTTATACCACAAGTTCCTTTCAGAACCTCTATAACTCATTACAGTTAAACCGCTAACTTTAGTTCCATTACACCACACAAATCATACGTTAAAGATCTAATTCACTCGTACTAAATATGCAAAACAAAAAAATGTTATTAATGAAAATTAAATTCACATGATTCTATCGTGTTTGATTCACTGTTGTCTGAAAGTGTGTCATTTGTTTGAAAGTACATACATAATGCCAACTGTTTCACATGTTCCTTTAATATTGCTACCGGTTATTTGAGAAATGATGCCGCACACTGATTGTTCCTAATCGGATCATATAGAGCCCTAGAGTGTCATGGACATTCCAGCTGTCGGTTATGACGACCATCGCAATGCCTTGATCTAGAACATGTAGAAATAACATTGTTCTAGTTCTCTGGCAACACAAGAAAAACAATTCCACTGATATTCCGATATGTGTTGTAGCAGAAGACGTGTAGAACCTTGCGTAATGACGTCATAAGCCTGAACAGCGCCCTCGCTTGAATCAAAGGAAGACCTCTCATTGGCTTTAGTGGCACACCCCACGATAAGTGACCGAAACAAACAAACAAACAAAAACGCTAAAAACAATCAGGCAAACAAACGAAGTTTACTTATTTGAAAGCCGTTGCACCTTTGTGTTTGTATTTCAAATGGTTGAGAGATTTCTAACTATTTATTTGAGTATTTTTGAATATTTATCATTTAGCTATAAAACTTCAAATTTATATATGGGCACCCTTAACAAATTTGCTTGGCACATTGTGATTGTTTTTTTTTTATTGCAGTGTGCTCTTTGCAATTCCTTTTCACGAAATTTTCTGTTAACACTAGGATAAAATGTGTGCATGTTGTGTTCCTTCCGCATGCACTGCAGTTGGTTGTCGCCAATTGCCTGTGAGTGTTGCCTACTGCTACCATACCATGCCCTCATAGTGACCTAAACAAACCCAAGGTCATGTTCAACCATAGAGCTCAATGGTTTAATTTACAAATGTAGCCCAGTGTCCAAAGATGAATTTCTCATCAAAGTAAATGTTCATTGTTAAGGGTAGGAAATTATATTGACTGAAACAAGGCTGTTCACGCAAGGTTGCCATTTTGATGTTTTTAGCTCGAGTGGAATACGACATTTAGTCCCGGATGCAGGCTAAACCTTGTCAATGTGCATGGTGTACAGTTTTTATTGACTGTCCGGAAACATTTGAAAAGGTACTTTAGTCGTAAATGAACGTTATAAAATTTAACAGACCGAGTTTTGAACTCAATACTTCTTTTGTAACACGGTGGTGTGGTGTGGTGACGTAGTCTTCGGTGAATTCCTCCCTTGTTACTGTTGCGATAGTGTCGCGTGCACGCAGCTTGATACTTGGTATCTGAAATGGCGCTACAGCTACGGCTATGACTGTTGCTAAGGGTGTTGCTAAGGACGTCCTATACTTCAATGCTTGATGACGCGGAAATATAGCCGTAGCTGGAGCCGCCATTTTGGACACGGCGTAGCTACGTACTTCCACTTCGTTTTGGCGGAGGATTTATTATAATAATTCACGATCAATACCATCCCAAGGCCTTGGTTTTAATTTAATTCTGTATAGGCCCCTATAGTATAACTTTCTCTCCCACATAAAGCACTTGTAAAGTTTTATGAAACAAGAGATTAGTTTTAAAGCTTCATTAAAATACTTATCCATTGGTACCGGTACGTTTTTCAAAAAAAAGTATATTGTTAAGCTTCTGAATCAATAGATTAACAATGAGATGAGCGAGCGAGTTATTGGTATGTCTGAAGGTTATTAAACTTTTTATGGGCTGCCCGAACTTTAATAGCATTAGCAGAACACCCTATACAAAAAGTTATATAGTTATATCTTAGCTGTTGCAATAGTTTTATTGTAAAGAGTTGTCGTACAAGTCCCTTGTGGTCTTTGACATTGATGTATACCTGAGGCTCTCACCCGTACATTGTTTTAACATGTGAATGGAACAAGATACCCCGTTTAAACAGTCCCAACTCCCAACATTCGAATGACACATTTGCAAAATATTATATGATTCCTAAATAGTATTGCATAGCTCCATGATGATCATTCTTCGATGTTCACTTTTAAAACTTTCAAACAATTGATAAACATGTCAGAAACATATTTGATCATAGTATTCCTTTGCATTTATCAGAAGATATTCTTACTCCGTATACACAGAGCTACCAACTCTTTCCGATTCGGCAGAAAGTGTCCTGAAAATTAGCATTATGTCCATACTCTGATGAACAAATTTGAAAATCTCCCTAATTATGAAAACTAACTCATTGATTGTAGAACAATATCTCCCCAATTGCAAGATGGATGCAAGAGTGTTGGCAGCTAAACCGTACATTTATTTCCATTCGTCATTGAATATTCCTCTGCTGCTCTCAGAAAACCGAATTTGCCATCACAGCAAACAATTATAGCCGCTGAATGTCACAATAATGTGATGGCCTACACTTAATGACATCTTTTTCCCGTTTCTTGGTCTCTCTAGGTCAACACATTTGTAGGTGCCTTCCACGATGCAGTTATTCTGTACGCCATGGCATTAAACGAGACCCTGGAAGCGAACGAAGACCCTCGAGACGGTAAAGCCTTGACTCATCGGATGTGGAACAGAACTTTTGAAGGTAACTTTGGAACGCTCTCACACAGAAATAATAATTCAGGTTTAGGCTGGGTTTAAAGGTGGTTTCTTTCTGCCTTTCACCTATGACCCCGCTTACACTAGATCTAGAAAGGTGGATCAAATCATGATCTGATCCGGAAGTGTGGATTAACGTGTGCACGCCATAAAGCAGGGGGTGGGGAGACACCCTTTGCCACATATCAAGCATAGTCTTCAAGGTCGTATTCGGATGACTCGACATAATGTATACAATAGCAACGTAAACCGGTACGACATAAAACAATTTATGGGGACTAGAATTTATAAGTTTCTCTGACGGTCATATACTATTCCTACCTCAATGGTCATAGGTTGGTCACTTTCGGCCAGGATATTTGGCTCTTTAATCCAGCGTGTCACGATTTTGCCGAAAATTGGCCCTAAGCCACCGGACTACTCTGCTTTCATCTGCCTCTTCTTCCTCTTTCTATTCACGGTGCTTGGGACAAAATGTACGGGCGTTCTTCTTCAGAGATTGTTAATCAAAGATTAGACCCCGCCAAATTCAATTCAAATCTAGAACTTAAGCGTTGCGATGAGTTGCGCTGTTACCACCTTAAGAGCTCACAGACTTATTTGCATATTTCTTATTCATATTTATACATACTTAAGGTTAACTTTAAGGTTCACTTCCAGACTATGTCCAGACTGATGTTAACCTGATGTTAGCCATTTACAACCCTTTATATAGCGTGCGTCTGCTAGTATTGATTGATAAGGTTGTTTTTGCGTTGGTTGGCTGAATCTACATTTTGCTTATTTTGAAAACGGTCGCTTTCCGTGTATGTAAATGGTTGAAATCACGCCACCAAATTCACACGTAACTGACTGATCACAAGAGGAAGTTCTGCTGTTGAAAAAACTTGAAACCTATCTTTAGGTTATACATGTATAGGTAACTGATATTTCCCGTTACGTAATCCATGTTTATTCCTGCCCGCAAAGAGGGGAATTCATTTTGGCTTGGATGTGTTGATAAGGATTAGTTTGTCAAATAGTCGAAATTATAACTGCCTTTTATTTTAAATGAGTCAAATATGAAGTACCAGTAGGCCCCCTACTTCTTTTCAGCTTAACCAACTTTAATTTTTCTTCCATCTATGTGATATACATTTAGGTGGAATGAGCGAACCTTCACCTTTAGTTTTGAAATATTTCATTGTTAATGTTTTTATATAACTTGTATTTTTTTCAACTGTGTTCAGGTATAATGGGAAACGTGACGATCGACGCTAACGGTGACCGAGAGGCCGATTATTCGCTACTCGAAATGACCGATATCGAAAACGGTGTATTTACGGTGAGTATCGAATACTTAAAAAATAGCGCAGAGCCTTGTGTAAAGAGAGCATGTTTGACCATTATGCATTGCCGCTACACATGAGGGACATGCAAGAGTAGATGTGGTCATATTACACCTTGGTTGTAGCTCCCTTAATGCATGGCTCTGAGGTAGTGTGACGAGCAACGCCACCAAGCGGTACTTGTTGTCCATTAAAAATTATTTTGCGATCGTACACTACGGATTGTGTATAGTGTGTTGCGTGTTTGCTATGTAAATGCATTGGCGGTTGATTCCGATTGATCAACAAACTGAAATAACTCGTTCACATGACGTTATACCCGTCACTGTAGCTATGAACATTCATCAGAAGCAAAATTAACCTTAAAGATTTGATGCAACGTTGACAGCACTGCAGCCTGTAATAGTTATTGTTTCGTATGAGAAAGCATGCACTATGTGCTACTACAGCGAGCTGGTCATTGCAAGTGAATAAAGCTGACAAAATAATAATAATATCTCTTGAATGAAACTGCTCGAAATTTTCAACGAGGAACATTAGCCACGGTCTCAACATCACAACTTGCCCCCAACGTAAGAACTTCATCAGTCATCCTGTCTCCTTTCAAATCTGGACAAACGGTTAAAAACAATCCTTTTAAGTTCCTATATCGTTTCATTATTGAGACCATTAATGAAAAGAGTTAATACCTGGTTCATCAACAATCTCCCCTCTGTCAATGAACTTGGTCAGTCGGCCGTTGACTCGTTTCTAAACCACGGTTACATCTTGTTACATCAATGCGTCTTTGAACAAGCCGTAAACAATTCAATTCTTGTGTCACTTTTCCATCAGGTCTAACTCGATCCTTTTCCCATTTTGTAACAAAGTTTACAATTTACACGGAATTAATTACACGGAATTCATCAGTCTGAAGCATTAATTGAAAGATTATTTTTAAAATTAGACATTCACTAGCCTTGGAAATAAAAAATACTTTATTTAAAATTGGAATGTTTCTATAATTGAAAAATATATACGGGTAACTGTACAACCTTCGCTGTGGAAATTTACAATAATTATCAATAATTACAGGCAAATTGTTAATATTTTTTTTCAAAGACCAATTATTCTTACTTTGACAGAAACAATTTTTATATGGCTCAAATTTTGGTGTACCTTTTCAGCTGTATCATGTTATGAATCGAAAACCACAGATGGCATTATAAGTCAACATTTAGACTTACAAATTAATCATCGGGCTCATTGTAAGCAAATAATGAATCACTCCAGTTTATCAAAAGTAATAACTGTCTGCAAACGGTTGTCCACATATATTTTTAAATAATCAACTGTATATAGATCCTTATTAAATAAATAATGCAAAATATAAAAAAAGAGTTACAACTGTTTTCGCAGTTGTAAAAATGGTTATTTATAACGAAAGGCAAACCATCAGCCAAGGCTATTACTTTAGTACTTTTCATCTCCATAATTATCGACTAATTGTTGTTTATAGAGTGCATCTTTGCATCTCATGCATTTCAAGGCAGGGTTTACTTTTGGTTATAGACTGTGCAAGTCTAGCGCGCATTCGAACTTCCGGGACCATAGTGGTCCCAACCATGTGGAGTTTTACGTGGGCGAGATTTTGTTTCGTCAATTTTTTTAGTTTAACGTAGTTTATGACCATGAAAATCATACATGTTGTTGGGAATGTAATACTAAGTGATAACAAAATATGAAAGTAAAACCAATTCAACAATATAACAAAGAAAACCCGAGAATTAAACTTGACCTCAGCTTCCGGTTATTGCAAAAAATTAAGAATTTTGTGCTCACCTCCGATCATAAAACTTATGTAAAAGCTTGTTTTGGATGCGCGATTATAATCGCCAGATGCTGTAATTGCAAAGCGAACCCTTTTCATTGCAGTCTATGGTGTTGAGGCGTCGGCATTCCTCTTTAAACTGCGATACGGGTCAATTTAAAACCCGTTTGACCTTCACGAATCTGCGTAAGGGGTTTCTAAAAAGTTAACATCAAAAAAGCATCCTTGTCCCAGAGTTTTAATTTGTTTTTAATAATAATTAACACACTTTGGCGTATTTTTTTAAAAAGCTAAAACTAATTTCATAAAATTGTAATGATTTATTTGTGTTGTTCAAATTTTGTCATGAGATATAATTTAAAACAAAGATTTGATTTCAGAAATAAAAATGTTCTTCGTTTGATGTGTTTTCTCGTTCGGATACGCGCGAGACTTGCACAGTCTATTGTCATAGACCAGTATCCTCACTTGGTGTATCTGAACATATGCAACAAGATGTGAACATTTTGGCTCAATTGGTCATTAAAGTATATAGTGAAGTTGCATAGAATGTGTTTTCAGATGCCTGAAAAAGGCTTCATGCCTGAAGCCTTTCTCGGATTCAAATTTGTTGGTGAATAATTACCTCTTTCTCTAAAACTACATTACTTCGAAGGAGGTCGTTCTAACAATGTTTGATTATATCAACAGCTCCCGTGTTCATTTACCAAGTCAGTTTTTATGGTCATTGACTTTTGGAGTAATCACAAAAGATATACCCTCCCTTTAAAGATAATAGTTTAGAGAGAACATTCAGGTTATACAAAATATTATCAATTGAGGTTATGAGTGGTTTCAATCTAAAGAAGCTTGCAAGGATTGTTCCTTTGTAGTTCACAAATCATAAAGAATGTCACAGTTAAAAATACATAGTGTGCAGTTCAATACTGATGGGAATTGAGGCAGAATAATCTTCAGGACGGATAATTATGGAGAAAATCTGATTACTTCAATCCGAAGATTGCTATTTGTAATGATAATATCAGAGATATACTAGTTCCAGAGTAATATGTTCATCTGTCATAATGTCAAAGTCGAGGAGATTGCATTTGAAGACCAAACAAGTTACCGTTCCCTCCTCGATTGCCTTCATTAAATTAAGCCCAGTTTGATCTAGCAGCAAACCACTGACAAAATGTAAACCGTTTTACGTTTTTTGCTGTACCGGTCGGTACTTAAACGGAGTGTCCACCTGTTTTGATAATATGTTCATGGGTTGGTTGGTATAATGGTGTTTAAGCGTTGCATACGTGGACCTGAGAACAAAAGAGACCCACACAATAATATGGGCACTTGAAACCCTACGAGGACCTACACTCGTCCACACAGCGTTACATACCAGGTGTGGACCTGAGAACAAAAGAGATCCACACAATATGGAGGACTTGAAACACTATGAGGACCTACACTCGTCCACACAGCGTTACATACCAAGTGTGGACCTGAGAACAAAAGAGATCGACACAATATGGGGACTTGAAACACTATGAGGACCTACACTCGTCCACACAGCGTTACATACCAAGTGTGGACCTGAGAACAAAAGAGTTCCAGACAATATGGGGACTTGAAACACTGGACTTAACACGTCCACACAGTGTTCTTACAGTGTTAAAGAATATGTTTTTTCAAGTGCACAACAAATGAATGTCCACAGAGTGTATCAATACGGATCTGTGTGTGTTAACTAGTGTGTTCCACTGAAAAATTATTAAGTCTTCCCAAAATGCTCCTCACAACACTAAGATGAACTTTCTCTTATGCAGTTCACGCAAACAAAATGTTTGCATTATGTTAGCGTGCAGTTCTGAATGTCCCTCCTGACTCAGTTATGAGACAGGTTTTTATAGAGAATCGGTCACTGCCAGCAACATCTTAAATTGTATCATCCAGGGGAGCCAGGCACGTGTTATTTCCACGGTACTCTCCGTGTTTGAAACAGCTTTAAAACAAACACGAGTTACCCTTGTGAGTTCGGGTGCTGCCAACGTGACTGAATTTATCTCTTTTTGGTTGTCCTTTGTGTATAAATGGGCATGGGCCAGCAACGTCCGAAGCTCGGCACGCGTTCGGTCACGGTTTGTGGATCTCTGTCGAAGACGTTGTGTCATGAATACGATTTTTGACTGGCGCTGTAGAGTAAACACTAAATTGCACTGCTATCCACGCGGGAAAACCCCACATACAGTGTCTTCTAGTTTCCGGCCAGATTTCCCATCGCATCAGGCGAGATGCTTTGAGGGTCTTATGTTTCTCTCGTATTTCCTCACTCCATCTCGCAAGGAATGAAATCGAGTATAAAAGACATATGGTGTCGTATGTCGCAGCCGATCTAGTCGAATGCAAACACTCTTCTCTATCTGGTTCCTCTTTGGATACCCGTAGATTAATAGTAAGGAAGTAGACGATCCCCTCGCAATTACCTAGGCACTATTTGTTTGTAGCGATTTGTCTAAAATGTAAAACAAACTCTACACCCAAACAAGTTGTGTCAATCGTTCTGCTGCCTTAAAGGTGGGATCATAGATTGGTTTTTGTCAACGAAAAGCTGATTTATTGGCGAAATTATACTGAAAGATACAATAAAAGTCACATGTGAAAGTTTCAGCTGAATACAGTGTCTACTTGCTGAGAAAACAGGAAAAAAACCTTTACGTTATGTTCAGCTATAGGTGACTGCGGATACCAACCGCATTTCTGGCCGCAGCATTCGCGAACGGACACCAGCCCTCAGAAATCTGAGAAATGATTCATGCATGAAGCGTTTTTCAGATTCCTTTTTCAAAATAGTTTATATACTTTCAACAGCTGCAGTGCTTCTCACCAAGTAAGATTTTAAGATTATTAATTTTTGGAGTACTTAACAATCTGTGACCCAACATTACACATTGACTTCATTTTGGCGTCGACGCCTGAGTGACGCCAGATAGAAAAATGTCTGAATAGAAATATCTTTAAAAAAATAAATATTGAAATATGCCAAAGATATCATGCCAAAGATATATTGCACGACGGCGAATATGGACTTTTGGGAATAAATTTAAACATTGGTCGTTCCCAGGTCACTTAGAGGTGAGAGGCAATTACCACACCAAACTTCTCAATCCCCTGTACATGAGTGTTTTAGCAGCAATTTGCTTTAGCAACCGTGGGCTTAATTAAATCGCGTGACATGATGTTTGACGCGCTTTTGACGTCGTCGATGACAGTCGACGTTTGCTGGTGACAGTTCAAGGTCATTGAAACAACTCTCTTCGTTACAGTGTCTGATTTGTGTAATTTGAATTAATAATAATTTTGAATAAAAGTCCTTAACTGTTCTGTTTTGTAAATGTAATCTTTAAAAAAAAAAAAAAATTTAAACGACAACAACTAAAACGAGTGCCGAAACTTGGGGGCTAGGGTACACCATTTTTCTAGGGGCCACTGCTATAGACGATGTGACCTCTGACGTCATTTGAAAATCATAACATGATGCGCGCGCATGTCGCCGGGCAAAACCTTTGTGTACTTGACAGCCAGCTAGAAAGTACACGCAATATTACCATGACTACGCGTCTTTTTGCCCGGCGGAACATGACTTGGACAACAGACTTGTCAACAGAGGGCGGTTTGAATGTAAACAGAGGTCACATCGTCTATAGCCAATTGAAAATCTCTAACAAGCCCCTTTTCAGCTCTTATTATGCCATTTACTGTTTTAAGGGTTTTTATAGACAACCTGACGTGAGTGTAAAAATATATTCATTGTCTGCAGGTAAATGAAAAAAATTGTTTTAAGAACATTGTAAGTCTTCCCTTTTTCTCGTGAACTACTTCCAATGACAAAAGCATATGCCTCTATCGGCATCTATGATCTGCTGCAGATGTTGTTGTGATCATGGTTTTACAATGTGTCATATTGGATTCTGGAAAGTGTCCTCACAACTTCCTTGATTGATGTTTACCTCATTAGTTCACGGATGCTTTTTGAGGAAAACAAACAATTTAAGATGAAAATAATTCAGGGGAGCTGAAGGTAGGAAGTTGATATTCCTCTTAAAACAGTCTGGATTGTAGCAATGTAGGATGGGGTGAAAGATGGAATTAAAGATGCTCCAGGGAAGGAGTTCTAAAGAGGTGCAGTATTTGGAATAAAGCTGTTGGAATGGTTCTTTGTTCTATACGTCTCAGCAAAGCGAGAGTGTATGGGTGAGAAGAAGCAGAAAGTCTGGTTTCACGCCCTAACAACCTGATAGGAGGAACCAGGTCGGACACACTGGTGGCACATTTACCATAAAGATATATGAAGAAAAGACAGAGGTTGGCTACAGACCTACGGTGGGAACGAGGTTATCTTGAACCTGGGGATACGAAACGCGGGACACGGGGTTCTAATAGTGATCCCTGCCATCGAATACTGTCTAAATTAAACTGCTTGTCAGTTAATATAAATATAATATTTCATGGGTTCTTTTTGAGAACTTTTGGCTAAGCCGTAGGCCCTTGACAAATCATGGCTGCTGTTGCTGTTGGGAGAGAATGTCTTACAATGTGCAATCTATATTTGCAATCTCCGGCGACAGGGCATCTAATAACAAAATACCTACACATTACAAAATTATTGGTAACGTGACAACCATCTGTAAACATTTTCTTTCAAAACATGAATGCGTATCCAGATGAGAATATAGCATTTCAATGCTCATAACTTTGAAGAGAACAAAATACAAACACCAGAACCAGGAGTGCTTCCTCTCTGGTGTAGTCGTAAAAGGAATCTTTAGTCTTCACACGGGGTTAACCAAATATAGATTCTAGCTCAGCTATTTTAAAGGCATGCTTTCAGAACAGGATTTCTAATCGTTTTAGCCCAAGCCAAAATCAAGGTTTAAGAAAATGTCCAGTGAAAAATTGAATCTCCTTACTCTATGGTTTAGCAGTCATGCTTTGTACAGCTCTGCAGTCTTGTGCACTAAGGAAAAACCCTTGCTGGTTTTAATATCCGTTCGTTTCCATGCCAAACGAAACTCCTTTTCCGTTTTATTGTTGTGCAAACTACATTTGTAATAAGCCCTTAATACGGTGATAAGTCCGAGTTTCAAGGAACATGAAAGAGAGCCTTCTGTTTGGTCATAATTATTGGTAGTTAAAATTATGACATGTAAAAGGTCCTATTGGCTCTATAGCGGTCTTCTTCTTCGTCTTTTACAATACCTACGCACGAGCGCCGCATCCAATCGCCATTGTTCCGAGTCTCTCCTTCAAGGTGAAAACCCCGTTGTTTACAAATGGCCTTACAAAAACCCTTAGAAATCCATGCAAGAACGTGGAATCGCTGTTAAGAGGGAAAAACCGTAAAACAATTTTTGCATCGGCAACGGTAATGGGTCTTACCACATAGCGACAAATCGATGACTTCGGGTGGCCTTGGCGGTGAAGTGGATGTGGGAGGTGGAGTTCGTGCCGTCTGATTTTTTTTTCTTTCTTTCTTCTTCTACTTTATTTAGATGAATGCAATGTTTTATCCGCGTTTGTAGTGAGATCAGCCAATCAGTGGGCTTACATTTCCTTTCAGGCGGGACAAGGACACTGATCTACCGTCTAATTATGTTTCTATAGCGGGGTCGTGTAGCGTTAATTTCCTGTGGCGCGGTCAAGAATGACACAAACTAAAACCGGTACACATTTATAAAATCGGAACAAAAAAATACTGAATGTGTCTAAATGCAGGATATATATTGATATGATTACTTTTTTGTACATCGTTTAAATGGAAGGGTTTTTGTAAAATATTGTTTTATAAATGCAGTTATATTGATTCACTTTTTTGAGGTTCGGAAGTTCACAATTATCTCCGGAAGACTATGATCATTTCTACTGTCAAGGCGTCTTGTATAAAGAAAGACACTGCAATTATTTTGTGACGAATTAACTTAAAGAATCATGGGCTCGCTGTCTTAACTCAAGAAGAAGAAATTTCAGAGTATACCGATTGCAAGTTATATTTTTCTACGCGTAGGCCTACATGGAAATTTGTCTCATAATGTTTTGCATTACCTAGACAGGGATTATTTTGGTTGAGACCAATTTTCAAGACGGTGATCATCTTTTCAGAAGAAGATCTCTGTGCACTGCGTCGTTGTTTTCAGACGTAAAGTTAACAATGTTTTTCAAATGATGTTTAATCATGCTGATGTTTTCTTTTTGATTGGCCAATTTCAAGTATTTAGTACACGCGCCGCTTTTATGAAATTGAGTCTTTAATTTTCCCACTTGTGATCAAGAAATTCCCTTCACCACTAGATTATTTATATAAGAAGTAATAATTTAACTCGTGTGAAAGTTCATATTTTTTAACAGGATTGTTTAGAAAGCAAAGTAGACTATATAATACATGTTTAGGCCCATAAGGCAGACCAATGTTTATCCACCATCCGTTGAAATACCAACTCAAGTGTCAAGAACATGCCCAGGCAATCAGTCAACAGTGTCTCTCCAAAATTCCTTTTCAGACGGAAATTAAAGTTGCTTGAAGAAGTGCAACGGCCTACGCCCGCAAGCGATTCTGTGTTTTATCGTGTGCTCGTATGACACCTTGCCATAAACGAACGTGAGGGTAGGCGACAAGCTATGACTAAACCGTCTTATTTGTCACGTTGTATAGGTCAGAAACGTGGATACAATCTTTTGGAGAGAAAGTTCACATTTTCGATTTTAGGGCTGCTGCTGTGGTTGTAAAAAGATCAGGAAGTAGCTGTGACAGGAATGAATCATCGTGGATTTGGTGGAAAAGCAATCTAAACACTTAATCTCTTGGCTTATGCACAAGTCTACAGTAGAACAGAAAACCCTTTTCTCTCAATATTACACAGCAAGGTATTGCAAACCTATGGTTGGCAAACTAAGGGCAGCCATGTTTGCAAACCAAACCAGACCAATATGTCTATAAGAATTGTTTATTTACGACGCACAAAACTGAACCTGAACAACGCATTGACGTCTCTTTCTAACGTTAGGTGCGTCCGTTTCACCATCATTGACCTAAAGTGCTACTTACAATTTACGATGAAACAGTGAGCATGAGTAAAAATAGATATTTCGGTGTGTTGAAGACCATGCTCTCTTCTGCAGTAGAGCGCCCTCTTGTGGATGCACCCTGAGTGCAAGTCGTGATATTGGTTGAGTCGTTGAATTCAAACCACACACACCTAAACGTGGATAATCTTGCGTGGTTTAATTTTATCATTTTAACGTACAAAAAGACAACAACAATGTCGAGTGACCTTGTGTACTTAAGCAAAATGTAGCAGTTTATATAGGGCACCCTCTGTTGATGATGCATTTTCGAGGGATTGCAATCTTGTAAAAAATGTTTTTAGATTGTTTTGTCTTTATTTTTGATTGCAGGTTGCAGGACATTATGATGGTGTAGCAAAAGTGTACCACCCTATACCCGGTGTGACAATCGATTGGCCGGGAAGCACACCACCTAAAGATGTCCCTGATTGTGGTTTCAGAGGGGAACTGTGCCCTGAAGGCGAAGGCAACTGTAAGTTGTGTTTAAAAAGCAATTTAAATCAAACAATAGTTTCAGTTGAAAGACATACCGACAAAAAGAAATCCTTTTATAATAATTATGTAATTGTCTGAAGGATCATTTTGATAGGCGGGTGGCTGATGAGATTTGCCAGGGCAAAATGAAATTTCTCTGTGAGACTACCCGCAGAGGGAATTTGAGTCGTTTAGTTTAATGACGAGTCACGATAATTTGCATGAGCAATACAATCTTGCAAAAATTATGGAAGGCTCAAGGGATTAGATGAATGTTTTAGGTTAAATTCCTTTTGGCTCAAATTATACTTCAATTAATAAAGATGATGAATAAAGGGCAACTGAAGAAATGTGAGAGAGATATTCCTTCCTGCCCCAGTCGCAACGTCATCTCTAAAGATATGAATAACATACGTCATCAAGGTTTTTATGTTAGGGGGAGGGAATACAAACATACGAATCATCAGCACAAGTATCCTTGGGGTGGGAAATCAATTCCAAAGCCTTGAAGCAAGTTCGCTGATGATGAATCGCTTTATGGGACATCATTACATTGGTTTTTGAAGTCCTGTCATGGTCGCGGAAGATTGATGGTTCAGAATGCTGTCCTTGGTGGTTGTGACCAATCCAATGTATGTCAACATTGGGCTAGAATTGTGGATACGCGGATGTGGGTACGAATAAAACACACACAATACAAACAATTTGTTTCCCTTCTGCTTTTGTGTATCCTTCTTAAAAACACATAATAGTCACATTGGTAATGTCAACGACCAGTACCCACACTTGATGTGACCCAACATATACATGAATTAACAAACCTGTGAAAGTTTAAGCTCAATCGGTCATTGGAGTCACGAGAAAAACAAGTGGGGAAAACCTTAAAATGTTTCCATTGTTTTCAAACATTGGGTTTTGGAATTGCAAGATCAAAACTAATTGTTTTACTCATTTCTCAATAACTATTGCGGTTTCAAGCAACAATATTTCAAAGGGATTTTCCCACCATGACCATCTTTATACCATGTACGTTGTGTTCATATTTGTGGACCATGATATTTTTACTCTTACCAATGTTATGCACACCCTTTAAGGGGAAAAGGCAATTTGGAGAAAGGGGTACCCGTGGATTGTTTACCTTATAACCCAATAGTTTTGTTATTGAAGCCAATAAGTCTTTATTAAATTTCAATAATGGGATCAAATGGTTTTGTGAAAATTAACCGAGGAGATGTTTTTTTTCTTCAACAGCTACTGTGATGATTATGATAATATCAATGGCTGTCGTCGTCGTTGTTGCTGCAATAATCATCATCTACATAGTCAGGTATGTTTAACTCTGTAGACCAATTCAATAAGCGCCGCCCCTTTTAAATCCATTGACCAATTAGAACCACGACAGCTGCTCGTCCAGGAGTCAGTGAGGTGCTTTTGGTATGGCTGCATTTACTAGTAAGTGCCGTTGCAAGGAAAGGCGTAGCTTATTGGTTCGATCTGTTGAAGCCACTCTAAAAAACTGTATTTCTGAGTCAGTAAATGCATTACACAAATGGTTATCAGGAAAGTAACCTGAGGGTATGGAGGAAAGAAACCCTTACCCTTTCTTCTTCCCTTCAGCCCCCCCCCCCCCCAAACAAAAGTGCAAAAATCTATGGTTTGATACGTTAGATAACCCCCAAATTATGTCTTTACCCCGTTGTTTGCCCCCTGCCCTACACACCCCCATACATATAAATAAATATTTAAAAAAATATATGTATATAAAATACCAAATTAGGTTCAAAGTTCAATGTCATTTTTAGAACCTTATTTTAGTTTAAAGTCTGGGGCGCAATTTATGTGGCACACGAAACTCAAAATACGAGCAATAAATGATGCCCACATTTTTATATATTTACCTTTTTGTCCAATTTCATGTCAAGTGGAATTAAACAGGGCCTTTGGATCCGTACATACTGTAACTTGAGCTTCTTGGAACTCAATCTGGCTGTGTCCATCCACTGCACGTGATCATTTTATGTCATTAATGTTGTGAGCAATTGATTTGGAACATGAACCAAGCCGCTATCTCGCTCGACCTTATGAAAGTATTGCTCACTCAATTATCAAACATCATTGGTGAGGTCAACCGAGGTCACGGTTCATGTATCCTCTCCTATCCTATCGCGGTTTTCTCTGTGCACAGTTTGAGATCAAGGCCGCAGAGCTGCGTATTGAGAGAGTTGCGACATGGGGGGGGGGGGGGCCGATTTTCTTTGGTCACGTGGTTGCTGGACGCCATTTTCGGTCCAAATGCAGCACAACCCGGTGTGCAGTCTAGTCTGGCCCCTCTGTATGTGCACAAACGGTTTTTTGTTTTGACCAAAAAAAGGCTTCTAATCAGATGTTGTCGCAGCTTTCCCAACATACGGGTCCCTGCATGGCTGCCTTTCGCTGCGCCCTCTCGTGACAGTATCATTTTACGGCAATACTCAATGTACTAGACAATTAACCGGATAGGAGCAACTAATCATATGACCCAAAGATAATTAAATTATAACGTTACAGTTGTTATGTCAAATGTCCGAGGAATGATGGTTTCATCCGTATGCCTATTCTCAAACCTGAACTTCATTTACTGAAATTTTAAACTGCCGGTGCTTCATCTTCAAGTGTTAAAACAAGTGCATCACAACTTAGTTGAATTTGATGATTTGTATTTCTTCAATAAAAAGTAACTCTGAATACTTTTTTTTCCTTCAAATTGTTTGTGACTCTATAGAGTTTATTGTTGAATACCAACAATGATGTAGTGAATTATTTTAATATGTTTAGATTATTTTAATATGTTAGATGTTTATGTAGGCCTACTAGGAGGAAACATCTTGAGGAGACCCCTCCTCCATCTTGAGGAGGCTCCTCCTCCACCTTGAGGAGACCCCCGGCCTCCATCTTGAGGAGACCCCTCCTCCATCTTGAGGAGGCTCCTCCTCCATCTTGAGGAAACCCCCGGCCTCCATCTTGAGGAGACCCCTCCTCCATCTTGAGGAGGCCCCTCCTCCATCTTGAGGAGGCTCCTCCTTCACCTTGAGAAGGACACTCCTCCATCTTCAAGAGGCACACCTCGTCTTTTCAGACCAAACCTCATTATTTATTCCCATTGGGTACACGAGGAACCCAATGTGACTTGAGTGGAACGTGACTGAAATCCGAACAGTACTTTTGTTAGACGGGAGACTATAACGTGCCGGTCCAGTCGCGGATTCCTCCCACATTTGCGAATCGAGTTTTTTAAAAGGTGTTGTTTGAGGTATGTTGACTGAACATACACATTGAATGGGTGGGCGAAGCTGTTAACATCAGCATAAGACGCGACCGATAAGTGACTTTTTAACTTCGGGACAAACACTGTCAGAGAGCTGTTAATTTCCTAACAGCGTGTGCTTGGCACCTCGGCGTATTTACAATCAAATAAAACGACCACTGCTCGCCATTGTTGTTTTTTATATACAATGTGTTGTTAGACGTGACTTGCTCTGATGTTTTGGGGAACACATTTTGTAGACCCACCACAAGTGTACACATTCTTCTTACATTCATCGTTTCGATTTAGTACTTCAATGGGCAAGTGTCATTTATGTAGAATGGCCTCTGCTCTTTCTTTATGGGTTACTTTTTTGTACGTAATTATGATTTGTTAAAAATACCTTTTTGTTGTTCACTTCCAAACATTCGTTAATACGATAGTTATGCTTGAAGTAAACTGCGTCATTGCACCATAACTCCATTGTCGCTTCCTCATGACTAGCCTAATGACAGGCTAATTGTGTTAATATAAGTAGTATATATTAAGACAAAAACTTCTGCTAATGCACGGGATTGTATAAACTTTGTCATGATAGTTGACGATTTTTTTTATAAGAGGACCACGGCGTCTTTATACTCATCACAATGCGGATGTTTTCCCAGTTGAGAAAACTCGAAAATGGGTATGAACGGACCCAATATTTAACGCGGGTTTCAAGCAACATACACATTGAGTTGAACTTTACACCGCTCGCTGGCTTGTTGCCTCGCTTGAGATATTAAATGGCAGCAAATTGACAGCGAGTGCAACGCCATCGCGCTACGAGTGGCAAGTTACACCCCAAGGGATCGTCTCACGCCCCGCGGGAATAAGTGTTGATTGAGTCTTGTTTCCAGACCATAAGCCGCCCGTCTCCGAGCCCAATGAAGCATAACGCTCATCAAACTCGGACTCTTCGAATCCGTTAACCATGACGAAAAGGCCTTCCTCAAATTTAGTCCACTTGACTTCTGGAGCTTGGACTTGATGATTGGTGTGGGTGTCTAAATGTATACAGTGTCTGTACTGCGGAACCCAAGCTCTGCTAAAAAAAAGACGATTCCGGCCTCCAGACGTTGACTGATAGAAGAACCACATGAAAAGTGCACTAGTGTCAGCTCTCCCATCTCGATCGAGCTCCACACGAAATGAACGTATGAATTAATGATGAACCTCTCTCAGTTGTGAAGAAGAGGGAGAACAAAATCAGTGAAATGTTGTCATCATCAGTTCTTGAAGATTCACCCAGCTCACACTGGCTCAGGCAGTAATTGTCTCGACGTATACGGAAATAAATTCGTTTTCCCATGCCGTCTAAAAGCACACGAGATCTTAATGAACATTTTACGTCCCCCTTGGCTTTTTGAGAAATGTGTCAAATTTAGACGGAAACTTGAACCTTTGCAAAAGTCACTCTCTTACAGCGAGGGCCTTTTTAATACAACAAGTCTCCATCTGACGTCATTGATTCCTTTCATAGTGTTAATTGTGCATTTTATTTCTACGCGAACGCCACTAGTAATGCGATATAGCTACGGATATCGACTGCCGGTTTATGACGTGTAGTTTCCCACTAGTTTTGGCTGGGAAAAGCAGAGCAAACAAAACGGTAGGCTGTGTTCGAATTGGCGGCTACGGCTAGATTTCTGCGTCATCATGCGTCGAAGTATAGGACGTTTTCAGCAACACCATTACCAACAGTCGTAGCCCTATATAGCTGTATTAGCCGCCAATTCAGATACGGCCTTAATGTGCACACATTTCTCCATACCGGAAGTACGTCACAATTAAATGGGTTTGATTAATGCAAATGATGTATTTGTTGGTTACGGAACATTAAAACATTGTGATCGACGCATATTTTAAAGTGAATCCGTACTTTTCTGGGGTTCATCAACAATAATCTGCGTTTCTGTCTGAACCACACTTGTACTTAAAGTTGAACATTTAACACCTGTTTCTGTAACGACGAAAGATAAATGAGAAATGCAGCTGAAAATACCACTTGAGCAGACAGTAAGAGTACTCTCGATAGTTACTAGTTAGCAATCAAAGGCACTCGTTGAGCATCTGGGGAAAAGGTGTCAGCGGAAGTTTATTCTTCCATTCTTCATGGGTAAGGGTGTCTATCTGCTCTACCGTGCTTCTACTCTATTAGGCTTCGGGCTGTCGTGTTTACAGCGTAAAAGCCAATTACAATTGTATGCTTAATATACAAAAAGGCACTGATGTGTTTTTTTAATGGCACATTGCATTGGAAGCAATGGATCAACTTCAAGTCCTAATTAAACGCCGTATCCAGTTTTTACTTCTGTTTCATTCTTTAATGATAAATTTCACGCATGGTGCCGAAGGCTATCTTAAACCTTTCTCAAAATTGTCGCTAATGGGAAACACATTTTGGGGCGTTATTTGTAATTGTCATAGATTTGTCAGTGGATACATCACTTACTTTAATGCTTTCATTTTGAAATGTAGGCTATATTATATCATACATTTAACACCTAAGATAAGGTCAATGTAATTGATAATAATGAATGCATATACAAGAACATTGTTATGCCACATAGTGCGAGTCTGGCGAACATTCGACGACTGCACCACTTGTTTGGGGGGGGGGGGGGGGCTGTCGTCATGATCATAGCAGGCCTGTGGCTGTACATAGAGTTAGCCCTATCCCAGATTATGCAAATAAAATTCACGCGTGCGTACAGACACTATTGGTTGGCAAACGCCTTAGAGATGTGCACTAGGCAGACGCACAAATGCGTTTGCGATATACGCCACCATCAGCCCGAACTGGCAAGCGCAATGTTCCCTCATTTTGCGCAATAGGGTATATTCCATGTACAGCTAAACAGGGTTGTTTTGCGAGATTCCCTCGTTTAAAGTGTGCGCTTTTGATGTACTTTGGAACCCGGGTTTGCGAAATTATTTTAAGTGCGCACGCGCAAGACTTGCGTGGTCTATTCAAATAAATTTGTAACAACAACAAAATTAATTATTTAAAAGCTACTTCTCATTTCGGGCCGTTATCTTTCTACGGACGTTTAGTTCTTGCACCAACATCACACAAATATATTAAAGCTTAACTGGTATTTTCTGTTCGTTATCAATGGTATTGGATGTCTTCGAACATTTGTTAAATCTTATTTGGTCTTCGATGGGGAATACTGGTTTCTTGGAAACACATTGCCATCATTTTAATCCTCATGAAAAATCCATCAATTTGGGGGAACGGAGTATCGGTTTAAAAATAGGTTAGCATTACAAGAAGATTCAAACAAACAAACAAACAAACTCGAAACCGAAATACGCCCGCCCGCCCATGCATGCCTGGGCTGGTGCCAAGCGATGATGATTCGGATTACCGGTACACTGGAAGTTTGGAGAAGGCATAACCAGAGGATGATTTTCTAGAGGACTTAGATGTGATTTAGGGTCAAAGTTTACAAGACATTAAACTTGAACTGAATACACCATCCCCATTTTGCCGCTGTTCATGAGCCCTTGGCATTTATAGTGAGCTACGCCAGCACAGAGCCTCCTCGTGAAAATAGCTCCTCGCCTTGTTCATATACGCCCTTATGGTGTAACGACTTTCCATTGATGCCCAGTGTCTACAAATCACTCCCGATTCTAAACTTTGCCGTAAGAAATCTGAAGGTTTGGTAGAAAAATGTGAATTCATCAGCCGTAGAGTCGGAGTTGCTCTGAGCGATGTTGTCTTAAGATATTGCCCTTCTCCGTTTAAAATTTCCACCGTGCATCTGACGCCTGGGGTTCTCTCAATAACGCAAGTCGGGTCATTCTTTAAGCAGAGAGATCGGATATTTAATTTGGATGACAGTGGTGGTTGATAAGGTGATTCGTGGATAACTGGCCCGGTTTGATGTAAATGTTTTGTCTTTAATTAATTAATGCTGTTTCGTCGAGCTAAAATTCCTCCAACGACTGTTTGTGGAGTATTTTATGAGAACGCTTAACTGAACAGTACATTTTGTCTGTATTTTAGCCGACTTCTTTCTCGGAGGGCTCCAGTGCAACGTTGATAGTAATAGCAAATAGCAAATAGACCCATTTTTCCTTCTGCTTTCAAGCAAATGATAGTGACAAAAAATTATTTAGACTTTAAAAGAAAGGGTATAACCGTCGTTGCTAATGATACGTAAAAACTGGCTTGGCAAAGCAAAACTGCACCAAGGGCGAAACTGACAAGGACGTGCCAACTGCCAAAAAGGTTCCAACACGATGATTCTTGAAGGTCTAGGCCTAATCTTGAATGATTGCAATCCGTATAATTTGTTGAGATGCCTTATCTTTCTTTAAATTTTTTTTAAAAACACACCCGGGTTCTGTTATATCCTGGTCGTCCTCTTAGTGCATTGTTCCTCCATAGCTTATACAACATACGCCCTCATTGTTTAAAAGATGTTCAAGGTTAACAAGGACATCAGAGACAAAGTGAAATATAATTAGTTTTACAAATGATTGATTGTTTCTCACCTAGGGGTATTCATATCCAGACGAGACACTGCCATAAACATCGTACCATCTTAAGGACCTATTTAAAATATAAATTTTTTGAATTGACGAGAGCCCGCCGTTTTAATATTCTGAAATTGCAATCGCATTCCTCGGGGGCATTCATAAAGGAGAATGATGCAAATCTGTATTCTCGCTCGAAAGACTTAAGTGGTACTTATCAATAGGAAATAATTTTCTGTATTTTGTTGTATTTGCATGAAAGCCCCACCCCACTTGATAAAATTCGGTCTCGTGAACCAATTTAGTCTATTACCATGCTACTTCATGGCGACGCTGTTAAAAATACCATAATTATTGTCACATAATCTCCTCCAGCCGAGGATAAAAACAGGTTTCTCCCATGCTCTCTTACTTTTGTCCTTTAAAAGACAACAAAGTGTTGATAAGAATCGAAAGCAACAAAACGCCCAATGATTATAACTTTCGTACCATGGTCAATTTCAGTGGCAACGTTGAGAAACAATTTTTGAAGAAAATTCCCGCTTGTTTCGATTGCCAAAATCGCAATAATGCCAAAATCGCAATAAGCACATTTATGAACATACACACAATCCGAATTTGAAGACATTTTCATATAGCTTATTAACGTGGTGTGTTTATAGAGGTTGTGGATAATTTAATTATTTTTACAATTTTTTTAAAATGTGATATTTTTGGGCCTGGCTTATGTCAGAAACAGTAAAGATTTATAATATGTTGTAGTCGTAGATTGCAATGTAGGCCTATAAGAAAATCACTATTGTTCGGCACTGGTGTTACATTTGAATATGCATTAAATGGTTATTATATTGAATTACGCTTACATTATGGAGATCATTATTGGAAAGTGTCTAAACACCACTTACTTTGGTTCCACCTGTCTTTAGATTATATAACATTAGAATTTTGTTATCTTTTTGTCGGTTTACAGAAAGTACAGACTGGAGATGGAATTGGCCAACATGGTGTGGAAAATCAAGTGGGAAGACATTACGTTCAACAACAAGATGGACAAGCAGCGAAAATTAACGGGCAGCAGACTGAGCCTTGGATCGGTAGGTTTTTAATATAAAATTGATTTTCGGTTGTTTTAATTTATGTCATTGATCCGAGTCAGACAACGTATTCTGGCCGAGCGGTCTAGCGCATTGAACTCAAATTCTGAGTCCATAACTCTTTTTAAATTTCCTGCTCAGCAAAAAACAAAACGGGATACCAGTCACAGATGGAACATCTGGTAACCTTATTATGGTAAGCAATTTGTGTGTGTGTGTGCTGCGCTACTTTTTGTGCCAAGAAGCTCTATGAAATTGGGCCATGTTGGCCGAGTCTTCGGAACGTTGGTTCGATTCGCAGTCATGATGCATGTGTCCTTGAGCAAGACATTGAACTTGAATTAGCGCCTATTTGGATTCCGGTGCTGCAAATGAGTTGAGATGATCTCAGTAATGCTTAGGGCCCGATGAACAGAGTAATATGAAAAGGACACTATGAGGGATCTACTTTACTTAAAGTAGCGCATAATAAAAAATAAATAAAACAATTATTGTTAAGATATGACACAATAGGCACAGTGTGTAGATGTTCGTGTTTTTCTCTTCTTTTTCTTCTTCTGTTCTTTAAGATTCCACAAGACTTGTTTACATACATTTACCTGGGAACACCCCCCCCCCCCAATATTGCAGAAGCAAACAACAAAGTAGAAGTTAAGGAAACCTGTTATATCGTGATGAGGCGTCCTTCTTTTATTAAAAAAATAATAATAATTTTAAAAACATCCTTTTTAAAGTGAGATAAAGACACCGCTATCATGTTCAATTGTTGAAGCAGCAACTGTCCCGTAGGGAAGTTGTCCCCTTTTTCTTTCGAGTTTGCATTTGAAAGAAAAGCAATGCTTCAAAATGCGTTAGAATGTGGAAACATGATTCCTTTGGGACCAGAGCGCAATTTCATCTGCCTGTTCACAATAAATGTATGTGATTCAGTGACTCAATACACGAGTCTATATTATTTCTGTTTCCATCAGTCGCTGAGGTGTTTAATAAAGAAAATTGTCTCTTGAGGGCGCACTATATCAACCACATCATCTTCGCTGTTGCCAAAAGATAAATAATAATACGCATGGCTTTCATAGTCACTATTCCCACGCGTGCGCTGGTTATGTCACGTTCGGTTATATCCTTCGGCAAAGCACATGTTATAATGGGATAAGAAAGTATTTGTACGTGGTGAATTGCTGTTTAACGCAGGAAATTAAGCTACAAAAATAAACTTGCAGTTTGTGGCACATCTGTCAAGACGTAATTGTGATCGTCAATCTTAGCCTATATTGCTATTCGTCATAGAGGCATACATCATTATGTTTTTGTTTGTTTATATTGGGGTGTGTATTTTTTAGATTTTTCTTTTTGCAAATGTCAATCGTGGACACTGTGATTAAGTTACATAATATATCTACTAAAATAGCTTCTATGGTGTTTTGAAATTTGTGTTTATTTTAGTTTTATATTACATATAATTATGGGGGATGTTTATGTGAAGAATGGATAAGCTAATTTATGCCGATCATTTCTGCTTAAGCAGCTTTATGACTATGGGATTTGAGGCATTGCATGATGAGGTATCAATGTATATTTGGTTTGCGGTAACACATGTGTATATCTACTTGCAATAGGTGGATTTTTTTCTTTAAGAACTTGTCTTGCTTTATGACATTGTGCCAAATTTCATAGCGCTGCTTAACGGTAAACAAATTTTCGTGCTAATTATAGCAGAAGAGTTTGCTTAAGAGTAAGTGTATTTCACAGGTTAGCAAGAAAATTAGGCAGCCAGCTTGCGCGCTCACAATGGATTTGCATTGTTACGTCATTTATTTTCCTACAGTAAGCACCGGAAGGTTAGCATGCCCTTTCGTGTGCTTACGGTTAAACATTGTTTTGAAAAGCTACATCAATTTCAAACGAAAGGCTGATGTTTGGGAGAACTTGAAAAACAAGTTTCGGTTTAAGGATGCACGAAGGGTTACTTTCCCGAAAACTTGTGATTTATTTGTTTTCTGTGTTTCTTTTTTTGTAAGTGGGTTGGGTTCACAGAAATATGACTTTATTCAGAGGGCAGTCTATGTGGGTTATACCTCTATTCTTCACTCATGCAGACAAGTGAAGCAAAAATTTCAGCGTGCGGCAACGGTAGTGTTTGCGTACAGTTGTATTTGCAATAATTCGAGCTAAAGCCGGGTAAATGGTGACGAATTAGGTCTTGACGCATAAGTAATTTAAAATATTCAAACTTTAAAGATCAAATTGTATATCGTTCATCGAACGGTCACCTCACCTGAAACACAAACACGTTTGGCCTATGCAAAAACAAGCCAGGTCGAATCATTTTTCGGGCTGTTTGATGACAGTTTCCTGTTTTATTTAAATCCATATATTGCTGAGAGTGCATTTCTTTTCTTTTGTTTCATAGCCACAAGCTTCAGTCACTTTAACTACTCGTTGAAAACGAATGTCATCAACCCTTCGAATACCATCAAACCGGCTCGCTCGGCATTCAAACAATGTTCATGTTACTTTCTTTAAGAATGTCAACTATGAATGTCACTTCTTTCCTTATCCCAATAAATCTATCCCAATAAATCCCCACTGCGCCCAATTGACACATCTGTTGTAGGCCTAATGGCCAAGTCAATTATTAATTTGATAATTGGACACAGTACGTTCAACTGTCAGCCATGGACGTATCTTGATGGGATGCACATTTTCTTTTAATAACAAGTTCCATACTATCAAAACGAGGTTGTATTGGCGGCCTTTGAATGGAATATGTTATGGTTGCCAATGATCCGGAAATAGTCTTGAAGGTTCTCGTGTTACCAAGAGTTATCGGGGTCTCCTCCGAACAGTAAAGCGAGGGCCTTTTATAGAATGCAGAACTATGGAAATAACACGTTGAGGTGAAACTGAGGACATGCAGACATTACACAGAGAGGAATTTCATCAGGGCTTTTTTGTTGGGCTACACAGGAAAGCTTTGTTTGGCACATGTTGAGCATTAATTTGCGGATGGCTTGTCCGATGGCTGGTGTGAATTGCTTGAGTTGCAGAACAAGCGGGCATGACTGAATCCCAAGACACCTTGTAACGCATCCTCAAAAACTGTATCGTTTAAAGGGAAGATATACTTTCGGTAATCACTCTTGAAATTAATGACAATTAAAACTTATTGGTTAGAAGCCTACAGCAGCTTTCGATGATATAAAGCATTTTGAGAACCGTTTCACTTCGAAGTAATGTGGTTATGTGTAAAGATATCAGTTTTTCCCCAACAAATTTGAATCTGAGAAGCGTTTCTGTCGGAATAGCTTTTTCGAACACATTGTTGCCGCATCCTTTGCAATTTAGCTTCTCAGCTGCGAGTCTTTCTCTATGGGATGATTAACCTTCCAGACTATGATTATTATTGTTGTAATTCCTGAGGAGTATGCAGCTCCGGCAGCCAAATTCAACATCCGGCATCAACATCAAGAAGAATCATATGCATCCACAGGTATCCGTTTACTGTACGAGAGGCACATGACAACCACTTCTCGCCCAAGTTCCTCCAACTAAAAGCTTTTTCACACAAAGGAAATTTGATTCCCATTTGATGCAATCAAATGTACCCCCTGAGTACGGTGGGTGAATGCGATGTGTGCGCCACTGCACGCAACCAGGTTAATAGAAAACGGTGTGATGTTCTAATGTGTCCTTGCGGTCCGCGGCCTATCAAACCTTCCCGAGACCGCGGAATACATTTGTGTTGAGCATGAATGGTTTCGCACTTTATCGAGGTTGGATGAGGTCATGTTTGATCTAGGAGCGCATTTTAGCTGACATGCTCTTTGGCAATAACTGATGGATTTTATTTTATTGTAAATCTTATTGACATTTCTGTGTAGTTGCTTATGCTCGACAAGAGATTGGTACAACAGGAAATGAATTTCAAACAACCTTTTAAACAAAACAAAAAACAATCATGTACACACAATCAATGCACTCTTAAAACTTCCGGGGTCAGAATCGACTCAGATTCCGGGTCCAAGAGGGGCTGACCCATTTTGAGTCAGGTTGACCCAGAAACTGGTCAATAAATGGGATTGTATGCCCTAATTTTGCGTCAGTTTGACCTATTTCATTTTGACACAGCTTCCGGGTCAGATTTGGGTCAGGTCCCACGGGACCCGGATCCGGGTCAATTCTGAACCAGGAGTTTTCAGAGTGTGGGAAATTAAAAGTTCAACTAACTTATAACCAATAACTGTTCAGTTTCAGGGGGAAAATCTTAAGGTTGTAAAATGATTTAAAAGGCAATATGATTATTATTTTACATCGAACATTCTTTAAAGACGACGTCACATAGTTGTACTTTAATATGCGAATTTATTTGCATGAAAACAGTTTTGTGGTATCAATTTGTTTAACGATTTGGGCAACATGTACCGTATGACATAAAGGTGCATTAAGTCATGACATGCACGCGACGGCAATCAACACTTCCAGAAAAAAACAACACACCTCACCGTTTTCAGATTTTAAAATCAGTGTCGCCTGAAATAATACTGTCTAGACAAATTGATATTGGATAGAGTAACTTAAGCAAAATGAGCCAGTCTAATCTTTCAATCGTGCAAGAGGAATTTGATGAAACATAAACATGGTAATTAAAAAAGAAATCCATGCAATAATAAATGATGTTTTGGGAAACAATTTTAGCAACGTCAGATTTAACATGAGCAATCTGCCTCGTGTGGTACGACTTATGAAAACCAATATTGCTGACCTCGTTGTCATGCGAGTATTATCGTAAATTATCACGCGCCGATTGCGGATTTCTCCACCATTAGTGGGATGTTTTCTTTTGCTTGTTCGAACTCTCGGCCTCAAGCTGTCCGCAGCTTCTTAAATTCCCCCTCCCTTTTTCCCTCAAAAAAGAAGAAGTAAATCGCAGGTCAATTGATTGGTACATGGAACGGCCGTCGGGTCTGGTATGACGCTATTCCCGTCAACACGGCAGAGAGCCAGTGCTACTTACTGGCCGACGTGACTCGGAGATATTGAAAGATGTCGGCAGCCTACGGTGGCCGTGAGGTGGAAATAAACACCGACACTCTATAAATTGCAACTCAGCTCAAAAAATGTGCCCGATTTCATAAACCTCGAGAGCAGAGGAATCATTCGCTGAACGAGATTACAAAATACGTGTTACCCTTGCTTGTATCCTTGCCCTTAACACAAGAAAATTGAATTCCAATGTGTAGCGAAGGTAAGGCCTTCCTTCGTGATTGTTATTCGTAACGGATTTTATTTTTATTTCATTTAATGTCAAGTTTGCGCGTTATATTTATACCATGCTCATCGATAACAGCAATCAAATTCTCCAATTATATTTTACCGTATGTGCTGTCAACTTGTTTTTAAACCCGAGTTGTCTCACGGTTGCCTTACGGGTATTCTCATGAATTATGAGTCGGTCCTTCCTTATCATATTTGGAAGAAACAAAGTTGTGAACATGCCTCTTCATTTAATTCCTATTAATCATCTTTGAGCTAAACAGTAACTGTTTCGGTTCCCGAGTGTCCCCACTTTAACCCTCTGAAGAAAAGATGGGAGGAACCTGTGATTGGAAAAGGCTCCGCGACACTAAAGTTTCTCTTTCACATTGATTCTGATGGACTGATTCCTTTTTGCGTAATAGCTTATTCTATAGGGGTAAAGTATCGTCCCCACTCTCCCGGGCCATTCTGAGAGAATTCGCTCGGCGCCACCGGTCTCATCCGAGACCGATGGGATGAGCTATAATTAGCTTGTACAAATTATTGTTCCGGATGTAGTGGTGCATGATGGGACATGATTGCTCAGCTGACTTGCACAATTTGCACCATCACAACACGGACACACACATGATGATAATGTTAACAATTAATTTGCCCTCTACTTTTTAAACCACAGTTGCAAGAAGAATCCCACCATTCGGGTAAATGATTAGTTGCGATCAAACCCTATATTATTATACAAGGCAAAGAATGACAGTAATTATTTGCCATGGATTTACACCATAGAGCCTACGTTATTATTGATAGAGGTCAAATCTTTCATAGACAGGAACAGGTGATAGGGGATTGTTAGGTCAGGGGGAATGGTCGAAGGATCATGTGTATCTCAATCCCACTGCATTTGGTTCAGACGCTGGGACCGAGGCGAGCCAAATTTGCGATCTTCACATTTTTATACAGAGCGCCACCAAGTTTGTCCAACTGGATCCGTCATTTTTCAGATTGTTTCGTTACAAAGGTCGACACCCTACCCAACATACGTGCAGAGTCCTCATTAGTCGAACAAATAACGTACTATGTTTATTTTGCAAGATTGAGTTCACCTGTGAGAGAGTGTTTTGTATGGCCGTGTGGGTAACTCTGATTACGGCTTCGAGTTTCGCTCAGCGCAAAATTCAAATTTCCCAAGTGCATTGTGAATTCCCTGTAATTGCTGTCTTCTTTGAAAACAACCTCTCCGGTGAAAACTATTGGTGGCGTACTCCTTTAAGAATTCTCAATCTTCGGCTGCAATAATTTGTGGTTTTGTTTTTGTTCTATTTTATTTTAGATAACGGAATATTAACTTATGCAAATACTTTTCTGACCAGTGTCAATGAGAGCGCCTGTGACTGGACATATACTTTCCTAGAAATCTACGATCGAGCACTTAAAAGGATTTAAAAGGATTGCCGCTTGTCAAAAATAATACATTTCCTCCGAAAACGCTAAAAGCACACAGTCTTTAGCGTCGATTCAATCCAAATGGACAATCCAAATTGACCTCATGGTGTCACTTCCAAACCGAAGCAGTGCCAATTTACGCAATGCGGTGCTTCAGACTGTATTTATCTAGGCTAGTCAATATTTATTCTTTATAAAAGTCTATGCAACCCCAGTGCTTACAGTGTGTTTTACACCAAGCCCATAATGAATTCACGTTATGATGTTTGTGTGCACTTTATGACGCTCACCCCCTCCAGTTTCCTTCAAAATCTAGTTTAAGTAGTTTTGACAAAACGGATAAAAAAGAAAGCCGAGTTTGTTGAGGCTCTTCTAGAAAAATGGAATCAAGTTACTTAATAAAAAGAACAAAATGGTTCAACACTCTTCGGGTTCCACTGTTCTTATGCAAACAGTTGTGGAATGAAGGGACTTATTTCCTACATTGAATCACACGTGAAATAGATCAACGAACATGCGCTGTACTGAACAACTCCATTTTCTCTTCTTTCTTATTTACAGGGTGATTCGGGTCAGAGCGTGTGGGGAGGCAATCAGCAAATCTTCACTGTAACCGGTTACTATAAGGTGAGATTGCAAGATACATTAACTGTTTAATATACAATATTTGTGTTCGTTTTAGCACTCCGGGTCAGATTTTACTTATTTATGGGTCAGGTTGACTCAGAAATGGGTAAGGCCTCAAGTGACCCGGATCGGGGTCAATTCTGACCCAGGAGGGTTTTTAGAGTGTAGGCGGATAATAAACACGTGGTCATATTTAACTATTACCATCGGTCAAGCCAGGAGCAAGATTTTGGGACAAAAGGGTGGACATTGTATTTTGTGGGTTTTTTTATATCACCAAGTGATACTTTTTCGAGTTATTGAAGACAAATCCGTAGTGATCAGAGTTACTAAACTACTTTTCAAAATGCAATTTATCATTCGAAAATGTCAACGTAAAAATTTCGTTTTTTAGCTCCGACCTGTGTAAGACCACAGGTGATAAACTATAAAACACGTTACTGCAATTGCTTTGAATTTCTGGGTTTCAGTATTATTTGTAGGAATGCATTTCAGTCAATGAGCGCCAAATGAGTGATGTTGATTTTTTTATAAAGAGCAATGGGGTTATTCTATGTTAAGTGACAGAAATGTCCGATGCCCTGTGATAAGAGATGAATTCATATACACTGCAAAAACTGGGGTGTTAAATTGATTCTTTCCGGTATCCATATGTGACAACACCGCCATGGTGTTAGCTATCCCCATTACTACATCGTTGATAAAATCAACACCGTGGCGGTGTTGTCACATATAGATACCAAGAGAATCAATTTAACACCCCGGTTTTTGCAGTGTAGATATCTGACTACCGACCCGTCAATAAGACCCTGTAATGCATCCCCTCTAAGGGAAAGCGCCTCCAACTATAACCATGCATATTTTATATATGGCAGTGCCAGTAAAGGTAATATTTGACGGACCGAATTTTAAAAAGTAAGGAGCAATGTTTGCACGACCTACATACTGCATAACAGCATATTCTCTTTTGAAGATGTCGAAATGCTGTCCTGGTATAAGCAATGAGGGAAGGGAGGGGGGGGTCATTCGCTTGAAGAAACCCCTAGAAAGGACACGTGTACTACCGGGGCTATAGACAGACATGCCTTCAAACTATGCCGTGCAATTAGTGGCGTTTGACCCCTGGGAAAGACCCGGAGAGAGCCCGTCTGAAAACAGACAACATTAGCGGGACCACGAGTTGTGTTTGTTCAATCGAATCTAGTTGAAAGTGGGTCATATCCAAGGCATCGTTTTGTACGCATTTCGTCGAGATATTTGTACATGTTCGATTTAGGGCACGATTTTGACAATGCTTTGCTTATTAACAGTTCTCTCCAGAGGACGCATTTTATCATTTCAATATCTTACCGTAGTAGGCCCCCTACACATAGCTGTTCTTGTTGCTTATAAAAATATGTACTCCCCTGGGGAAAAAAACCTTTTCCGAAGGCGTTTACGACCCTTATAAGATAAACGATTGACTCTTTTGGTATTTATTCTTGCCAAAACAAGTCATTAAATTGATTTACACAGGTATTCGTTTTTGCTCACAAATCAACACAAATCGACTTGTTGTCGTCCGAACTATGAGGAAAGGAAATAATCCGGATTTTCACTTCTAAGGAAACCTTTAAGGTGTTTGAAGACAGAATTCCCACCTCGATGTTGATTATGTTGATAAACTTTCTGTTTTTATTCGGCGGTTATACCCCAGCGCCCATTTTGATTCATGATGTCTCAAAGCAACGATAGATGATTTACAATAAAATCCAAGCACCGGTGACTTGGGAATATTTGCTTAACTCTGTTTTATAAAGTGGGGTTTTATATTCATTTTGCTGAGATGTAAAGAGGAGTGCTGCCGGCATGTGCAGTTTGTGCTTTCATATCAGAAGGGGAACTTGATTATTTATGTCTTGACCCATTTTTCGTGTTTGACCCACAGGGAAACATCATCGCAATCAAAAAGGTCAACAGAATCCGAGTAGAGCTCACGAGAAACGTCTTGATTGAACTGAAGCATGTAAGTCTCCCTCTTAAGTCACTCACCCTGGAGTTTTCTCCAGACGAGCACAGTTAGGAAATAGCT
Organism: Leptasterias polaris; assembly: GCA_037783415.1. NCBI lineage: Eukaryota > Metazoa > Echinodermata > Asteroidea > Forcipulatida > Asteriidae > Leptasterias > Leptasterias polaris. The sequence continues at coordinate 1,204,783 of JAZGTN010000122.1, forward strand.
CTGGACATCTAAAACAAGGTTACAACTCGAAAGGAGACTAGCATACATAGAAATTTAGAATCATAACAAGAAGTGTCATACTACAAAGTCACTTCTAAGCAGAAGCATGTCCACGATTTTTAATTCACCTTCATTTTGTATTCAATAACACATGGGAATCAAGCCCAATATGAGACCTTTGGGGACACTAGGTGGCAGCAGACTTACTATACTAGGTAAATTCATTGTTTTCAGAATTGGGCGCATGCTCAGAACTATGTAAATATTATTCACTCAAGCACACCAGTGACATTCCCAAGACATTGCTGAGGGACTACGCCCACAAACAAGTATTGCTGCTGCACAGTAGCACTTGTACACCTGCCAAAATAGTTAACAACAAAGCAGCTGCTGCACAGTAGCAACGTGCACTAGCAGTTGCACAGTAGCAAAATCATGGCCCTTAAAGTTCATTGAACAAAGAAAATACAAATAACAATTTTAATCATCTTCCATGGGTCTAGCTGTGACACAGCATTTTACCTTATAAGTATGCTGCCACCTAGCATTCCAAAGTCTCCTATAATTTACATAAAGATGATTGTCTTCCCCGAAGTTTGCAACTTTGAATATCGAGAAACATTTGAAACCAAACAATCTTGAAACCGAGTTCAAATACATCTTAAAGCAGGTCTCTTATCTCGAGAGACACTTTCGTTAAACAACTAGGCTACATGTATCTGTGAAAAATGGCGGGAAAACGCTTTGAAACAACTCTAAATACTCGAAAGTACCTTCTCTTGTAAGATTGTGCCCGAAGGTAGTCGAGTTATCCTTTTATTTATTGACAATTATTTCACATGTACAAATACAAATCCCTTTACAGTTAGATAAATTATGCACGCGTATTAGCCTCTTGTTACAATCAGAACAGTGTGAAAACTGCAGAGTGTGAACATCGGTTGCTTTGAAAGATTGAGTGTAATTTTTCTCAAAATAACTCATTATTCCTACATGTTCACCGTTTGTTTCAAATACTGGGGTGTATCTCTTTCTCAAAAAGAAGCTATTTTAGCTCCATTTATTTATCTCCATTAAATACACATTTACTAACAAAATATACAACCCGAACTTACATTAAGTTATACTTCAATTGATTTCTGAGTTAACACCATCTATTGAAATTGAAGTAGCATGCTACGAAAACCGGGAAATTGCCATGAAACTAAAATGGAACAAACTTAAAAAGTTGAAAACACCACAGAAATGTTACAGATCAACACCAAGTATCTGAAACAAACAAGGTGAGCTCATTCACTTGATCACGTGGTCTGTCAGTTTTTGATTAACACTCGTTGGCTGCCAATCTCGTTTCAGATGAGAGACATTTCACATGATCACGTGACGAAGTTTATAGGAGCTTGTATAGATGCACCAAACATCAGTGTCATGACGGAGTACTGCCCAAAGGGCAGTTTGCAGGTAAGTCTAGAATCACAAGAGCTTTGCTCTCCAGGTTAGAAGTGTATAGACTTGTAGACGGTAACGTCTGCGGTAACAGCTTGTTTGAATCGGTCTTATATGAGTTGCGACATATGGGAAAATCGTGTGGTGTAATCCAGGCGTGTGATTTCTCAGGAGTTTTTCATTATTTCAGGATTTTCTCAAAGACTTATTGAGTATCCTTGAGAGAAGTAAAGAGCAGTCACCAAAGGGAGAAAGAAATAGTCCACATTGTGTCCAAACCTGTAGTTTTGTATTTCTGGCGATGCACAGAGTCTGTAAACCTCCTGAATTGTAACATCTGGGAGGTTCCGAGTCTTGAATAAAACGGGACCCAGACCTGAGAGCTATTTTCATGAATGTTCATGTTCGTCAAATCTCGACCCTGGTAATCGGATCATTATTTAGAGAGATGGCTAACAGACCGTGTGACCTGTGTTTGCAAAAAGAGTGACCTTGTACACTCCAGGGCCTTTCTGACAGGCAAGGTACTACACTGGCCATATTGGATTTTTTACATTTTCTATCAAAACTTCCACATAAATTTAAGAGTTGCAACACAAACAGTTGTACAAGTTTTGAGATGTGCCGCCCCCCCCCCCCCCTTCATTTAAAATCTCCAAAAATGTAAGTTTTTATGTTTTCCTCCATTGAGCTGTATACAAATTGTGCCTGCAGGCTCTGTGACTGTAGCTCTTTTGTAAACATGTGAAGTCACACGTTGGTCTATACATGTTAGTCCAAATGCTGGCCTTCAATTATGACAAACGTGCAAACACATCCGTGCCTTGTCGACATCGATGTGAACAAAATAAATTGACGTAGAGCCGAGTCTCGTTAACTAGGCCTAAAGAAACTCTCACAGATTGAAATACTTCAGAGACTTTCATACATTGAAATTAGCATAAGTTTCCAGGAAGAAAACACTAGAAGTAGACTTGCCCTTATAGCTGAAGTGGTTTAATTAGACAAAATTATTCCATCCAATGAATAGGTAACTACCACACGATTTGTGTTGTCTCGCCGCCGGCACTGATGGTCTATTGAGATGCAATCTACGCCTATACACAATCGTTTAAATCATGGAAATTGAATCTAAACATTAGTTTTACATTGTGAATGTAAATATATGCATCGCACGTTCGGTGAATTTTGTTAATCCTCCATGAAAGAGAGAGTGTTAGTGGTCCGATTCTTTGTATAATGTTTTTTAAAAAGTCTCTTGTAATATTCTGGTGAACGAAATCATCGGACGGGTTATTTCTATTTGTCTATATCAGAGTTGTGTAGTGAGAGAGTTGAGACTATGGCAATAGATCGATCCATTAAGCCCCGCCTCCTTACGAGTTGACCAATCACAGCGGCGAAACCCGATCACCATTAGTGCAAAGATCACCAAACGGCTCAAATGGTGATCAGATTTCGCGGTTGTGATTGGTCAATGAGAAATGGGCGTGGCTTAATGGATCGGTGCATTAGAAACTATTGTCAGTCAAAAAACAAAACAAGTGTGCACACACATGGTATCAGACTAGACTGAACATTGGGTTGTGCTGCGTTGAGAACGAAAATGGCGTCCAGCAACGTGACCAAACAAAACTGGACCGAAAATTGCATGCAGCAGCCACGTGACCAAAGTAAACTGGTCCCTCCTTGTCGCCACTCTCTCAATACACAGCTCTGGCCTATGCCATAATGGAAAGGTCATTCATGCCATAATGCCTCTTGACATCTGATAGATTGTTACAATCAACACTCATGCACATTATGTCAGAAACACTAGCTTTTATCACATTAAACAACACACAACTTGCATATTCTTTTTGTATCAATTCTTCTGTTGACACACAGATCATCGTCTGGTGGCCCAAATTCTAAACAATTCACGTTTATATTGAAAACACGTTAGTTTAGAAGCAACTTCTCCGGTTGATGTTAGCAGCATCGTTTTCCCTTCACGGCTATTGAATTATAACGGTCTAGACACCCTCTGTATAGTGCATCAATTTTATACCGACTGATGGACCACTACATGTTAATTTCACCATTGGCAATCAGTACCCTTGGCCCCGTAAAGAAATAAAGAACGTCTTTCTGGGAGGCCTTGGAATTAACTTCTGTAAACTGAAGATGTCTTATCTTAAAGATCAAAGACGTTTTTGTCCCAGACCGCGTTTCCGTCTTTACTCAAGCGTGCTACACCTTGAAGTAGAGGCCATTGTATTACCAAAATGACCTTGTTTCTGTAAATAATTTATTTCGCGTCTGATTTGTGTTTCTCTTCGTTCCGGCGTCACCGGGTCGTTAGATTTGATTAAGCCTCCCGAGAATGGATTTTTGTCTTATTAATGATTCTTTTATGAGAGAGACAAAGTTATTACGGACTACTTCGAGAACATTGACTTTTTTTCAAGCGGTTGTTAAACGAGACTCTAATCGAGTTACCTGAATAATGATTTTTGCGACTGGATTCTTGTCACGAGGCGGTTTTTTTTTAACACAGTTGTTTTTCAGAATGACCCACAATTTTCTTCCACAACAAGAACCTGCATGCAATGCTTCATTAAAGGGAATGTATACGTTTGGTTATCACTCTTAAAATTAATGGCAATAACAAAATTATTTGTAAGAAGTGCAGCTGCTTTTAATAGTATAAAGCATTTTGAGAACATTTTTATCTCGAAGTAATAAGGTAATGTAAATAGATGTCAGTTTTTATGCCAAAAAATGTAGATCTGAGAAACGTTGGTGCCAGAAAAGTTTCCCAGATTGTGTATTCCTATGATGGATTGTTTTTCGTGCGTTGCCGTATTTGCTTCGGATTTTCGGCGATATCTCAAAAATGCGACCACCTTTTTGAAATGAAGTTTTCACAGATTAATTTTTATTGTATATATCTACATTAAATAGAGGATTAAAACAATCAAACGGTTCCAAAAACTGAAGGCATACTTTGCCTTTAAGTGCGTAAGTAAAGGAATGGACAAATTACAAACCAAACAAAAATATATGCACTTAAAGGTTTAACCTTGTGTTTTCATTTTTAAATCATCCCGGTATTTATTGTCAAAAAATTATTTCTTTACCTAACGGTCAAGGCTGAAATGCTTTCTAAAGGTTGGAGGCATGAATACACTGATGTGGAGTTTACTGAGGCACGTTTATGTACAGCACGGTCACTTCTTCTGCGTAATTGTGTGGCATTATACACTATTCCACTCAGTGGTCTATTGTAGGAGGGAATGATCTCTTTTTGTATTTTAAAGATTTAACAATTTGTTTCCGTTTGTCAAACAGCTCATAATATTAGAGGCCGCCATACGTTATGGTATGAGGGAATGTTTCTTCTTGTATTTCATAATTTGTTGTTTATATTTTGAAACAATTGTTTCCATTTCAAAATTAACAAATTGGAGTGCGCCCTCTAGAGTGCCGGTCAAGAAAATCACTCCGGCGCCAAAACTAAATAGCTGCAAACAAAACTCACAGCACGTGTTTGTATAACTTGACACACGTTCTGAAACGGTAATTGCAACGTAAATATAGTTATTGGCACATCTGTTGTTGATCAAACGGAAGAGTGCCACGACTTTTAATTAACAAGAAAATTTCCATTAAGAATTTAGTATAGCCCCGAAAATGTAGTGTATCGTTAAAAGAAAAATCTAAATAATTTTGCAAATTGAATACGAAAATTCATTACTTGGTGGACACTTCCGAAGCGGTGTTTTTCTCAGAACACTGCTGTTTTAATTAATCACAGTTTACTTGTTGTTTTGTCTTAACTGAAAACAGCCAATGCTGTAAAACATTATGATTTAAAAGGGAAAACGAACCAATAATTATTGCATCTTGGGCTCCAATCAGTTTGATTTTAGAGCATTTAAAATAATCATTTGATTTACGGAACAGTTTAACTGAACAGCCTACCTAATACTGAATACTTTTTGTTTATTTGTTTGACCTGCTGCAGGATATTTTGGAAAATGACTCAATCGAATTGGATGACATGTTCAAGTATTCCCTTTTGTACGACATAGTCAAGGTAAGCTTAAATTTAAAAATATAACAAGTATAGATGATGCACTTCGATAGTTAATCGTTCAACTTCTTCTTAAAAAGAAAACAATATATATAGTGTGTAGACTTGTGAGTACAACCATGTATAAAACTACAGATGGAGGAGTGTTGGCTCTGAGAAGAGCTGGTGTGGTCTCGACGTTTCAAACACTACAGTGTACTCTGTTCGTCTTCCTCTCAATAGGTTTCACACTTTGCTGTCTTGAGAAATACAGCAAAGAAACATTATATGAAAAGATGAAAGGTTTTACAAGTCGTTTAGTCTAAGAGGCAGTTGTTTACCTTGACGATTTGTAATGCAGTATAGATATACAGAAAAGGCTTCCACTGTTCCACATAAAGTTATCTTTAACGGACTGGAAATCATTATGATATTCTTGATTTGTGTCATTGCGATCAGAATTAGCTCTCTGCAGCCAGATTTCTTAAAGTTGTAACTTCCAAAGCCCACACCTAGAGGTGCATCCCCCTTTAAACATAAACAAGGCTACTAAAACTTGCTTATTTCCCACAGGGTGGTTGTGGTTCAAAGCAAATGCAAATTCCATAATTGCATCGCGGGTCCCTTCAGGTTCGCCCCGTGGCTCTATGGGACGAAGACCGCCATTGAGATGCGGACTAGGCCCGCTTGGGGCTTAGGGCGTCACAGTACGGACAACGGCGGTCCTTGACTTGTATACAAACACAGTTTTTTACATGTAGGCTTCCAGTAATTAATTCAAACCGCCAATACCCAGTTTATATTCTTTCAACGTGGGAAATAGTTCAGACGTAGGGGAAAGCCTTTGTGATTTAATGTACGCATAGTCAATAATTAGTGATTGAATTTTCCCGGTAAAACGATTAACTCAAATTCAGAATATGTTTGGAAAAGTGATTAAAATAGGGAACACTTTAAGACTTCTATATAATTAAAATCGGTGCCGACTTCCTCCCCGCGGCGCTGCGAGATCCGACCGTCCGCTTGCGCACGGTGAGCTCGCCCCCTCGAGGACGAGGTTGCGCTGGGCTGCCATCTTGGGTATTGGGTCGCCATCTTTTTTATTGGGTCGCCATCTTTTTTTTCTCACGTGTGATGACTTCCCACGTGTGATTGGTCCGTTATTTCCTCTGTCTTGGGTGTTCGCCACAATTTCCCAGCTCTCTCGAAAAGATTGTTTTAATGTTGTTTGCCTTCAGAAGAAATTTGTTGCACGTTTTGTGGGTTTAATGGTATTAAATAATTTGTCAATAAATATCTACTGCATTTTGTGTCACCAAAAGTCCACGGTTTTAACGACACATGAGTCTTTTCAGTGAACAGTCAGAAATAGCGTTGCATGACTAAGGTAATTTCTCATGAATGCACGCAATAAACAATTTGCATGTTGTGTTAACTGGTGCCCTTATTTTCGATCGAACAACGCTATGTTCCGGATGTTGGTCGGCCCTTGCGTGTTTCATACCCGTCTCAGGCATGGTTTTTGGGTTTTTTTTTGCGGCGGGGTTAGTCTGTAGCGGAGCTTGCGTGAGGGTCAGATGATTTGTGGGTGTTGATTTTTGGATAAATTTGGCATATTCAAAACATAAATTGAGGGGGGGGGGGTGGTTTTGACAGTCTTAAAATTTGCGTTCGCTGTTGCATTTGTGCATTCTGGGAAGTTTCGCTTGCCGGACACCGCTTACTGGGTTGGCACTGGTGTTCCAACGTCTCCCCGCGCCTATGTGCAACAGCTTACTAATATAGCGAGATGACTGATTTAAAATGCAGCTCAAAGGGGGGGGAGGGGCGGGGGGGGGGGGTAATCATAATTTCTACAGATACTGCATATTTTCTGTTAATGATGCGTTGTCTTCTTCCAGCTCATTTCATTTTATTGATGTGACCTCCTATGTCCCCTTTATAAATTTTCCTTATATTATTTCTTTCATAAATTGATTGCTTACGTTAGGCCTACTCATTGACTGAATAACAACATAATATTCACAAAGACAAGCATTTGTCGAATATTAGTCGTTACCTGCATTTAGTGGTATGTAGGCCTAAATACAATAATTTCCGAGCAATAAAGAAATAAAGAAACAAGGCATAAAGAAAGCAAGAAATAACGACACAATTAAATAAAGGGAAAATGGACAAAAATAAAGCCTCCTCCAAACAAGCATATAAATCAAGAAATCAAAGACAGACAGAAAGGAACAAATAAAGGAAAACGAAAACACACAAATCATTTTTATTTTATTTTCGTGTCCTATTTAAATCTTTAGACGTACGATGAATACAATTTTAACAACGGGGTCTGTCAAGACAAAAACAAGTTTACAAAACTGTCATCAACAAAATGTGACACAATGACACCCCTGTAATACTTAACGTTATTATTGTATTATCAACCATTTACAAAATCTAGAAGAACGAAATACGGAAACAAACACATCCACACCCGAAATAATTAAAAAACACAGAAATAGTGACATAGAAACATCGAAATCAACTGTAACATAGTGACATAAAAACATTACAAAATAAACGTCAACGTAGATATCAAGAAACATCAGAGATAAATAATAGGCCCCCTGCAACTAAGGAAATAACGAAACTAAGACATAAACAAAATAAACAAATAAAAAGACAAACAGACCACTGAGTCAGAAAAACACATAGGCCTAATTACAGAAACAATGAAATAGAATACTGAGAAAATACAAAGTTCACCACGGGCAAACACGGATATTCAGAAAGAGAAAATATAGAAACAAAGACACATTTAAGAAATAAAGAGATAGAGACACAAAGAAATCCAGAAATAAAGAAAAAAGGAAATCAAGTATTATACATAAATTCAAACATTTTACAAATTTTAGGAGCACAGAAGCATATATTTCATGGATTACTCAGGCCTTTGTTGGATATTCAAAAAGTCTTGATATATCCAAAAACCTACATATCATGCCAAGCATGCATCATTGCCTTTTTATATCCTTCCCAAATATTAAAACACACCCCCAACTTATGCTTCGTAGTCGAGAAAAGGGGCGAAAAGGGTGAGGGAAGGCGACGCGTCGCCTTCGACCGCACTCAACACCTTTTGCATGCTCAACATTTTATCATTAGGACATTACTACATTGCGTACAGATGTTAAATATCTTTACCAAACCAATTCTGAAAGTTATAAACTCTGATATCCTCTCCAATTACCCCCCCCCCCCCCTTACCCCATGCACCGTTGTCACATTTTATGGGCAAGAATCGCGCCCACCTAGCGGGTGCCGCGCGAATGCAGTCAGACTTTTACTGCATAATGTTGAACAATAATAACGGTGTCATTTTCAATTGACACAGTGCTAACAGTTTAATATTTATAACAATGGTTTATAAGAAATGTTATACAATTAATGGCTATTTATGAGTGCAACAAAGAGAATGCTTTGTTGAATTGAAGACGAATGTTATATTTCAACGAATGAACAAATTATCTCCATTTCAAAAATCCAAACATTCATTATTTGTTTTGTAATCAAAGTAGTTTTTAGTTTGTTTGTTTGTTTGTTTTTGTTTTGTTTGATTTGACTGGAGGATAAAACTATAGGAGTAAACAATTTGTACAAGATTGTGTTCCGTCATCCATTAAGAGGGCGTTTTGTACTGCTGTGTATAACTCACTGTTGTTGTGGCTTATATCGGGCAATAGTATACACAATCTACAATCCTACAATCAAAATTAATGATGTCTACCTGAATCCTCCAATCAAATGACAAGGATGTACTTGAATTCTCCAATCAAATGTCAGTCATCTACTCGGGTGTTATATATTGCAGAATTCGTTTATGTGACTTCAAAATATACAACATCAATTTGATCGCACTTTAATAATAGTTTATTTGTTTGCAATGTTCATTAGTTTGGTGACTACTTGATTAACATTGATCTCCTTCTACTTTAGGGCATGCATTATCTCCAGAACAGCGTTATACAGACCCACGGTAACCTCAAATCCTCAAATTGTGTTGTCGATAATCGATTTGTGGTGAAAATCACCGATTTTGGACTGCACTCGTTCCGGGAACCAGACCATCCATTCGAACCTGATGAGGACGATTCATTCCAGTATTACCAGAGTAAGTTATCATTATATCTTTATTGACTTGCACACGAGAGGGCGCCCTGTATTATTTTCATCAATATTGAGGCAATTCTTGTTTATAGGTGGTTGAGTGTGTGTGTGTGTTTACTTTAAACACTTGGTTTGAAGTTATTTTTTAGGAAAGTCTTTTAAAGATGGTGAACGGCAAAGAATTGAGGAAATTGAGGCCTTTGAATGAATTTACCTTTGTAAAAATATTGACTCTGACCTACGTTTTGTCACGCTGTAAAGCGCAGAGGCAGCGGTTGCACTTGAGGTTGCACAAAATCTCCCACGTGTTCCCGATACATGTTCATATATACAAACGAATCAGCAGTGAACGAGGAGCAATTGAGCAGATAAAAAGGTTAAATAAGTTTTGTTCTCATGTGTGGGTGAGCTCAATTACCCAAACCACTGTCAAAACTGACTTTAAATCTTCTGGAAATTCAACAGCTCAATATCTGACAATTGCGACCCACTTTCGCCGCTGTTCCCCCTTAGGAAGAATTGCATCTCTTCTCTTGTGAGAGGGCAATACACGAATTATCGAGGAACTTCACACTAAGCTCAGTTGTCAATACAATACCGTAGGGCCTACTAACGAGTTTTGCATTCAAAGGCAAATAGCAAGAATTATCCTGTACGATGGTCAGCTGTGTTGAACCCGTAAATAGATGTAGATTTTACTCCTGGGAGGCCCGAAATTGGTTAGGTACCCGTGTAGGTGATATCAATTGGGCCTGGGAGACTAGTTACTGGATATGTCTGAGGTCGGCTTCAGCTGCCGTCCCAGGAAAGCGACACTTGAGCATGCAAGGCCCTTTTGGCGCGTTAAGGATGAAGGCCAAAGACAAGCCTTCACTCTGAATCTGACCGCGATAACCTCTTCGATGAAACTGATACTCCCGTGCAGAATTATCCAGTAAAACGGCAGTAATTGAGCAGATCGGGCCGCGCAATTAATTAATCTGCGATTAGAATAAAGTCCCCACTCCAGTGAAAATGGTGGAAGGGGCCGTGAAAGAAAGAAATTGGATGCCGTGAGCCGTGGTTAATGACCATATTGTGTCTGAGTAATGTTGGCTTCGTAGCCCCAGTGTATCAACTGCTACCTGGAGAAGAACTAACAAATAGTAACATTGTTGTTAAAATGATGTATGTAAAGACATATCTAGAAATCTGGTACACTTTCAGTTTCCCAGAAAGAAAATGGTAGTACATTAAAGGAAGGGTCATAGATTGGTAAATACTCCAAACATTAACGACCATAAAAACTTACTTTCTGTGAAGCACTGCAGCTATTGATAAGTTATTTTGTGAAAGGATTCCCTTCGAAGTCTGCTAATTTGTCACCCCAAATATTTGAATCTGAGAAACGATTCATGCATAAACGTGGATGGATTCGAAGTGTTTCTAAAAATGCCGGGGTGGTATAGTTTTTTGCTTTTTTCTTAGCAAGTAGACACTGTATTCAGCCGAAACGTTCGAATGTGACTTTTATTGTATCTTTTTGTAAAAAACAATCTATGACCCCTACCTTTAGAAAAAATCACATAAATAAATCAACAACAACAACATCGTGACCGTATCAGTTGTAACAAATCTTGAATATACATTTGAAGTCTCTAAATCAGATGCCCGCAATCGAGGAAAGGAATTTGATGTTTGTTCTCGCAAAAAGATAACGTCTCTGATCGGTTTTGATATTATCGTCAACTTGACAAACTAATACTGGTGAATATTTTATGCTGTTTTTGGCGTATGAGTTGCATTTTTTATATTCAATGGCACTGTTGTTTCAACCCTTTTTCACCCCTCCATGGCACCGTCTTTCCCCAGTGGAAACTGGTTAAGAAAATACCCGTCACCCACGATAGCCCCGGCCCTATAGCGGGTGATTGACTTAAACAAATCGTGTGCTGTTCCGTAAGAACTAACGAAGCGGCTGAAACCAGACCGGGTTGAAAATGCGAATATGAAGGATCTCAGATGCTACTTGATTTGTTGGTGTAAGTTAACACAGCATGTACGGTGTACGGTACACTTTTGCATTATGGAAAAAAAAGTTTCCTCAAGGAACTCTGTGCCTCATTTTCAGTTACTTCTTACCACTTGTTATGCAAAGGTTACACTGCTTGGGGTTAAATCCAGTGTTATTTTCCCCACTTCTTGATTTATTCAAACCAAGGTGTTATGCTATTTGATATCTCACCGCAATTTGGGGTGCTGTATTACTTTTTCCTTACACAAGTGAGGGTACAACCAAAATTGTGTTTTTACCCAATATTGACCCAAAATGTTACAAAACATTTGTACCCAGCAGTTTTGCACAGCACAATATTACACGTTTTAGAGCGCATCGTGATACAACTGGTACTTGATCGCATTATTTGATGAAACCTCATTAACTTATTCTTGAACACAATGTTTTTCTGACAACTGATATATTGGTTTGTTTGCCTTTCATAATGTCCAACTCAGTAAAGAAAGTTTGTTTTGTCTGATTTATGGAAAGTGGTGTTTTTTATTTAACAAAACTAAGAAGTTTGCGTTCCATGAGCTTACCTTTCCCCCACATCCTGAAAAGCATGCCCACAGGCAAAGTCTGGTTGACCGTTTCGAGTTATTTTATATTTTAGAATTGCAAAGTTTTCCAATTCCAATTTGAAACCGTAGTCAATCTAACAACTTACTATACGATTCAATAACACTGACGAACACCAACAGTTATATCATATTACGCCATTCGAAGATTTGATTGTGACTTAGTATAGTGTTATACGGCGTGACACCGTTGGAGGTATTCGTACTATCATATTTGCCCGTTCGTGTCAACAGCTGTCTGTAGACAAATTTGTCAAAGCCCCTTGTTCAAATAGACACAGTGGTCAAAGTGAATTAAAAATGGAAATCCGCACCGTTCAACCAATATGTACCGCATGATCTAGCCCCTGACTCGCACAGCTGCATGTCTGCGTGCATATTTTCAGCCCCCAGATGCATCGGTTTGCTAGACTACATTGTTATAAACTAGTCTAAATTGTGTAAAATGCGTTGTCAGGAATTCTCAAGTACGTTTAAGGGGGATTTTTCGCACTTTTCAAAGTGTTACTCCTGTGAAGTTGCATATTTAAAAATAATATTAACAGCATATACACACTTTTGAGAATGTCGTATAAGAACCTCGACCAAAATCAAACGTCGCCGTATGAACAAAGTGTGAACGTTTTGTGAATGTGAAGAAAAAATATATAGTCGTAAACTTGCGGTTACAACCATTTGTAAAACTCTTTTGGGAGAAGTGTTGGTTCTGACACTAAACCAATACTTCTACCAAAAGAATGGTGAACGTGGTTGTGGTTGCAACCGCAAGTTTACTACTATAGTTTTTCTCTGGATCTGAATCTTTCCGTGCACATCTTCAAACATCACTTGTTGTTGTGAATGATGAACAAAATACGAACGTCGTTGGAATTATGAAGAAAATGCGAACGTAGTTGTAATGATGAACAAACAAATGTTTTATAATGATGAACAAAATGCGAACGTCGTTGTAATGATGAACAGAAAAGCGAACGTTGTTATAACGTTGAACAGAAAAACGAACGTTGTTGTAATGTTGAATAACATGCGAACGTCGTTATAATGATGAAAATAACGAACATCGTCATAACCACGACCAAGAGCCCAACTATTTTAGTCACTATACGGCAGGCATCTGAGTGTGAGTTGTTCCTCCTCATTTACGATTGCAGAGTTTTAATTTCTTACGCCATACGTCAACCATATACGTCAATCTACCGGGAAAGTTGTTGAAGTCATTCCATCAAATTTCATCGCGACGTAATCTTGCACTCGATCTCTGACTTCTAAGTCCATCCACTCTTCACACTTGCCGATACCTCGAACTGGTAATCCAAGACCAGTCGTCTGGGGTGGGTGGTGAAGCGAACTGTGAGGAGACCGCCGGCTGTCACATTAGATTTGTCACTTAAGTGTCAGACGGTGGCCATGAGAGGGGGAAAAATGAAACAAGTGAAAGGGTCATCAAGTATTGATATTGCGAAAACAGAAGGTCCCCATGAGGCCTGGTGCGAGGTTTCACAGTTGCTGTCATGTGTCGGGGTGTATGAAAATCTCCCCCTTGCATCTAGGAGTAGAATGAATGAATTAATAATGGACGTCTATTGAATAAGAAAAGACGCTTTATAATCTCAGGTATACTTATTACGTATATGCATCCAAACTTCACACTTGCTCCATAAATTAATAAGTGACAGACTAAACCTCTGCCCTTCACTATTGATAAGCCGTTTCTGTAATTCAGTTGAAAGCCAGCGTCCTATACAGGCTAAAGCAAAGCATTGACAAAGTGAGACCCTTTCCTGCGTGTGAACATGATAGAGGAGGCGATAATATTCCATCCAACAAGCCGCTAGTATAGCCTATAACCGAAAGAGCTTTCCGAAAGCGTAGAAGGGGTGTAACTCGTTTTTAGTTGCCGTGTTGTATTTAATGCAATTAAGAATTAAACAAATGTTTGTTTTCAATTTAAAACCAAACAAAGGCCTATCAGGCTTGTAGTAAACAGGCCTAAGACTTGTCAGGATTTGTTGAAATTGTCAGGATATGTCATGAGTTGTCAGGATATGTCAGTAGTTGTCAGGATATGTAAGGAGTTGTCAGTAGTTTTCAGAATATGTCAGGAGTTGTCAGGATATGTCAGGATGTGTCAGGAGGTGTCAGGATATGTCAGGAGTTGTCAGGATATGTCAAGAGTTGTCAGGATATGTCAGGAGTTGTCAGGATATGTCAGGATATGTCAGGAGTTGTCAGGAATTCACTCTAAAAACTTCTTGGTTAGAATTGACGCGGATCCTGGACACTAAGCCATGTCTGGGTTAGTATGACCCGGAATCTGTGTCACAAATTACCCCAAATTGGATCATACTTACAAAGATACAGAGTTTCTGGATTTTACTACAAAAAACTTCCTTTGTCAGGAGTTGCCAGAAGATGACAGCAGTTGTCAGGAGTTGTCGGCAGTTGTCAGGAGTTTACAGGATATTTATCGGAATTTGCCCTGGTTTCTGAATTTTTCAAAAACGCACTCCCTTTGCATGGAAAGATGTGAACAGACAGTCAGTGGAAAATCTCTACAGCATCCAGTTGTATCCAAACCATTAGTTTTCCTATTCCATGGCGGTCGAGACAGCCTGTAAATCATGTTACAAAATAATAACTCTTATCACTCAGTTCTTGGGTTTTATAGGTTTACATCCAGAGACTCTCACCAACTCTGAGAATAAATCTAGAGTGTTTTTTCTTGATATAGAAAAGCACCACTATAATTGCAAAGTGTGATTCATGAGATGTTTACAATATTAAAATTTTGGACATCACATAAGCCTGACATCTTCAGGCCATAGGCCTACATTACCAACTGTACTCACAGAATGTAGCTTTAATGCTCATTCTGTCGACAAGTTGGGTTTTCAAAGAATGCTCCTGTCCATTTTCAATCGCACGACACAATGTCTTACTCTTAGAGTCGCTGTTGTTTCGAACTAACCAGCCATTTAGAGAAGCGTCCTCGTGAGGAATAATGTTTCTGTACACACATCAGAATCGCTGTTTTTTTAATAACATCTATGCGGACTTTGTTACTTTAGCATAAAGGAATTAAGCCAAACCTTTCAAATAATTACTCTCCAAACTTCCCGTTTAAAAATTTACCCTAATCTCCGGTCATAGGGGCTGGCCCGGAAAGTGGGTTAACAAATTGTATTTCAATTCGGATTCTGCGTCTCTGTGACAAATTTCCTGTGTCAATTCTGACCTGGAACATTCTAGAGTGTAAGATTTTGGTGCGGAAATGTATCAAAGTAAGAACGTTCGGCAGAATGCGTCTTATATAGAAAGCACACCACGCAACAGGCTGTGTAACATGGATATTATTTTGTTAATCAATTAAACGCAAAATCAGTGGCAGACTAATGCCTTTTTGAAGTGCTACATTCAATGTTGTGAAGTGTTCAAAGAAGAACGTGTTGAGTCAATATTTCACAAAGCTATCGTTGTATAATTTCATATTGCGGTAGAACAACCAACTGTTGTTTGCACATGCTATACACGAGTGCATGGCAGCTTAGTTGAGTGTATTTCGATACCTATATGTATTTTGCCGGAGTACTATGAGAATCGGAGAAACCGAAGCGGAACTTACGTCTAAAGCATGAGTCTCGATTCTCTCACGTTAAGTGGGTTCCACTTAAGGCTGTCCACACTACGGTGTAATATCATGGCTAATCTGCGATGATTAATGTTGATTGAAGCATTTTGTACGAGAGGCCAGATGGTCTAAGTGTTCCAACTTCACCTTTCGATTACCCTTGGATGACAGTGTGCAACTACGACGACGGTGGGGCAAAGTCGAAATGAAAGAGATGAACGTCTTGGGCATCTTTACCCTATATATCGGTCTGAGTGAACAAAAAATGCCGTAGTGTTTCTCCGAAAATATATGTCTGTTTTGCCTTTGCCAAATAAGCACCAAAACGAACGTTCTGACAAAACATTAAAGGGAGACGTTGCCTTTGGATTGGGCGCTTTGGGCTAGGAAAAAGCGTTTGTTATGAAATGAATATGGTTGGGATGTTTGAAAAATAGAATAGGCCTATGATGATCCACACAAGTACACCTCGAAATTGTGTTGTTTTCCTTTTACTTGTGAACTAAAATAACACGTTCCGCCATATTGCGGAACCACATTTTTGACTCAAAAATGGACCCAAAATGGCGGACCGTGTTAATTCTCGAAGTAAAAAGAAAACCACACAACTTTGATTATATTATACTTTTAAAACGTCTTTTCAACCACATTCATTTTATAACAAACGCGTTTATAGCCCAAAGAGCCCATATCCGAAGGCGATGTGTCCCTTTAACGTTATTCAGCGTTTTCTTGAACTCGTAGTCACTTCATTTTAGTGACGTTTTTTACAGTTTGGTTGTATATTGTGTTCGTTGTAATTTGAAAAATGGAATGAATATACTCTCACAAAAGCCAAAGATGTGTAAAATCTATAACTGTAATTATCAGCTGCCTTCCCGGTTGAAGGTGTACATCTTGGCAACTTTTTCGGCTCAATAAAGGAGCAGTAGGACAGACCCTGGGATGTCTGCTTGATCTCCCTTCCGATTAATCACAATACCCCGCCACGCGCTGTTAGATTATTGGACATTCCATCAATGAATGTTCTTGGCGGGAGGTGGTGAGGGAAAATGGCGGGAAACGGTGATCAACCAACGGGCACCTGCCCGTCTTAATTACAATTCATCATTTCTTATTTATTTTTTAGTTTCTCCTTAAGATGATACATTTCGTTTGTTTATTGACCGGGTATTTTTTTCCATTCCATGCCCGCAGGGCAGTTTGCCGTTGAATGCACCACGGTGCCCTATTCGGTATATCTTCAGTTAAAACACCTACTCAATATTTACCTGAATTTATGAGCCAAACCAAAATGGCCACTGTCATTGGCTTTGTTTGTTTCTTAATTTTATTAAGGAATGAAAATTCAAAATCACTGAACGAAAAAAAAAAGTCTTTCAAAATGGAGTAGGAGATTTGTTGGACGCTTGGTGGCAGCAGTCAAAATAATGTGCGCATGTCCATAATGACGTAAATAACGGAAGTTCACTCTGTTTGTACGCTGCCATCCATATATCAGTGTCTCCCATTGAAAGCGTAGTGTATACAGTTTTAGATTCCCTTATAATATAAGAAAACGAAATTGTTATCGGGAATTTAGTGGTGTCATTCTATAGTTATAAAAGAGCAAACTTTCAGCATTATCACCGAAATTTTGGAACGTGTTTAACCCAAAATAGTCTAAAGAATTTAAGAAGTAAACTGTGCAAATCTCGCGCGAATTCGAACTCACAGGCCCAAGTATGTTGAGGCTTACGTGCGGGTGGTTTTGTTTCTTCAAACACTGTGGTTTAAGGCTGTAAAAATAATTGGTATTGTTGGGAAAGTACCATTTAGCCATGAAATAAATGAAAATCAAATATATTTAACAAATCCACCAAGATTACCCGAGAGTAAGACTCGAACTCCGTTTCCGATTACTTTGTTAACAATAATTTTGCCCAACTGACGTTCGTGTCATCATTAAACCCATGGAATGGTCGCACAAAATAACATCCTCGTCCCAAGAATTAATTCTGTTTAAATATTAATTTTAACAAATTATTTGTATTTCATACAAATTTAAATTGGATGGGTACTTTTATCTTCAAACAGTTTGTATGAATAGAATTTAAAAAGAAGATTTGATTTCCTAGAAAGATTGTTCAAGTTGTTTTTCTCATTTCTGATACCCGCGATCGAGACTTGATCAATAGTTAACCTGAGTAGATTTGCGCCCTAAATCCATGCCTTAATCACACTTTTACCATTGTTGTAAAGATCACAATTTAATGCGATCATATTACTGATTCCAAGTGCGTAACAGGGTAACACTCTTTCTTCCAAGTTTCACCACGTATTTCTTGAGGGGCGAATAAAAGGTCGAGATGCCCTGCTTTTAGTGCGATGATCATGCCTGATTACGTATGCACTGAACAAATGCATTGAGATCACTTGAAAATGTCTTGGTTTAAGGGCGTCTAACTCTGGTTTAGGGTGGCTGTACGGTTTGATTCCAGTCCAACCAAGCAGACTTGATGCTGTAAAGGTCTCACGGAGGCCGATGGCTGCACGGTTTTAGCGACTTTGAAAGGCCTTTGCAAATCGATTAAGGTCTGCCTCGACAACCCAAAATGCCTCAAAATCTAACAAATCATACTCTCTTGCTCCCTGTATGACATGCCACTTTGTATAGAAACACTGGGCATGAAACAGTTTCGCCAACATTTTCAAATGTTTCAATTGCAAATGCTTATTATACCATAGGCTGTCTTGTGGAAAACCTGCAGAAAGACTACGTTTAATTTAGTTTTTTGTTTTGTTTGTTTGTTTGTTTTTGTTTTTTGTTTGTTTGGGGGGGGGGGGGGGGTTGGGGGTTGGGGGGTATTGCTTAATGTTTTAATTTATTTGTTGTGGTGTATTTCATTATTCGATTAACGGGTGAACGACCGGGGTAATCCCTGGCAGCTCTGGGAGGCAACTGTCTTATTGATTCGTCAGCTCAAACCAGAGGCGCATTTCCTGTGAGAATCACTTCACTTGATCGATATGCATGAATAAGCATTTATGAGATCATCAGAATTGTATGAAGTCATATTTCATCGGAACTGTAAGGCAAAGTTACCAAGACACTGCCCTCGAGTTGACTACATCAAAGCGTTCTTGTGATGCAAAGGAAACCCTTCCCCCATTTTTTTTTCTTCTAGTTGTGCTAAAAAGGATCTAAATTATACATGACATTTCCCTGTAGGTTAAATCTAAAATACCCAAGCCCCTGAAGCTTATTTGTCTCGTTGCGTTTTGACATGATTTAGCATCGGCTTGTACTGCAATGGTTTTTGAATTTTATTTTGCTTACGCTGGTTAAGTGGGTGGGCGCTGCTTTGAGCTGTCAAAGAAGAATTTCCTTAATGGTAATTACAACTAAACATATTTTTAACAACAAGTAAAAATGTGGAGAATATTATTTATTTAATTGTTTGTTTCCCCCAAAGCTCAACTTTTAATTCGGATTTGATTCCGGTATAATAGCTTTGAATCTTAAAAGTCTTATTAACAAATTTAAATTAAGATAGATAAGAAGGAATGGGATCGATTCATTTTTATTTTTTTTTCAAAATGAGCAATTGACGATTTGGTAAAAATCTACACCGAATCCAAAACCTTTTACAAGATCAATGACTTTATTAAACTAGAAACAAGTTTTACCGTAGCTGTCACGTGTATCTTCGTGTTTCCTCTGTATTGGAATCAGACGACAGGTCCATCACCCTTTAGGTGTGTTATCAAGTTCCAATTCAACGGCCCAGTTGCATGCAGTATTAATCACGCACGGGCTCTATGAGCCGATGTAAATGTCAAATTGTGCTGTCTTTTGGCGTTACACTTGTCGATAAAGTAGAACATTAATTAATGCAGGTTGTTGTTAAAAGTCATCATGCATTCGATACCCTTAGGAGGCAGTGGCTGACTGATAGACTTCACATACGGCCTGGAACGAAAAGTTAAAGTTATTTAATGATTTCAACTTTTTCAGACGGTCAGTTAGGAAGTGCCAAAGCTTTGTTTCGTGTTAATGTTTAGTTATGTTCAAGGAGCAGAGCAGTGGCGTATAGACATTTGACTGGGGGCAAAGACATTATTGTGGGCTATTATTTAATGTATCGAATGATTCATTTGTGCAGTTATTCCATATCATTTGGGGCAAGGAGGGGAGGCAAGGATTCTGAAGGGGGAACTCGTGTTTCATTTTCGTATCATCAGTGTATCGTTACTTGAGCCCTTAAAAAATTATTTTTTTAAAGAAACAAGGTATCTTTGCAAAAATTAAGAGAAATATAATTAGCTGTTGCAAAAAGACCTTTGGTATAAACGCATAACAAAATAGTTAGCCTGACGTTTGGACCCAAACAGAGTCTTTCTCAGAGGCTAATTGACAACACAACTCTCATAAGCAGGTATACTGGTGAGACAAAAGCAGTCAAGTGGAAAGAGATGAAAAGAGAGTGAGGCAGTAAGCACACAGAACAAGCAAGGAATGGACTATGAAAACATGAAACAAATGGGGTCGAGGGAAGGGGCTGGCATATTAAACCACAACAGATCGGAAAATTGGAAACTCAAACATTGTTGATGAGTTTATGAGTTTGATTTTTTAATGGATTGGCAGATGATGTTTTTTATATTTTATTATTACCATTATGAATGTAGAATGTTTCACACTTTGCAGTTTCTGGCCTGCATAATTATGAAAATGTTATAGAATTGAAGGTTTATTTTTTGTTGATTCAACCACAAAGCAATTTCAATTTGTTGTTGGCTATGGAACATGCCTGTCTGCTGAATAACGAACCGAGGTCACTGCGTATATAGGTCTACTGCGATAAATGGGTCGAAGATAAGCTTCATAGCTTAACGTTAAAGGGAATGTATACGTTTGGTAATCATTCGTGATGGCAATAAAAACGTATTGTTTAGAAGTAGGCCTACGGCAGCTTTCGATAGAATAAAGTATTTAGAGAAACGTCTCACTTCGAAGATAATGTGGTTATGTAAAAAGATAACAGTTTTGTTGCCCCAAAGTTTGAATCTGAGAAACGTTACTGTCAAAAACGTTTCTCAGATTGTGTATTCCTGAATAGGGATTAACCTTCCTGCCTGGACATAATTCGCTCCGGATTTTCGGCGATTACTCAAAAACGCGACCACCTTTTGAAGTGAAACTTGCACAGGCTGGTTTTATTGTAGATATCTACATTTATTTAGGATTAAAACAATTGAACGGTTCCAAAAACCAAAGGTATACTTTGCCTTTAATATCAGTCATCTCCGAAGTCGAAATATAGGCCGTGAGACTGTATTACCTGAACATGTCTAGAAAAATAATATATAGGCTACCTTTCCTGTGTATGTATTTGCGTCCAGGGAAATCAATACGCTGTGTTCCTTATTCCAATCATTTCCACCATGTCCAATTCAACGAAGAACATTTTAGTACACCAAGCTCATATGATCTTACATGGGACCCCCATGAAACAAAAGGAACTGGTTCAGTCGACAGCGTAAAGAAAAATGCCCAACGTAAAGAACTATGAAACCAAATTTGAGGTCGGAGGGTCACAGTAGTCTGGTTCCTTTTCCGGTATGTTGGGACTCGGTATTCATTATTTCAGGGCAGTGTTGTAGTCGAGTCACCTGTGTCGAGTCCGAGTCCGAGTCTCAAGTCACTTGGGTCGAGTCCGAGTCCGAGTCCGAGTCCCGAGTCACTTGGTCCGAGTCCGAGTCCGAGTCACGAGTCACTTGGTCCGAGTCCGAGTCCGAGTCACGAGTCACTTGTTTAAATATTGATTGCAAACCAAATGTCGTAAAATAAGAATTGGAAATGACAAAATAAAACACATTTATTTTAAACAAAGTTCTGTTAAAGTTTTTGTTAAAGTTGGTATAACCAAAAGAAACAATACGGGGCGGAACGGCAGATGCCATGATTAAAAAAATGTTGTACTACTTTTTACTAGTGACGTGACCAAACTTGACGACGGTCGTGTGTGTGTGTGTGTCGACCATGTGTAGAAACTGGTGCAAACAACACACAGCCATCACAGTGCAATTAGATATAAAACGTCATCTAATGTTAGATAATATCTTCCAGGATAATAACGAGATAGGTCGTATACTTGACCAAGGATGCAAACAATTTTTATTATGTGCATGGAAAGCTAGGACGGAATTATATAACAATATCACAGACTAGTTATGTACAATTTAAATGATACGACTGGATATAATATTATACTGATCATTAAGTTATATAAGCTGCAGTACTAGTTCTGGAAAATCAACAACAGCGCTAATTAATTAATTCCCTGTATTCTTTATACATTGTGTCTTACATTGCATGTATATATTACATTGCATTATTATTTTTTTTTTGTATTGCTTCGATATTCTGTATGTCTAAATGTTATGTATGTGTTCAAACTATGTACCTACGGGTATACAGACATGTATATGTATTTCTGCGATGTTAATTATGTCTACTACATGCACTGTACTTTTGTATTCTAAATCGTTTATACAGCATATTTGTAACTTGAATAATTTGTATATGGACGCACCACCTATATACTTGTAGTGTTGGGTGTGTGCCACTGTTTTAAAAGTGAGTGCCAATAAATAAATAAATAAATAAATGCAGGCTGTGTTTTACAGGTACCAGACATGCCATTTCCCTGGTAATAGCACAAGCAGTGGCTATGGTGTTAACGTTGACAGAATACCAGCATAATACTGGTGTCGTGCATCCCAGTGTTATTATGCGTATTGAACATACGAATCGAACATACACGCGCTGTACGTAGATGGCCATTTACACAATAATCACGAACACTATTACTTGTAACACCATACGACAGTGTACTTATTTATTGTGCTAGACGTTAACTCCATGTGCACTCCGGGAATGACGATCGGATCATCGGAATTGTTTTTAATATTTAAAAAAGGTATTGTTTGTGAAAATACGTGACTCGAGTCACGAGTCCTCGGGGACAAGTCCGAGTCATGATAGTCGAGTTCGAGTCCGAGTCCGAGTCTTTTGCAGACGTGACTCGAGTCAAGTCCGAGTCACCGAAATTGTGACTCGAGACGGACTCGAGTCCGAGTCCTGGACTCGAGTCATACAACACTGTTTCAGGGTACATGACATTGATGATAATAACATGCGCAAGGCTTGCATTTTCTTTTTATGGGAACTGGTTAATAGAACCATGCAGTTAGATTGCCATTTCATAAGTCCGCCAGCGTTTTCACTTGTCAAATATTATTTTTAATGAAATGGGATGCTTTTCAACACTGAACTACCCAGCAGGACCAATTGTAGAAATGTGACTGGTCCTCGAGTTTTTAAACTGGCACTTAGCCAGTTAGGGAGAACGCCGACATGTGGTCTTAAATGAACTGTGTATGTTTGGTTATTAAACAAGTTCAAGGTTATAACGTTGCTTGAGAATTTGATTTGATGTAATTGCAGATTAGTGCAGTGATTTAAATCTACCGAAAGTTATTTGTCAATAGATCCCTTGCATTGATTGGCCGTCATCGCTGAGGTCAAATAGTGTTTTAAACAAGTACGTCATTTGGAAAGTGGCTTTTATTACGAATTCGTACTAACAATTTGTTGTTTATTTTCTCTCCTTAAATTACCTTGTAACCCCTACGGATGGAGGGGTTTGGGTTGGCCATTAGGCCGTATCCGATTGGCGGCTATGGCTGCGACTGTAGCTAAGGGTGTTACTTCAACACATGAAGACGCGGCGACTGGCATAGCTGCACCTGTAGCCGCCAATTCATACTCCGTTTAATTCTCTAAAATGTCATTAGTATATGTTATTGTATGTTCTTTTTTTGTTATTGCATTATTTACTGAAGGAACTCCAGTGCATATAAGCCTGATAAATCAGGATTGTTCCCATGTTTACTCCACCTCATTCTCATCACCTTGATATATTTTAGCCGTGTAGTCTATCCAAATCAATATTTTAAGATTAAACTAAAGTTTGTTTATGGAGTGTATCGTCTATCACAGACCGTTAAAACTCTTCATTTGTTTTCTCTTTTCCCCCTTTGGTTTACAGAGAGGCTATGGTCGGCACCGGAGCTCCTTCGTTTGCCGGAGATGCCCCTGGGTGGAACCCAAAAGGCCGATGTCTATAGCTTCGGTATCATTGTCCACGAAATCATATACAGAGAGAGTGTCTTCTACGTAGCTAATGTAGACCTGTCGCCCAAAGGTATGAGTACACAATATTAGACCTCGGATAAACTCATGTCCTCTTCTTTATCGTTAGCAGCCCAACTGTAAACTATCGGGTGTATAAAATATCGTGAAATTGCTACGAATGTTACAACTGGTTGTTTTAAGACCCAATTATAACCGGTCTGGTTTATTGTTATCGTCCCTTATAACGTCAGTTTATTTATTTGTTATTTATGTTTTTGCCGTAAAGTTTTGACTTTAAATTTGTTGTTTTCTATAGGCGGTAGGATTTCCCTGCTTACAGTGGAAGTAATGGTACACGCTCAACGGTAATGGCATTCTGTCGCCAGAGAATTGTCTTTTAGCAGTTTGTTCCTTGTGTTTTCTCCAGTCTTCATCTAGTCATAAATTGCCTTTGAAACAACGTGTAGCAGGATAATGCACGGGCTGGTTGGTTTAGTCTTTTAATTAGATTTTGACAAAAGAAAATTGAGCGCTGGGGTGACCTTTCAGAAACATATGAAGTTCGTAACTCAATACCTTTATTGTGACAGTGACGAATTTACATTCAAATTTACATTCTCAGTCCTCGGTTTATAGTGAAGAGTTCGTATTTCCCAATTATTACAATTTCAACAGATTTATTTTAAGGATTGTATGGGACTCTTGTTTCATTTTATTTCTGACAGTATATATTGGGAAAAGGCTGTCAAAGCTTGGATTGAACCGTTTTCAACACGGGGATGGCAGAAGGCGTATTGCGCGTCCAGTGAACCAACTCACTTGGTAGTCTCTAAACAAGCGTGAAACTGCCATAATCATGAGTCGATTTGCCAGTGCGCCACACCTGGTACCCGCAGGCTATTGAGGTCTGCTATGCATTGATCGGCTGAGACGGCGTTGACCAGGTTACCAGGGAAATTCAATTATCGAACACGGCCTTTATAACTAAATGCTCCTCTCGAAGGCCGAGACGGAGGTTGGGGGGGAAATAATAAAACATAACCAACTGTTAGGCTCGCTGCCTCAAAGGCACGCGAGTCCTTGCTGAAATCAACTTACCCTAAAATACATCAGTCAAGTAATTTTTTTTAGAGACGAACACATTTTTGAATCCCCATCGATAGTTTGACTCTTTCCTTCAATGTTGCCTTGTGTACCATGAGTTTCACAAACGACAGTTTACATCCAATTCGACTATTTACTAAAACACTATAGGATATCCTGTATATTTTAACCGGGGAGCTGTTTCTGCGTACACTTAAAAATATATTTTCAAACTTTACTTCTTCTTTTATGTGTCAAGTTACAACTTGAGGCAGGCTTTGGGTGTCAATTTCTGAACCATTCGAGTATAGTTTCTTTCAAGCGCAATACGTTCGTGACTCACTCTACATTTATCCTTACCTGTGTTAAACACAATTCGAAACGTGGTATGCGTGTGAATTTTCATGTCACATTCGCTTTGCTCCCAGCTGAAGAATGATGAATTGCAGCGATGAAACAACAAAGCAAGCCCCGTATCATTCAGACAGAACACTAAATGAAGGCAGTATGTGACTTGCAGCACTGGGGACCCGGGGTGATATTTACACCTTCACATATCTTGAGTTTCTCTAACCAAATAAAAACCCTCGATTTTTGTCTGATTTCTCCTTTCCTGTCTCAGTAGAGCAGTGAGACCGCATTGTAATGCAGAGCGATCTGTCTCAGTTAAGTGAGCGAACGTTTGTTAACTCGATCACTCTTGCACGGTGCTCGTAACTGAACAAGATTGTGTAGTTTGTTGAATAGTCAACAGGCCCCAAAATGTCAAGGGAGGGGTATCAAATTCACGAACCCAGTATTACCTTAACGGACATTCCCAATTCCTGTTATACAAATCGCAATCGATCGGTAACATTAATGTTCGAATTCAGCCGATTTGACAATCATGTTTTTAAGTTTGCAAGGGCATCTTGAAAAATTAAATACCCGAAGAATGTGTCATATGAAGGTAAATGTTCACTGTCGCCATGTGCCAGTTTTTGTGTTGAATGTAACTGTTATTTCCGTACTCGCAATAGTAGAAGACAGAGTCATTGGATAAACCCGGTAGACCTAAAACAATACAAGCAAAGTGTGTACGTGACTGGTGGTAATGATAATGACTAATAGTACAGTAGAATATTGCGAGTAAGGAGGCTGTTCAAATTAGCTGAGGCTTGTTGGGAACAGCTTATACATCGTATTCAAAAAACAAAGAAAAAATACAACAAAATAGAAAATAAAAACTGACAGGAGATAATGCAAAATGAACCGGCAGTGAGCTAATTTATACAGATAATGCTAAAGAAATAATAACACAATTTGAACCGTCAAGAAGCATTACAAGAAAGCTGTTTTTAACTCTAACTTTTTATGTTTTCTAACACAATTTATAACCGGCCTACTTCATAAGAAATTCCAATTCAGCCGTCGTGCTAGGTTAGCACGGTTCAACGTGAATTTATATTTGTGTCACTTTGTATGCATTTCAAATGATTGCTTTAGGCTTGAAATACATTTTTCATAAGATACAAAATGAAACAAAATAAAAATGACAAAGAGGTGTTGGAAGTATATTAATGTTCAATTCACTTGTCAAGCTCTCGAAATGATTTTTACTGTTGGGGCATGTTTTTTTTTGTTTTCTTTTTCTTTTTCTTGGATGATGTTATATTGGCTTTCGCTTCAGAAATTGGGTTAACAGCTTTTAACACACTTTCCTGACCGTTTCTCAAATGTGCCAGACGGTACCGTTTAGCTGTGTATAGCAGCATTATTAATCGCCTTCCCAAAGGGCGTAACAAGTATCAATGTTATATGGAGCGGCACTCTCCGTAGATGATGCAGATGTGGAAGAATTGGATTAAGGGAAGATGAATCGGGACGGTGCCGTAAAGTAACACCCAGAAATCAGTCTTCTCCAAACCCTGGGGTACGGAGCCCCTGGAGTAGGCTACCTCGCGTTATAGGACGTGTGTTTAAGTCTAATTGAAATCGTGCCTTGCACGGTTTGAAGTGGGTAAGAGGTAGCTCCGTTCCATGATCATGTGAATTCAAGAGAAAGCACATAGTGTTCATTAAAGAGACTGCGTCTACTGGTGTCTGATTCAATCAAGAACATTTTGTAGGAATGGTCCGCATATAGACCATTGTTAATCTGTGCCCAAGCCTTGCATGTACAGCCAACGTCATTGGTCAGTGCAGTTAAGGCATAGTTAAAGCATAGTTAAAATATTAATATGCACAACTCTGCACAAAGGCCATTTAGCAATAGCTATACAGGGACATGAAGCTTCGGGGAAACCTGTGCCGTTATAAGGTGGACTGACGTCACATATCCCACAGATCCTCTCTGAATTTAGTTTTCCATTACAACTTCGTTGTAGCCATTCAGCGAGGATTGTGGTGGGCAATTTGTGGCGTTATTGAAATCCACCTTTTTGTGATGAGATTCAATCTTGCTGTATACCCCGTGATCTAACCAGGTGGCTATTGTTGCTCAAACCATACTCAAACCAAGGTTTATGATATCCATACCACGACAATACCTTTAGCACGTATTGACTTTAGTTACCTTTATTTGTAGAAAATGGTTGTGTATGGGGAGAGTTGGGGAATCCAGAGTTAGTATGAATCGTCACGCCCCAACTCTGTTTTTTACCCTGGAACTGTACAAAGAAAATGTACTGAACCATTAGCCAATCAGCGGACATTTTGTGTTCTTGGGAGGCTTGGTATAGGCCTAGTCACAATAACCTTCTAGCAAGCAAAGTTTACATTTCATTCAATGCTTTATTTTTTAGTGTAAAGGGTGTCGAATAATGTCATCAATTGCTATCAAACATTGTCGTTAAAATCAATGCCTGAGAGATAATGAATATTGGGGGCTTTCAATTTATCGAAGTAAAGTCAAAATGTTGATTTTAAGTCTATAACCTTTTCAATCATGGCTTTACGCAGAAGCTTATATTGACTGTAGCCATAAACATTGACATTGCTTCCCTTACTTTCAGCTTAACGTTTGTAAGACCACCAACATTTTGAAGGTGTACCCACTAATGCAGGCTTTGCGCTTCAGCTATTTTGTAGAGTGGCCTACCGGGCTAGTATAGACCTTATGCATATGACGTCATTTGAGTAGGGCGCCCTCACCTAGAGGTCAAAAGGAAGATGCTCATTGGCCAGTCCTGTGCGCCGCGCGTATAAATCAGCGCGTTTCCATTGTTTCGTCATCAGTTTACCTCTAAGATGGCGGCTTGGTGACGTCAATGCATAAGGTCTATTGTAAACTGTGCATGTTACTTGCCCCCAGTTACGGCTACGGCTTAGAAACACTATTAGCAACAGTGGTAGCCGTGCGTAGCCGCCAATTCAGATACGGCCATCCACGTGAGTAGTTGTCCATTGCCCTTATGTGGCTGCTTCATCATGTATAGACCATGCAACCTGTGACGTCACGATCATGTATACAAAGGAGCCACAGAACCTGAACTTCCTGCTAGCACGTCTTGTAAGGAGCTTAAAGGGGCTGTGTCGTTATGATCAAAGGTGGCTGTAGGCTACATGGAATTATGAACTCTCACCCAGTTACGAGTGCGCCCTCCCTACGTGTCATGGGGATCCCGTGCGCGCTTGCTGTAACTGGACGGGAGTTCGTAATTCCATGTACAGCCACAGGCCTGCCTTGACCATGATTCTGATTCTGTTTGACCTCTTTCTGTTCCATTTTTGCACAGATTCCCTGTAATTCTGACCCAGAAATAGGTCAGGCCTCACGGGACACAAATTTGGGTCAATTTTGACCCGGTAGTTTTTTAAAGTGTACTTATGTATAGAAAAAGTACAATTTCACTTCTGCTAAGTGTGACCAGTGTGGGATTTTGCCTGCCAGTAGATGCCCTGGATGCACACTGTCACTCCTTTGGTAAACGATGTGAGGTTGTCTACAATGATGCATTCTTTAGTTGATTTGACGAATTATCATTTCGCCCTCCTACACTTTTTCATTCTTTCAGAAATCATCCAGAAAGTGCAGCAGGGTAACAAGCCACCTTTCAGACCCACCTTAGATCGAGCCACGTGTCCAGACGAGATATGCAATTTATGTAACAAGTGCTGGGCGGAGGACCCAGCCGAGAGACCAGACTTCAGCCAGCTCAGGGTCATTATGCGAAAACTCAACAAGTACGTAAACAAATTAATTGTGAAACTTGCTGATTATTTGTAGATTGTGTTTTGTTTTGCAGCGTCAATCTCTTTTTTCCTCTCTTTGTTATTTACCCTCAACCACCAAAAGTTGGTGTTAACCTCGTAACCACATCAAGCACCCCGTGTACATTTAATTTTGTTAGGACATTGGACGTATATCTCTCGTGTTTCCGCAAGATGGCGCTATTTCACAGTTGCGGCTAATCATTCTGACTAACGGCTTTTGGATGTTCGAATTGTTTTTGCAACAGCGTAGTTCAAACAAACTTCCATGTCTTCGCGAAAAAGTGTTGTCTTTTTTGTATATTTAAATATCGTACTATTTTGTATAAGAACGTTTTATGAAAGTCAATAGAACTACACGTTTAACAAACAAAAAATGCAAAAAAAAGGGTTTCAGAAAAAGCCTTAGGCCTATAAAGTTTATAAAAGACAAGCTATTCACAAATCGCATGGTGTTAATGCACATGATAGTAGAATCCGTCTATATCTTTAAAGCAAATGTATTTATTCGTTATTCGTTGAATTGTCGCTCTATTTCCAATTCGGGGCTCTCTGTCGAAGGACGTATGTACACTCATCGTAGTCCGGGGTAATCTCAACATCCATCCCTCACGATAGGTATAGCTCTTTGTACATGTATCGTTAGATACATTCGTTTCAAATGTTTCCGCAGACTTTCAAAAGGGGGGGGGGGGGGGTAGAAGGAATAGCCCGACTAAGGATTATGCTTGCCTTTCTGAATTCTTGCGAATTAATGCCAATGAAAAGACTCGTGGCTATTATTGGATTGGAAGTCTCAAACCTTAAAGCGGTTCGTCACTGTGGCACTGATTACTTTCAATCCGAGCAGTGGAAAATTCATTCCAAAGTGGAATGGAAAAAAATCGTTGTCATGGCAATGCTGGCGCAGTTATTCAGTTTGTTTTCAGGAAATGTGAATGGAAATGCGTTGCTAAAAAGGGTCTTTGCCTGCGACATTCAAGGGTTATCTTGCATTCGTTTTCCCGCTAAGAATTGTACAGTTTAAAAATAGAAGTATTTATGACATAGGGCCTAGGCCTATTAGGATTCTACGAAAAGTCAAAAACAGAACGAATAGCCAAAAGATTATTCTAGTTTTGCGCTCTACTTGTACAACTATCACACAATGTTAAACATTTATGATTTGTTTTTGTTCTCATTTGTTAGGCTATAAAGAGAGTTTATATTTTTATTATTGTAATTATAATATTATTACTATTTCCCGGACTACTGGAAGCTGCATGATATCTTCAAGTGTACTAGGGATCTAGGAGCTTTGCATTGAATGGAAACAAAATGAAGCGACTGTATCATACATGCAATGTTATCAAATTTGCCTGGAGGTATTTTGGAATATATGTAGCTTGCTGTGGGAGTCCTACTCATATAAGGTTGCAGTTTTCAGTTCTTACTGACTGGATTTAGTATCCTTAAATCTAATTTTTTTAAATGGTACAATAATTCAATGAAAATAATCGTCCAACAGCACTCACTGGAATGAAACTAGGAAGCTTTACCGAACGATGCTGATATTTTCATGAATTGAATTTTCGAAAATACATCATTATTAAATTAGATTCGTCATTTGTGTATAGTTCCATTTCATGTAAGGTAAATCCTTGTCCGGTTGTGATTCCTGTCTTTGTTTTTACCCCCCGACAGCATCTCAC
Source organism: Leptasterias polaris (assembly GCA_037783415.1). Taxonomy (NCBI): domain Eukaryota; kingdom Metazoa; phylum Echinodermata; class Asteroidea; order Forcipulatida; family Asteriidae; genus Leptasterias; species Leptasterias polaris. Next base: position 1,235,832 of record JAZGTN010000122.1, read on the forward strand.
ATTAGTGGTTAATATTTGTGGACGAGGGCGATTGAAAATCACCACGGTAATTCTGAAGATTAAAACAGTTTCGCTCTCGTTAAACTGTCACCACACCCGAAATTTATGGCTTGCTAAATTAATCTGGGATCCTCGTTGGCGTTGAGGTTTGTTTTTTGCCAGATGGCGATGTCATAAAAGTCGATTAGTGGCACAACTGTCGACGTCCCAATGCTGCGAGTGACGGCTAAACTACCGTCGATTTATGATCTCCATAAATTGTTTCTGTTTTTTCGTCCAAGGGGAAACAACCGATGGATTTCTCTGTCCGTAAAACTTGTACAAGTGAGGAAGGAAATTTCAAATAATGTAAATGTTTGTGGCCTAACAGGTGCAGAGTTGGGTAAACGTGTAAATTAACAGCTCAGTCCGGTGTGATAACGAACAAAAATACGTGTGATTTATTGGGCGCCGTCTGCGTAACACAAGCTACACATACACTGGAAAGAGTCTCAGTTGCTGAAAGTACGCCTAGCATAAGACATATCATAATGAAACACGGTGTACAAATTGCCATTCCTTTCCTAAAAATAACAGTTGATTTAATGTAATCACATGACAGACGTTGTAGGGACAAAAATTAGACTTGACCTAGCCTGGATCCAAGAGTTTGTATAAAATTATGTTTGCCAGGCGGCCGGCGCCGCGGACTACACCTTTAGAAAGGCCTTTAGAAACACTCTAAAAAACTTCTGGGTCAGACTGGACCCTGATCTGTGGGGCCCGACCCATTTCTGGGTCAGTATGACCTAGAATCTATGTCAAAATAACACAGAAATGAGTCAAACTGACGCAGAATCAGAGTTAAAATCCTTCTTTCTTTCCCCCCCCCCCTTTTGGGGGGATACTTTTTCCGGGTCACACTGATACAAATAAGTTATAGTCAACAAAAATGGAACACCATTTGTTAATTCCAATAAGGTGGAACCAAGCGATAAACTTTCAATGGTTTTAGTTATTTTAATCATTTTCTTGATTGATACAGGACTGTGGATTCAATCCAGATTCGTTCAATGGATACACCCCCTTATGACGCACTTAGAATAAATTGTGTGTTTAATTTCCTGTTATCATTTCCTCTAGCCCCTCTATTCAAGTGCACATAGCCTAATCCCGTTTATTAAGTGTAAATTATCACATATTATCTGCTTTGATTTAACAACTCAGCTTTTGTTTTTTTGATTATTTTCCTCAGACAAAACGAGGGGCGGAGTTTGGTGGATAACCTTCTGTCTCGCATGGAGCAATACGCAACAAACTTAGAGTCCCTTGTCCAGGAGCGAACTGAGGCATTCTACGAAGAGAAGCGAAAAGCAGAGGAACTTCTCTATCAGATCCTACCGAAGTAAGATCCTCGTCAAATTTCACTTTCTTTATATTTGTATGATTTTTTTTTTCTGTGGGTCCAGGGCAATCTCTCCAACTCCCAAGATGCTCATATTTCTCAGGTTTCTCTTTGTGGTGGTGCTTATGTAAATAGTAGGTCTTTCCCTTTATAGGAATGCACCACACAGAGGTATCGAGTTTCGTTGCTGCAGTTTATTTAATACATCCTTTCAGTTTGGCCAAAATTCTGTATACAGAGGGCACCCATTAAACTGATTTAAGCTCCCTCGTGCTTTAAGGATGTCATGAACATTTTTCAGTGAGTGCTAAAGCCCTGGATATATTGAGCACATCTTACCTTCAAAATCAGACTACTGGGGATTGTGGTGGGTTTTTTTGGTAAATAATAATGTTTTTCGAGCCAGTAGTTTGTGACACAAAGCAAATAGAAATGCCACGTGCCACACATTGTCCGGCAGAACAATGGGGAGATTTGATGTTAAGGCAATGCGATATCTTTCCCCAGGGACGAGTACTTTCGCACAAAAAGAGAGCAAGACACTTATTAAGTACACAGCCGCAGTAGACAATTAGTGGTTAAGAATTTCAACAATGAATATAATTATTTTCAAAATACTACTTCAGGGTTTCTCGTTTATCCCATATAGGAGTCTATATCTGTCGAAGAAAGAAAAATTTAAAAAAAAGGGAGCAACAATGCTGCTCTTTCTCGAATTTCCCTTCCAGGCCGCAGTCGAAGTAAAGGCTATTTGAACTGATAGAGACAGTAAAACTGGCTCAAAGTTTGTGTTGGGTCGCCAGAGGGCACTGTCGCCGATAACAATAGGATGAACTAGGTTTGCTTACTTTGAAATTAAAGATTCGAATTCCACATTTATTTTTGGCATTTTATGTGTCTATTTAACGAGTGGGGGAAAAATAGCAACGCCCGCTGGCAAAGCTTTGCATTATTTCACGAAAATGTTCATGTATTTCACATGAGAAATCGGGTACATTGTTGAGACATTGTCTGTGAGAAGCTGCAAAAAGCGGTATATTTTGTTAGGCTTAGTTTGTGTTTCCGCGAAAGTGAATAGGATGAGTTACTCCAAAGAAAAGAAGTCCCCAAGCAATGTATGAGATCATTTCACAGAGACCTCCTCGTCTTTCCGCTTCCAACCATTAACCAATATTGCTGTTAAACTTTCGCTGGAGGGATATCTCGTCTGGATAGACGCGCTTGCTTTCGTGCCTTTTGGATCGAACTGTTGTTAAATGGACCCCTAAAGCTTAAAACAAATCAAAACATTGTAAATATTATGTCAGAAAACACTGATCTTTCTTTGGACCTCGTCGATGTGTCGCCTTCTGGGTGATCGTGTCATGGAATTTGACTAGGTTGATATATGCATGATTGTTAACCACATTTTGGGTGAAAACCAGATTCTGTTTTTTAAGGTACTCTTTCGAACACTGCAAAAACTGGGGTATTACAATTGACATCATGGGTGTTATCACATATAGACACTCGAGAGAGAATCAAAATTAACACCATAGGATGTTAAAAAACACCAATGTAATTGTTTTTGCTGAAATAAGTGTTAATATTCTAACACCGATGGTGTAAATTTTGATTCTTTTGGGGTATCTATAATGTGGCAACACCCATTGTGTCAATGTTAACACTCCAACTTTTTGCACTGTATGCATGATTGTTAACCACATTTTTGGATGCAAACCAGATGCTGTTTTGTATGTAGGCCTACTCTTTCAACAGCTACTGGGAAGTAACACATTTTTCTACTGAAGACGATCATAGCATACTGATTGAAACGTAGAATTGTTACATCCCTTTTCAGAACCACCGTAACCCTAGAGCGAAAATATTACCGCGGCAGACCTTGGTTTTTAATTTATTGCATTTTTAATTTATCATATTTATTCTTGTCACACAGACCAGTTGCTGAGGAACTGAAGAAAGGTAAACCTGTCACGGCTGAAACCTTTGAGAGTGTCACCCTCTACTTCAGTGATATCGTTGGATTTACAAGTCTCTCTTCAGAAAGCACACCGCTACAGGTGAAGATAATCAAGTCAAATCAGTTAAAGAGGATACTGCCTTCGGATTGGGCGCTTTGGGCTATAAAAAGCGGTTATTTTGGAATATCGTTGGAAAGACATACGATAATATGGTGGTTCACATAAGTATCGCTTGAAATTGTGTAATTTTTCGTCTGCTATTGTGTGGAACCAATTATTTTACTCCACAAAATGGCGTACCTATGTCCGGCTGGTTATATTTCAAGTGATAATACAATCGATGTTTTTTAATCACTACTCACTATTATTACAAAACATTGTAGGTGTTTTGTGCATGAACAACTCTTGAAAAGGATTAAGAAACAATTCCAAAAAGCACAATTTGAGAGATTTGAAGGCAATGTGCCCCTTTAAGAAGTATGCCAAAAATGTTATCATTATTAGACACAATGATAAAGTAGTTATTGATTTAAAGGCCCTATACACTATTGGTAAGATCGAAAAACACAAATGTTCACAGATTCACATGATTTAAAGTAAGTAATGGTAGAAAGGGTTCCTTAAAATATTTCTGCCTAAAATGCTATCGTTTCTGAGAAATGAGTAAAACAATAGTTTTTATCGCGCGCGATAATAAACTCGATGTTTGAAAAACAGAAAACACATAAGGTCTCTTTTCACTATTTTCTCGTGACCTCGATGACCAATTGAGCTCAAATTTTCACAGATTTGTTATTTCATGTATGTGGTTGATTACACAAAACATGAACACTGTCTGTGATTATTTTGTCAGCTCTGCCAATCCTGTATAATAGTTTAATACCTTTAAAGTAACATAGCTAAACCTCAAATAATGTGGCTACCTGGCAGTCGCAAACTATCATCTTTGGACACAGTTCCCTTCGCTCAATAGTGTTTCACTTCAAAGTATACCTTTGAAAAATCCCACACTCAATAAAACTGACTTGTACTGACCTACAGACAACAAGATGTGTTATTCAGCGAAAAGGACCTGCGCTTGCAGAAATTGCAAATCAATTTTGTTTTTGGATAGTTTTGTGGGTCAGACATTTTACCAGATGAGTTTTAAATTAAAAAATATTTGTGTTTGACCCATAAAACCCTACCGGCTCGATTCTGACGATGTGTGGTAAATGCATTTCTTTCTAATCCACACACAAAATAGGTCTTGCAGGTTTCCTAAAAAGGTTGCAGTGACCCTGGTAAAGTCAATTACTGTACAAAGAAGAAGATATACCTTGAACTTGGTCAAACTTGATGAAGTCAAAGTCTACAAAGAAGAAGTAGTATAGAAAGATCACACTTTTCGGCAAGGTTAAGAAAGATCACACTTTTTCTGCAAGGTTAAATTTTTACAAAAATGTGTATTCCCTGCAAGAATGGCTGGTGCCCCCCCCCCCCCCCAAAAAAATATATATATAGATATAGGCCTATATACCTAAATATAACAACAAAAATTAATAAATAACAACAACATATTTGTGTTGCCTTATTCTTTTTTGCAAAAGTAAACATTATAACAAAAGTATTGCTAAATTTGTGTTTTAACAATAATTTGTTTTCTTGATTCCATCGTAGGTGGTTGATCTGCTGAATGATCTATACACCTGTTTTGATTCCATCGTCAATAACTACGACGTGTACAAGGTGAGATGACACTTCTAATTGTATGTCACATGATTCATCTTTTGTTTAGATATGGTTCTTAGGATTTTGCGTAAGAAAGGTTTTACATAAACCGCGGCGTAGCCATTGTTTTTTAATCGATGTCCCATTCACACCAGTGAAATCAAAGCGAGGCTTGGATGTGGGAATGGTCGGTTCTTTCTTTCGCTAGAATTAGGATCTGTTTTCGTAATAGCAATTTCAAAAAGGGAACACAGTAAAAAAATAGTGTCAGTATAATTAGACCTAATCTGCTGAAAATTGCTGCTACTAGTGCGACTACTGGCATTAAAATTAATAACCACTTGAAGTGGTAGCTGAAGACAATCATTCTGCCTGATTAACACCGTCAGAGGTCGGGCAGCCAGGCGTCAAGGCCGGGTATTTGATTGCAATTAGGTGATTCTTTTCAGTGATTACGACGAGTTAAGAGTCCGCCAACCATGCAGACAGGTGCCAGCGAATCCCATGCCGAAATGGATCGGAACAGATATCCCTTTTCTTGCCTCAACAACAAAATAGCTGATCCCGATGAGCTATACATACACCACCCCCTTCCAGTCGAGGGTCATCGTAACGGTGTGTCCTGTTGATATATTATTAACAGGACACCTGCGTTCCGCTGATATTCGGTGGTCGTTAGTAGTTATATTCAGAGACAATATCTTGTTGAACGTTAACACTAATACGGTGCATGATCCCGGTGGATTGGAGACTGATCACTATCGTAATACGGGGGTCGCGGTGCTGTATCCGGCGGCGACTCTAGATCGAGGCGGTCCGCTCATCCGTATAGAGACCCATTTCTTTTGTAGATTGAATTACGAGATAGTGTAGACCTAATACGGTTGATACCGTCAGTACGTTTGGTTTGTTTCGCTACTTTGGTTTGGGAACTAGAGAGCGAGAACCACGGGAATCGATCCGTTTTCTTTAATTACAAAAAAAAGGGTATTAATCTATACTGGATTGTTTAGGATAAAAACATAATTGCTTAACTTCAGTCTGAAGCTTACTGATTATGAAGTTCATACTAGAACCATTTTTTTCTGTGAAATATGTTCCTCTGAAATGAAGTCATATTCTAGAAAACCGTATCTGGAAGCATTAGGAACGGAACAGCTGATTCCGGTAATTGTTACAACCCAAATTAAGAACAATGTGTTTACATTCTGAAAATTGTGCATGGTTTTTCTTTATTTTTCTCCTGCCTCACTCAATTTTCCACGGGTTTGTCAGCTCCACCAAACCTGTATAAAAATGGTTTTAGTAAGAGCTTAAGTTTGAACTTTAAAGGGTCTGTATACATTTGGTAATGACTCTGAAAATTAATGGCGATAAAAACTTAAATGGCAAGAAGTACAGCAGCTTTGGAAAGTCTAATGCATTATGAGAAAATTTTCACTTCGAAGTACTGCTGTTATGGAAAAATATATCACTTTTTATCCCCTAAAATTTGAATCTGAGAAGCGTTACGGCCGCAACGCTTCTCAGATTGTGTATTCCTATAGGGAATATTCTTCCTGCGTGGAAATATTCGCTCCGGTTTTTCGGTGATATCTCAAAAACGCGACCACCTTTTGAAGTGAAATTTTCACAGGTTAGTTTTATTGTACAATTACCTACATTTATATAGGATTAACACAATCAGTAGGCTCCAATTACCAAACGTATACAGCACCTTTAAAACTAGAATTAAACATTGATGTGTTTATCCTAACCACCTTTAAAGAAGTGTTCAAGATTTGCAGAGGAGTATTTTTTCAATTAAAAGTTGCACTTGTCGATGTAACACTTAAATTATTCATGTTTTCAATAACAATATTAAAATTATGTATCCTCATGCTTCCTTTGAATTAAAGCTTCAATGTTTTTGGTGGACACGCAAACGCCATTATGGAAGTACAAGTACGGGAGAGAAAAATAGTCTCTGGGGAAGAGGTTGAATCTCCCTTTAGTGCATCTGTTTTAATCAATACTCTCTACGTTATTTTTACACGGCCCTTCGTTATGAAACGGGATATGCATGTATTCGATAAGGTCCCATCGCGGGTTCTTCAACAAACATTATTCTGTCACCCACCCTGACTCCGTTAGTGACAGTGTAAACACATCTACTCAGAATAAAGTTTCAAACGGTAATTTTATCGTCTGTTTGCATTGGGCAAACGAAAATATGTTTTAGGATATAAATTTAGAAATCTTTGTGTTATAAACATACTATTCGGGTAACTTAAAAAGCAATTCAGTGGCAACAATACTTCGACGGTACGGTGCGTATTTGATGTCACCTGTTTTTTGAGCGGCGCTTCTTTTGTTCTATTGTGTCGATTGAAAAAACAAATGCTTGGACAGTAACTCCCAACCTTTTGTTTCCGTTGAATGCGGCAAGATATTTCTTGTCTCCTGGGAATCACCATGAAGGCAAATGTTTTGACACAACAATATCTTTAAGGAAGCTGTTGTTGGATTTTTATCAACATTTACGAATTGAATGTCTCAATAACACTGGGGAAACAAAACTCAAAAGTTTTTCTTAGAGTGTACTTGAATGACAATTTTGTAACTGAAGACGAGCAGAGCACACTGTAGAAAACGCTGAGACTTGTGAATGCGAATACAAACCACTCTTTAAAATAATAATAATTTTTGAAAAAGGGGTCAGAATTAACCTGGATACTGGATCCTGTGGTGCCTGACCCATTTATTGGTCAAGCTGACTCAGAAAGTGTTTAAAATCTGATTTTTAATCAGATTCTGCGTCATACCCATTTATTGGTCTTTTTGACACAGATTCAACGGATATAGCCCAAATATTCACAGGTTTGTTATTTTATGGAGATGGCTGATCACACAAGACATGAACACTGTCTGCGACTACTTTGTCAGCTCTACCAATCCTGTATAATACCTTTAAAGGGTGTATACAACATTGCTAAGGCTGAAATATAAATGTTCACATATTTGCATATAACTTTTATACATGGTATGAAGATGCATGGTCATGGTGAAAACTTCCCTTGAAATAGTTTTACTTGAAATGCTATAGTTTTTAGGAAATGAGTAAAACAGTTAGTCTTTATCACTGGTGATAAAATCCGATGTTTGAAAACATATAATGGGTGTTTTCACTGTTTTCTCACGACTCCGAAGACAGATTTTGCTGAAATGTTCACGGGTTTGTAATATTTCATGTAGGGATGCTGGGTCGCATCGAGTGTGGATAGCAGTCTTTGACAATTTTTTAAACCAATGTTGTACACACCCTTTAATTACGAACTGATTTTGTTGATGTCTTTGAAACGCAGTCATATTTCTTTGTTCAACCTTGTTTGTGTTTAAAACGTATCTATTGTTGTCTGTTTGGTATCAGGTCGAGACGATAGGTGATGCGTACATGGTGGCATCAGGCTTACCCGTACGGAATGGTGACTTCCATGCTAGAGAAATTGCCCGCATGGCTCTCGCTCTCCTGAATGCCATCAAATCCTTCAAGATTCGACATAAACCAGACAGAACGCTGATGCTGCGAATCGGTTTGCATTCAGGTAGGTTTAGTGACAGAGCACAAAACAAAACAAAACAACAACAAACAAACAAACGAAACGAAACCCCAACAACAACAACAGCAGCACTAAGAGATATTTGAAGCTTTGCATTGTGTGGAAACAAAGAAGTAACTAACCTTAAGTAAACTTGCAGTACAACCCTGTGTAAATAAATCTCTTTTGGGAGGAGTGTTGGCTCTGAACACGAGCAGAGTATACTGTTCAAAACGTCGAGACCGCATCGGCTCTTTTTTCAGAGCCAACACTCCTCCCAAAACATGGTTATACCCGCAAGTTAACTAGTTCTTCTTAACAACAACACTTATGATAAAATAACTCCACCAGTACCAATCCTTCAGAGAAATGTTGTCAACGTGGATCAACTAGCTTTTGAAGACCCACAAATCAGCGAGGTTTATTTTGATTGACACAACTGCGTGTAGAATTTCTTGACAAAACTTTAACCGTTCTGTTTGCGTTAACTATAAAGACGGGAAACCTAGTTTGATGAAATCTTTAGGTGGTTACCTTTTAACAGTGAAGACAAACAAACAAGTCAAGGCTGTTGTCATCGATTTTGTACTCCTTCTTTACGTGTTGTTTTGATGGCTGCAATCAAAGTGACTTTTGGGGATCTTCAATCGTCAACTGATGACGTCACAGTCTGTTAACTGCTTTGCAGAAGAATGGGACACCATTGTGTCTCTGCTCAACTGTCGGAAATACATATACCCAGTCACTTCCAGTCACTTAAGCCATGCAGTAAACAAACCGTGACGTCAATAGTACAGGGGTCTCTTTCTTTCTTTCTTTTTTGACTGTGGTATTGACTCAACTGAACAGGGAGGATTGGCACTGGTCTGAACTTTGATAACCTGTTAACTTTCTGACTGAAGCTAATGATTATCAACCTTTTTACCTTTACCCTTAAGTACAAAGTGGCTGGAGTTTTTTTTTTTAACTGTTCACCCAACCGTATAACTCAAACGAGATCCTTATCTCTGTATGCACTTGTACTTTTGGCAACTCAACACGTGCCAATGTTGTTTAATTTACCATGACGAGCGTGATGTATGCCTGTTTCCTTCAGCCAACCACTTTAAACACGATTGGTTCTTGGAGTGGTTCGGGGTTCGTGTTTGGTTAATCTTCGGTAATATCACACACAAAAATTCAACTTAATAACTACTTTCTCCCAGGTAAGTTGAGGTGTTCTCGTAAGGACATGGTTTTTAATGCAGGATGACGTGGGGAAAGTCAAGCAATCAGAAAGGCATATTGGAACCAGGAATTCGTTATCTTCGTCCCTTAAAAAGCACTAAACAAAAAAACAAAAAAACAAAACTCACCTTTTCTTTAAAATTTACTGTATCTTGAGCAAGACATTTTGTATGAGGAAAATCGATTTAATGCGCTGAAAAACACCGATATGCAAATGAAAAACATCGATATGCAAATCTTAAATATACCTATATGTAAATTCTGTTATGCAGCCTTTAGTCATCAAAATTGGAGGCCTGTTAATGACAAATACTGCATTTTTTCTTAGTTTGACAGGATAACCTCTATAGTTATACATGGGGACCATGATGTGTTCACAAAGTAATTGTGTCCACTGTATTCTTAGAGCGATGGTTCACTGGACAAAGTGTCACACACTGCGGGAACTTCACCAAAAATATCATTTTTTCCCCTGACCTTTACGTCAGTCAAAACGCATTTCCACTATAGTTTAGCTATAAATGGGGAATAACATTTTAATAAATGTTAAATACACCGATGTAAAGCGCTGTAAACACTGCTTGTTGATTACGTCACATTTGATGTTAAGATCATTTTGATTTGAAGAATAGTTGCAGAAGCACCTGCAGTTTTGAATATTACTAGTCCGGGTGAGGGGGTGGGGGCTGACATTTCATTACTGTTTTGATACTTCTGATTTGTGTATTAAAGGCACCTGGCAGTGGTATTTTGTCGAAATAAAGCTTTTGTCATTAATATATACATTTTTATGAGTGGAATGTGAATGAACAATTAACTAAGGTTAAAAAATTGTATTTTTATTTTAATTACAAATTAAAAATTAGGCCCCCCTTTACATGGCGCTGTTCGTGACGTCAATCGAGGCAGGAGAAAATGTGTAGTCTGGCCCCGTACATTACGTCCGGGTACCTGATCAGTATGATGCGTTTCCGTATTCGGACGTCACCACCCAATGCAATCCTAGGACAGTGTGTACAGTCGACTAATACGAGACGCCAGTTTATACGAGGTTTTTCACCGGTCCCGAACTGTCCCATGCGCGTTTCTATGTCTTAAAAACGGAAGATACGAGCATGGTCATAACGAGAACACGGATAATACGAGGTATTGTTTTTCCTATTCCGCAAACTATTTATCGGATCGGCGTGCCGCGGCGACGTGGCACTACAGTACAGCTCAAGTCGATCTGACAATCAGAAACATTTCGCTGGTAACCTAAGCTTCACTGCAACTTCCCTTGCACACTACTACCAACGAAAAAATCCCCGGTATAATCCAAGCACGACGGGGTATCCAAGTGTTTGCTGCAAGGCGCTGAAAACGACGTCGGACGTCGGATCTGCAGGGAAAAAATGCTGGCTGACCTCATCTTTAGTCGTTTTGCTGCATCCAGCAGCAATTTTTGCCGGAAAAATGCAAGAAAAATCCCTTTTTGGATAACCAAACGAAACGTACAATCTCACTACTTGCACGTGTATATACAACGTAAATGCAGGCAAGTTCGAGGGCGGTCGATGTTCGATCGAGGCGAAGTCTTCCTCGATTGACGTCACAAAAAGGGATGGGCGGAGTCGCCCCCAAACAACTTTATCTATTTTTTTACATATAAATACTGACAAACGATTACTCAAAAAATTGTTTTATTGTTAATATACATATACTCTTATATAAAAAATTAAAAAAATTCTATTTCCAGGTGACTTTAATGTTTATTTTTATAAGTAATCGTGTAAATTGGGTTTTTAGTGTGCAACTTACTTTAAATGTGTATTTTAATGTTTTTTTAGTCAGGCCAAAACCAAAATGCATTTCACTGTATATAATTATGTGTAATATGTGACATTGTATAATGTTAATATGTTTATGTTAATTGTATATGTTAATATGTTTATATGTTAATTGTATTTGTGACAATAAAACAAAATATAAATGAGAATTCTTTTAAACTAAGGATTTTGTTTTATGATGTTTCTGTCTACAGGTCCGGTGGTTGCTGGAGTGGTCGGTTTGAAGATGCCCCGGTACTGTCTCTTTGGAGATACGGTGAACACAGCATCCCGTATGGAATCAAATGGCGAAGGTGAACATCAACCTCTTTCTCTTTTCCAATCCCATTCCCTCGCCCCCTTAATAACAAACTTGTAAAGATTTGTTATTGCTGAACTGTTTTGACAATCTCCCGAGTGTAAACAAATACAAGTTTCCACGTGAGAATTGACAGCTTGATAGAAGACAAATAGCTGACAACTTATCACTATGGAAAATTCAAGTGACCAGCATTAAATATGCTACAGTAAATCAGACGAAGCTCTATTCACGCTTATGAATGCATTGTTGCAGAATATAATCACGAGGTGAAATCTGGACTATTTCATTTCACTAGACGAAGCCGAGTGAAATAGAAAAGCCACTTTTAACCTCGGGATTATAATGTGCGACAATGCATGAACGGAATGCATTTAATTTTTGTTGGATCTGTGTGGTAATATCATAAACGTAACCGTGGATGCTACCAGAAAGCATTTTCTGGTGCCCTTTCAATCAAAAGACGTAACACAGTTTTGTTATAATCTTAAGAAAGGTTGGAAAATCAGTATCGCAGGAATTGCTTCTCTATTAATTCTTGTTAACCTTTAAATATGACACTGCAGTTTCAGGCGATTTTTTTACTCCAAAGGAGTACGGTGCCGGTATTTCGGATGATGGTTTGACGTTTTTGAAATATAAAACATTTACAAAGAAGGCAATTTGACATTCGGATGAACAGTTTCAGGTTCCAATCAGTTTTTAATATAAAGATGTGACTGTTATTACACAACCTATCAGATACTAAGTTATCTGTACCATTCAATATCACAAGGGAAGTTATGGAATACTGTCCCGCACGATGTTCGTATTTTATGAACAAAACATTCATAACTATAATTAAAAAAATGATTTGATTTGATTAAGCTTTCCACTCGGGCAAGACGCGGAGCTAATATAATGTGTTGAGCTGGAGGTGAAAATATTCTAACAGACTTTAGATTGAAAACAAATTGGAATCCTTTTCTCTAAAATCACGTTCCTCAGAAGGGAATCGTTTCTTAAAATGTTATACATACCAACAGCTGCAGTGCTTCTTAATACCAAATAAGTTTTTATGCTCATGAAGTTTTTGAGTAATTACCAAAGGTATACTCTGTCTTTAACTTTAAGTCAAAGCGCAGGATTTATATTAATCGGTTAAAAAAATGAACAGCAAATTTTGCGAAATTTACAGAGACTGTTTGTTCATGGTGTGTTTATCGAAAATAATAGAATGGGAAACAGTAATCTATTGTTCCAGAAAACAATGCTTTACTTTCCCTTTAACTTTTAAGCGTCAGATATCTCGTTTTGGAAAAACTTGCCCACAATCCTGGTTTCTTTATTCGGACGGTTATGGTTGGGGGTTCTCGCTATATTGGTTGACATAATTATCTACAAATGAATCTGTTTGAATTTCTACACACAGACGTGTAGTTTGATAATCAGCTCCTATACCCCACCCGTTGTTTGTTTCGCAGCTGAAAAAGGTGTTCATTTATTACAGTCTACACATTCATGTTTACATGGCGTGTGCTAAAGGCTGACTGCGTTGACAACCTCCAAATACGCAATTTAATTTCGACCTGCCTTGCTCAATTTTCTAAATTATGACTTTCATTGCGAAGTTAATTATGGCTGCTCAATCCGATAACTGTTCCTCGTGCGTAATATGTCCACTCGTACGTGACTTCCACGATGGAATCACGAAATTGGCAAACAATGTGAACACAAACACCTAAGGGTGCCGCGCTTTGGAGAGGGATGCCGGGGTAGACTTCAAACTGCCGAATGTGGTGTGTAGCTCAGGCTGTTTGACAGGAATCTGAAGGCCTGGGACCAATTTTACTGGCAGGATATACTGACGGATGCACCTCCAAATTGGCTAGTTTGATGGTCATTGTCAGCCAAGGCCGAAGAGACGTGGCCCGCGGGTGCTGTCGTTCGTGCAGTCACCTGTCCCCAGTTTCCGGCAGGTTGTGAGGCCTGCGTCCCGGTGATACGCCGCTCCGGGAACTTGACAGTGTTGCTGAAATGGTCACGGTCCTTCTCTGCCGAAAGATGAAAAAAGGGTTTCTACGGTTTGAAATTAAGCCTTCTTCAGTCTACAATTAGGCTATACCCCCGCAGGCAAGCCTAGATCCCGAACTTTTCTTTGCCTGTCTTATCACCGCAACTGGTGTCATTTTATTAACAAAGGTTTTGCTAATTCAATGGTGAAAAAAGGAAAATCTACAATCGTTTTGTTGAGTTAATGAATTGGTGGTATTTTGTTTTACAGCTATGAAGATCCACATGAGCTCCTATATCAAGAAAATCCTCGATCTGTTTGGCACTTTCGTGATCGAACTCAGGGGGGAAGTTGAAATGAAGGTAATATATTGTTACATCCATCCTCGTCCCCATCTCTACATTTACTTTTTTCAAAATTTATAGTCACTCTTTAGATGTGGTTTTGAAAGAGAGTTGCAAAAATCAGTGTAAGATTTGTTGATTTTCTCGGAGGTATTAGATAGCTTTCAAGGTTAAAATAAAACCAGCTTTTTGATGAAATTGTAATGGTTTTAAACAAACATACTTTTGGGGGTTTAGTGGACTGTTAATTTTATTTAAACTGTTTCGTCTGGCCTCAGTAGTGTATATTTTTAACACTTCCTTACAAAGAAATGGTGACAAATGCTGCATACATTCAAAATAGATGTAATTTCAGATAGGATCTCCATTGAAATTGTCGGCTTCTTTGTATGTTATTTACGAATGAATTGGCGAGGGAAAAGATTCCACCTTTTGGGATTGAATTGACCTTCAAATAGATTTGCTGTATATTAATGACTCTTTATCCGCTGTTCTGTTTCCAGGGGAAGGGTAAACAGACGACGTATTGGCTGAAAGGAGAGCTGAAAGACAAGAACGGATTATGCGATTTTAAATATCAGGAAATTTCCGTGTAGTCTTGGGGAAAACCGTGTTAGGGCCTGTGTATAAATGTCTTAGAAGAAGAAAATTCCAAATAAATACATGCCTTCCTTTGAGATTTGCATCTAACAAATACATGTACATGTATATAAACACCACAAAAGACTTACGTATGACGTGACGGACAAAGTGTTGACCTGCAAACTGTGACAGTGACCATGGAGGTAGGAATTCCTACCTCCATGCAGTGACCTATACGGCGCTATTAATGAATATTCATGACGACAGGCGTGTGTTCGGCGATAGACACGCCCATGTTGCTTTGCTGACTCAGACAGTGACTATGACTAAAGAGACAATCACATATTGTTTACAGATCGACGTTCGACCAGACTAAAACTTCTGGAACTAACTCTTGACTTTTTACTGACCACAGACTACGATGAAATCCCTGTTCGTGTGAGGACGTTGGACAGAGGACGGTAACGAGAGTGACGAACACAATCAAATACTGCCGTTGAAGAACCAATTGACCATCGACGACAGACACATCTGCTATACTGTTGTCTCATACTAGACCAAAGCATCAAAAGACTCACAAACCGTCAATGCTAACATGCAACAACAAAGACGACTAACTGACAGACGTGACTCATTTATCATACAGATTTAATTCAGCAAGTAATAAGAATTTAAAAAATGTAACCAAAAACAAAGAAACCAAATTAATCGTAATTTTTGGGGGAAAGTAAATTTGTTATTAGTGTGATCACCTGCTGTGGGTGTCCTGTACATACAATTACTGTGAGCGTTGTAATTCTCATCCACAAAGTGGTTCCAATCTATTTCACTTCCAGCTTCGATTTGGTCATATTGAGTTGAATGGACGAGGGTGCAAGATGGCTGTTCATTGGACAGGTTCTTTTTGAGCCAATGTGGACAAACGTTATAGTGAGACTTGCATGCACCGACGACAGACTACAACTTTGTAACACTGAGTCGATATGATATGAAGCATAGATACATTTGTCTAGACCCGTGTCTTAAGGGTGACCGTCGCATGAAAGTTTTGCAGATAGTAATCTAGATGCACACTGTTGCCCAGGGGTTTTCAAATCAATATTAATCACCGAAAAACCCTATCTTCAGAACCCGCCCTGTGCTTCTATCCGATCATTCATTTCGACACAACCTCCTGGGAATGAGGTTGTTTTTGACTGACCAACGTCATCACTAGAGACGACGTATCTTGTACAGCGACACACAAGTAAAGTTTGACATAAATACAGACGTTTGTTGTTAACTTGGTGGGTTGTAGTGTAGGTTTAAAGTGTTCATGTTGATGGTTAAAAAAAATTCAGCATCGTAAAGAGAAAAAAATATTTGAATTCAAAAGCTGATAAAATCTCCGTCAGTACAAGGTAATTGAGGTCACAGTCTTTTGTTTTCGTTGGTCCCGATGTCGGGGATGTATTGTTTTCCTGAATTTACAAAGGAAGGCTGAATAACAATTCCTGAAGTGAAGGAAGGATGTTGGAAATTTGGAATTTTTTCTCAAGGACTGTGTTGTGAATAATAGTCATATTTAATGAGACTCGGCAGTGGGATTTGTATTGCATGAAATTATATTAAATGTGATTATGTAATCGGTAAAACTTTCAACGTCATCATTGGTGATTTATGTTGGAAAATGTAACCAGTGTTGTCACCTTTGACCTTTACAGTGAAAGTCGACTTTATTAAGAAACAAACATTGGTAGCTGTAAATAAAATGCTCTTTCTGACTCCATGGCTGTACTTTCAAAATTAATACATTTGGAAAAAATAATAATAACGATTAATGAATATTTCCACATTTCCTAAACAAATATCCTGATAATTTTTCAGGCGTGTTTAAAGAGGAGAAAATAAAATTAATGTGTGTAATAGTACATATTTTATTATGGGTATATGACTGACGATACGAGACTCGAAACGTCGATTTGGTTTCCGTGTGAGACAATGACGTGCGATATCCTTCCATTAGACTCAAATTATCACAGAAAGAGAACTCTCTGAAAAACTAAAAAAAGGTTACATCATTGACTAACACAACGTTGATGGCAGAAACCTTTCACTATTTGTATGATTTAACGTAGTATTTTCTATTAGCTTTAGGGACCAATGCTTAATTTTGCCTGCTCTCAATACGACACTTAGCTTCATGTTGTACCGCATGCTCGGCATCTTCAACGCCTGTCAGAAATGGTAGCTTGTTGAGTGGGATATTGTGACAATTTCTAAATTTGTTCAGTCTAAAAATATTAACTCAAAATGTGAATCCCGCCCGTCATTGATGTACATGCAACTTAAAAACATATTTAGTCTTCTTCACAATAGTGTGTATAGTTAAGCATAGCACCCACCCACCCATTCTGCTAAATGCATTTTGTAAGCGTTTTAAAAGATGTTAAAATAGCTGTGCGCACAAATCAAAACGAGAGGGGCATCTTCGTTTTGTTCTTGTATACTTAAAAAAAAGAAGAATAAGAGTTGTCACGCTTTCAAGTTGTAACGCTTTGCTTTAAAACAGTTGAAAAACAGGGTGCCCCTACCATGTTTTGTTGTTGTTTTCACTTCAAAATAGACCCCTGTACTGATGACGTCACGGTTTGTTTACTGCATTGCTTAGGTGCTGTAACTGTGTCCTGCATTTCCGACAGTTGAGCAGCGACACAATGGTTTCCCATTCATCTGCAAAGTGTGAACAACCTGTGACGTCATCCAGGACTAAAGTCTGTTACATTCTCCATGGAGTATTTTGATCAGCGACCTCAACGCTTTGTCCCACTGCAGACATTCTGGATACGCTGCATTTTTATATGGCGGACTGGTTGATCCAAAGTGCTAGATTCTAGTTTAGCAATAATACTGAGGTTCGCTCGACTATATACATCATTAACTCAACGTGTTTTTAAAGGGAGGGTATACCTTTTGTAATTGCTCCAAAAATGAATGACCATACATTACTTACTTGGTAAGAAGCACCGTAGCTGCTGATGGTATAACATTTTGAGAAACAATTCCCTTTAAAGGTATGTGGTTTTATAGAGAGGGATTCAAAAACAGTTCAATCTGAGAAACGTTTCTGCATCAAACGCTTCTCAGATTGTGTATTCCAATTACGAATTATTCTTCCCTGCGTGGACAGTATCTCAAAAACTTTCACCCCAACAAATTTTCACAGGTTAGTTTTATTGTATATTTAGGCCCTATCTACATTTATATAGGATTAACACAACCGAACGATTCCAAATACCAAAGGTATCCTTTGACTTTAATTGCTGATTTTACATTTGAACCCTTTATTTTACAATCTGTGTTGCCATCTTAGACAAGGAATCGTGACAATTAACTAGTTGGGAGAGTAATTTTGTGTAACAGTAGAGACTGTTAGGGACACTGTGTCCAGAATAGTGATGACCTATTTTATTTTTAAACAAGAAAACATAATTTAAAGGCTGCAAATAATGTTTTCTTTCTTATAATTTTAAAATGTAAAATGTTTGTGTCAATTTAAATGAAGGTGAAATTGTAAAATATGTGTATAATTAATGATAATGTAAATACTAAGCAAATTGCGTTTGTGTGACTAAAACAGATTTAAGTGGTAATATGTGAAGTCAAGGTGTAAGACCTACACTGACCAGACTTTTAAAAATGTTTTCTGGTGTGGGGAAGTTGCAATTTTTCGTAATGATTATTTCGGATGGTTTCTTGATAATGATGTTGTTTCGGGGGGTTTTATGTTCCAAGCATCAGATATAGAGCTTGACATAATATAATTATAACATCGATCATCAGAATATGAGGGTAAATATCTTTAGACGGATTTTTCTCTGCATTCAGGAAAGATCTTTTCGAATGAATGAAATGATCGAGTTTGCCATTTTTATTTTCAAGGAAATTCTTTCCCGTTTCTTCTCTCTTTTTTCTCATCTGTGCTCTAGACATCACATCTCAGACGTTTGTTTTAAGACGTTTGATTTAATCTTTCCGCCGCCTCTCGCAAATGATGTAACATGACTGAAACATTTACTACCTTTTTCGCCAATAGTTTTTAACCGAACATCAACAACAATAACGCCAGAGGACAGACACCTCATACAAACCACGTTTTGTTACTTTTTTTGAGAAAAAAACACATCTTTTTTATACGTTTGTACAAAAAAACATGTAATGTATTATGAAAGTTATTATGTCTCTTTTTAGTTTACATCTTGTTTAAGAAAGCAAAACAAAACACTCTTCGGTATTTGACAACATACAAAAATATCTGAGAACAATCTTGACAATATTTATGCCATCCAGCTTTGAACATTGGCACCATGTATTGGGATGACTAATACAATTGTTTTGATGCCAAGTCGGTTTAATGATGATACAAATTGCCCGAATATTGGGGTTTATACTATAACCCCAGCCCCCCTCCTCGCCTCCCCATGTCATTGGTAGGTCAATGGGATGAAATTCAGAAATCAAGGATGTGTTGGTCACCAAATGTCCAAGTGGACAGCGATGTACGAAACCAATTTGTGGCACGGGCAGTTATTTCAAAATGTAGATTCTGCTTTTGTTTGTGATGGATACAACAAATGAGTGTAGAGTGTGCTTGTTTTACAAGGAAACAAACCGTTCAACAAAACATCATCAGGGGGAAACGGTGACAACTGCTATTCAAAAACATGATTCGTGTTTCGGAACTTCACTGGTGATATTTGGGCTGTCCTTCGATTGGGGAGGCCAGGCTGGGGGTTAAGGGCAATATTGATAGTCTCCGTTCTCAAGCATATTGTGAATTATGTTGGGGTTGGGGCTAGAAACCATCCATTATTTTTTTTGTCGACATTGTCATAAACAGTAAGAAGAATTGTTGAGCATCAAATGTTATCTTTTACAATACACATGTATTGACATGACAACATGTAGCCTATAGGTATGGTCTAGAAGAGAATAGAAATGGCTTGCTCGCAACTTGGTAAAACTAGAGTCGTTCATTGTGGTGCTAAAACAAAACAAACAAAAAAAGAGAGAGATGTGAATAAAATGTACGTGGTTTTCTTCGGTTTAGGCCAACACGACGTAACAAATAAACCGATTAATGGCAAGGTTGACGTGTCCAAAGTGGCTCAAGCTGGTTTGAACTGGTTTGAACCGGCTTACCATGCCAGATACAGGCCAGAATAGGCCATTTTTTTATACGCAGTGTTAACTGTACTGTAGACCCTTTGTATAAAATAAACCTGTGTATAGTTTGCTATAATAATTCTAGACAAAGCCATGTAGATTGCACTGTCTTGGACCCTTACTTTGTATACAGTTATCATTATCCAGTGGTATTTAGCTTCGCTCAGTCATTTTCATAGTGACAATTTCATGGATACTTTATCTGTTTTGTAAGAAAACTTATCAAGTACTATAAAAAAAAACATTAAAAAGTTAGATTGGATCGTTTTCACTTCCGGGTTATCGTAAAAATGTGTAGGTCTCTTTTAATATACATTGGTCTTTAAATACTCTAGATTTAAACGGTTTAAATTAGGCTTATAACTTAGTTGAACGTGTTAACTACCTTTACGTCTGCTATCGGTCATACGGTGAGATCATTCTATAAATAAACTCGTTTTTGTGTAGCTGATTCGATTTTTTTGTAAACAAAACTTTGGGTCCGTCTCATATAACATTTGTAAACCTTTGTATTCAGTGGACCAATAATGCTTTGAAGAAGAGCATACATGCCAACTTTTCTGTCTGCGAAATGACACATCGTTCAAGGAACATCTTTATGTTGCCCGACTATTGTAGACATGACGTTCTGTTTGATTTCGATGCAAGTCTCGCGGTATTCAAATACTGAGACCAGTGAAAGTGCGAGAGTTTCTCTCCTTCAAAAGTTAAAGCTATAAGTGTGGCAGAGGTTCGAGCGAGACTTGCACGGTCTTTTGTTTCATCTACGACCACATTGGTCAACCATTCTCTAACATGTTGGCGATAAACATTATGTCCATTATGAATTCTTGTTTAATCTGTCATTATTAATGCACCTTTGATCGTATTCAACCGTTTGCATCTTCAGTGAAAATTGAAACGTTTACACATTGTAAAACCGCTAAAACAAACGGCAATATCAACATGTGATTATTTTAAGTTAGTTTTACTTAACGTGGACTTTGCAAACGGTGTGATTTTTGTTGTCAGTCTTTGGACAGGACTTTGTGATATTATAAATGTATTAAGATATTATAAATGTATGATCCTAATCGATGGTTGTGCTCAATGTGAACCAGCTCTGAGTATTGTTGTTAAAGATACACTGTCGTCAATGATCAGAGCGGCGCCTGTTGCTTTACATGGAATTATAAACTTTCACCCAGTTACTGCATGCGCCCGCCCTCCATACGATACGGAGGGAGGGCGCACGCGTGCATGCTGTAAATGTGGGTGAGAGTTCATAATTCCAAGTACAGCCTCAGGGGTCTGCTTTAATCCTGACGATAGAGCGAGCCCCTTTAAACGAACCGGGCCGTAAAGGACAGAAGTCAGGCGTATTCTATATTCATCAGATGGCAGTATTATAAATGATTTCAGTGTGTAAAATATAACTGTTGAACAAAATCAATTTGTGTTTTTGTTTTTCGATAAAAATTGTTAAATAAACCTTAGTCTTGGGAATGATTTTTAAACATTGGTAATAATTATTTAGATGGTGATAATATTGTGTATTCACGATTTATGTATTATGTTGATAAATGACAAAAAATAAAGACATTTTAAAAAACCAGTCCAGGTAAAAGGTAAAAAGAACATGATGTCGATGTTTTGTAATTTGTTCATGGGATATCCTTCTCCTCCCCCCCCCCCCCCCCCCCCCATGGTTGCCTTTTCTAAAGAAATCCCTTGTGGTATCCATTGTTCCATTGTGTAAAAGAACCCAGAAGGGCTCTCCCAAAGCTCGTAGCTCTGTGTGGCAGTCACTCATTGGATATTCCTTTGTTCTGACGCTTAAGGAAAATCCTATCTATCAACACTGAAAAACAAAAACTGTGTGGACGTGTGTTAGTCCACATAGTGTTTCTAGTCATGTATTCAGGAAGAGAAGGGTCATGAGAACAACTAAACTAGATATAAGTTTTTGTTGCGAGCACAAAAACAAGGTGTTCGGGAATTTTGTTTCCCCCAGGACCAAGCATTCAGTATATAGATCTTGAACCTGCACCTTTAAGGTGACGTCATGTCACACTCGATGACGTCATCGTGGTGTGAAAAATATCGTCAGATTAAATGAAGTTCTTGCCTTGGGATTAGGCTGAGCAATTTAATAGAGTGGCAGATCATCCTTGGATTATTAAACTGCGACTTTGCAGATTATCCGAAAGTAATATGTTTTCTATACGGTACATTTCCACCGTGAGACAAGATTATGTATAGAAAATTGCAATCATCACTTTGAATTATACAGTCTGGGCAGTCAATGTTGATTAAGGATAACAGTTCAATGAGTTTTATGTGTGTTTCTATTGAGAGGTGGCCATTATGTGTGTTTGATAATAATAATAGTGGCTTCTTATATAGCGCTCATATCCGTCACTCAGTGACGCTCAAGGCGCTTCAACAGTTTTCCTGCAAGGTATATAATTATGTGGAGCTACTTATTGAAGGTTGAGACCTATTTCTTTACATAGCACCATGTAATGGTTTACAAGGTGCTGTGGCGCAATATGCAGCCAATCAAACCAGGACACTGGGGCGAACCCCTTCTCTTTTCGATACGTGCACTGGGTTCTTTTACGTGCATTACACAACACACGGGACCAACGGCTTTACGTCCCATCCGAAGGACGAAGCAATAATGGTTAAGTGTCTTGCTTAAGGACACAAGTGTCACGACCGGGACTCGAACCCACACTCTGCTGAACAGAAACACCAGAGCTTGAGTCCGGTGCTCCTATCCGCTCGGCCACGATAATGGTGTGTTGCGGCGAATAAAAAGACAATAGTTGGGCTCCTGTGATGGAAAAGTCTTGCATGTCCAAATAGTTTTTTAATCCACTGAGTTTCGAGATAGACAACTATGTGATTAACAAGGTTTTTGAATTTTTCCGGTCCTACCTTTAACGTCAATGTTCAGTTTAACATTCAATCCCCGTTCATCGTCGATGTTGCCAATTATTGGCGCCTTTCCTTTGCCTCAATACTCCATCAGCTATTGCTTTCCGGGCATTCAGGGTTTCCTACAGGGCTTCGAATGAGCGAGCATTAAGTGTCTATTATGGCTAAGAACAATTAGGGCTGATAAGAAATTCACTCTCCTAGGACGAATTCTCTCCTAAATTCATCTTTCAATGATTTTTTAATTTCCCTGTAGATTCTGCAGATTAGTGGTCATTGATACCGGCTGCCATTATTGTCACACCATTGAGGGCCACGAGGCGATCGTATAATACGCAAATCAAGAGCTGCCATCATGTAATTATGTACTGTCGCCCGAAGAAACTCAAACCCAGGGTTCGTGTAGAATTTCCCTGGAAAGTGAATACGAAGACAAAGTGTGGATGTAGTAGACCTTTCAGTATTTTTCTTTGTTCCATTAAATCGCCCAGGCGGTCCTCATGCATTCCTTTCGTTACGCAACGCCAGGTGCGTTTCTCCGACTCCACTCCCGCACGTGTATATAAAGGTTGACTGCACAATCCTTGCTCTCTCACTTATATCTTTTCGACTGGATGAAGCAGCAGTTTAACCAGCACCAGAGTGTATGTATTATAATTGACACCTAGCGCTCTTATCTTTTAGAGAGGACAATTTAGCACTTACATTACTTTCTTAGGGCTCTTGTTGCTGTGGTGTGCTGTTTGGCAGTAGTACACAGCTAATATGCACATCGCAGTTGCAAGCTAACTAATTCAACCAAAACCAAGTGCATTATAAATTATTTGGCACAAGTATTGCCCTCTTCTTATTTACTTACCAAAAGGCAAAGTAGCCAAATTTCGATTTAGTCCATATCATTTAAATTAATTAATAGCAAAGAACACGCTACTAAATGCTATCAAATTGAGGCCCTGATTGCCCTCGTTTTGCCAGTCTGTTGTGTCTACTTACACCTAAATAATGAGGTTAGACCGTCTTATCCCAACCCCCTCCACAAAAGTGATAATGTGTATGCTGCTTTTTCAAGGCACCAAACAAAATGTATTACCGAGCAAATTTTAGCATTCCTTTGCTGCTGTGCGTCCCTGCTCCCTGTGTCCCTCCATCCTGGTGTTCGAAGAACCCAGACTCTGATGGGTTATGACATGAGTTTCCTACCAGTCGCTGTAAATCCTCTGAAAGAGGCTGCCCCCATGATGTCATCGGGCAGCCTAATTCAGAGGAGGGGTCAGTTTTTAAATGAGGCTTTGCACCATTGGGCTTACATAGGCCATGTATAGTACTCGGTTTTAGAGATGACTAAGCACGTTTCTTGTTTGTTTTTGTTTTGTTTTTCATGTTGCTGTGCGTACTCCTTTGGCCTGTTGTTGTGGGTTTGTTTTTCATGAGATTGTTGATTGTCCACTAGACTGGTCCCCTGTTCAGACACTGGCCTTACAGGCCCAATGATTTCATTCGATGATTTCATTGGATAAATGTGCTGTGACGTAAGCTTTCCATATCTGTATTATGATTGGTCCGACTTGCAGCGTGTGCATAAACGGGACCTTCAATCTCTATACTAGTTCTTGCACTCGGATTAAATAGCTGCAAGAAAATATCAGTGACAACACAATTAATGTTGAGCCTTCTACATACAGGCTATCCTTGACCACAACACCCTTACATAATAGTGGTCTTATATATAGCAAGTAATTTTGTTTTATTCACCACGAATCTCCATGTGAAATGATTGCGAGGTCAAAGGTACATCTGGCAATATCCGGTCAGGCTGGTATCTGGCGTTAATCATGAGCCTCGAAGTGTGACGACAGATGTTCAGGCTAGAGCAAGTTCGGTTGGCTGACTTGAGTCGACTAGTCTAAACCATGTAGTCGATCTAGCTGTCACTCGAACGCTGCATGGTTGAACCAGCCAGTCCAAGTGGACCAACCTAGCTCCGGAGCACTGTTTCTTTAGTCAACTATAACGAAGTAACTTCATTTTGTCAAGATGGCGTTTTGTTCTCTCTTTGATAGGTCGTCGCCATGATGGTCGCCAGTATTTGCCGAATCAATCGACTAAACGCGTTCGAGTGGACAGACCACGCATGCGTGATTTTAACGGCATATTGTCCACCAGCGCTGATTGTCATATTGTCCACCAGCGCTGATTGTCATAATGTTTGACCGTACTTGTCTTTGAGAAAATAGAATTAGCTGTTGCAAACTGCTGTTGCAAATTAGCTGTTGCAAACTGCGTACTTGTCTTTGTTCAACAAACATGCACCATAAGGAACTCAATGAATGTGGGCTCTGGCCATATTTTTTATACGGGATAATTTGTTTTATCCTCACAAAAGGTGATGGAATTCCGGTGAAGGAACTATAAACCAGTGTAATCTGTGACATCAAAAATGCAAAAGAGCCACATATAGGCCTACTGGACTTCCAGCAGGCACAATTTGTACACAACCCAATAGAAACAAAAACCGAAAATCTTATATAGTTTATGGTTATTGCACTTTCTGTTTTCTATCAACCTTTGATAAAGGGGCGCATCTCGAAACTTGTTCGGCTGTTATTGTTATTACTATTGAATTTATGAGGAGTTTACCACACAAAATGTAAAATTTGCCATATGGTCAGTGTAGTATCTTTTATAAACAAAGGTTGCATAAGGTTAAGCGAAGAAAGGGTTGTGATTGGTTTTAAATATACGTTTTCATTGAGGATGACATTTCCGTCAGGACATAACTCAAAACTATTTGCACAAAAAGCAAACTAGAGGTTTAAGGTGTTGCTAGTTTTTACGCGGTATAGTCACCATGCTCCTCAATGCTCGTAAGACGGTAACTCTACGTAACACCTTCAGTGAGTGAGACTTTTGAAGGATGCTGTTATGCTTAATAGTTGGAATGAAAACTGATCTAGTTAAAATACAGGCCATAATTTTAGTTTATGACAGGTTAAAGGAGAAACTGCACCTGGTGCTGCAGCAAAGATACGCTGTATAACAGTATCGACGTCTGAATGGGAATCGGTGTTCATTTCAACCTTCATTATTATTAACTGCACCATACAAACAACCTGTGAAATTTTTATCAAATTTCGGTGGTAGCAATTTTGCGGAAATAGTGAAAAGCGGTTTGTTATTATTAACTATTTTTTATACAGGGTAGCCCCATCAGTATCAAAACACTGTTCTCCCTGGGGGGCCTTTAAAAAAATAATACACAGAACAAGGGGGAAAAAACATGAAAGAACAAACCCCATATAAAGCAACAACAGCAATTATTTTCACATCTCATTGCGGCATCAAACGCGTTTTTAACGATGATAAAAGAAAAGTTTATTTTTACTCAAGAGCTGATTTTGATGCTTATAGAAATTGCCTTAGAAACCGTCAAACTCAATTTATTAATGCCGTCGATGTCACCGATGTCCAGAGATCCTGGTTGACTTGGAAAGCCCTTTTATTGGACATTGTAGAGTTACATATTCCTCATAAGGTTTTTTCCAATAAGCGCAAACATGTTCCTTGGGTCAATAGCAACATCAAATTACTTATCAGGAAAAGAAACCGCCTCTTTAAAATCGCCAATCGTACTAATGATGCACGTCACTGGCAAAAATACCGTGACATTAGACGTGACGTCAAAAGGCAAATTAAAAAGAGTCACATTAATTACATCCGGTCCACAGTCTCTGACATAAATAATAATCCAAGAAAATTCTGGAGGTACGTTAAAACTCGTAAGACTGATCAATCGACGATAAATTGCCTAAATGTAAACGGTGTTAAAATAACAGATAGTGAATTTATGGCCGAAGCTTTAAATAACCAGTTTCACTCTGTATTCAATACCGAAGACTCCTCTGACTCGCCAAATTTATCTCACCTTGGTGAATCGATTACCACATTGAACGATTTTCAGTGTAGCAATTTTGAAGTCTACAAATTACTTAAAAACATTGATGTTAGTAAAACGCCTGGTCCTGACGGTATCCATCCTAGGATCTTGAAAGAGGGAGCCGAACATTTAGCTCCCTCACTCACCAAACTGTTTAATGTTTCTTTAATCTCGGGTGAGGTACCACAGGACTGGCGTAGAGCTAATATTTTCCCACTTTTTAAGAAAGGCAAAAAAGACGACACAAGTAATTACAGACCGATCTCTCTCACCTCGATCGTTTGTAAAATTTTGGAGCGTATTGTGAGCACGAGAATTGTTGATCATCTTTCCTCTAATAGTATTCTTAACGAGAACCAGCACGGCTTTAGAGCCACTCGGTCTTGCGAAACGCAGTTAATTGATGCAGTTAATGATTGGAGCAGTTGTTTAGATTCTGGTTTCGATGTTGATGTCATATTTCTTGATCTAGCTAAAGCTTTTGATAGGGTCCAACACAATCTTCTACATAAGAAATTAGTAATGTATGAATTGGGCCAAAGGAACGTTGACTGGGTTATGAACTTTTTACGTGGAAGGTCACAGAGAGTTATTTTAAATGGGAAATTTTCCTCTTGGTCTCCTGTGCTATCGGGTGTACCCCAGGGTACTATCCTTGGCCCAATTCTCTTCCTTTGTTTTATTAATGATATTACTGATAATATTAGCTCTACAATTCGACTTTACGCAGATGACTGCGTTTTATATCGCCGTATTTCTACAGATGACGATAAAAGATTTTTGCAGTTGGATCTCAATTCACTTTATTCATGGTGTAACAAATGGAAACTTCATTTTAATGTTGACAAATGCAAGGCCATGAAAATTTCTCGAAAGAGCCGTCGGGTCGATCCAGAGTACAATATTGCCGAATCTGCTTTGAATGTTACCTCTTCCGAAAGATACTTAGGAGTTGTCATAAACAATAAGTTAAACTGGAGAGATCACTGTATTGAAGTTTATTCGAAATGTAATAAAATGACAGGTTTAATTAAACGTAACTTTTCGGTTTGCCCTACCGACGTCTTAAAAACACTTTACGTATCGCTAATTCGATCCCGCTTAGATTACTGTTGTAGTGTATGGGATCCCTATAGAATTAACCAGTCATCCACTCTAGAACGGATTCAAAAGCGAAATGTTAGATTTATGTGTAAGGACTGGGACTCAAGCTACGACACACTTTTAACCCGTTTGAGCTGGACAACACTGGGTGTTAGACGAATGTACTTCCGTCTCCTAATGTGCTTCAAAATATGTAATCAGTATATCAACATTCCTGCATTAAGTAAATTTGCTCCAGCTACGAGAGTCGGTCGAAATGATCACAGTTTAAAACTCAATATCCCTTTTGCCAAAACTGATTATTTTAAGTATTCATTTTACCCTCGTACGGCTCTGGACTGGAATAGCCTGCCAGCAGATATAGTCCAGAGTCCTTCTCTAGGGAGTTTTAAAAGTGCCTTACATGATTATTTGTTGTTTTTGTGTTGATGTTTTTGTCTTAGTTTTTAAATTTGTTCTTGCCATTTTTAGGCCATGCGTTTTAATTTAACCCTTTTTTATCATATGTTTGCATATATATATTTATATAATATTTGTTCCGTATGTGTTGTTATTGTACCTACCCGGGGAGTGAATTTTTATGGACTATTTTAGTCTTTTCACGACCCTAGACATTGTCTGAAATTAGTAAATAAATAAATAAATAAATAAATAAATCTAAACCACCAGGAGCAAAAGCAGAGAAAGCAAAAAATTGCCAGTTGGAAACAAAAACATATCAATGACTCCGTAAACGCCAGTACATAGAAGTGAAAGAAGTCAAGGTGGGCTCATTACGCAATTGCTCAGGTAAACCGTTCCACAAAAAGGAACCTTCGTAAGAAATGCCTTTTTTGCCTTTCTAAGTCCTAACTTTAGGCAACCCATTACTCTGCGTTTCTGGTGGAATAATAATTATGCCTTGTAGCCGTAGGGGAAAATAAGTCTCGCTGATAGTTGGGGGAGTTACCATTGATGGCATTGTGAACTAATTTGATTTTGTTCGGGACTTAATGCATTTTCACATCTGAATTATTTTGATTGCGGCAATCGAAAAAGCAAAGTATTTCAGAAGAAGTATTTCAGACGAAGTATTTCAGAAGAAGTATTTCAGACGAAGTATTTCAGAAGAAGTATTTCAGACGAAGTATTTCAGAAGAAGTATTTCAGACGAAGTATTTCAGAAGAAGTATTTCAGACGAAGTATTTCAGAAGAAGTATTTCAGAAGAAGTATTTCCCTGGAGGTGTTGATATGAACTTTATATCAGCGAGCTTTTAGATTCAAGATTTGTACTGGTATGAACTTTATAATCAGTGAGCTGTCATAATTATGAGAACTTTTTTATCAATTCCAATACTGTTATAACTGTTAAGTTAGGATGGAAAGGGCAGTTTGAACTTCAAGAAAGTCCCATATTCTGAATTAATTTCCTCACAAAAAGGGGATTGAACTTTGTGTTCTAATTAAAGAGGAATCAAGCTGACCTTTACGCTCGGTAAAAGTATAAAGATTTGTTTTAATTCAGCTGTTATTAACAAAATTATTTTAAAACGTAGAATGAACGAAAGCAACACACGAAGGAAAGGAATTTTGGTGACAATGTTTTAAACTGAAAGCGGTTGGTTTAGGTCACGGAAGATGACCGCTGAAGGACTTTGGCTTTGATGGATGTTTGTGTCGGTAGTTTTTTCAACGAAGACTCTACAAACATCGTAAAGAAGAGCAGAGCGTTTCGTGACGATGATTGACAGTTATCCAATCGCGAGGCTCGATTTGCCATTAAAGCTTCGCCTTCTCAACCAAACACAAGAGGGCTACAGGAAACCTGCAGGTCATCGTCCATGGCTCTTACAATTTCATCAGAGTGGTAACTCAATCTGTGCCAGCGTCACCCTCATATCGATCCCAGCAGGATTGGAACCAGTCGACAGGGGCAGCTTGATAGTGCACTTACACTTGCCGATGGCCGCATAGTTATGCCGATCGCTTTTCATCCACTTTCCCAAAGCTTGTGAGTGTAAGTGCTGAAGTGATGAAGGTTTGATGATCGCTCCCGAGGTTGGTGTACTGCAGATCTGTGGCTCTGATCACGTGGAATCACAGATCCTTCAGTAGCATTATGAAACACCGAGGGATATCGGCCCGACAAGACCGTTCCCGGGAGCTCGGTTTTCTGCACTTTTTAGATTTACCTGACAACCGGATGGGTTAGATTGACCTGCGAACTAGGCAGAGCATATAGGCCTACTTTGTATGTTTCAGCTCAAGTGAAATCTGTCAGTGTCAGAGATGAATTTGAGCCCACTCAAAAACCGGAAAATTAATGTTCCCCTGAGTAAGATGTGGCTGAGATGGGGGAGTAGATTGGTTGATGTGGTGATTCCCCTTAAGCGCAGCACAAAGATCCGGTATCTATCTATCCGTGACATCTATAATATGAGACAACACCGACGTGGTGGTATAGTAATGGGGATATATTAACACCATGTCGGTATTGTCACACATATATAATTATACCAAGAGACTCAATATTGAACACCGCAGTTTTGGCAGTGCGTGTTCCACTACTCTTGAAGCCTCATCACTTAAGAAATTGACTCTTTCTGTATAATAATAAAACAAGCTTAATTTTGGGTTAGCAATTATTGTACAACTACGAAATCAAATTGTTGCAGAGTTACAAAGGTGTACGAACTCTTCTTCCATTCCGATTGGATGGAGACATTATAGAGACAACTTCCGTAAAAAGACTTGTCGTTCGTGACCCTGCCCGTCAGTTAAAATGTATTATACAGGATTGGTATAGCTGACAAAACAGTCACAGAAAATGTTCATGTTTTGTGTGATCAAACCATGTGCATGAAATAACAAACCTGTGAAAATTTGGGCTTAATCCGTTTGGGTGAGTCAAGAGAAAATAGTATTTAAAAGACATGCATAATTTTCAGCACGTAAACACATTGTCCTTAATTTTGGTTGCAATTACAGCCGAAAGCACCTGTTGCTGTTTTTTACTAAGTTTTCAGATACAGTTTTCTCAGATAGGCCTATGACCTCATTTCAGAGGAATTTTGTTCACAGAAAAAGAGGGGTTTTCTATTAACTTCATAATCAGTACGCTTTCAGGCTCAAATTAAATAATCATATTTGTATCCTCTCCAAACCTGAATAGACGAATAGAATCCACTCTACTCTACTTTCAAGCTGCATTGAAAGTTCACCCTTTTGTTCTCCTTTTCACTTTTTTCAATACCATGTGACAATGGATTGATTGAAGGAAACCTCGCTTCGCACTAGAAATATCTCCGTGGCGCAAATGGGATATTTCCGGGCACCGCAATGGGGGACAGTATTTTCAACAATGTTTGAGGTTTTCTTCTGGTCAGAATCAAGAAGTGCCGTTGGCATTTTGCACTGTGATCTTAAACGCATTTTCATTGTCAATAAAGATACAGTCTAAGGCACATTTGAAAGTTTTAGCTTAAACAGTAGCCTATATCTAGTTGAGAAAAAAGTGAAAAATGCAAAGGTGTTTTCATCAAGAACGTCGAAACCATCCACGTTTCGTGAGGTGACGCGAGTACCTGCCGCATCTCTGGCGGCAGAATTCCCAAACAGACACCATGAAAATTTGATTCTCCAGAACTCGCCCTCAGGTGAATTTTTGAAAATCACTTTTTTTGTTTACGCACTTTTATTGATTTCCAATCAACATGGGGCAGTTCAGACGAAATAATTTTGAAGGATGAGTACCGTCACTACCATCTTTGTAACAAGTAAGCTTTCGTACAGAAATTACAAAAATGTTCCCCCCCCCCCCCCAGTATGACCCATGACCCTACCTTTAAGGTTTTGAGTATTCTTAGACAACTGTTTTCTTATAAAATTAACTAATTTCTCAAGGTCTTTGGTGATCACACGGTGCAGTATTGACAGGCTGATGGTTGATTGTAAATCACAAACATGGGCAAGTAGGCGTATAAGAGATTCCAGGTCGTAGCTTGATTACATAAGTTCCACGTAACAACGAAAGTTCCACTCACACAATGTTTGTCGACCCGGTTTGTGGACTTCTCTTCGTTCACCTATTGTTCCGACTAAGTGGGTTTTGTTTTGTTTTTTCTCGAAGGAGGCGTACTTCACTTGGAAGAATTATTGTTTCCATGTTTATTATTTCATTCGTTTCAGACCACATGGTGGCGCACTAACCCTATCTCCGAAAAAGGTAGCATCGGCATGCAAGGTCTAACCAAATTTTGCTGTTGGTGTGTTCTCTTCAATTCAGGGTTATTGCCAAGACAAACATTGTTATTGGAATAATAGTAATGTTTTTATTTGTCCACTCTGTTGGGGGTCTACACAGAAAAGAAATCCAGACTGTTGGCTAGTTATGGCTTAACTGGTGCCACTTTCTGGAAAATGCCAGAGTATTTAATTAATTTAAAAGGCAAGTTTTATACTATCATCAGCAATGTAAGTGATGTTTTGGAGTGAAATTTTAAAAATGTTCAACTGAACACTATAATCTGTAAATCAGTCATGTGATTTAACATGTTTCAATTTTCGAAATTTTTCTTTGGAAACTTAATCACATACAATCATTCAACAAACTATGATATTATGTTAAAGTAAAGCATTTATATAGTTGCGTTATATAGTATAATTGCGTTAAACACGTCAGTAGCGTAAAGGGGGCACGTACTTCCCCCTTCCCCACCGCCATATATTGATGTCTGTACCACCAGGTGCCCCCCCCCCCCCCCCCCCACCCACCTCACCACCACCACCACCACCATTTGAAATCGGAACTTTTGAAATTAAAAATTACCAGATAAAAGTTAGGCCTACATTCTAAAAGCTTATTGACAGTTCAAAACTATTTTTCTATTTCACACATGAGACAATGTAGGCCCCTGTTTGTTTTTACATCCACGTCAGATTAGCTCATAAAAAATTGTAAATGACACAAAAAGAGCACTAAAAGGGGGCTTAATTTGAGAATGATGCAAACGGAAGCTACAGTCAGTTTTAATTGGCCAACAGTGACCCCTAGATAGAATGGTGTACCCCCTTGTGCCCCCTAAATTTTTACCCCAGTTTCGTCGCTGATTTTCGTTAATAATGTTGTAAAAATTGTCATCTTACTGCGAATATTAGAGCTGACAAAATAATCACAGACAGTGTTCATGTTTTGTGTAATCAACCACATACATGAAATAACAAACCTGTGAAAAGTTGAGCTCAATTGGTCATCGAGGTCACGATAAAATAGTGAAAAGAGACCTTATGTGTTTTCTGTTTTTCAAACATCGAGTTTAGTTATATCGCGCGCGATAAAAACTATTGTTTTACTCATTTCTCAGAAACGATAGCATTTTAGGCAGAAATATTTTAAGGAACCCTTTCTACCATTACTTACTTTAAATCATGTAAGCTATGTGTGAATCTGTGAACATGTGTGTTTTTCGATCTTACCAATAGTGTACAGGGCCTAATTAAGGAGTCTAGCTACACATTGTAACCGCGGTATTTTCAATCACCCCACCTCACACCCCCACCCCACCCCCCCCCCCCCCCCCCAGAAAAGGAAAAGAAAAAAGGAAAAGAGAAAAACAACAACCCCAAAACCCTCAAGTTTAAACGTTAAGCCCATTAGTTCTAAAGTTGAAAAGTAAAACACAAGTTGTAACCAGCGTTACGAAACCCAAGACGGTAAAGAACTTCTCGTTTGGAAGTATTGTTGAGACTGTAAACGTGTTATGGCGCCCTCTGTTTAATCTGCAGCCATACAAGGCGACACACAATTATTTTTATGATGACCATATGGCTGTGAGTGCGCCACCATTGTTTAAAACTGTAGTTATTGATGGAACTTGGCTGAGTTTTGCATTCGCTCGGTCCTCGGTGTCCCCCCCCCCCCACCACCCCCCCACCCCCCCCCCCCCCGGCTCTCACGCCTCCTCCAAAGGCGCTTGGATGGGCAGACGCATAACACATGCGTATGCGCATTGCACCATTCCCTGACCTAAAAAACCCAGGTTAAAGGCACTGAACACGTTTGGTAATTACTCAAAATATATATTAGCATAAAAACTTACTTGGTAACCAGCAACGGAGAGCTGTTGATAGTATAAAACATTGTGAGAAACCACTCCCTCTGAAGTAACGTAGTTTTTGAGAAAGAGGTAACTTCTCACTAAAATAATAAAAGACTTCATGCATGAAGCCTTTTATTAGCATCTGAAAGCACACAAAATTGTACAACATGGGTGTTTTTTCTTTCTTTATTTTCTTGCAACTTCAATGACCGATTCAGCCCAAATTTCCACAGGTTTGTTATTTTATGCATATGTTGGGATACACCGAGTGACAATACTGGTCTTTGATAATTACCAAACATGTTCAGTGCCTTTAACTCTTTCTGTTTAAACAAAAGATAATGTAGCTCCACAGATCTTTGCCTTGCACTAAACAAAAATTATCGATCACAACATTACATTATTCTTACTTTGGATTTTTTTTTAACATTATCCATTGAGCTGCCATGCTCCATCATTATCGTGTGTGTAGCCTGCCATGTTGTCATTGTGCAATCATTCTCATCAAGCAACACCACATCCTGAACGAGGCTCATTAGCCCATCCCCCATAAGTATTGGATGAGACCGGTGGGGCCGAGCGAAAGTTTTGCATTGATAAAAACAAAATGAAGCCCACACACATGCTAATGGAAAATTATCAAATTGTTAACTCTTTGTCACCTGGCCCGTCGTTGAGAACAAAACAACGATTTAAAACAGTTTTTTTCTGATAATGATTACCTCTGAGTGCATAAAAAAAGATTAGAAACTACTCAATCTGATGCCCTTATGATTTATTGTTCCGTTCTTTAAAATAGTTTTATCGTTATTTCTTGTCTTTATTGTTTTACATCTTCTTTTAGTTCTAAGCCGCTATCCCATCTCACCGAGATCCCCATATAACAGCTCGCTTTGCTCAACTAATTATTAAATCAAAACTAAACGGATACATGGCCGTCGTCGTAAATGACTTTTAAAACAAAATATTATTGGGTGTTTTTGGTTTTGTCTTTCTTCTTTTCCGTTTTCTCTCGATTTTCATAATGTTTATGTTTTATAAACTCTCCTTTCATTGACATTTTTTCTGTTGGATATGCCCCTTTTTGAAACCGCGGCTTAACCTCAGTTTCGAAACGTTCCATGTGGGCGCACCACACTAAATAAGCCAAAATTCATGCACCAAGCTACTTATCATAGTTTGTAAACCCACAACTTATTTTTAATTATAACGTTTTGGGGGTCATGCAATTAATATATTGTGTAAATATAATAATCTATCACAACCTGGGGGTTCTGTGCTTCAACTTTTGAGGAGACTTGATAAATTCAGGCGTTAAAGTTGGCCCTATTTGACCGGGAAAGTGGAGAAGTGCTTCACGAAAACTGGCAGCAAGTCGGTTTGGAAAAAAACACATTTCGTGTTTTTTTCTTCTGCCCAGTAAGCAAAAATTCAAAACGGCTGACCTGCCAAAAATTGAAAAGAATTCTGAAGTTCAGTCGTCCGAAAATATGTTTGATTGGTTTTCAAGAGGCTGAGAGACTTACACGATTTGTTTAGTGTTTTTGAATATTGTAGTGAAAATACCCCCCAACACTTGTGTTTTGGTCCAGGGTTCAGCCTCCTCCCCTGTGGTGGATGTGGACTAGTCCAGGTCACATATTTTCTTTTGAACTAGGGTTCTTTTATTCAAACTTTTGTAAGAACACAATGAAGTATCACCTGTAAAACTACTTCTTTTTATAAAGCCCATTGAGTCTAGTTACTTTTGTTTAGTTAATACATCATTCACATACAGCATGTTCTAGTTATTTACAAAGACTTTTTGTTCAATTATACATCATTGGTTCTTGGTTTTTCTGTTGTGGGCAGAGCTGGGTTGAGTTGGCTTTTTGGGTGCGGCCAAGCAACATCGTGTGTGGAGGGCTGAGTTGTGATAGTCATTTTTATAGGTACACCAAAAACAGAGTGAGTTTTGAATACTTTGGAGAGTTCTTTTCAAGACATTATTTTAGATTCATACCAGTTGTTTTACCTAAATTATAGTTTGTACTAGCCACAGATAGGGACTCTGTTCATTTTCTATACATTTGTTAAGTACCAACTGCTGTTATTTTTTGTATATTGCTCATAAGGGCCTAGGTCTCCACCTAATTTACGTAAATTTGTGTAACTATTAGGAATATTGATTAAATTAACATTATTTTGGCTAGAATTTAAAACCAGCTAAATATTGGTTCCTTGTTTTGGTTCAGTTCTATGCGCTCCCGACTACGCTACAATATCATTTAGCATTAGTGTGGTGCAACCATGTGGGCGCTGCACGCCAGTGTATTTGCCGCCCTCAAGTGCTGAAGATATTGCCGTCGTCTTATTGCCGCTGCAGTACAAAACATTCCCGCAGGATTGTTGATAAAATTTAACTCAGTGAATGGATATTAAAACAAGGGTTTCCAAGATTAAAGACATGATTACCGGTGAGATTTACAACTATCCATATTTCGGAAGCCTTTGAAAGAGTGTAAATGCCGGTAAGTAGGCTTTTGTTTATTTTATTTGACTTTTAATTTATTTTGCCTCACGCAGTGTCACTGTGAATGTGATGTCAAGTTGATGGTGACACGCAAGATATGACATGCCTGAAAGAGCATCATTGTATGTCACATGCATGACATGTGGACAGATACTGCCTGCGTTTGTGTTTGTCATAAAGGGAGCCTTGAACCTATTCTGGGCTTCGTTTTAAATCTGAGCCTAGTTTTATGTGTAAATAGAGCATACTTATCACTTGGGCTGTATTTGAGCTGGTGGCTGTGGCTACAGTACATCTGTTGAATTAATGAAAGCTACATTTGCTGCATAAAAAAAGTCGTCCTTGAAATTTAATGTAGGATGACGCGGCGATCTATCCATAGCCGTAGCTACATAGTTCAATGTACACCCAGTAACTTGGGCGCTGTACTCCTTTTACAGAAATGTTAACATCTGCGATAATATGACCGCAGATGTGTGTTTTTTTTTAAAAGGAGTACTAGCGCCCCAGTCATCCTGGCTGGGTCTAAGCTGTGGAACCGTAGCCATAGTGACTGTTCTGGACACGGCTTTGGTTTGGATAAAGGCTTTGAGTCTTGAGATGTTGCACAGTACAACATACATCCTTTAAAATCCTCTTGAGCAACTGTTGGATGGTCATTTTGAGGGTATATGTCGGCTTTCTTTTATTTTATTCGTAAACTATAAGCTAGTAAATCGTATAGCGCCCTCTTTGACAAGTACACCAGTAGCTGACATTGTATGGAGTATTAAATTTATAGTTTTTTTTTGTGATCTTTTATTATTATAGCCTGGGAGGAAACAATCTTTTTTATCAAGGCGACACGTTCTGCAATCAAATCCTGCCTTTTTCATTTTTTTTCTATCCAAAAGAGAAAAGAAGAATTTTCTTCTTTTATTTTCAAAAATGGACACCTACATTTAAATATCTATAGTATTATACCTTTTCTCTTTGTGATTTATACCTTTTCTCTTTGGCTCCCAAGGATTTTTTTTAGAAGTAAAATTGTATATGGTCTTTTTCCTGTCTTGTGATACGAAGTTACAATGACATTATTGGGGCAGAGTGACACTATTTTGTCAAGGTTAAATTTCGAAGTCTCCCCCCCCCCCCCCCAAAAAAAGGTGACTGAGAATGTTTAGTGCCATTCCCACTGTATCCTTTACTAAAAGAGAGCTGTTACCAGCAAAATATACACTGCCTAATCATTCACCTTTCTAAACAATAAATGCAGTAAGAATATTGTAGAGGTTGGATATGGCAAGTTTGCCAGCATTAATTCACAGAATCTTGTTTGCATGGAACTAAATGTGGCTGTCTAATTTAGACTATGATGCAAAAAGTCTTTCTCAAAGTCTTTCTTTCATTTAGCTGTTCAGAAAGACTCTGTCGGGCCATTAACCACTTCTTGCACACAGGTCATTTTGTATAGTGAGCAGTTTGCATTTTATGCTGGTTAGGTAGGCCCTATTCCTTTCTTTTTGTTTTTAAGTTGGACTTTATTGCTGAGCCGTTTGATTTTAAAAAGCTTTAGATCAAATTTTGAAATGTGACAGTTTTGTCTTTGTGCATCCATTTTCCATTTTAAATCATATGCTTCATGTACATTTCAAGTATCAAGTCATGCACCTTTAATGTTGTTTGATTAAAGGCCTGAGTCAGTCATCTCCTAATTACTTATGCAATATCACGTCTGTGCATGACAAGTCTTGATCCTTGGGCTTGACAAACGTGACCCTCTGACCAATATTCATCACCTCAAATTTTTAGAGCAGTGCTGCCCAGGGCCAAGGGAGGCTGTCGGGGTGATCAGTACAAACAAATGAAGACAATGAAGGGTTTTATGATGACTGGAAGATGGTAGGAGGGACTTCTTTAAGATAATAGGGATAAGCCTGATGGAGTAGAGTCGTTAAATATCTGTTCTATATGTGTCATTCTGCCTAGCCTTTCTTTATTTATTATGCATCAGACACATTAGGCCTCCCAGTTGCATGCACAATTTACTTCCTTAGACCTTGTGCAGTTAGTTTAATCATACCTCTTCCCATCTTCCTAGTAGGCCTGTATTGTTCCTTCCTCCACCATTTGAAATGAATGACTGGAATGTCCTTGAAGTCTACAAGTCTGTATAGAGTGCCTATACCTGCAGGTGTACATGTAATGCTGTGACAGCTCTAAGAGTCTTTCTTTGGTGAAATCCCTCATGGTAAAGAAGTACAGATCATTTGCTTCTTTGACCTCGTGTTGTAGGCCTTTTCCTCTTTGTAAATGTTGTCAAAGACCATAGACAAACACCCCTGTACCCCCCCACTTAGCTGGTTTACTCCCCTCTGTTCCCCAATGGGTAACTCAGTAAACTTCCACTGTCTCTTCCCCTTTGTATGATCCCCCTTTTGGTCATCCCATTGTGTGTGTTCTTTGAGATCAACACAACTGCCCCCCTTCCCACCTAATTTTCTCACTCCAGTTGTAGTGCATTTATGTAAATTCTCACCAGCGGTTTCCAAAGCTTTTTGCTTATGAGAACTATATGTACCATAGAGAAAGGATCGAAGTAGAAAGTACTCCAGCCAGTATCCCTGCTCTTTGTGCTCTTCCAAACCATACTAGGTCCCTCTTCCTCCCTTGTTCTACCATGTGTTATTCCTCCATGTGCTAATTCCATGCCCTCTGGAAAACAGATCCTTCCTACCCTCAGACTCTTAACTAAAACACCCCCTACTCCATACCAATGAGGTCCTCCTCATTCCTACTCTTCTGTCCCAACTGCCCATTGTCCTCAATCACCATGCCCCCCCTCCCCCCCAAGTTAACCCCTTTGTAGCAAATATCCTTTGACTGCGAACTTGGCTTAGATAAAATTTCTGTTTTGTTTTTTCAAACACAATCATCTGGAATTGATGGGTTTAATAAGTAACGTGGCTACCCCCTTTCAAGTGTTGACATATACTGCTCCATGTGTTTGGTCTACTCTCATACAGCAGTACTCTTTAGTCAAAATTGTAATCATTTTCTCTGAGCTACACCGATTACCTGCCAAGTCCTGTAGAACCGAGTCTATTTAAACAGTAAATTATGTTTGCTGGAAATTGTTGATTTATTACCCTCGGCTACAGTTACAATTGCGCAAAGGAAAAATGTGTTAAATGAAACTAAGATGTTGTCTGTTTAATGTCAAGTTATGCAGCACTTGACGTCTGCGTCTGGCTGCTTACGTACTCTGGGCTGAGTTACAACAACCAGAAGTCATTTTAATTATTCATAATCAAACATTCCATATTCATTATGAAGCCAGAAGTAATTATACATTCTACAATTCATTTTCCACTGTATAAATAATCAAGCTTTATTATAGCTAGGAAACTCTTCTCTACCATACTCTGATAAATGTCAACCCCTTCAATTTAAACTTTACTCCCATCGCACACTTGATGATTTGTATAAATTTTACAATTCGTTTAAAAAGTAGGGTCATACCTTGGTAATGACCCCCCCCCCCAAAAAAATGTTGACTCACAAATGGAATCATGTGATTTTCTGAAGATGTCCATTCTAATTGTTCAATTATGTTATTGAGTATTGTTAGCCAATGTCATGTTCTGTCAGTAGGACACAAAACGTAATTGTCATGTTTCCCCATCCTTCATTCCTACTGTCTCCTAGTGAGATTGCTGAAATTATTTGTTGTTGGAATGGAAAGAAGTACAAAGTTTGTAAAATTTTGTTCAATTCAGTACACTCTATAGATAGTGATTAATTAATAAATAAATAAATAACTTAATTTACTTACTGTAATAAAAAGCAAAAGAACATTACTTACAAGGAAATATAAACAAACAACCCAACACACTAACAAACATACAAATAAACATACAAATAAACAAACAAAACATACAGACAAACAAACAAACAAACAACCCGTGGGGGGGGGGGGGTGCAATAAAAAGCAGAGTTTATCAAGTACGGACCCCAGGTAAGAAAATAAAGCAATGTTTGTGATTATTGAATCACACAATGAGGGGAATGAAGGAGAATGCTGCAAGAAGCACAAACAATGCATTTATTTACAGGATGAACAAACACATGATAGTATAGTAATTGGCTTGACATGGAAACAGAATTCTAAGGTTTTCTTTAATAAACAATACACACACAGGAATTATAAAACAAAAACATAGTTATTTTTCATTCCAAGGAAACACACATTTCTTAGGTGAAATTGCTTTGCAATTTTTTGTAGGAACAATAGAAGTTTCTTTCCTTTGATGCCCAAATCTAGTTTTTGTTTTTATCAACTTATTAAATTTTTACCAACTTATTAAATTCTACTGCATCCACTGTTTTTGTAAACATTATTTTTTTCTTCTTCATATTATGACAGTGTTTTGCAGTATAGAAATTTGATGTTGATAGTGGACTTTTCTTGCCTACATGAACTCCATGGCAGTGCCCCCTAACACACCCATCCTAGACTTTCAGATGAAAAGCCGTATTTCACCGTATATTACTGGAGAATTCTTGGCCAGTTCAGCCATAGAGCGAGCAATATGCTGCACTGTTTAAAAGCACAGTGCACCGTGCCAAGTTGGCATCAAGTGCAGTCATAGGTGAGATTTGCATCAATAATCACCAGAAATCAGGTGAGAAATTGAAGTGCACGCCACAGTGGAATCTTTGTGTATAGTGCAGCCTTGAGAGTGTACAATCAACTTGACTACACAGCCTTGCATGAAAGTTCAAGATTTTTTCATTTCAAAATTGACCCTCAGATTTCATATGAATTTTTGTATGCTTCTATCAGTGCTTGGAAGTGTACTATCCTTTTTGGTTCAAATCTGATAGATTTATTGGAAATTTTTCATTTCATAAAGTGTTTTTTATTTATTTCTATAATTTGTTTATATATTAAAATTGCCAAAGAGCATATATAGGTGGGATAATAATATTATTTGTAGGGCGCACTGTATACATTCAAAAGCGCCAGCCAGGGTCAATCAAAGAATTATCAGATGTCACTCTCAGGCCAATCTTACAAGATGTGTTTTAATGGACAAATGAAATTACATTCACACACTCAAAAATAAATTAACGCAATAATTTAAAGTTTATTATTCACATGTTAAAAGAAATAAAAATGAGCATTACAAACAAGTAGGCCTAGGTTGCACAGTTTTTATAACTAACCTACAGGGCAAGTTGAGAAGTGGTGTTTACTAGACAATGTACCTTGAGCTGGTGTTTAGGGTTAGCCCTGGCCTTCATCAGATGCACCAGTGCCAATTTTTTCCTTACATTCTACTGTTCCTTGAATTTTCACTGGGTTTCTGAGGCTGTTCACGCTCATCCCAGAGTCAAAGCCCCCCCCTCCCCCCCAAGACAACGCACGAATGGAGCTCAGTGAGAGGATAGGGGTGTTACTTTCACTTGCTTGTGTTTTCCTGATTATCATGCGCTGGTTTTTAGCGGGCTCGCTTGATCGCTTGATTACGCTCTGGCATGAGGCAGTGTCTTATTTCCTTTGGAAAACTGGGGCAGATAAGCGTAAGCGTAAGCGCTTAACCTTTAATTATTCTTCTCCAACCCCCGTAGTTCTTATACTACTCTGTCATTTTAACAGTTCATCATCAGGGCATCTCATTTCTGTCTTTTATTCAGCTGACTCATAATTGTATTCCAAAGTCAAGGGTAACCCTACTCCAACCCCTTGGGTAAATTAATAATTACGGGATAAGAACAATAATAATGCAAACAATATTATGAGATTTACGCCAGACGTTTGTCTGTCTCTGAAGGTCGCGCTACCACGAAGCATTCAGGTCCAATGCCGATTTTGAGGGGTAGAATTTAATAGTGGAGTTAAAGCCACAGTCTGGATGAACCCAATTACCTTTAATACCTAATGTTGGATCAAGACCGGTCAGCTGCAAAGGCCGGAAAGGAATTTGTTTGCGAGGGAGCAGAGAATTGATTCAGACTGGCTGGGAGGAAGTGACCTGCCCATTTCAAGTAAACAAACGGTAATTTTTTTGAATTCGTTGACTTTTATTTGTTCAGGTTCATGGATATGTCAGACAAAACGCATGATTTCAAATGTCATGGCATAAATCTGGCTTACTTGCTTTTTTTCTGGGACTCTCAACTCTTTGATATCAAACACAATGGATGAATATAAGAAAATGGTGCGTTTGTTTTATGAAGTTTTAGGGACAAAAACCCTGCAGGTTGACAACATTTTAAGCATATACGAAGCTAAGGTTGTTTGTTATCTATGTTGTATCTTATTAAAAGTTAATTAGATATTTGTGGATGTCGTTTAAAACAAATAATAAAACTCACTT
Organism: Leptasterias polaris; assembly: GCA_037783415.1. NCBI lineage: Eukaryota > Metazoa > Echinodermata > Asteroidea > Forcipulatida > Asteriidae > Leptasterias > Leptasterias polaris. Next base: position 1,278,856 of record JAZGTN010000122.1, read on the forward strand.
TGGACCTAATGGTTTGATTGCTCTGAAATTCAACTTTTATGTGGAAACACCTGTAGTGTTCGTTAATACATTTAGTATATCACATTGTTTAAATGCTTACTTCTATCACCAAGACCCAATTTCATACAGAGGGTTTAGCAAGAAAATATGCTTAGCAATTTTCTGCGAAGCAAAAATTAGCAGGAAACCAGTCACAGATGGTTCTCATGGTATTTTGGCTGGTAATTTTATTCTGGTAAGCAGATTTGATTTGTGTTTAGCAAGTTTAGGAAACAGTGTCCTGGAAAAAAACAAGATCGGCTCCATGAGAGCATTTTCTCAAAGATGGGAGCATTTTGGACAGAATCGGTGTTCTCTCTCTCCTCTTACACTTGTCCACTGGTGAAAAAAGCTAATTAAAACAACTTAGTCACAATTCTCTCTAAGTGGTCCGGCTTGCTAGTTCATATGGTGGCCCTGAAGGGACATCGCATATTGCAAACGTGTGCGTATGCGATGTCGTGAACCAATTCGCGAATATGTGCGCACACGTATGCAATGTCGTGAAACAATTCGCGAATATGTCCGCACATGTATGCAATGTCGTGAAACAATTTGCAAATATGTGCGCACACGTGTGCGATGTCGTGAAATTTATTGCATACCATGTCGCATACCTTTGGGATGATGTCATAAGGTGCAGACAATTTGTTAGTGACCTAGGGAGTACGTGCGTGGCGCTACAGTCAGGCTCCTGTAAGCATGACTATACAATAATGTGTACCCAGGAACTTGGCACCAGGCCAAGTCTCGCCATACCGAAGACCACCCGCCTCGCTTACCTGACAACAATGACTACCGCTGCAATGACTACCGCTAATCTCACTCTGTACGCAAGAAACCCCTCAGATCATTAGACATTTTATTCAAAGGTATACGACATGGTATGCAATAAAACTCACGACATCGCAAATATATTTGCATACGTATGCGCACATATTCGCGATAAATTTCACGACATCGCACACGTGTGCGCACATATTCGCGAATTGTTTCACGACATTGCATACGTGTGCGCACATATTCGCGATAAATTTCGCGACATCGCAGAAGAGCAGCAGCTTCTGGATCTGTTTTTGGGGTTTTTTTTGCCATTAATTATTGAACATTGCCAAACTGCTGTATTGATGGTACACCGTTTACTGGACACAAACACATGGTGCTTATTTACCGCTGTGCACAAATGCTACATGCACGCACTTGTCCATGAATTTGACCAAAGAAATATCATGTATTGATTTTTGTCCTGTATCGATTGATGCATGTAAAATCTCCAATTGCTACAAGGAGTAGCAGTACTACGCAAATAACCAGGATACACTGGAATGCATGTTTAGTTGAACTTTCCATGGATGGTAAAATCTCTGCGATTCGCAGGAATGCTTTGGTGAGAATTTAGCACATTTCAGCTGGTTGAATTGTATGTGATGAACATGGCTTTTCAATCAGGGCACCAATAGGCCCACCCGAATAACACATGGGAAAAATATTTAGATTAATTTGATGTTGTAAGTGTACATGTATGTGAAGCATGGACATCATTGGCAGTAAGGTGAGCAGTAAACTTGTTTGTTTATATATGTTAAATTTGCATCAGGGTGAAGAATATTATTTGTGTTTTACCCATACACAGATGTTTGTAAAGCGCTGTATTCTCGGTACTTTCCCCAGTTCTGTAAAAAAAGAAAAAAATGATAATCCACAAGGCAGCCCTGCAGCCAGAGGCAGCCCAAATCCTACATTTTAGCAGCGGGTAATTTGTGTTTTACGAACACTGATGTGCGTAAAGCACTTTATACTCGGTACTTTAACTGAATCCTGTAAAAAAGGGCTTTGTTTATGCTGGCATTTTGTTGTTTTTGTATTTTTCTTGAACAAATATTACAAATTTACAATTTTGAATTAAAAACATTGTTGTTTGGAGATTTAGGCCTTATCGTCCAATTTGAACTGTCATCTTTGTAAAGTGCTCCAAAACCACCCCACATGTGTTTTTTTTTCTTTTCTTTTTTTTGATAATTGGCAATCCAAAACAAGCCAGAAGCTGTGAGGGCCATGTCAGAAGAGGCTATTTACAGGCAAACAGTTCCTGGCAAATGAGGCAATCTCAGAAAAGAAAACATTCTTAATTTCATCTTGATATAATTTTGTTGGGACAGTGTCAGAAGACAGTGTCAGAAGAATAACTCTTGTTTTACCGAAGTGTTTCTTGTTTATGCAGTGCGGTTGATTGCCTCTAAGTTGCCTGTAAAAATTGCCCTGTGTGACATGGCCTCTACAATTGGGATCCATTCATGAACAATTGAGGCATTGACCGTATGAGAGAAAGAAAGGACAAGTAGAAAGATGGAGAATGAAACACTCACAGGGATAAGTAATTTCAGACTTTTATCTGAATAACTCTGGGTTGAACAAAAAGGAAATTAGTAGAACAGGATTTGAACCTGCGACCTCCGGATTAACGTACCGGTGCTCTACCAACTGAGCAATGTTGGCGGCCTCCCTATTTTGACAATATCTTTGTTCGGGGGTGTCAGTTGGAAGCCATTCAGCCTGTAACTTCCGTGTATAGCCAGGGATCACACCCAAGTTTACGATACAACCTGGGAAATAGCAGCAGAGGGATTACCTTAACGGGGAGGCTACTTTTTATTTTAAATATCAAGTAATAAACCACAAGATAAATTTTGTATCATAATTTTATTCAACTCAAAATTATGTGTTCCCTTTTATGCCTGCCTGTTGAAAAAAAGAGCTGATATTTCCTCCAGTATAAAGAAATTCTGCCTTTTGATCTACTTCTTCAGCACTGCGTGGATACTATTCACAAAAGCTCAATGCAATCATAAACTCCAGGGGTTACTAAAACAAAGGTTAGTTTGAAATATTATAATCAATCTAACATGACTCATAAAATGTGGATCATAGTTTCAGACAATTTTTTCAGCAGTGACTCTCAAGACCATAGGCTACCTATCCTCTTTTGTTTCTTGTGATTTTAAGATGTTCTCTTTTTCACTTTTGAAATGATTTAGTGAAGTAAATGCTGAATAAATAGTAACAAATTATTGGCTGAGCTGCATGTAGAGTGGGCAATTTTCAAAACTGTAGTGGTCCCTAATCTTTCAAATCCTATTCGTGAAGTTGTCTGACTTCATGCCCAAATAACTGCATTATCATTGAAAGACACATACCAACCATATCAAGTCCAAACGTTTTGGCGTTGAGTTACCACAGAGTGGAGTAGTTTGGAGGGTATGGGAGGGTAAACAAATAATTAGGCCCACAAAGTACAGATGTAAAATGCTAAAATAACTTCCAGAATTAGATAGACTCAAGCTATTATTAGTAACTCGTACACTTGAAATCAGCGTGAGGAATTTCCTGACAACACAAAACGAGGCTGGTAATTTGGTCGTATGGATCACAGATTGTGACCAAATTAAGCTGGCCACCATGTCAACTATGTGGTCATGAAACGCAAGTATTTTGAACATGAGCTCTTGTGCTTGTGAAACTATGTACATGCGTTCATAATGAATGAATATTTTGTGCACCAGTTGTGTTTTGTTTTGGTATGGTTTGGTTTTTGTTGTTTTTTACCGAAAAATGTTTTTTTTTGATTGTGAAGAAATAGACCCTTGAATAAAATCCAGGGCCCAGTTTCATAGAGCTGCTTAGCACAAAAACGTTCTAAGCGCCAAACAATTTTGCTTACTCAAAAAGGGTTACCAGCCAAAATACATTATGTGCACAATTTGTGACTGGTTCCCTGCTTTTTTTGCAAAGCAGAAATTTTTTGACAAATATTTTCTGCTGAAGTAGCTCTATGAAATTTTGTCCAGATTACATCAAAAAAATAATAGGTCTAAAAAAAATCATAAGTTATAATCCGTAAGCAGCCTTTTTCTGACAGTAGAGATTTACCCCACCAGCTCAACCACAGATGGGACTTCACTTGTCTTGAAGCACTAACTATGGAGGGTTTTCCTTCCTCCCTGAACTAGGAGCTAAAAGGCATCTTGCTTTTAAGTGGAAAGCCCATTGTGTGGATTAATTTCAATTTTAACCATAATTTATTGTGTTATTAATAAAGCAGGCTGGAAAGCCCATCAGGTGAGTCACCCACTTAGCTTTGTTAAATGTTTTCGTTTCATTCCCTGAATTGTCAGCAATCCCGAATACAATAACAGGCCCCGAAGACAACTCATCTATTTCATCCCTATCGCCACGGAATCCCCAAATATTATTCCGTTCTGTGGTGCTAATCCTGGCCCCATCGGATACGGAGACTTTCCCCCTCGGATTACTTAGATTGAAGATGAGGTTGGCCGGAGCAAATTGCCCCGGTATGTGGCCGTGGAAGCAATTGTTATGCAGATGAGCTATCAGCCCCAAGAGTTGACTGCTTATAGACTCATTTTTGTGATGAGCGTGTGTGCGTTGGAGGTCTCGGCCTAGGCTAATTGCCTTAATCCATGTTCTAAATCAAACAGGCTCAGCGTGATTGTTTACCCCCTCTAGCAGGGGTATAATCCCGTCAAAGTAGTGCGCATTTCAAAAAGAACATTTACATACTTATTAAAAAAAGTTTCAACATGGCCTATGTGAAACCCTTAGTCACTAATGATGCCGGGCGCTTCTTTGTGTTCAGATTTCCTTGCAATTTGACTCAGGATGTACAATTCACACCATGGAACATCCTAAGAGCGTTGGACAAAAGAGGAATGTAATTGACAAGACTTGAGATCTGTAGTTAGTAGAGCAGGGCAAGGTATACGTATAAACTACAACAAATTAAATCTATTATATTGGTACTAATTACTGTGATTAACACAGGTGAAGCATTGGTTTTCTTGCATTATAGCAGCTCTTTAATTTTTCAGGATCTTTTAATTTTCTTGTTCAAATTTCACTTCCCCAAGCAAAGTGTTTCATAAAAATTGAAATTTAGAGTTCATTTAAAATGCAAGAGGTTCAAACCCAGGTTCTGCTGCAAAATCTTTAGATTGTGGCTCCGATATATTTATTTGCCTGTCTTTTGACCAAGGGGGGGGGGTGTAAACTAAAAGAACACTGGTTCACTTCTCTGTCATGTTGACACTATGGCGTGTCATGACCAAGCGATCAAGAACACTGGACTCAGGCCCGGGTGTTTCTGTTCTGCAGAGTGTGGGTTCCAGTCCCGGTCTTGACACTTTAGTCCTATTGCTTTGTCCGGATCCTTGAGATGGGACGTAAAGCAGTTGGTCCCGTGTGTTGTCTAATGCACATAAAAGAACCCTTCACACTTTGGCTAATAGAAGGGGGTTTGCCTCTGTGTTTCTGGCAGTGGCTGCTAAATGCGCTGTAGCACCTCAAAAACCATTAGAAAGAAGGCGTTCTGCTTATTCTGTTCAAAAACAAAGAATGAGTGCCTTTATAAGCCCCTAGGGGTGTGATAAAGCGCTATTTAAGAACCCAGTATTATTAATAGTAACTGTTACACACAGAACCTACGTATTCATTATATTTTAACCAGGGTATACTGCAGGGCAAGAGTAAAAGGACTGCCCTGGCTGACATGTCAACCAACCGAACAATAAATCCTAAATGCACTGTGCACTATGCACTATGTGCACTAGACTGCTCAGCCACTTCAAGAAAAAAATTCTCATGATTAAAATCTATAAAAGGAAGTGATTTCCAGCAAAAGATCTTATAATCTTTTCTCACAAATAGCATTACTCGCTCGTACAGTCACCCCCTTATTTCTTTTGTTATTCCCATCTTTGGTGCTGCGTTAAACAAGAGCTCACTCAAATGAACATGCATTGCATCAATAACCGGAATGGAAAAATACCTTGTGTACCCTGGGACACTGCAATACAGTATTTCAGTTAACGGTTCAAACTTTATATTAAATGCAACTCTCTTCAATTTTCACTCGTTATTTTATAGTCGGGACACGTAAGACTTATCAGTGTTCGGTCTTCATCTTATGGGCTGAAGTTGTACTAAGTGCTTCTTTGCACGGAAGAGGTTTTTATACTTGTACCCGCATCGTACAATTGTTCAGATGTAGCCCAGTGCTTTATTAAACATAGATTGAAAGATAAAGGTCCCAATTTTTGGTTCTTTTTGACTTGATTGTCTTCTGTTTGATTTGATGTTCTCTGCAATTAAGCTCTTATAGCTGTCATGTGATGATTTTATTGAGAGAATAAAAAAAAACAATAATGAAAAATTGAATGAATGAATGAATTTTGTTTGTGATACATTTTCAAAGAGTGGGCTCAGTCATCAGTATTATAACATTATTTTCAATTTATGAAGTAATCCTAAAATAAATTTTAACTGCTCCATGGATCAGTGTAGATCATCATACTTGTCATACACAATATAGTTTCATTATTAAATTTGTTAGCTTTCTTATTTGGTAAACATCAAAATGACTGGCTTGGTCTGGACAGTTTTAAACCTGTACGTGCATGAAAATAAGCCCCCGCCCCCAGAATTTGAATTGTTACTCTTAAAATTGATTGTTGCCCAGAATACACTGAAGTGAGCTGTGTAAGATTTGAAGTGTATTATTTGTCAGTCTAAGAGTTGATTGTTGCCCAAAATACATTGAGGACAAATTGTGTAAGATTTGAAATGTATTATTTGTCAGTCTTTGGGCATAGAAAGAAGAATCATTCCATCTTAAAGAGCTTTCAATCCCGCTAAGTGAAATGAGAACTCAATTAACAGCCTTTTCACATGAAGTCTCTGAACCAGCCTTCCAGCCGTCTGTAAAAAGATTGGACAATCTCCAACCGATCTGGGTCACTCTCAATCCCAACTGATTTTTGATGGCATCGGGTTGCCCCCTGCCCCCCTAGGATACCGTTCAATTATTCAATAATTTTCCATTGCTCTTCTGTTTCACGTGTTGAATGCATCAACCATTTACCGAAGCATCTGCAAGACGTAGGTTCTAGATTATATACGTGTAATTGTTAATTTGAGACGGCACCAGTATACACATGTGTGGCATGTCAGATTTGTTTTTCCAGTGTGCCCTGTACTTTTTGGACGCACATTATAGGATAGACCCGGCTTTAAAATCTTTGAAACTTCTGTTAATGAAGTACCTGGAGCACTAGTTTTGTGCGCTAAATTGTGTTTTTCTCATTCGGAATGGTTAGCGTCAACAAAGAAGGCTTATTTGCTGAGGGTGGTTGCCTGGCAACGATTGCCGCTGCAGTGAACTCTTTTTATTGAAACTGCACTTTTTGAATTCCATGCGCAGAGGGAAAATTCTCGTCTGGATATTTGTTATTTTTTCCGGAGGTATTGCAGGGTAAAGATAGGACTCTGCATTTGTAAACGTTAAATAACAGTCTTTTAGTGTTCTTTCTAGCGAGTGTTTTTTTTTTCTAAACGAGTGTTGCTTTCAAAATCTTTACTTTTAAATCTAAATCAACCCAACATTCAACTACAAACATAGCGGGTCCAATTTCATGGCTGTGCTTGCCATAAGAGAAAAATCATTGCCCACGGTAACAGAAAAAGCCAAGGTTTCACCAGCTAGCAAGGAATTTTTTTTCTGTGCTACATGAATTAAAAGAATGGTATACTTGGTAATTGACAAATACCAGAATCTTTACTTGGTGTATCCCAACATATGCATACAAATATCAAACCTGTGAAAATTTAGGCTTGATTGGTCATAAAAGTTGCAAAAAAACAATGAAAGAAAAAAACCCACCCTTGTTGCATAGTATTGTGTGCTTTCAGATGCCTGAGTAAGGCTTCATTCCTGAAACCTTTCTCGGATTCAAAATTTGTGTGTGAAAATTACCTCTTTCTCTAAAACTACATTTACTTCAAAGGGGGACATTTCTAGCAATTTTATATCAACAGCTCTCCAGTGTTCTTTACCAAGTAAGTTTTTATGGTCATTAAGTAATTACCAAAGGTTAAGCATCCATTGCTAACATGAGTTCAGAAATTTTGTGCAACCCTGTAGGCAGAGAAAGTGCCCCCCCCCCCCTGGATTTGAGCTCTGCAACATGGTGCATAATAAAATGTAGTTGTTTGGAAGTTTCCTCAATACATCATCAGACAATACCAGGTGGAAACTACATGTAGAAATGTCAACCAGCAAACATTATTAACTGACGCTCTTTTGTTTGAATAGTGACAGCTTTTCATGACTCATGTTAGGTTCCATAAAAGTAAGTACTTTCCGCACAACTAAAAAGAGTCATTAATCAAGTTATTAAAAATACATTGATCATTATATTTGCACATTTGGAAAGTACAGGTGATACACAGATTTATTATAACATATTTTTTTTTTCAGGGAGACAAAGCTCAACAACTTTTAAGGATGGACTTTGTGTCCTTTTTTTTATAACAAGGTTATTCAAAAGACTTTATTACAGTAATTGCTCAAACCTAAATCCGCCCTGTGTTTTATTTATTTATTAATTTGATAATTCAAGCTACAAAGTGTTATAGGTCTACGATAAACAAACAATCACTATTTATTCTTTGACATCACATAATGTTTGCAAAAGAGCCACAAAGCCTGGACTTCCTGCAGGCTTAGTCTGAACAATGGAAGAAAACACTTTTAAAATCATTAATACCAATTGCTATTTTTTGTACAATTCTTGATTCGTTTGGTATTTATAAAGTAGCTGGGCAAATAACGAGTGTAGTGTGCTGCCTGCTAGGCATTACATTGGAATGGACATTAAAGCTTCGCACAGCTTAAGCACAAAAAATTGCTAAGCAGCACAACAAAATTATGCTCACCAGAATAGGGTTACCAGCCAAAATAACATGTCACATGTACAGTCTGTTACAATTGTTTGCTAGTTATTTAAGGACAATTTTCTGCTTTGAGCAGCTCTATAAAATTGGGCCATGGTCCATAGAATGGGAACTGCCCAAAAGCTAATCTAGTAATTCTTTCTTAATTTGAAGCTTGTGAACAATTCCTAATTTTTATCTTAAATGTTAGCAAATTTAACAACAAAATATCGTCATGTTGTGGCGTGTCGTGGCCGAGCGGTCTAGGTCACCGGACCTAAGCTCTGGTGTTTTCAGCAGCAGAGTGTGGGTTCGATACCCGGTCATGACACTTGTGCCCTTGAGCAAGGCACTTAACCATAATTGCTTCGAAAAAGTTGGGAAGGTAGTGCATTCTGCTCTACCAGACAGGCTCCTAGTGGATGATACCCATGCCTACATCCTTAAGGACTGTGAAGGGGGTAACCCTGTTTCAGCCCCAGGAGTAGGAGGCAACGTGCCCCTGGTGTCAATTGATTTGGGTTGATAGCCCAAATCAGTTATGTGTAGCCCTCACCTTGAGTGGCCGTCCGTGGCCTTGTGAGTTAGGCGATATCTCATAAAAATAAATAAAAATAAAAATGTCAGTTGGAAAACCTTGTGTCTCCTAAAATAGCACTCACATTACGCTCATGTTTGAAATGGTCAAAATGTTGTATCTCCCTTAAAATAGCTCGGATGTATACGCAAAACAAGTTCCACTGTTTTGCGCAGAGCATTTTCGTGCAACATTTTTGCCAAATCCAGATTCAACTTTTTTGCACCGACACAACGATATCCTTGTCACAGACACATGTTCATTAAGTGAGGACTAATTTGATCAATCATTCAAGAGATGGAAAATAATTGCTACCTACAGTCTACTTTTATTTGTTTTATTAAATATCCTGAGACAATTGTTCCGTGAGGCACTACCTTTCAAAGGTGCTAAGGGGGAGCAGATATAAATAAATAGCATAAAAAATACTTTACAAATTTTTATTTATTTATTTTTTTAAAAGTTTCATTCCTTGTAGGCCTACACATTATTTTGTACAGTAGAAACTTCCTTCTAAGGTTTACATATTTTGCATGTTTTTGTTAGAATTAGACCCCCCCCCCAAAAAAAACCACTTCAATGTTGGTGAAGATTAGTAATCGTACCTGCTGGCCCTATTAGCATGGTACGTGACATGGTTACAACTGAAAGTATTGTACGTGTGGTCCCTGTCACACAATTCCAACTAATATTTCAACCCCTTGATTGGCACATCCTTTATTATTATTTGTTCCAAATATTAGCAAACTATCAAGTTGAAATAATAGCCAGGCAACCTATTATTTTCCGAGCCAGTAAATTCTCTTCCTTTCCCCGGTGATTACAATCTCTCTTGGATCTACCCCTCTCTCTCTCTCTCTCTCTCTCTCTCTATACCGCTCACACTATTTTCTATATTAATGTTGCCAAGTACAATTCCCCTGTTGCCACCAAGGACCAGCTGTACACCTCTGCAGGCGACGCGCAGCCCTCCCAATAAAAACAGCCAAAGCAAATACAGTATGAATAAGGAGACCCCTTAGGACGCCTGGAAAGCCCTCTCTTATCCATGCCGTCATCTCAAGTGGAAAGAAAGCGTCCAGTCACATAACAGACTCAGATGGGTTCCCCCCTTTGTTCCGAGAGGCTGGAGCTTGCTCAGATGACAATGAACCATCTCGGTAAGATGACCATAAAAAATAAGGAAAATTGATTTTGCAGTTGTCTGGTGCGCCCGCCTACCGCATCTAAGAAGCTGTTACCACGTAATTGCATTACAGCGAGACGGGGGTCTAGCTCCTTGCTTTATAATTAGGCAGGATGGTTAGCACCAGAGGAATTGGTAAGAAACCAGAGGGTGGAAGCACAAGGAGGCTCCCGATCCGCATCCGGATGTGGATGTCGACCAAGCCGAGGGACCAACAACCTTGTCTGCAGAGGAGTCAAAATAAGCCTGGAACTGGCTCCTGTGGGTCTGGTTGTCATAAGTGATCATGACGCCCATCTATCACAGACTTAATTTCTGGGACATCCATGGTCTCTCTTGTCTGACTCTGGAGGTGTAGAAAATAAAACAATGTGATGCGTGTATCCATTGCCACTGCCGTGGCTGGTATATGCTGCTTTCAGTGAGGGTGGGGAAAGGGGGGGTAATACCATTACATTAAAATCTAAATTTACATCACTGTGTTTTGAACAGAATGGACCATCAAAAAGTCTTTAAGACAAGTTTTATTATTTAAAAGTGTTATGTTGTAGGCAGGGTACTACATAAACATGATAATGGATTTTTTTTACACATACATACATATATATTTTATATATATGTATATATAGGTATATTATTATTTAAAAACATTTATTATTGCAAACTGAAACTGGTTAGCCTATCAACCAAAATGACTCGTGGCATATATTCAAGAAGTGTAGTGGCCTCCAGTAAAACCTAGCTGGGGTCAACACATAAAAAGTAGTGATTACCCACAATGCCTAAATGTTGTCCTGTTTGTGATTATTTATTCAACTTCTGTGTAAATTGTTATTGTCTTTACTACTTCTCTGGTTTGCCATTATATATTCATTATCATGTACCTTAACTTTAACGATGTACACAAATGTAACTTTATGGCAACATTGAAATAAATGTAATGTAATAACAATCGGGTTGACTCATCAGTGGTTTCAGGTTGGCTCAGTGGTTTCAGTCCCTGCCTTTCACCTCTGTGGGCCCCAGTTCAAATCCCACCTCAGACCAGAGCCTTGCATGTGGATTGGGTTTTCAGCCCCTAACTGATTGTGAAGGTTTTGCCTGTTTGGGGTTTTCCTCTCGCATCTAAAACCAAACATTTCTTCTATTTTCCAACTCATCCTGTCATTCGTGATGATGGATGTCGTAATTAGTAATAATACAAAATTAGGTTTGTAGCCTTATTTCTCAGGTTACCTTGACACAGATATTGAGCAATAACCAATAGAAACGAAAAGCAACTCTCACATTTTTCAAAATCAGTCTGATCAGTTGTGAGGGAGATAATTAAGCTTCTGCTTGTGACAGCACCTTCCATTATTAAACTAAAGAAAGATTGATGTAACAAGTCGTCATCTTAATGGGAACATCTGGACATCTAAGATATGTCAATTTGATTCTAAACTTAGAAGGTGATACATTGCAAATGAAATATTAAGTAATTCATCAGACATAAGTTTGTGCATGGTATATTTCAAAATGGGACTTTTTTTTTGTATTGGCTTTTGGGGCTGGCTTGAAGGGAATCAGCTAAAAAATAATTTGGTTTTTATTAAAGTATCACCAAATGTGGAAAGGGAAATCAGAAAATGTGTATAAATGTGTGCATGATTTAATAATAATAATAATACTATTTATGTAACGCTTATACGAGGGTGTCTCAAAGCTCATTATTTTTTTACAAGGTATGCGGAGCTATGGTTGAATTATGAGACCCATTTATGTACATAGCACCATGTGACGGTTTACAAGGTGCTTTGGTGCAATCCATCTGCAGCCAACCATACCAGAAAACACCAGGCTGAACCCCTTCTCATAATGATATAGATTTACTTTTAAAAGGGTGTCAAGCAAGTCATTTTCTTTGATGTAGTGGATGCATTATTGATAAAGAATATTAATTTAGTTTGAACCCTTTCACTTACATGTATCTAGTAGATAGGTACTGTAGGAGTTCCCCGGGGGGGGAAATCCACGCCTACTCGTGTGGGATTTGAACCGCCTTTACTGATAGACCATCAAATCTTTTTGGTGGGGAGGTTCTCTTGCCCACTAGTGTGCTTGCATATAACCTTCTTAGTGAGTGAAGCACATGCAAGCTAGCGTATCGGACATGAATTGCGCGCCGATACGGGCAAGTTGCCCAATACGGCAAAAAAAAAATATAATAATAAAATAACAATCGTAAAAAATAGTTTCACAAAAAACATCTAAAGAAAACCTCACAGAATACTCCAGAATTCATGGTAGGGCTTTTGAAGCCAAGATAAGCACCAAGTTGAAAACATTCTGAAGACCTTTTTTCAGTTCAACGTGCTTCGGCTAAGCATCCAAAAAATTGAGTCCAGAATGCCCCACTATTTTGGAAAAAAACCTGGGCCCAATTTGATAGAGCTGTTTAAGCAGAAAATCATATTTACAAATGTTGTGCTTAGCAAATATTTGCAGGATACCAGTCAGATATGGTGCATGCGACATGGTATTTTGGCTGGTAACCTTGATCCTAATGAGCATAATTTTGTTGTGCTTAGGTACTTTTTGTGCGTAAGCAGCTCTATTTCATTTCAGATACATTTATTTCATGTCAACATCATTCATTACAAAATATTGAAAAATAAATAGATAATATGTGACATTAACATGTAGGAAAAAGAAGAAGCAAATGCTTTTTGTTCCCCTTCCCTATAAAGACAAAGACAAAAGAAACGTAAAACAAGGAAAACAGTACCGGGACACGGACATGTTATGCATGAGTGAGACTAGACAATAGATAATACAAAAAGATACAAATAAATTAAGTGGTGTATAAATCAATCAATATATTCTTTAGTTTTTTACGAAAAGATAAAACACTGGCTGACTGTTTAAGTTCTGCACTTAGATTATTCCAGTAAAGGACTCCTTTATGAAAGACACTCTTTCTAAAAAACTCAGTTCTACTTGGTTTTACAAAAAGATTCCCTCTGGCTAAACTACGGGTCTGGTGAGTGTGAACTAAAGCACTAGCTAAAAAGAAGCCTTGAATTTTTTGTGGTAATAAATTACGAGATTGTTTAAACATAAAATTTGCTAAATTAAGTGAATGAATATCACCAAGTTTTAAAATACTTGACATGGCAAATAATGGGGAAGTATGTTCTAGATAACCAGCACCATGAATAATACGGATTGCCTTTTTCTGTAACAAAAACAATTTATTACAACCTGATGTTGATGAACCCCAGGCAAGAGAAGCATAATTCAAATAAGGAAGTACAAATGAGTTATAAAGTGTGACCAAAATGTGTTTGGGTAGAAAATACTTAAGTCTGCTCATGACTCCAACATTTGTTGACACCTTAGTACACAAACTACTAATATGATCATTCCAAGAGATTTTCATCAATAAGAATGCCAAGGAATTTAGTAAACTTCACTTTGGTTAAGATTGTATTATTTAAAATAAGTGAAGCATTTTGGTTATATATGTGTTGTCGTGCAGAGAAAACAATATAATTGGTCTTGAGTAAATTAACACACAATCTATTCGATAAGAGCCATTTGCTAACTTTAACAAGTTCAAAATTTAAATCTTGAATGGCCTTATCAACATTCTGATGATCATACGATAAACTTGTATCATCTGCAAATAAACAAAAGGAAAGCTTGTCCGAAGAATTACAAATATCATTAACATAAATAATAAATAACAAAGGCCCTAGCACACTTCCCTGTGGAACTCCGCAAGTAATAGTTTTTCAGTGGAATGATGCGAGTTATAGGAGACAAACTGCCTTCTTTTAGATAAGTAACTCCTGAACCAGTCCAAGGCCAATCCACGCACACCGTAGTGCTCTAATTTGGAAAGAAGTATATCATGGTTGACTGTGTCAAAGGCCTTGGACAGGTCCAGGAAAACATTCACAGAAAAATGTCTTTTTTCAATTGCATCAATAATTTCACTGAGAACATCAAGAATAGCCATCTCGGTGGAACATTTAGCTCGAAAGCCATATTGTGATTTAGACAAAAGACCATGCTTGTTTATAAAACACATCATTCGGCTGAAGATAAGCTTTTCAAAAATTTTGGAAAAGATTGATAAAATGCTGATAGGTCTGTAATTACATATTTCATTCTTACTGTTACCTTTGTGGATAGGTACTACTCTCCCTGTCTTTAAACGATCCGGAAAAACACCAGAAGAAATAGACTTATTGAAGACCATGGCTAAAGGTTTAGCAAGGGCATTCCTTGCTTCCTTGATAACAAAAGAGCTTACACCATCCCAACCTGGGGCCTTACCAGCCTGGAATTTGTTAATAACATCAACAATTTCAAGCTCAGTAATGGGATTTAAATAAAAGGAATGTGAGCATCTGTCACCCATAAAAGAGCCAAACAATGTATCCGATGGAGGGAGGTTACCAGCTACTTCGTTACCAATGTTCACAAAGTAATCATTAAAAGCATTTGCAATAACTGTATCATCGTCTATCTTATCACCATTATGTACAAAATAAGGCGGATTGGTCTTAGGCTTTGTTTTTGACAACAAAGAATTAATAAGATTCCAAGTACCTTTAATGTTATTTTTCTGCTGACAGAACTTGGTAGTCAAATATTTTTTCTTGGCAGATTTAATTAAACCAGTGAGAGTATTTCTATATTTGGAATACACACATTTGTTTCGTACAGTGGGGTTTTTCAAGTATTTATTATACAGGTAGTTTTTCCTTTTAATGGAATTGTAAAGGCCCTCAGTTAACCAAGGTGATTTAATTTTATCAAAACCGCATTTAGTCTGAACCTGAGGGAAATAAAAATCATATAATTTTAAGACATAATCAAGAAAAGCAGAGTATGATTCATTTACATCAACGAATGAGTGAATAAAATTCCAGTCAGTGTCATACAAACCATGATTAAAACGTTGGATATTTATATCCTTGAAATCACGTTTCATAAAATTCAAATTTTTCTGTATGTGGATATTATAATTGTCGACAATGGCAAAGACAGGAAGATGGTCACTAGTATCATTAATCAATATACCGGAGTTATGATCAGCTAGATTATTTGTGAAAATATTGTCAATCAGCGTGGCACTATTGACGGTGATCCTAGTTGGTTTATTGATAAGGGGGAAAATGAAATTAGAAGAAAGCATGTCAATAAACTCTTGGACATTACTGCTTAAATCACGCTGTAAAAGGTTAATATTGAAATCACCTAGTATATAACTTTTTTTGTTTTCATCTTGTATACGACCAAGTAATTCATTGAAACTGTTTGTAAAATTAATACAAGTAGTGTCAGGTGGCTTATAAATAATACCTACAATAATGTTACCTGATAAAGAATTTTCAATTTCAATAAAACAGGATTCTATGTCTACAGTATTAAAACAAATGTCACCACGAGTCCTGTAAGGATAATGCTCTTTGATAAACAACGCTACCCCACCTCCCCTTTTATGTTGCCTGCATACACCCTCCTTGACATAGCCATCAAGTTTAATCAAAGGATTATCAATTTCTTTCAACCAAGTTTCAGAAATCCCAATAACAGAGAAATTATTACCAAAAGTGCTGACACACTGTTGAACATCGGAAATGTTGCTCGCAAGGCTGCGAGCATTTATATGAAGGAGATTAAAGTTTGTATTTGAGGAAAAGTTTTTAAGAAACTGATCTTCATTATAATAATCGCAATTAATTTCAGGAGCATGAAAATTAATGTCAGGATCTAAGTCAGTATTAACAACAGAAGAAGCAGTTAACGACTGAAACTAATAAATTAATCTTATATACAAAAACTTTGTCATGTCTCACTCTGCATACATAAAAGGACATACACAAAACAGCCATTTAGTATAAATTAACAGTTTGCACTTAATCATTGGGTGCAAATAAATATAAACAGTAAATTTGGTCGTGTGGAGAACCCTGAAGCAATTGTTGTTGGTGTATTCTTGGCAGGAGGAATGAGTAACAGAAAGAGCCACACATTTTGTGCTTAGCAAAAATTTGCAGGATACCAGTCAGATATGGTGCATGCGACATGGTATTTTGGCTGGTAACCTTGATCCTAATGAGCATAATTTTGTTGTGCTTAAGCAGCTCTATATGAGGAGGAATGAGTAACAGAAAGAGCCAGTTCTCAGTGCTTCCACAAGTGTCCTCAAGGCATCATTGCTTAATAGAATTCATTGAAAGACTTAGCCTCAGAAAAGCAAGATGATCTCTATGGCCTTTATGCTATTTCATGCCTTGTATTTGGCAAATTTTAAAAGAGCCTTGGCTTGTGATTTGTCAGAATTTTTCTTGATTTCATTATTTTTTCATGGAGTTTTGTTTGGTTTAAAATTTACTAAAAAGATGCGAACTGATCAAAAGACAGCCCTTGTGTTCAAACCTCTAGTTACAGATTTGTTTTTTGTGGTGATGTAGCAAGACTGTAAATCCTCTAAGATTTAAGACCCTGGAAGTTCTGGGCTGTCATTCAACCAATGGGTAACCTCCACCCTTTTTTCAACATTTATTAATTTTTTAACAATCTCACCAGTGACACCACTGACAGCAGCAGTTATTCTTTTTTTAAACAAGGCTGAAATTTTACAAATTCGAAGTACAGGCTGTAAGTGTTCCTGATGTTAAAAGAAATCCTTGTTTTGTATTTTAGTCAATTATTAAATGTATTTGATGCATCATGGCTTTTTGGAAGAATCAATTTATTCAAATCCTCTTGATTTCAATAAACACAACTAATACACCAATTTAGGTGGTCTTGTTATAGTGCAAACAATGCTAAATGGTTTTTGTTTTGTTTGTCATTTTGTGCATATTTATATAATGTGCTTATTTTGATTGCAACGATCAGAAGACGATTTAGTTTTGAAATACATTTTTCAAATAATAAACCACAAGGGAAACTGACTTGCCTGGTAAATTTTAAATGATTTTGGGTTGAACGGAAGAGGGATTTGAACCAACGACCTCCGGATTAACGTGCTGGCTCTCTACATACTTTTTTCTCAACTTTTACATTATCAAATGCTGATATTTCTCTTTGGAATATTGGTAATGCTATGAACTTCGCACTCAATGAGCTTTACGATTAAAAATCCTTTGTTTTCTTTTTGATAAACTTCCAAACCTGTAGTTTGTCTTCAAGCAGCATTGTATCTAACCAGAGGTCATTCTTTCTCCATCTTGATTCAGTTGGCGAGCCCAGCATCTCGTTTCACTCATCCAGCCTTACATCATCAGTGATCATCCTCATCTGTTAATGAGCACCCAGAGGACCCTCCCTCCTCACTGTTGTTTGAAGAAGAAGATGATGATGATGTCCTTGGGACTATGATGATGATGCTGAGCCATTGACAGGTTTGTCCGTCTGCTCTGTTTTCCAATTTGTTTATATTTTTTATATTGCACATCTTTTTATAAACTATGATTCAGTCGAATCAAAAATCAATATTACGTCTATTTCCATGGGAGTTATGTGAGAAATACACTCAAGATGTCTGGTTGATCTTAAGTTTGTCTGGGAGGCCTATCTGTAATTCTTGGAACATGTCAGTATGCAAAAAATCTAAGGCTAAATTTGATAAAGTATGATGGGGTGATGATGGTTTTGTTTATTGTTGGTTCAAGTCCCAATATCTGTAAACTTAATGAAGATTGACAAAGTGTTCCAAACACACAATGGGAATGAACATAAGCGATCACACACCTCTGTCAGATCATATAGGGTCGGTAAAAGTAATTTCCTTACACTGTTTCGCCACTTCAGAAATACTCGGGTTATACCAAGGTCAACAATGCGCAAAACTACTTGTATTGATGTAATTTATTTTTCGAGCTGTGCTCATATGAAATCTCTGTTTGGATTTCAATCTGATCGGTCTTTATAAACCACTTGATTCACCATCGCTCTTGGGATAAAATTTCATCAAAGCAGACTTTCCGTTTTTGAAAGCCTAACTGGTACATTTGTTGTTGATGCTGTGTTTGGTTGTTCGTTTTACTAATGAAAAAGTTTGGTAACATCCTTCTGTTTGGAGACTGGTGGTACTGTATGATTTGTAACAACGTGGTAGCTACTACATAGTACATGTATACGGTTCGCCCTTACCTTTTGCAGTGACTGGCCAGCAGGACCAGTTAGCTTTTCATTTCACTGGCCCATCAGCTTTCTCACTTGTTCGTAATTCATATTAAACAGGGATGCTTTTCAACTTTGAGCTAACCAACCAGACAACTTGGACTGAATTTTGACTGGTCCTCAGGTGTTTTAACTGGCCAGCGGATCACTGTTAAGGGAGAACACTGTACTGCAGGTGGACAGCATTAAAGGAAACGGGTTTTAGGCATAAAACTTCCTGACACAAGCATGGAGGATTTCAAACAGCATATAGCAATAATAACTTTTGAATGAACTTTAATTTACCTGTTTAATTTCTAACTGTATGGTAGCTAGGAAATGAAAATACAAAAAGAACAAGTTGCAAGAAAGCATCAAATGTTGTTGTACCTGAAAAGCAAATGTTAGTTAGGGGATGCTAGGCCTACATCACCCATACAATCCCGGCCAAAATGCTTAAGCCACCTGACAATAATCATAACCTCCCTGCTCCCCTGCCAAGCCAAGCTGGGCAACTAAAAATGAAGTACAATGAATATTAAACGAAATTCAAGTTAAATACAGAATTCAAGTTAAATCTGGTCCTGCCAGCTGATTTTTTTATGGACTGTTGAACATAGTGCTGGTTATTGCACCGCAACTAGTGTACATTGTATCTGAGTCCTTATAGGTCTTTTCATAGTCATCTCCAACGCCATAATAAAAAAATAAAAAACTGAATCTAGTATAGCAGATTTATGTTTGTCTGTTACACAATTTGATTAGCCGTTGAAACATTGGTGACAACTAGTCTCTATTACTACCACAGCCACACTACACTTCACGGTTACCAACCAACCATTGTGATCCTAATAAAGCAAGATTTATATTGCAGGCGGTATGGTAAATCTGATCAGCTCATCAGCAGACCAGGGGCTATATAAGATTAAACATTATTTAATGATTTATAGCAGTGAAGAGATTTACAACCTATGTCCCAGACCATTGCTGGATATTTTATTAGAATTGCCAATTAATTGGTCACCTTGCTTTCCATCTGCGTTTTTGTTGTTGATGCTCATCTGTTTTTGTTGTCGTTGTCAGTGATGGTACATCTCGCCAGAGACTGCAGGTAATGGATTTGGACATCATTAGCGGTGAGGTAACAGCAGACCCTGCTGGCAGGGCTGGCAAGGCCATTAAAAGATGCAAAGCATGAAAATGATTTGACAGTCAGCCCATGCAACCCAGCGATGCTGAGTTGTGGATTAATGCTTCAAGCTTGACAGTTCCTCCTTATTAAGTGTGTGATTAGAAGAAAAAAAGTTACCTCTTCCGTTGCCATGGCAACCTGTGGAGAGCAACTTTTTTTAGTCATATTTTATTCCAAAACTTAACACGGCCATGCTACTGGTTTTAGATGTTAACTTATAGATGTACACAATAAAAACAAGTTAGGAACTGATTGATGCATGTCACGTTTTAAGATGCCTCGTAAGTCAGCTGAGAGAGCAATTAATGTCATATCTCCCTTGATGAATCCACTCACCAAGGAAAAAGGCCATGTCTTCACAGAGATAATTCATTAAATGAAAACTGACCCCTGGCCGTTGCTAAGGCCTTTTGACCAAAGGTTGCCGATAACCGTTCTCATTTGATGATCCCGATCTTTTGTTTGCATTTTGGACCAAGTACTTGTCTTCACCCCCTAGTAATTAATGAAACGTGAAATGACAGGGAAACATCAGTTGGAAATAGGTCGTCTCTTACACGTAATGATTTTCACACAAAGCAGCATTGATTTGATAATACAGAGTTCTGTATTAATGAAGAAGACCGCCTTTTTTATATTGTGGTTTGTTATTTTTTATATTGTATTAAAATATTGTTTTCATTAGATATTTAGCAGTCTCCGATATGGCAGTTTGAAAAATATCTCAACTTCAACCTTGATTTTCTCCAAACACAGGGCCTTGGCTGTGGTCTGCCATATGTCAGTTTGAGGGGTAGCGCTTTTGAGATATTGCCCAAAATCTGGAGTGGTTATGTCCACGCAGGAAGAATATTCCGTGATTGGAAAACACAATCTGAGAAAGTACTATTTATTTTTACAAATCCCTTTCTCTAAAACCACATTCCTTTAAAGGGAATCGTTTCTCGTAATGTTATACCTTATCAACAGCTGCAGTGCTTCTTAACAGTTGTGTTTTTGTGGTCATTAATTTTTGGAGTAATTACCAAAGGAATACCCTCCCTTTAAAGGTGTGTTATAGCGCTAGTATATTACATCATTGGTCTTTGAATGAGTAAATTCCTCTAGTGTTCAATAAACGTACCATCCAACTTATCTGTGAAAACATGTTGGGCCTCTTTTGATTGAGGTCATCAAAGCACAGAGAGCAAGCACCCTTGATGGTCCATGCTCTGTGATCAAAAAAACCATTGGTGAATTGTCCGGGTCTTAAAGTGCTACATTGTCATCTTTGACAGTATTTCAGATGGAAAGTATTTCTCCGGAGGGTTGGCTCTAGTCTGACTTTTATAATGTGTGAGTGTTCATATTGAAATAATCAAGTTTTCTTGAAATAATTACCAATCCTTAACTTCTTCTTTAAATGAAGCTAATGGTGCATGCAGTTGTAAGATGATGTATGCAAGCAGCTGTTGCAATGACTGTTTCAGTACTGGGATGCTGTAGCAGGGAAGCTACATACTAAAGACCCTGCCCGTATAGTACAGACCTTTTCTTCTTTCTAAGAGTAGACCCCTTGGGTTTAGCAATTGCAGAGATGTATAAAAAAATGAAACGGGAGCCTTTCTCTTTGCCTGGCTTATTAAACTGTTCATACATTGTGTTTAGATTGGAATCAGGTTGGTTTAGTGGTTTGTTTCCCTGCCTTTCACCTCTATGGACCCCTGGTTCAAATCCCACCTGAGACTGGAGCTTTACATGTGGATTGGGGCTTCTGTCTCTACCTGATTGCGTGGGATTTCCCCATTGGGGTTTTCCTCTCAAGTCTAAACCTGAACACCTTCTCATTTCTTATTCATCCTGTTATTGACGCTAATTGTGCTGTTGGATGTGTGATAACATAAATAATAAAATGAATAATAACTATTTGGGCAAAACCAACACAAATTTCAGGTCTGGAAAAAGTGACTAGGATATTAGATTTCATCTTGTCATCCACATGGCATTTGTATGCAACACCAAAACATGTAGAATTGCGGCTTAGAAAAAAAAGTTTCAAATTACTATTCATCCCATGACGAGGCCATTAAGTTTAGACTAAAATGATGAGCTACAAACTTGACTTATGTTCACTAAAAAGAAGGATATGGAGGGAAAAAATGCTTTAGACCAATAATAGTAGTGGCAGTTGTTACTTTGGGTAGACCAAATCAGCACAGTAAAACAAATTTGATAACGTTTGTACAGTTGACTTTTATGCAAGTAATATTAACAAATCGATTTTGGATGAGTTTTCAAGTTTGTAGCTCATCATTTTAGTCTAAAAATAATGGCCTCGTCATGGGATGAATGGTAATTAAAAACCTTTTTTTTTAAGCCACAATTCTAGGTTTTTTGGCGTTTCATACAAATGCCATGCGGATGACAAGATGAAATCTAATATCCGAGTCACTTTTTCCAGACCTGAAATTTTTGTTGGTTTTGCCCAAATAAGTACTTGGCATGACTGTTACTTGTAGCTCCGGAGGACACGATGTCTAGAGCAGATGCAAACGAGTCCACTCTCTTCAGATGACTCTGACGACATTCCTCCAGACCTATCTCTTTCCTGGACAAATGTGCCCGAAGATGATACAATGTAGAATACTTTGATTAAACTCCGGGGAGAACTGAAGTGAAATCTGAGTAATAGTCAGCATCCTTAAAAGATCGAGGACAGAGGAACTTAAGAAGGGAAAGAAAAAATGCAATATATGTAAGTATTGCGACAAAAGAGAATAGTGTCTCATCAAGATGGTATAGGCCCTTAAGCAGCGGCCTTTTCAGAATAAAGTGTTACTGAAACCTTATCTAGATTAGGCTTGTCTTGTGGCTGTAATACCCTGGTGTCAGCCAAAAGTGATGTAACTCTAGCTGTCTGTAATCATTAGC
This sequence comes from Leptasterias polaris, assembly GCA_037783415.1. Classification (NCBI taxonomy): domain Eukaryota; kingdom Metazoa; phylum Echinodermata; class Asteroidea; order Forcipulatida; family Asteriidae; genus Leptasterias; species Leptasterias polaris. Next base: position 1,301,710 of record JAZGTN010000122.1, read on the forward strand.
GAGATGCCATCTCTAGTTGATGATGCGAGCCTGGACACTGGCTAGGATTCCATGAGACTCCAATCTTGAGTTTTTTTGGCAACTCTTTTACTTGTTCAGTGGCTGGCTTAGTGCTGTTTCACTGTCATTGTGTGTATGATATGAGCACTCTCTGAATATTGGCTGAGGGTTTGTTTTCGACGACTGTTGTCTGCTGGTGAAGTAAAACACAGAAACTTTTGTATGTTGGTTGGTGTAAGGTTTTGTAAATTATTGTAAGTTTTACATGAAAAAGCATTGTTTTGTAACGTATGTAATTAGTTTCTGTAAGTAAGCTAACTTGCGCAGCATGAAAGCATGATAACATGCATTTTGCAGGTTGTATTTCCAAGAAACAGTGAAATAGTCTCCTTAGTAATTAGGCTTGCAACTGGCCGAAGTAATTTGTTCAGAAAATTAACAGTCTCTAACAATTCTATGAGTTTAACACTTCCTGTGCAAAAGGAGAATCAATGAATGAAATACATTGTGTGATGTGGCCCAGTACTTAAGAGCACCAGACTCGAGCTTTGGTGTTTCTGATCAGCAGAGTGTGGGTTCGAGTCCCGGTCTTGGCACTTGTGTCCTTGAGCAAATACTTTACCATAATTGATTTGGCCTTCAGATGAGACATTAAGCTGTAGGTACTGTGTATTAGGATTGGTAGTGCTCGTAAAAGAACCCAGAACATGTAATGTGTGAAGAGTAGGGGGGGGGTTAACCCCAGTGTTTCTGGTTCACATAGCAAGCACCCTTGTTTACAGATTTCCTCAGGCTAGCAGCTACAGCGACTAAGTTCACCTATGACTATGAGGCACCTTGGTTTTGATTACTAAAAGTATATAATAATAATCATCATCATCATATGTAATTCACACACACACCCATGTGTGTAAATACCGGCAATCGTGGACCCTCCTTTGTTCAACTCTTTGTGATAGCAACCGTGGACCACAATGCTTTCCTTTGTGATAGCAACCGTGGACCTATTGTCCCTTTTGTTATAGGTCCACGGTTTGAATGTGGTTACCTACTCACGCACACACAAGTGTGTATATGCAATCTTGGACCTCCTATTGTCCCTCTTTTGTTTATACTTTTTTTTGGCAACAGCTCCCATTGGTTTTGTACACGTTTTCCAACCATGGACCGGTTTGAATGTGTACTCATCCTGGTGCACACACACTGTTGTGGGGACTTCCTATTGTTGTTCTATTATTCCCTTTTCTAAAGAATCTTGTTGTGGGGACCCAGTTTAACAAAGAAAAACGTTGTGGGGACCTTTGTTCCATTGTATAAAAGTCCCCACAGCTCTGGGTATGCCTACCTATACCTACTCACGCACACACCTTTACAGAAATTGTCAAAAATTTTCCTAGATTTCCCATTGCATCTTTGCATCTGATGAAACAGTCGTGCTATGAAAGCTCATGCTCGTTTTTGTGATTAGTTAGTTTTAAGTGCTACCTACCACTAACGTGGCCATTTCTGTCTTTGTCTACCTTTCCCAGTAAGTTTCGCTCCCTCGCTAAGTTCCTCAAATCAGCGGCTAATAAAAGTAGTCGGCATTCTCCATTGACTGTTGTCTATAAAGAGCGCTATATTCATTTAAAATTAGAGCCTTTAATCTTGTCAAATTTTCCACATCAAAATACAAGTCTATAATAATTATGATAACACGCTATGTAGATTTATTAAAGGTACATACATAATTGGTGTTTGGAGAAGTCAATTTATTCCAATCCTCTTGTTTTCAGAAAAAACACCAGCGTATCCTTTGAAAATGTAATCAAATTAGCAACAGTGGGGGTGTTCAATCATTTTTCGATCGACTTTAACAGTATTTCATCTGCAAATATTTCTCAGGAGGATCGGTACTGAAATAAACTTTTTATAATCAGACGGCTTTCAGATTGAAACTATTCATTTATTACTTTTTTACTTGCCTCTAAATTTGATATTTATGAGTGGAGATCTTGAATGTTTGTTCAATTGCGTGAGTTTTTGGTTTTTTGACTGGACTGATTGGTATTTTGTCAGTGTAATTAGCTGCATGATTGGTTTTATAGTGTATGGATTGGGACTACCCATCAACTGGGGACTGTTTTACACTAGAAACTGCCATATGGCAGTTTTGTAGTCAGTAGTCACTAGCTGCACGACCTGTATGTACTAACAGTGAAAGAATATGGACAGAGAACGGACTGTCTTATGTCTAATTTGTATATATTTTTTTTATCTTGCTTTTTGTGATATTTTGCTTGTATTGTTCTTATGCCTGAATAAAGTATTATATTATTATTATTATATTATATTAATTACGTACAATGTACAGGCCTTGCGCTTTTAGCTTTTTTGTAATGTAGCCCACTGGGCTAGTAAATTTTGCATTTTACTTGCCTACAGGATGTTTTAGTAACCCAGATTTTAAACATGTACAGGGTAAACAAAGAATTCTATTCATTATCCCTGATGCAAAACAAAATAAAAATAAAAATTAACATCTATTAAATTGTTGCGGTACCCACTGCCATTGATTCGAACTGCCTCTAGCCACCGGGCTAGCTCGGTGGTCTAGTGGTAAGACATCTGCTCTAGCAATGCAAAGGTCGTGGGTTCAAATCCCACCCGAGTGATTTGCCTGTGGATTTTTTTTCACAGAACTCTGGAAAGTACTGAGTATACAGTGCTTAACACACATCGTGTAGGGTAAAAACAAAATTCTATTCATGTATTCACTATTGTCATAAATGTATCTTTCTGATGTATTAATGGTAGCAATCACAACCAGTTAAATCATCAAATGAGGTTACATTCAAACACTCAAAAATAAACACACTTTTATAGTTTACTATTCACAACTGAAAAGGAAGAAGTATGAGTATTTTAAACGAGAAGGACTAGGTTGCACAGTTTTTAGTAGCCCGTAGGGCAAGTTGAGAAGTGGTGTGTACTACCCTGAAGCAGTTATTGCAAGACAATGTGCGCCAAGCTTTAGTGTTAAGGGATGAGCCAGGATGTAGGCTGGATAAACAAAATCAAGGGAAATCAAACTGATGTAAAAAAAGTAAAAACTATTAAAACTGTTTAGACCATGTCACGTTAGTTCCAAAAGAGAGACCGTGTGCCTTCCAGGGCATTTCCTGGGAGGCAAGATACTATGCCATTCATATGAGAAATTGTACGTTGCAGGGATCAGGTTGGCTCAGTGGTTTCAGTGGGTGTGTTCAAATACTTGTTCGATCAACTTCAGCAGTATTTCATCCACAAATATCTCTGGAGGATTGGTATACTGAAATGAACTTTTTATAATCGGTTGCCTTTCACCTCTGTGGGCCCCTGGTTTGAATCCCACCTCAGACCTCGGCCTTGCATGTTGATTTGGTTTTAAGTCCCTACCTTATTGCTTGGGTTTCCCCCATTTGGGGTTTGCCTCCCACCGCTAAACCTGAACATTTCTTCTTGTTTCCTATTCAATCCTGTTATTGGCGCTTTTGTGCCGTCACATGTGTAAAAAAGAAAATTATTACATACAAGCAAGAGTTGTAAAAAAATAACAACAAATGAACAAGTCTTGAAATGTGCCCCCTTTTCTTTCAAATCATGTTACAAAATTTACCCAGTCAGTTTCCCTTGTGGTTTATAACTTGATAAATGATAATCACTCTGGACTATCAGTTGGCTGGAGCTAGGCCAAGATTTGTCTTATCTCTTCCTGGCATTTCTCTTCCTGTTTTTTTTTTTTGGGGGGGGGGGCTTAGTCTTGTGGAATAGAAGGCTTTTCTTCAAGAAATTATAATGAGATTTATCTTAAGAGTGCACCATCTTGTCTGTAGCTTTATCAAATGTGGAGTTGGTACACACCCCCCCCCCCCCCCCCCCCCTTGGTCTGGAGGCACTCTGGCTAATCCTCCAATCTCGGAGGATGAAAATGCTGTGATGTGATGAAAAATGTCTTGATCTTAAGACACAAGTGTTGTGTGAGGTCCTCGGAATCCCTGCCTGCATTTTGTTTGACTCAAGATGAGCTGTCGGAAACATTCACCTCTGCGAATTGTCACTTGGGAGTTGAGGAAAAGGGCAAGAGGGGGCTTACCCGAGATACTGAAAAAAGAGAGGGTGTCACTATGTGCATGCTTTTGAAGGGTGCACAAAGAAAACGACCCACAAATACCTGTTTAGGTAGATATTTTATAGAGTAGGGCCTAATCCCAATCAATCTAACTCACTTTGAAAAGAAAAACTTTGAAAAGAAAAACTGCCTCCATTGCTCCTGCCTGGATGCCCCCTGAATGTCCCAATAGAAATTTCCAATTTCCTTATAGAGGCTGCCCTTTATTGCCTTGGTGCCCTTGCCTCTTCAAAAGCAAAACTATGATACCATATATTATTTCAAACCGTCGCCTGCTTGGTAAATACTCCAAAATTTAAAACTTACTTGGTAAGAAGCATTGCAGCTGTTGATAGTATAAATTGGTTTGAAAAAAGGATTCCCTTTAAAGTAATATGGTTTGGATAATTTGTTCACCCCAAAACATTTGAATCTGAAAAATGATTTATGCATGAATCATTTCTCAGATTTCTGAGGGTTGGTGTCCGTTCGCGAATGCTGCGGCCAGAGATGCGGTTGGTACCCACTTCACCTCTCACTAAGTAAAAGTGAAGGATTTTATGTTCTGGAAGAAAACAAATGTGACAGTGTTTTGCTGTTTTCTCAGCAAGTAGACACTGTATTCAGCTGAAACATTCACTGGTGACTTTTATTGTATCTTTATTGATAATTTGGCCTATAAATCAGCATTATGTAGACAAAAGCCAACCTGTGACCCTACCTTTTAATATTTTAACATTTTTATTAGCCTTTTTTTACTATTGAATTGGATTCAATGATATCTTGATCAACCTTGTCTCTCTAAATGAAATTGAATTTATAACAGTGGTCTTTTGGGACATGCCTATCTTTACTCTAGGAGATGGTAACCATCTCGCTATTTAGAAAGGAAACATTTCCTTGGCCAAGTCATTGTTTTCCTGAAAAGTCTTTCATTAGATGTAACACCTGCTGCATTATAACTTTGTTTGCCTCACTGTTACAGGCATAATGAGTTCAGACTACATGTATACAATAGACCTTTATCATGGTGCAGCCATCTTGATGTTCTCCCATTCAAATCAATGTAACCAAACCGAGGCTGGGAGGAGATAGTCTGGTTCCTTTGTGTACACTGTATATTAGCATTCATTACTGTTATAGGATACAGGGAACATGACCAAGATGGTGGCATGATAAATGTCTATACAGTAATGAATCTTAACGGCATGGCCAGGTCATCATTAGAGAGTTTGTAGACACTGTTGGGATTCACTCTAATGGAGATTTATCATGCATGTAGGCCTACATGTGTAAACAACTTTCTGTGGAGCTAGTCACCTCATATCCTGTTGATTTCAAAACGACTTGATTTCTATTTATATTTGTTTGCTTCAAATCTTTTTTGGTGTTCTAGTTATGATGAACAGTTGGAAGTCAATTATGTCAACATTGAGTTTGATGCACTTAATTCTTTGGGGAAATTTATTCTAGACAGCCTGTTTAACTTTTTGTCAAATGAAAGACCATCATTCTACGCCCCCCCAAAAAAAACCAGTCAGAAATTGACCCAGATTCCAGGTCGCATGGGAGCCAGACCCATTTCATGGTCAGTATGACCTGGAGTCTGTGTCAAACTGACCCAAAATATGTGTCAAACATTTTAACCGGGTCAGCCTTGTCCAGAAATGGCTCATGCATGGGCCACTTGGTACCCAGAGTCTGAGTCAATTCTGACTGGGAGTTTTTACAGTGCAGAACACCATTTTATAATGCTGTTCAGCATTAAAATAAAACTAAGCACATACAAATCTTGCTTAAGCAGAATTAGGTTACCAGCCACAATACCATATAATGTATAATTTTTGTGACTGGTTCCCTGATTCTATTCACTTTGCAGAACAATTTACTAAGCATTTTTTTCTGCTTAACAGCTTTATGGAATTAGGCCCTGCAAAAGTTGATTCCATTTTGCTCAGTCAGTTTAACACCCAAAGCCTTTTGAGTCTGTTAAAATTGGTGAGGTGGTTCTGACTAGGCAGCACAGAATCAATTAAAATCAGTCAAATATCAAAGACTTGAAATATAGTTTACAGCGAACACAACCTGAGACAATGAAATATTAAGTCCGGATGAACATCCTGTAAACCCTCACAAACTTGTCACGTTACGATTTCTCATTTCATTGTTAACATTGTTATTAACTTCTTCGCACAAATCTTCCCTTGTGTTTATACTGACAAGAAATAACTATAGCTACTGAAGGAAATTCCTGTTACAGAAGATTATTGACTTTCGATAGTAACACAAGAACCCAGTAGTTCAAGCTTCATCACCTGCATCAAACCAATCCCCTAGACCTACTTATGTAAATTTCCAGTAACCCAACACTACTATCTGAACTTAATTATTCACCAAATTTCATCTCATAAAAGTATAAATATATTTCAAAACAAATCAAAGGTCATTGTGCTTCCATTAAAGTGAAGCTGAAAATATCTATGCCGGTAGGTCAATTAGTCATATCTGATCCAAGAGAATAAGCATACTGAATTCTCATTACTGAATAACATTGACTTCCCTTTAATAGTGCTTGTCTTTTTAATTACAATATGTTATAACCTGACATTAGAAAGTTGTAGTCCAGCAGCAGTGAATTATTTACATGCTCTTTAACACTGGGTTCACACGTACTTAAGCTGACACGCTATAGTCCCATTATAGCAAATATGGAAAAAGGCAGAAAGATTGTATTGAAACCGATATGTACATCATATGTTTTTAAAGTTGTGACAAAGAGAAAATCAGGCAAAGGTAAAAGAAATTGTTGTAAACCCTTTGCTGACACATTTCAGTAGGACCTAAAATATGGCAAATAATTCAGGAAGGACTCGGGTAAGATTCCAAACCATCGCCTGTCTTCATTCTAGAGTAATCACTGCAGGCCAACAATTTGACTAGAGTTTTCTTGGATTTTTCATAGACCTTTCCTAATAATTTTTTGTTTTGTTTTAATATTCTTGGAAGAGGTGAAGCTGCAACTGAGGGAGCAAAAACACTACAACCTAAAATCCTGAACCTCTAGATATGATTTAGAGATACTGGTAATATTTCTAATGTATCACCGAGGAGGAAATGTCATTGTCAAGATGTTGTATCTTTGCTAATTTTAAACCAGGCCATGCTCAATGGGAGGGCTGCCATTGAACATTGTCTGGGGTTACAGGCTATGACAGGTCCCATTTATCAGTGTCTCAGCTAGACCAGATTGATCAAGCTTCAATTTTTGTTAGTAGCTAGAATTGCTTATTGATCACATTGATCATAATCTTCATCTTTCTTTTGATCTCTGGACCAAGGTGAGCATTGAATGTAATCAGATTAGTAATTTAGTGCTTTCTACACACTTGATGGTGCCCTTGTTGATCATATTGATCATATTGATCAAATTGATTAGTGATTACAATTTCTGAATGCATGCCTTGTTTTAAACTGAGATTGTGTGAGGTGAGATCCATCCTTACTACAAGATGATCCCACCCAAACTGCAAGAATATCTTTATCACTTAAAAAAACCCACATAAAATAGTAGGATATAGATGCAGGAATATATTTAGAGTTGATATACATTGTACTCGTGCATGACCTCATCAGGTGTTTATTTAGTACATATTTTAGTTAATCAGACTTTGGGTGAGTTTTTGGATACGAACCCAAGGCTTTAAGTTCTGCTCTCAGCAACACTGTAAGACTTGCTCTCGTCCTACTTTTCTGGAAAATCTCAAGCCTCGAAACAGGCGAAGAGTCTCACAAGCCTCCGCACCCAATGACCCCCACGCCCTAAGACGAGAATCAAATACCTGCCGTAAGTGCCTTTCCGATTCCGATTGCTCCAAGATTATTGCAACAAATATCTTGCGCATTGGAAAACGGACCCAGCGATCTCCTGGCTATAATTAAGCTGTGGGGATAAAAGTGTTTGGTTTCAGATTGGGAGACGGACTCAAGTTGTACATCTCCTGGGGCCACCGTTCCAACCCAAATTGGAGATATTTGGTGTATGTCTGTGTAAGATTGTGTGTTGTATTTTGTCTTCGGAAAAATGGAAAACCAACAGTATGACAGTACTCTGATTTTTTTTGGTGCCATATATCTAAAGTCAACAGTTGATGGCAAACGTATGTTGGGATTTTCTTTTAATCATTCCAAATTGTTCTGAAAGCAATTTCTTGTATACAAGGTGGTTGACCTAAGGCGAGTACCGGTAAGTGGTGAAGAAGAAAGAAGGGGAAAAGGAAATAGGAGGGGGAGGTTGTGATAAAGAAAGAAGAGTGTGTACAGGTAATCATAAATATACATTAAAGATGATGTACGGGTGAGGATGAGGATGGGTTAGGGGGGATTAAGGGAACGAGCGAAGAATTTGCTAAATTTTATTGTGCCTTTATGAAGCAATATTTTTATAATTTTGTGCATAAAGAAAATGTCACAAAAGAGGGACCTAGTGAAGTCAGTGCATTTTTCTAGCACGTGATACATGATATGACAAAATTCTGTTTTTGTTTGTTATTACCTTATGAAATCAAAAAGTCTCAAGTTTTGGGATGTGCTTCTTATCAAGTTGATATTAAGATGGTTCAATTTCCTTAAAAGGTAACAATACGATTTCCATTGAGCTGTGTACAAGAAATCCAGGCCCACTGTGGCCCTTTAATAAGTAATGTGATGTCACAGGTAACATGGTTTAATAGCAAATACCAAGTTTTCAGATTATTTGTGGCAGAACTTCATTCTGCTTCCTATCCCTTAATGAACCAGTCTGTTTGCTTTTGAAATGTATACATTTTTACATTGAACTGAAATCATACATTTCCAAATTGATTGGTCAAAACTGTTTAATGAAAGGGCACTTAATGTAGAGTCTTTACTCAAAGACAAACTATCTTAAGAGTCACAACATAAGTTTTTTATGGCTATTTTGCAGTGTTATAAGTTGATGAATTGTTCAATATTCAGCTATCAACTACTGTTTTGCAATTTGTAATATTAAGCCCGTTACCACAAACAGGACACAAGTGTCAATCTTGACACTTGTGTCCTTGAGCTAGGCACTTTATCATAGTTGCTTCTCTCCAACCAGGTATGCAAATGGTAATGGCGGAGCTGTGGAGTAAGGGGAATAGAACTGTTCGTAGTCGTTTAAGCCAATGAAATCGGACATAAACACCGATCTGATGATCCTGGCAATCAAATTGTTTGCGGACCACAGGTTTGAGTTCCATCACTGTCATACACAACTTAGAACCACTGAAGTTTAGAACTCTGGTAATACTGATTTTGTTACAGGACAATATTGCCTATGTAATAAAATTTAAAAGCCCTTACTTCTGACCTTATAGTACAATATATAGTACAATATATAGTACAATATATAGTACAATATATAGTACAATATATAGTACAATATATAGTACAATATATAGTACAATATATAGTACAATATATAGTACAATATATAGTACAATATATAGTACAATATATAGTACCATACCAGTCAAGGACCTTATAGTTATTTATTTTGTTCTAAAATATTTTGAGGGACTGAAATAGCATTCCAAGTGATCAAAATAATATTTTTGAGGGATTTATTTTTATTTTTTTGATGGAACAAAGTAACATTTTGTGGGAACAAAATTTAAGAAAAAAACCTTGTCCCTTTGTGGGCTTCATAGAGATAAAAATGATACGAAAGGAATTGTCCCTGTGCACATCAAAATCCTTGAGTTTGTATGCCACCTCAACCTCCAAATCTTTGTGTTCAGATTCCTATCTATCTACCTGGCCTCAGCCGAAAACATGTTTTGTTTGTCAATGCACCACTGAATCCATCAAAATCACCCACGCAAACAATCGCTCAGGCAAGGGCTAGACAGGGTTACCCATATACCTACATGTATGTTTGTTTTGTAAGTGCGTAAGTTAACAGTAGTGTTGTATGTTGCTGACTTAATATCATCATTGATTATTGAAATTTTTATATAAAAAGATTTGATTCTTTCTTCGTGTAATTGACAAAGCAAGTCATTTGTCCTGGCTTAAGATGTGAACAATACAATAAAATGAATGCATACTCGGTATTTTTGTATACGTAACTGCTCACTTTTACCATGGTTACTTGAAATGCCAAGGGAGGGCAAAAAATTTATATAAAAAGTCATGAACAATTTTGTTCACAGACTGAATGCTTCTAGTTTATTATATTTTTTTTAGTTTTTTTAATTACAGTATTCCTTTTTAATTTCATCATAACACTTTATCCTCTATTTCCCCCTGGTGGTCCGTTCTCGTTGTTAAATTTCAAATTTTGCGGAGAAATTAGGTAATAGTATACAGATCATGCACTTTCTGTTGACAACAAAGTACACCTGATCTCTACATTAACATTTCATCCCTCTATGCTCTGATAAATCTCACTACAATTAAACCAACTATTTGGTTTCCCAAACATGACCCTTCTGCACTATAGTCATTGCATTGAATCCAGTCGAGAGCCATAATTTAGAGTAGTTGCTAGTGGCCTGTGAAAATTGTCCACCCTTTTTAAACCTACCCATGGAAAACTTTGTTTGCATTGATTTTTAGGAAGGAATGGAAAGCTTTACATGGTGAAAAAACATTTTGATAAAGGGGGGTTGAAACTCTGTAGTAACAAGTAGAAAACAAAATCATTCAAAATAGTAACCAGTTTTGTTATAAATTGCAGGAGTGACTGAGAGGTTAGTCTGAAGGTCTGAAGCTAGTATCAAAGTATAAGGACGTACATGTATGTTGAAATATAGGCATTCCCACCTTTGATAACCCAGTGGGTTCTAGTTTTCTAGGGGGGTTACTGGAACAGTATCATCACAACTAGTGAAATAGATCAAACAGCATAATTTTAGTTATAGAAAGAAGAAAGTAACATCTGTTTCACAGAACAATGGGCATGTGTAAGCAGGTACCTTTAAAAACTTTCAACTGTACAAGCTACAAAATGCCACAAGTGGCTTTCAACTTCCTAAAAGAACTTACATCTTTCTTTCCAATGCCTTCAACGGAGGATAAATAAACTTCAAAACCTCCCCCCCCCCCCCCATGTAGCACCTTTTCTTTTAATTAAGACCAACACCCTTCCACTTTGAGTCTAGTGAGTGCTGTGCTTCAACTTCAATTTGCAAAACGACTCGACTCAATGCTTTGTTGTGACTGTGGGGTAAAAACCTGTTGGTCTTTTTCCTGCCGGGTTCAGTTGAAGTCGGGCATTTTATTTACTTTTCCCAATGTAACACATCAAGGCTAAAGTGTTGGAGGATCATCGGCTACCGACCAGACAGATCCAGGTTACATTAAACTACCAATGCACACTCATTTATTGCTCGTCGCTTTCTTTTCTCTGTGAGAGATGTCCTCGCGTCTTCCTTTGTGAGTCATCGCCGGGGGATCCAGCGCCCTCCTGCTGATCCGAACGCTGATATGTAATGGCCACAGAGAGTATTAATCAAACTAATGGTGGAGAGATGGTAGGGGGGCCTGGATAACTACCGATAGACTACGCATGACTTGAGTGACTGATACTTATAGCGCTCTGTCTTGCCTGTGACAAAGTACCCGTCTTGTAATGGGGTTGTGTCACTGTATAGAGGGTAATGCATCAAGTTTGTACTTCGTATCACAGATTTCCTTTAGTCCGCCGATTCTGTCATTGGCAGTTAGGTCTTTTGTCACAAATTTGTTTGATGTTGAGCTATACACCTGTGCCCAAACTGAGCTGCGATACTTCATTGGTATTCAACAGATTTATCTTCCATAACTTGATCGAAGCATTGGACAGATTGCAGTGATGCAGAGTGACTATATCTGAGATACCAGATTTGACTCGGTTAAAGACAGTCGGACGAAACATTTTGTCCATGTTGATTTTGGTCACTATGGAAGTGAACCAATAATTTTGTTTTCTTCTTTCACTTTTTTGGGGGGGCGACTTTAAAGGAATAACAAGAGCAACATATGTGAGCTACTGTCACTGAGTGCATTTACCTTTAACTTTTGGAGTTAAAGCTACTGTTGGATTAACAGATTCTAGTCAGCTTTGTGCAGAGAGATTGTGCAGTTGTTCCAAAGCCTGGACTGGCATTTTGAAAGATACATACAGTGGAAAGCTATCATTTTAAAGGTGAGCAATTTTTAACAAATTGAAGACGGCATATTTAGACTGTGAAGATATGTTCAGCGAGATAACACACTCCTGTTGCTTCAAACAATTTGCAAGTAGCTAGCAACAAATGTCCTGTTTTTATGGGTTTTCAAAAAGATTTAGTGAATTTTGTTAGGTTTCCCTTAAATGAAAATACAAAGTGATTTTCAGAAATTCAGAGTTTGGTTACCAAATAGATTGGTTCCAATCTAAGCAGTTTGGAGGTAAGGAACATCATGCAGAGCCAAAAGACTTGTGACAAGTCAAGGTACTCTTTCTTTGCAATCAAACGTTATATTGATAAATCATTGATACCTGTGATTTGTACAGATTTTCAGTTCTCTCTTCACCACCTAATTTGTAAAGAGAGTTAAAGTTGCCACCAATGGAAGACGGATGTTCCCTAAACCTCTACATTTCATTCATAATGGCGAGGAGATTCTGTAATTCTTTAAGTTCTAAAAACAGGCAGTAATTCGATTTCCAATCTTGAAATTTTATTTTTTCCAGATTCTGTTTGTGAATCTTTGTGATTCAATGCACACAATTCCATATATTTGTACTGCATACTGCGCTTTCCGTAAAACTGATGTGCATTGCTTGGCTTGTATTTTCATTTTAAATGAATGCACACTAGGCATTTTGTACAACACATGACGGACACGTGGATTTCTGGTTTTAAGTGAATACCAGTGCCACACTGAGTGGGTAAATTGGGGTTCAAAAAAAATATTGAATAGAGCAGGATTTGAGCCAGCAACCTATGGATTAATGTGCCAGCAATCAGGTTTAAATCTTGCTCCTGTCAGTTTTTCTTTTTTCAACACAAAATTATTTCTACAAATTAGTAGGGGGGTTTTCTTTGTAGATGGTCAACTGTAAAGTGAAATATTTCCAATTATGCAAGTCTCAAAAAAAGAAAAGTACAAACTACATGAACATTTAAAATCCCAATATGCATTTTAAAGGGTTTTTATAAAAGTTGCATTTCTTTAATGTCAACATTCTCAAAAGGTGGAGGAAACCTGTTTTCACGCCGGTGAAGGCAATGAATATGTCTTATTTATCCCTACATCGATAGAAAAAAAGGTATCTGCTCATTTTCTGTCATCCTAGCATAAGTTCAGCATAAGTGGGAAGAACAAGAACCCTATGAAAGAAAGGCTTTCGGAGAAGGGCCCTGAAAAATATCTTTCAGGTTTTTTGTTTTTGCTTTCTACTAAAAAAATAGCGGGGCTGCTGGAGTTATTATTGTAGAACCTGTTATCGTCAGCACCTTCCAGAAGAGATGTGCTCCAGTCCTTGTTTCTTGATTTGTTCGGATGTTTGATCATCGCCCCACTAGAAGGGCATGAAAATATCATTTAATGCAGGGAAATGAACTCCACCATAAAAAATCAATGGCCCTTTTCCTCAGACGTCGGGAAGGGGACCGTGCTTACAGCGTGGAAGGGTGTACAGTATTTACCTGACCTTCGCTGTCCTCTGACCTGCATCATGGGCAGAGAGAGCGAAGAAAACAAATCTGTGTGTAGTTTGGTTCCACCCCAAACGACAAAACGATTTCCTGAAGAGGCTGGAGTCAGCGTGCTCCTGCATTCAACATCTGCCTCCCCGCATCTGACAGAAACCTTGGGTCTTATTATTAAACACAAAAAAAAGGGAAAAAGAAAATGAAATGACGGGCTTTATGTCCGTGGGGCATGAATATTTTGGGCTTAGTCTGTTTGCAGATGCTCTTGGGTCTCTTTGCTTACATTGCGTCGGAGCTTGTCTCCCCTTCTGCCTCCTCAAGTCTCCGATCTCAGGAATCGGAAGACGATGATGGGAATAGTGAGAAGGAAGTGGGGCATTGGGTTCTCTACTCTCAACTCCCAGAATGTGACCACAGTTGTGCCACAACTGCATTGGATTAAAGTAGGAAATAGAAAACAGAAAGTTCATTCATTATTGCAATGCCTTCTTAATTTATATATTTATTATTTTTTTTGCAAGCTAACAATAATCAGTATTTGTTTATTTGAATGTCTTTACGATTGTTCATGCCAAAACCAGGCATTTCCTGCCAAAATCCAACCTGGGTTTATTTTTTAAATTGAGTTGATGAGAAAAGGGGCTGTCAAAAAGCACCTTTTTTTAGGCCAATTTGGTAAATATTTATCAATATTAAAGGTAGAATGTTGATTTCCTGGTTGCTGTTTTGGGTATCTTCGTGTTTAAGGCTATTTTTCTGAGAGCTGCCTGGGGAGTGATTTTTTTAACACTATTTTAAAATGAAGCTTGAGTTTATTTTGTTGAAAAATGTACTCTTATGCAGGGTTTGCCCGTAACTTTTCCATTAACAGCCAGCAGGACCATTTTTTTCAGTAGTCCATATTTAATTTTTAAATATGGATACTTTTTAACACTGAACTAGCAAGCTGGACCACTTAAAGAGAATTCTGACCGGTCCTTTGGCCTTTTAACTGGCATTCTTGGCCAGTGGGCCACTGTTAAAGGAGAACGTTGCTTATGGCACGCTTTACTTCATTCATATCAATATATATTAAACTGAAAAACAGTCAAACCTGACCAGTTTAAGCATTAATTGTCAATCCATTGATAAGAATTAACTGCAAATTTATTTTGCTTTTTGTTACCTAAACACTGTCATCATTTAACATTTTATGAAATTAAACATTTAAATATAATCTAAGTAGAAGTACAGTAAAGTCTGTCCTAAGCCAATATGGCTCATCATGCCAGTGTTTATATCTGGTTTCATTGGCATTAAACGAGTGAGAATGTTTCTATTCCCTATGGACAGGATGCAAGTTCATCTGAGGTTACTCCCCAGCTCTTGCCCCTGGTACCCATTTGTACTCCATGGTGGCGAGAAGCAATTATGTAAAACTGCCTTGCTCAAGGAATGTGACTGACCAGATCAGGATTGAAAACCACATTCTGTAAATCACAGAACAGGAGTCCACCACCCTAGACATTCCGGCCATGACACCCCACTACCACTAAACTGAATATGACCATTTTATTTGTCATATTTTGTACTTCACAGCTGTATATTTTAAACTGAAATTTGAGAGAATTCTTTTGACATGAGTAACCAATTGAGTTTCCATACAATATATTTTCAATTATTTGAAGAAAAAAAAGTGCTATTACATGACTCTGTGGTTATTGTCGTAGATAAATCCAATCAACCCGATAAAAGAGACGGCCAGTCTTCCCCCTAATTATTTTGCTTTGCATGAGTGCACGGCAAAACAAAATATATTATTAATTCCTGTTAGAGTGGACAATCCTCAGTTTAATTAGAAAAACATGTTTCATATTTTTTAACCTAGGTTTACCATAGAGTAAATGGGTTTACAGAGCCATTGATGTCCCTGGATGCAGATGGAGAATTTGATTGTGTTTTATTTGTTGCCTATTCTCTCATGGGTATAGGTACAGCATCAAGTTTCTCTTGTATCCTACCATTGTTACCATTGTAACATCTACCAGGCAAGGGTAGAATGTGTGTAACTATTCAATATAAACCAAGCTGTTACAAAGTGAAATAAAACCCAGAAATAAATTCTGTGACAAAAAAGGTAATTAAAAAACATCTGCAACATTGATTAAAAACTCATTCTCTGGTGATGCCATACGAACCTGCCTGTTGCTACCGGAAAGCACCGAACAAAAAGCACTCACACTACTTTTGAAATAAAACTTGCTCAATGAACAGGTTTGTGTTGTCAGGTCATAGGCCAATCTACCTTAATGAAATATGCCCCTAGCTCAAATTGTTACTTTCTCCTTTTGGGGGAAATTAATAAATAACAAAAATGTATAACCCTTAAAGCCAACATGTTGCAGGTTCTTGGCAACTCTGGAGAAAACAGTCGTCAGTACGCCTCTTGGTTCATCAGCATAACGCCTACTGTCCTCTTCAATTCAGTGGCCAATCAACCACGTAACCTCCCTAAAGATAAATTCAAAATCACAAACAAGTCCGACTTCCGACCTTAAATTTCTGACCGCCTTTGTTCTTAGATTGCCAAAGCCACCTTCGCCCAAGTGAAGTTGATGCATATCCGCCGCTCTATCAAATAAACGTACATGGCGGTATCATTTGATGACAGTTGCCAAGCTAGCTATAAGCCCCTCTGCACACATTTGAAATTTTTCTAATCAGGTTTTAATTCAACTCCTTTATATCTGTTTATCATGTTTTGGTTTGGGCTGCTCATAATTGACAAGAGTCTGAGATGATTTTTTCTCTTCATATCGTGATAAAGGGATTGTCGTTAAAGGAGACTTACACCGCCAGTACGGTGAAATTATACCTTTAGCTCGGAACAAGTTTCTTCATTTGATACGATGATGTTTTTGAGAAAACTATATAGTAAGAGATCCAGGCGTATATCATAGATGCAGCGTAGGAAATTGCCTTTATGCCCCTGGTCATTGCCTTGGTGCTCGTTTGAAACCATCATTTAGCAATGCACATTGACGTCATAGAGGTGTCTTTTATAAAGGAAAAACTGACTCTCTTGTTACAAGAATGACGTATTAGGCCCGAAGGTCCCGATTTCTTATGTGGAGAACATTTGGTAAACATATTTATTTCAGCAGGACAAGAGCTCTCTCTGTGCAAAAGTTTTATGAATGTTATTTAAAATGACAGGGCTTGAATGTGGAGTAAAAACCCGTAAGACCACAGGGCTTGTAACTCAAAATATTTACTGGACCAGAAATTTGTTTACAAGACCAGAATTGAAATGAGAATTTTAAAGAGACGATTTATCTCATTTGTATTATATAGAAAAAATGCCTACACAGTTTAACAAGAAAAAGCACAGATTTATCTCATTTGTATTATATAGAAAAAATGCCTACACAGTTTAACAAGAAAAAGCACAGAGAGATTTATCTCATTTGTATTATATAGAAAAAATGCCTACACAGTTTAACAAGAAAAAGCACAGATTTATCTCATTTGTATTATATAGAAAAAATGCCTACACAGTTTAACAAGAAAAAGCACAGAGAGATTTATCTCATTTGTATTATATAGAAAAAATGCCTACACAGTTTAACAAGAAAAAGCACAGAGAGATTTATCTCATTTGTATTATATAGAAAAAATGCCTACACAGTTTAACAAGAAAAAGCACAGAGAGATTTATCTCATTTGTATTATATAGAAAAAATGCCTACACAGTTTAACAAGAAAAAGCACAGAGAGATTTATCTCATTTGTATTATATAGAAAAAATGCCTACACAGTTTAACAAGAAAAAGCACAGAGAGATTTATCTCATTTTTGTTGATGGGTAAATATTCTTCAATTATATTTATCAGACTGAATTTCAACATTTGAACACAAACACAAGATCACCGGACTTGTCCAGTCATTAGTTTACTGGCCAGATGTTAAAATCACTGGCCACAGGCCTGTGGTCCAGTGCAAAATTCAAGCCCTGAATGTGCACTGACAAGAAAAGTGAAGTTATAAACAATTTTTACTAAGTGTACATCAGAAACATGGTCTTTGGCAAACTCCTATTGTTGACTTTATGAGTATGGATGCATTAGCCAAATTTATTTTGGTGGGTGAAAAAATCCTTCAGCCAAAGTCTAATGAGTATCTTCTGTAACCTACATAATTTGGTGTCACACATTTAGTTGGTTCCAGTTAGGTAATGCTGTACTGATTCAATCAATCAAGGCCAACCACGGGAAAGGCCATAGAGGATTTTACCTGAGAAAGATCTTGAGGGCTGGTAGTCGGGTTTAGTCTGACTACTGGAAAGGTCTTGGTAGTCGGGTTCAGACTTCCACAGGAAAGATCTAGGAGGATCTATGGTGGTGAGGTTCAAGAGTGAACCTTTTCTCTGTAATGAGGGAAACAGTTAACTATTTTCCTTTCTCAGAGTTTCAGTAATTGCTCATTGGAATTTTGTCTTTCTTTTTTGCAAATCCCCTCCAAACATCTCAAGATAACTTTTTTATTTTTTTGCAAGTTAAGGATGAGTTAAGAAATACTGATAACAGCAATATAATGTTAAGCAATTGTAAACAAGAAACTCAATGAAGGGTAAAAGTGACTTCCTATAGTTCTTATATTTGCCACGTTTTAAACCAAGTTCTTATATTTTTGACTTATTTTTGTTGGTCATTTTGCTGGTAGTGGATCCATTTATGCGTTGCAATCCATTGATGTGCTTAAGTCATTCATGCGTGAAGACAAAGAAGATTTTTTTGTCTGGAAATCATTATTTTTTTGTCCTCGTCAGACTCATGGAGCAACTATGTAAATTCCCTGTAGCAGGCTACTCCAACAAACAGGCTGTAGGCTTTTGACATAGTGTGCTCACAAAGAGTTTACACAAGCACACATTATGCTGATAATGCATCCATAAATAACACTTGTGTGTCATTAGCTACCACTCTGCAGGATAAAACTACAAGAACCCAGTATCCTACAACTCACTCAGTGTCTGTTTGTTGTCATTTCAAATAGTGAGAATTCATTATTTCTGCCAAGCACTTAAGGATTGACCTTCAGCGACAATGCAAACACAATTCTGGTCCGGTGGTAGCTGAGCAAGCCCATTGTTGATGCGTGTCACTCTTTGTGTACCTTCAAAAAAAATTGTTTTATTGATATTTAACAGTGACTGGCAGAAGACAAAACAGCGGTTAGTTCTACTACAGTGCGGACCAGCAGTGACAACACATAAGGAACGTGTGTGAGTGGTTGACTGCCCGCGGCGGTACACAGTACGTACGCACACAGCGTAGGTGAAGGATTCATAACACACACTGTCTGATGGTCCTAGTATGAGCTGCAGCTGGTCTCTTGAGAGAAAGGAAATAATTGTTTGGCCAACAACGGTATTGCTTTTTTGGGGGGTGAGTACAAATTTGAAAATATTATCAGTTTTGTTGTGTACCATTTGTCATGAGGGGGAAGCCTCTTTGAAAACTTTTATATTGAATTGCTTTGTCCAAAAATGATTTTTTTTCTCCTTCCTTGCACATGACAAACGTCATGTTAATATTTCTAACTTTGAAATGCAAAAGTGACTGTGTAAATGCCAAAGAATTGTTGTTAAAAAAAATAATAAAAATACATTAATAAAAATACATAGATGACCTAACTTAAGAGTCTATGTGGTAGGGAATATGAAGAGATTTGTTTTCACTGGATGAGGTTTGTTGTTGTTTTAAAAATCAATATAGGAATGGATAGTCTTATACTCGGGATAAAACATATCCTGCGTGTTATTGGGCCACTTATTATTAATATTAAGGTAGCTTGAAATTAATTTTATAATTGAAGGTTGTGAACCGAGCATCATGTAATTAATTATAATGTTGCGTGCAAATCGTGAGACCATTACATGGTATACTGGCCTATTTTTAATATCCACCATTCGTAGTCTCAAATTCTAGCATTATTGTGATTTACAGACCTTAAACTTGAGCTTGCATTAATTGCCGTTCGGGCATAGAAATAAGTGGGTTACATTTTGTAAAGTTTGTGAATTCATAGAGCTGCTTAAAACACAAAAAGTACCCAAGCACAAAACAGTTGTGTTTAATATAATAAGGTAACCAGTGTTTGCTGTCAGTGACGGTTTCCTTGCCAATTTTTGCTAAGCAAAATTTTCTGCTTAAGCAGCTCTATGAAATTGGGCCAATGTCTGAGTCAGTTTCTAACAATGAATTCCTGTTTGTTTTGCTTTTTGTTTTTTCCCCCGATATATTATGTAAAATGTACAGGCGACATAAGGTGACGACTTTGAAAGATATACTAAAAAATACATACTTTAATTAAATACATCACTGGGAGATATGATTAAGTCTAAACGAAATGATTCTAATACCCACCACCTGGTGTTACATCTGCGTTCAATGCAACCGATCTTATTATCAATCTTCATATAAAGAAGTCATTTATTTTCAATCACACATGAAAGCACTTTAATAATCCACTACAGTGATAGATAGCACTGAGAACAAAACCTTGTCTCGATCATTTATTATATTTCTGACCGAGATAAGCTGATATTTTCCAGATTAATCTGAAATTTGCTAATAATGCAATCGCGCTCCGGAACTGAAAGCAAATTTGTTTTACTGGAATAATGACCAAAGTCCTGTCTGCTTCGTACACTAACGTGTACTAAAAATAAACGTGGCATCACATTTTGTCTAATGGCTGTACACGATATTTGGTCATTCTATAGCCATTTTGCATTGCTAGTTAATGTAGGCATTTTAATGTTAACACAAGCTGTTTGTTTGCACATGTATGTGTACATGATCATCAGAGAGGATCAATGGTAAATACTTTCAGTTGAATCATAAACCATCTGATGAAATCTGTACACATATTGAAATGTTGATAACTTTTGGTTGGTTTAACAAATCTGTTATCAGATACTGTCTTTATCTTCTGGTTTTCTCTTGATAACTTTGTTTAATTGATAGATAGGGGTATGTCCTGGTTCAAACTGGGGCCTTTTCCAAAACATGGCTCGGGCTTCAACACCAGCTTGGGCTCCGTAATAAGTTTTGGAGCAGTGTACATTTTGCCACAATGTTTTCATCATGGAGCCGGAACTGGAGCCTAAGCTGAGGTTTGGTTTTAAAAAAATGGTTTCACATCATTGGGCACACTCCCTGGTCTAGCACTTGAGGGTTTGGGTTCGAATCTATCCTGAGTATTCTGTGAAATTTGTTCAGCGGGCTCGAACAGTGCTTATCACACATCAGTGTAAGGGTAACTAAAAACCTAAGCAACATTTAAAAACCCAAGTATACTAGTTTCCTCAAACTCTCAGTACCTACTACCTACAAATGTATTTCTAAGAGTTTTTCACATGTTGGATTTCTGATTGGTCTCTTGAAAGCTAGAGTGTTGGAATGAATGTAGCCATCTCAATTCCAGACATGTGCCATTTCTTCATGGGGTTGGTTGAAGAGATGAAGTCTTGGGAATTAGACTCCTGGTAACTAGACAGTAACTATTTCCATTTTAATAACCAGTGACAGTGCAAATTTCTCTCGTTCTTAACGAGAATGCTTATAAGTACTGCACTCTAAAACAAAACAAGGAACCTCATTTTATTAGGTGTAAATCACAATGATTTTATAAGATTGTTTTGGCAAACGTTTGTCATTATCACATTCTCATCATTACTGAAGTAGCAGATAAGCTGTTCACTGCTTCGTGGTACACGGTCAAATAGAAACATTGCTCCTAACTAAGACACCAACTTTTACAAATCCTACAACAGGGGTTGATGGGGGAATGGCATGAACTACACTTAAAGTACACCATCATAATGAGAAACATGCTCCCAAACTATCTACATACCAACAAGAGTGCCCCCCATCTTGCTTCAGGCCTGGTGCGCCATATCACGATGACGCCAGCAAGACACTCCCCCCTACCTCCCCCCCCCCCCCATCCTCTATAGTATCTCTGCACGCTACAGAGCCACAGTGCAAAGCAGCCAAGTCCCTAATAGCAGAAAGATGTTCGTGCGGAGGAGACACAATTTGATAACGAGTTGTTTGAATTGGTCAAACAGGCTTGAATTTGCCCGCGGCTGCGTCAGAATTGGTTTTTGTCCATGGCAAAGCGGGGAGGAGCGAACTTTTGATGGGTATTGGCAAGGTGATCATGAATCGGGCACGGGGAAGAGGATGTGAAAACGTGCCAGGAAGATTTGCTGAAAACATGAAGAAAAAAAAGAAGAAAAAAGGACGATGATTATTGACATCCAAAACACGTTGCCAACAAATTGAACACATTACATGCACTTGTTTTGAACTGCCACAGAGAACTATCACAGGTCGTATGATAATGTTGTCAGGACCAAAAACTCCAAAGGAATGTCCACACATGAATGGTGTCCTCAAGTTTTTGTGATGCACCCACGCAAAGGGATTCCAGCAATAGGCATTCTGAATGATCTGAGGAAATGCTAAATTCCAACCATTTCAAGTTGAAAAGTTTTGTTCTTCTGGACAAAGTGTTTCCTTCAAGCATTTCTTATACTAAAATTATACATTTTCTTACTTGTTGTTTCTTTTTTGGAAAGCCCGAACTTTACTTGCTAGTATTCACTTTTTTAAGACCAGAATATTGCAATAATTTTACCCCTTTTGTACCCTTTTTATATTAAAATGAAAATCATTGAAAATTTAATTTGGCAATTTGTGAAAATCCGAAACTGAAACAATTATATTTACCTGGGAGGTCAAGGCTCCAAGTAGTAAATTGCCTTCCACTCTTCCTTCATCTTGATATCATAACCTTGAACTTTCGTAAATATACCTCAGTGTTGTGGGAGGAAATTGGCTGATGATGTATTTACCTAACGGGTAAGCCACCACTAAACCGAATAATCAAATTTTGTCTGCCTTTCAGTTGAGAACACATTTCTTTGTGATTTTTTCCCCTGTTTTCCCCTATTCATATTACCTCATAATGTGTTTATTCTAGGAGGGTTTTTTTTTCTTACAGAAGTGAAATTGTGTACGTCCTTTCGTTACCCAGGGAACTGCATTCTTCAGTTAATTATTGGTTCCCATGGGAACCGAAGCCCGGAGAGTAACTTATTCCTCAAAGATTTAACTTGCAAAGGTTGTACGTGTATGTTTGTTCTTCAGATGGTGTAGTGAACTTGTTTGCCCAATATGCTCAGTCACTATAGCTAACAATACTCTTTAATATATCCCCAATCCTTTTTCACAGTGAGCGTCTTGTCTTGTCCAGTGAGTTCCTTGTACTCTCAGCGAGGGGGGAAGAAACCCTTCCGATTGTGTAAATACCCTCGAATGACATTTTTGTTAAACTTCTCAAGTTCGCTCTGCTGTATCCTCAGACAATTCTCTTATCAAGATTATTGCCAATGCTTTATAAGTCATTCCAAAGTCAACTTGCAGCCGCCTTGTGTATTGCGTATAGGAGAGACATAGGGGCGCTGGGATTAAGAAAAATCACACTTAAGACTGGCATGCAGCACCTAAACTTCAGCCATGCCTGCTTAGTGGCTAGTACAAGTACACAAAGAATAACAATTTTAAGTTTTTGAGAGGTACCAATTTCAACGGAGGAGAACGTGCATAAAAATAGTGTTCTGTTCGTATTCTTAGTACAAGTTTGTCTGGAGACTGGGATGGTTGGCAAATTAAGCGTGACAGATTGGACTCGGATTCAAACTGATCTCTAAGACCTTGGAGTCAAATAGAATATAGGCCTATTCAGGACATTTCCTGTGTAATCTCTATCACTTGCAGATGATTTCTCAGTGCATTAACGTGGCCTTCTGGTCATCATCCTCAAGACAATTCAGCATGAACGGAGGGCAAAAGAAAAGAAGTCACTGTAGGGCAAGTTAGTTTTGCTTGTCTTGATGTCAAGGTAGAGGAGAATATCCCCTAAAACTCCTCGATCCTTTCTTCTCCACCGATTCTTATAGTTTAAATTTCTTTCACATATTGTTAAATGTATCGTAGTCCTCAAATTTCTCCCCAACCTTGGTGTCCTTGGCTTAATTTCTGCTCAGTTTACAGTAGTCATGATCGATCACTTTCAAAGCTCTATTGATTTGTATGTGGTGTACATTTTCCCGAGTGAAATGTTTCACTTTTCAAATAAATGTTCCTCTTGATTTGTCAGGCTTGTGACGAAATTACGTCTGGTTATTGGGAATTTCATTTAGTCGGGGATAAGAAATTTCTGACTTTTATCTGAATTCAGACTTTTTATCCCTACCTCATGAAGAAGTAGCTGTTTTTTCTCAAAGTATGAAAACAAAATCTGCTCTTTTTATCTGCTTCTTTTGTGGTGAGGATACTGTTTCCAAAAGCTCATTGAAATCTTTAAATCCCGTTATTTCCAAACGGTGGAAATGTCATCATTTCAAACCACCACCTAAAATTTAGAGCATGGTTGCAGACATGGTTTAGTAAATGATGACTACCCCTTGTGTAGTGTAGGGAATTTTGAACTAGGGATTGGGGAATTTTTATTTGCCAAGTTGGGGAACTGTTTAGTACGCGGGGGAGGAGGGGGAGGAGGGGGAATACATGTAGTTGCCAACTTAGTGGAAAATGTTTGTCTAGTTAATGGGGAGGGGCTGATTAGAAAATTGTGTTCGGGATTTTTTATTTCAGATTATGATTAACTAGATTATAGGAAATTTTTGTCTAGTTTATCAGAATTTCCCAGTGAAGAACTCATTGTCAAGCTATTCAGCAACTATATTCTAATAAATGTAAATATTTTTGGAGTTGTTTTGAAATTTAATTACTTTCGAAACAAAACTAGTTAATTGCTAGAATTATTACCATCAACTCTTGTGATTTTCTTGGGATCAGCTACACTCCCCTGCATCCATGTTCAATGTAGAGACAATAATTCTGGGCTCAGGAAACATTGTGATAAGAGTTCAAAGAATTCAAGCATGAACACTGAAACATAGTGGCGTAACAGGGTGGGGGAGGAGGGATACTGTGGCACATGCCCCCCCCCCCTAATTGATGTATGTTCACCCCCCTTTGAAACCTGGACTTTTGAGATTAAAAATCACAAGAGTAAAGTGTTACTATTTTCCCATTTACACGCAGACAATGTATCCACTCACGTCAGATTATCTTTTAAGAAAATAGTAAATAACAAGAGGGCTGAAAAGACTTGTTCAAGAGAAATGCAAAAGGACAGTTTTAATTGGCCAGATTTCCCCCCCCCAAAAAAAAATCATAATAACAACAATAATAACAATAATAAAATAATAAAAAATAATAAAAAATAAATAAAATAATTAAAAAATTAAAATAAATAAATGCCGCGGCAACTGGCTCAAATAGAGCTGTATATCAACAAGTCTAACAAGGAGTTGTCTCATTAGTTGCAAATTCTTGTTTGTCCTTGGTTTTTATTTGTACTCGTACCCAAGCTCTCATCTTAATAAGATGGGTGTGATATAACATATGTGTAATAATATCGTTTCACAGAATTGGACTTCACAATAGCAACAATCTGTATCACCTGCTGGAATGGTAGTTAATGTATTGTACGGTGTATAAATTAAACTAAACGAAAAATGTGAATATGAAACGCATTCTCTCGCCCTCTTTTCACTAGTGTGCAGAGCTGTTGGAACACGCTCTTCCCATCGCAGCTGTCCATAATTGTTATCATCACGTGAAGCATTAACCTTCCCCAACCTACCCCCCTTCTTCCCTCTTATACAATAGTTCAAATCACTTAGCGTACTCTTTGGCCTTATCAACCCACATACAATGATTAACCTCATTTTGGACATAATGCCTCATTTGCACTACACAGGTTTAGCTTTTCAGCCGGTCCCGTCAACCCAAAACTCAGAAGACCAGTTTCCAAATCTTGTAAACGGGTTGAGTACATAGAATCTAATCGGTGTGTCAGTGCCGCAGCGCTGTAACTGAGCCTGTGTGAAAGGTTGCTCTGTATCTCCCCAATGTTTGCTCAGAGCATTTAGGAATTAAAGTGAGCGTGTGTAAACAAAGGTTGAATCCTTGATTCGGGCCATTTGCACAAACTTGGGTGTAAGGCTACAATTTATTTGCGGTGAGACCAAAGATTTCTCGAATTTTGTTTAAGACACACTGTATGCACACTTTGCCTTTTTGAAATACAAGAAGAATAAAGATCCCTATGAATAAAGATAGGTTATTATAATGTCTCCAACAATGGAATAATCAATCTATGTAATTCACAAACTTAGTCGTTCAAATTGTGTAGGATACTCGGAGTGAGCAAAGATGAAAATAGCAAAATAAAATTAAAATGGAAAAGGGACTTTTTTTTTTTACTTTCAACTTTTCCTTTTTTTCTGAGTTTGGTATGATGCAAAATTATATATGAACATGTATTTTTTATGTGCATGTTTTAGCTACAGTAGGCCTACCATCCATTACATGTATGCGAAAAGCATAAACTTTATAAAAAATATTACAATTTTGAAATTTATTACTACGGTGACGCTTTAAAATAAATTATTTAGGATTTGTATGGATTTATCAAGGTGACTTCTGCTTGACATATCATGCATCCTAAAGCACAATGTCATTATTGAAAACACATAGACTTAGAAAATTGACGCGCGACACCCAAGCACGCAAACATTGACCACTGCTATGCATGCCTGATCACCTTAATCCGCAATACTGGGAAGATGACCGGTCACGCGGCTCTCCGGAAAATGAGGAGGAAACAAAATTGATTTTTATTTCTGTATATCCTCATCTCTTTGATGTTAAAGCCTCCCAGGTAGAAGGAAACAGTTCAAAAGCACTGGAGTGTAAATTGACATGGCGGATGATCAGTACTGTACTTATGTGCTGAAAATGTGCACAAGTATCAGGTGCCATTAACCTGTACAGTCTGTGGTGAGTGTAGTGGCCAAGTGAAGTGGTCTAGTGCACCAGACTTGTGTTATGGTGTTATCAGGGTGGGAGTTCAGGTCCTGGTCATGGCACATGTGTCCTACAGTAAGACACTTAACCATAATTGCTTCGTCTTTTGGTATGGGTGTTAATTACATAATTGTGGCATGTCGTTCCGAGCGGTCTAATTCACCGGACCAAAGCTCTTATGTTGTCAGCTGCAGAGTGTGGGTTCGAATCTCAGTCGTGACACTTGTGACCTTGAGCAAGGCGCTTAACCATAATTGCTTCGTAAAAAGTTGGGAAGGTAGTGCATTCTGCTTTACCAGCCAGGCTCATAGTGTATGACACCCATGCCTACATCCTGAAGGGGGTAACCCTGTTTCAGCCCCAGGAGTAGGTGGCAAGGGGCCCCTGGTGACAGTTGATTTGGAACAACAGCCCAAATCAAGTGAAGCCCCCACCTCAAAGTGGCCATCCAGCCTTGTGATGTTAGGCGATATCTCATAAATAATATTAAAAAAATATATATATATTTGTATAAATATTTTGTTCAACTTTTGTTTTTTTAAGGAAACATAGGCCCTTTTCAAAATCATGGCTTGGACTCCGGCTTGGGATCTGTCCGCCTGATTGAAACCCCATAAGGGATATTGGTCCAGTGTGTTGTGTAATAATGATTTTACAATGTGCTATCTAAATGGATCTCCTCATTCAAATATAGCTCTGCCTACCTATTGTAAAAATAGTAAGTACTGTGAGATGCAGTCAGACGTAATAAAGCACCACATATTATTACTTTAATCTGGGAATGTGAAAATTGCCTGACACCCTAAACTCTGATACTTTAATGCTTTTTGGAAGCGTATATACATTCCAGAGGTTTTTAATTAACACATACCATCCTGTCAAAACATTGTCAGACTGGATCGTCACATTTGCCATTTACATGGCAATTTTGAACCCCAAAATGCCAGATTGTAGTAATTGGACATATTATTTTCAAAGTGCTTTGGATTCCAAGAGGAATGCTTAGAACATGACCAACTAAACTTTTCCTCTAAACTTCAGTCATCCAAAAGGTTTACTTTCACCTTGACAGAGGTTGGGGGGAAGGGTGTTCGAGGAGGGGGCCCTGATGTACCATGGCGCCATGGCATGAGTAATACCCAATCTTTCTTCTTCTGGCTAGCATATTGATACATGTATTTATATATAAATGGGTTGTATGTGATTGTATGCAGTGATGTGTAGAGAATGTGAATTGCATTCATGACAGATTCATGATAAATGATTTGATTGTGCAATGATGTTTGAAATTGTGTGCCTAATAAAGTATTGCATTAGTAAGGGTTTGCTGGATGAAGAAAGAGTTTTTAAATGTTGACTATCATCACTCCTCCCTCAACCTGGTTGATCACATGAAGTGACAAAAAAAAATCATATTCAAATTACTCAGACCTGTGATTCATCAAGTTTTTTCCATTAATATTTCAGCCTATATTTTCATTGGCGTTCTTTACTTCCAAAAATGTTCAATCTGAAAACTTTGTTAAATTTTTTTTATAAAGTTTTGTGTGAAAGCATGGTTCGGAATATGAACTGAACATTTTGAAAATCTTGCCATTGTAGCTTTTAAGCCTTTGCAGTATGTTGATAGTCTGTGGACCCCTTTTCTCTGTCCAGTTGAGTGCTCATTTCAAGCTATTGCAGATCTTTTGGAAGAGTATATTCATTTTTCATCCCTTTGTGTTCAATGAACACCATCCAACCAACCTCTGATTGGTTATGAAAAGGACTAAAGAGGATGTTTTGTCAGGAATTTTGTACACTGTCAAATATGTACTTATTTATGGCCTGACATGGTGAAGTGAGAGCACTGGACTCGGCTCTGGTGTTTCTGATCAGCAGAGTATGGGTTTGATTCCCGGTCTTGATGCTTGTGTCGTCTTTAAGCAAGACTCTTAGCCAAAATTGCTTTGTCCTTCGGATAGGATGAATCTTGAGGATCATTTAATGCTGTTTTCTCAGACGTCATTTTTTTCTTCTGGAGGATTGTTCGTAGTATGAACTTTCCAATCAATGAGCTGGCATTCAGAGTTGATATAGTTTTTTATAATTACCATTTTTACTTTTGCCTTTAAGTCTGGAAATGAAGCCCCCGTTATACCCAAGTTGTACTATAACGTTCGTGATTATTGGCTGAATTAGAAGCTGTGTTGTGATATCCTACGATAGTTGCCCTGCCATCAGAGTCGCAGTTTCACTCCCACACTCAGTCACATTATAAGGATCTATACTGTAAAATAAAACCACCATCCAGCCTGAGTGATATTAATACCGCCTTGATTTTTTACTGGGCTAACCTGTGATACATGTACAATAAGCCAGGTCGGTTTTATAGCCTGCAGTCAAATGCATCGCAAAACGCCCATCAGAGAGGCCCAGTTCACAAACGTAATTATCTGTTTTTCGTTTGTAAAAGGTTTATTTAATCTTATGTTCAGACACGTATTGCAGATATACATGTACACGCACAGTGCTTGTTTATTATACAAAGCTGTGTATACATGTCGGTCTGCATAATTTCAACATCCATTTCATATAGTGTATAGATTGATTATGTTCAAAATAGTCTCATGAATTGTCTGCTTCGTTAAAGGCAAAGTATACCTTCGGTTTTCGGAACCAGTCCCTTGTTTTAATCTTATACAAATGTAGATAAATACAATTAAACTGACCTGTGAAAAATTCATTTCTAAAGGTGGTCCTGTTTTTGAGATATCGCCGAAAATCTGGAGAGAATATGTCCACGCAAGAAGAATAATCCCCAACAGGAATACGCAGTATGAGAAACGTTACTGACAGATTCAAAGTTTGGGGCAAAAAACCGGATATCTTTTTACGTAATCACAGTAGGCTTCTAACAAATAAGTTTTTATTGCCATTAGTTTTAGAATTGATTACCAAACGTATACATTCACTTTAAAAAGAAGAATCCATAGTTTGGAATCATTAGTTACTTGAAAATATCAATTTCATCTCTTGGACCACAAAAGGTAAATGACTTTTTTGGGTTAAAATGGCGCTGTGATTAGTTTACAATGAAGGATGGAAACTATTTTACCTAAATAGGGTGTTTGGATGTCAAAATATTGTTAAATTATCAAAAAAATAATTTAAGTCACAAAAACATTTAATTCGTGACAAAACTGTACTCACAAGTCTGAAAGTATTTCATCTTTCACTGCCAAACTTGCCAAAAGTATAACCAGATTTGCTTTGGTTCTGTTGAAAGTCAACATAGTACACATTGTCAATATTTTAAGTTCAATCTGACAGAGTATTCTTATTTTGTTCTTGAAGTAAGATTTGCCAAACAAAATTCTCAGTATTTCACGTGAGCTGTCACTAAGAAGTGACTCGACCACAATTTGAGCAAAAGCCACGTCTGATTGAGCGATTAGTTCAGGTAAATACTCCTCCATTGCCCTCTAATGAACCCCAGCATTGAATTTCCTGTTTTCTCCCCATCCTCCCCCCTCCCTCCACAATCCCCCCTCCCCTTCTTCACCAAACTGAATTGCGTCACTGATGATGAAGTTTGGCTATAACTGGCAGTAACTCAGGCGTGGTATGAGCCGCGCAAGTTTCTGGGATCACTTCATGATTAAATAATGACCTTTTCTTTAATGGACCGGTCCCAAGGGGTGGGGATAAAGAATGCCTGGAGGCTCATTTAAATATGATTTACCCATTGCCATCCCGGAGAAACACAATCCTGTGTTATAATAACATCCAGTTGAGTGGAAGCCGCTAATAACAGTCATGTTTATTTTGAGCATTATTACGAGCTGCCAATGGGGGAGATCCCAATGTTATGAATAAGTTATTACCTCCTAGCAAAGGGAATCACAATTGGCCAATAGGGAGATACCAGGTCATGAATAAATTATGGCATTCCCACAAAAAGACTGATATGTGGGGTTTTGGGCGATAAGCCAATAGGGAGATGAAATACTTTGAATAAATTAATAGCAAATATACCTTGTAGGGCTAATATGAGTATTTACATCTTGCCAGTAGAAAACACAAACAACTGTCTCAAAATCAATGCTATTTACTCAATTGTTCATCTACAAAACACAAAATTCCCTTTACCCATTTAATCTTATTGTTAACAAAAATAAAAATAAATCAAAAGTAAACAAATACAAATCTTTTCAGTTCCAGAAAAGGATCGTTTTTCATAATAATTTGTACTCGAATATTAACCAGTGTCTATAAAGTATTTGAATATAGTTTTCTTGAAGGCTTATTTATATATTGCCTAGCCATCCCCAATAATTTATATAAAAAAATCCATCAGGCTTCCTGTCCAAAGGAAATAAAACATTATGGTTGCAGGTTCTCCCCTCGAGTCACATTTGCATATTGCCCGCCAGCCAATCAAGAATCTCATGAATAACAGGTAACCAATAAGCCTCAGGGTTCAATTTGTCTGGTAAATTTGAATATTGTTCCATTAGCCAATGAAACGGTAATTCGTCAAACCATCCTCCCCATGTACTTCAACATCAACCCCCTCTGGCATGCAGTCTTTTCCAGGAGTAAGTCGGGGGTGGGGTTGCTTTACTTTATTTGCAGACTGTCTTTCTCTTCACGCAAGGCTAAGCGTAAAATTCTTTATGCATGTCTTATTCTAATAGGCAATTATCTGCTTTGCAATCTTTTGATGTGATTATATGAAATAACCCCATCTCCCCTTCTCTGATTAGTTGCTGTTTCGCTCAATCAAAGTTGAATCCTTTATCGTGGTCGGTCAATTACTGTGAAATGTATTGTACTGCTAGCAGCTCTGTCCCAATATGAACATTAGGCCTATGTCAAATATAGCCGTATTCCTTCATGTTGGGGATTGAACTACATGGCTCCAGTGCAATGCTCGTAGAGGACTGTACACTTAAATAGGCTTTAAAGTATGAAAAGAAAATGAAAAATGGCAATAATTGAATATAGCCTTATCCCTGGAGATATGGGTATGATAAAGAATCCCTTAAAAAAAATATATAATAAATCACACACACAAATTTGTGAAGAAAAAAAGATGGAAGATGACTCACGCATTTAATTTGACCACTAGGCTCTCTTGGCCCCAGAGCTTTTGATAATAAAATCAAAGCGTTTTTGTACTGATTTCTGTGATGAAATTATTAAACTAATAATACAGTTTGTATGAAAGCGCTGAAATGAGATAAGACAGTGTGAATTATAGAATGCCACTGGCGAGCGACGTGACATACTCCAAGACACATCAGTCTTCTTGTAGATTTTAACTGGGGTTCTTTGTGTTTGATATAGGTCTATACTTTTGATACGAAGTCTTATCGAGGAATAGAGATAAGATATGTTTAAAAGCGATAAAACTATGGTGATATTTGATCAAACTGCAACTCATTCATTCTTCCATTCTTTCATTCATTCAATAATGATTTATATTAAAAAAAATAAAAAAAAAAATATATATATAATGCTTTACCTGTTTAAATTATCATCTATTAAATGGGTAAATTTTGTAGTGAGAATTACTATGAGGACAGGTTTTTACATTCCTAGGTGTCAACTTTCCATTAATGACTTATGAATGACAGAACAACAATCAAACATTGAAACTTAGTTTCCTTGAAACACAGATTGCTTATGCCCTTTTGTCCGGCATACTTTCATTTCGTCCTTCTCTTGAGCATCTGATGAAAAGATACCCTATGGACCATGTAAGGTGTTACATCATTTGTTCACAAAAGATCACAGAAACTGGACTTACTGCAGGTACAATTTCTACACAGCTCAAAAATGGAAGAAAAAATTAAATCTGATAATTGGGGGGAACTGCACTGTCCAGTTTTTATAAACTTTTGATGTGATAAAAGGGGGCACATCTCAAAACTTTTATAGCTCTTGAGTTTATGTGGAAACTGTGAAACAAAATGTTTAACTTCCAATGTGACGAGTGTAATATCTTGCCCGCCAGGAAATGCTCTGGAATGTACAGTCACTCTTTCTATTTAAAGGTTACATGGTCAAGTTTGTTCTCCTCGCCATCTCCCCCCCACCCAACCCCAACCCCTCCTCGATAAAAAAACAAACACAAAAGTTAAATCTTTCTGCAGATATTTCCCCTCCCCCTCTCCAGAACTCGACTATCTAAACAAAGAGAGAAATACTAATGTGTTTTCTTTTGCCTTTGTGTTTGCTCCTTTATGAGGAAAATGTATCCACCCCAGTAGCAATATTGACTTGAGCACAAAACGTCCGTGCTTACCGGCCACTTCAACGTACTGTCAACCTCTGTAGACAGAGTATTGGGTTTGTCAGATGAGATTTTATAATGTTTGGAGTACTTTCCCATACCAGCATCTCAACCTCTACAACCGGCCTTCCTATAAAACCAATATAAGGGTCATTCTACAATCAGATTTTTTCTTTCCAGGCCAGGAATGAATCATATATTTGCGGAGTGACATCTGTTAAACAACATGGTAAGATTTTGTCAGCGAAGGAGAGAAATAATCGTGCAAAGGCTTTGAGTTACGTACACCGGGGAATAAATGGAATTGAACGCTCCCCCCTTTTTCAATTAGTAGGCCCTATTTATAACTTCTGTCTCTGCTCAGTGATAGTGCCTTCATGTATTGAAGCTTTAGTATGGGAAGGTTCACTTCTAGGAGTTGTTTTTGTCTCCACTAGTCCAGAACGTATCAAGATCACACCTCTGTTTTCTTAGATGGAGGGGTGAAGGTTCGTTTTGTTCAGCCAAACTACTTTTTTCACAAAATTCTTTGGTCAAAGAGCCTTCAATTTCATTGCACCTTCGCAATGGAACGACTTACCTCTTCATATTTGCCTCGCTGACTCTCTTCTGATTTTTAAGGGAAATTTAAAGACTCATTTGTTTGAATCAAATTGCTTTATATTTTTCATTTCATTGTCAAAATGTTTTGTGTCTGCACATAGAGGCTCCTGCATTATGTGCTTATATAGAAATGTCTTGTATTACTTCACTGGCTCCCAGTCTGTCAAAGAATTAAATTCAAAATCATTTTGCTTGCCTGGAAAGCTATGAATGATAGGGCTCCTCCCTATCTCAAAGAAATTCTCTCACCATATACGCCAACTCGCAATCTTCGCTCTACAAACCAACTTCTTTTAACTGTCCCTAATACAACCACTTCCAACGGCGTTCGCGCTTTTTCTGTATCTGCACCCACTCTCTGGAACTCTCTTCCTTTACATATCCGAGCTACAAAGTCTCTGGACATTTTCAAAACATTGCTAAAAACTCACCTGTTCAATATTTATTATGATTGACTATCTGTTTTGTTATTTTTTCCACTTGTTTTTGCCGACACATTTATGTAAATCTGTTTTATTCAATGTGCTCTTATTTCTTTCTAAGCTACGTAATTTGTAATCTTTTTGGTTACTCTTTCTGTTTTTTGTTTTTGTTTGGTTTTTATGCGCCTCGGAATAAGTTTAGTCTTAGATAGATGGCGCTTTACAAGTTTTAATTATTATTATTATTATTATTATTATTATTCTATGTAAATTTGCCCTTTTATCAAACTGTCTCCCCCATTGATGAAATGGTCCAGCTACTTTTATGAATAACTATCAAAAACATTGGTGGGAGGAAGGGACGGAAGAATCCCCTCTTAAGCCTAATGCAGGGTTTTTCCTTTGAATATTTTTGTTCACTAGCCAAACTTGCTGTTTAACAAGGCCATTAGAATGTTCACCTTCATGTCCAACTTGTCTAAAACGTATCTCTTTGTCATTGTCATTTGTATGAGATTCGAATTTGAAGCCACTGGAACAATCTAACCATTGATTTACAAGTAGCTGTGGGAAGCAATGGACTGCACTAGTCAAAGCCAGTAGGTCCACTTGGAGAGACTTGTTATCAGTCCTTTTGGTGTTATCTGGCCTGGAATTTCATCTTTGAGAGGGCAAGGCCAATTTCATTTTGCAAAGGGCACTTCCATTGGAAAATCTTAAAGTCTATGGGAAATTTTTGAATGGGCTCCAAGGCCATGACTAAGGCAACAGAGGCACCTACGTGGTCTCCGTTTAATTTCAGGCCTGGTGTATTAGCTGCTATTTGACCAGTAGGACCACGTGGAGAGACTTGCTATGGTTCTTTGTTGTGTTAACAGGACCTGTGCAAGACTAGTCAAGTGATGTGTACTGCTCTCGGCCAGTCAAGTTGGTTAAATCCTTTCATAAGAGGGTGAGCACAGTACACTATCTAAGGCTTGGGCCAAGACATGGGCGAGACTTGTTCCTGGTCCTTGGGTGTATTAATTGCTATTTGGCCAGCGGACCACAGGAAGAACACTTAACTAATGATTTTTGAGGGAAAACAGAATTGATGTAAATGTACCTGCAGTCTCCAATACCTACACTTGCCTTCACATCAATTCATTCCAATTCTCTCTTCATTGGGCATGACAGAAGATGTCATTTAATAGTCAGAAGTCAGAAGTCGGAGCCTACGGAATCAAATATTTCTTGGACCCTCTCCAGCCTTTGCTCTTGTATGACAACCATTTACTAATGAGCCACCACTCTGCTGTAATGAAACCTTCAAACCTACGAAGGTTGTATGATGCAAAGTATGGTAAGCCGAAAAACCAGCGCAGTTTTGAAGGTTTTGTTTGCTTCCTAATTTAAGATCAGTGAATCGTTTATTGCCCGTTTTTTTTCCCCCAGACTCATTAATCTTTTTCGAATAGCGGGTATGTTTATGCGATTCATGCGCATGATAAATGGCCTCAGTGACACAGTTGTGATGTTTTTTAATACAAGATTCCATGTCTAAACCGACAAATTCAACGCATGACTTGTTGACAGTGTTTAAAAAAGTGTTTTATATCATGTACAAAATAATTGGTTTTCCAGTGTCAGGATTTTCTCGCTGAAATAATTGTGCGCATGTTTTATGATCAGCGACTCATATTTCACCATTAATGTTCTCATCTGTGCGGATTTTTCTCCGTCAAATCTTGTAATATATGAAGACTTAATGTTAACAAATGGGTCTGTGTTTCTATGCACAGTGTGAAGTTTTTTTAGAAGACGCCGCTCTGTCTTACTAGTAATAGAAAAATATAGATCAGCAATTTGTTTTATGGCGACACTTTTGATGTAGATCTGAGCTTGCTTGATGTTTTATTCAGCAATAAACACATTTGTTAAACATCAACAGGGTTTCTGGGGATCCTTAAAAAGTATTACAAAGTCTTAAATTTAATTTTCAACATTAACCTTGAGAAGAATTACAAATATCAAATTCAGTTTTTGAGGTCTTAACAAAGTTGGTTGAATACCGAATTATGCTGTGTGTAAAAAGATAACACAGTGAGCGGGTATATCTGTTTGGCCCCTGCTTTATTCACTTATATGGGGTCTTAACTTTTGTTAAGGGTAGCATTAAAAGGGTCTTAAATAGTCTTAAATTTGACTTTCTAAACAGCGCCCTCAATGTTTATTCACTACAAATTTAAAGTGTGCGATGTACATAGATCTGAAGATTGGTTGTGTGTACGCGCAAACACCATGGTCTTGGAACCAAGACTAGCTAGGTTGTATGTGACACAAAGAAACCAGTCTTTGCTGATTGGGAGGTTGCCGCGGAGGCTTTCCAAAAGCCTGCTTCGAATTGAATTTACTGAAAAGCTTTTGCCCTGTGATGGTAATTACTCATGGCCTTTTCCATAAAATACATCAATACAATAAGCTTCAAGAATTCAAACAACATACAGCGGAAAATGCAAAATGTGAGGTACAATGTGATCTCTGAAGGAATTGAATGTCTTTTAAAAACTTCTACAAACAAGTTTCCCTTCATAACAGTTCAATTATTGTTACCTCTTTTTTATACATATCTAATAGTTTTGGATTTAAGGGGCATTAGTGACAATGTAATAAATATTTGTTAGACCACTTTATCAACAAGGTTGATACTCATTGTGTATTTACCTGACTTAAATTATTAATCAAGGAGTTAAATGCTGTGGAATTTGAATCCTTTAATGGATTTTAATTACACCTTTAATTGAGACGGACCACTGATGTGATTAATTCTACAGTCCACTCCAAAAAAGATCATGGTCATGGAGCACTTGTCCAGGCGTTTGATTTTAAGCTGACTTTAATTGTCCAGCCAAGGTTTGATCCTTGTAGGAGTGTATTGATCTAATGACAACTGGTAGTCAGTGCAGAGTGGAGTGACCAACTAGCCCTCTATTGTCAAACAATGAAACCTGGCCTTCCTTCATTTTGTGGGGTTTCCTTCAGCTATGCTTTAGCACTGGTTCAAGGAAAGTAGGATAAAACTGTCTTTTTCAGACTGGTGGTGATGGAACTTCTTCAAAGACAATTTTAAGAACAACTTCAGCAGTCTTGTTTAGTTTAAGGTGAGGAATAGGCCCCCCTATATTCAGTTGTAATTTTGACAAAACTGCTGCCTCTGGGCGCTGTACTTTTAGGCTCAGACCAAATGTAAAACTGCTTAAAATATGATCGGGAATTACCTGAAGTTATAAACATTTCAATCTTAAGTTTAACTGGATAGTTTCACTGGATAGCTTCACTGGAACGTTTTCATTACTGGGTCATTGTATCTCCATTTGGTCTTATTGAAATTGACAGTTAAGCAATTTCATTATTCAAATATGGCGTCAATACTTCTTGTGACAAAAATTTATCTGTGAAATCTTCTCTGGAACCAAGTATACACTTCTCGTAAAGAGATGGGGTTTGCCCTGGTGTGTCTGGCAGCAATATGTGCCACCTCATCTTCTATCCTGTTCAAGGTGTTGTATTAGTCCTATGGTTGTTTTGTCTCATAAAGTTATTCTTTTAAAACAAGCTCCATCTGATTTGATAATTCGGCGCCAGGAGTGTCATTTATGATAGACATCATAGACATGACACATTATAAATGTACACTATAAGTCCCATTATTATTATTAATCGGTAGTACTATTTTATAGTATAATTCTAGCAAGTTTAGTTAAAGAGAAGTTATAGTTCCCAAAATCAAGAGTGATCTTTTAAGGGCATTGTTTTCAAATGATGTTTTTATGTTATAAATTCACTGTACACTAAATTAACATAAGCTCACAAAAAAGTGGTTGCAAATGGTGACACGGATCTGAAAATGAATGGATATGACAATTTGTTCAGTATTGCTTTGTCTTTAGTCACTTTGGCAATGATGGGAAAGGTGACTGCCCCAAGGTCGTGACGTTTTGTCACCCTCAAGCATTTCAACAGTTCCACTACTAAATTAATAAGTGTTTCTCAAATCAGGTTATTGATTTTCATGACTTTATACTTGAAATTCATTACTCAATAACAAATTCCACCATTTTAGAGGTAGGGTCATTGTTGGTTTTTTTCACAGTAAATTTTTTCATCCCCAAATTTGAATCTGAGAAAGGCTTCGGGCATGAAGTTTTTCTCAGTCATCTGTAAAAACACAATTCTAAGCATCAAAGGTGTTTTTTCTTTCATTATTTTCTTGCAACTTTGATGACCAATTGAGCAAAAATGTTGACAGTTTTTGTTTTTGATGAATATGTCGGGAAACATTAAGTGAGAATACTGGTCTTTGTCAAAAGTATACGGTGCCTTTGTAGATAAACAATTATATTCTTTTCAATTGAAATTTCATGTTGACCTAATTCCTCTAAGTAGCAGATCAAGGCCTGAGTCTTGCTATGTATTCATCACATTAGTTTTGATAAACCGATAATGTCACTGTCCAAGGAGTTAAAATAAAAGGCGTAGGACGAAGTCCTTTGTCCCCACATCCAGCAGTCTTTTCAATTCAGTTCAATTCAATTGATCAATTCAATGTTTATTGTCCATAAAATGGAAATTTGCTTTGTCGAACATGCTCATAACCATAAAAGTATATTAAAAGAGTTATTTAATTTTTTTACAGAAGTACAAATTATGCTGTTGAATCAAAATATTTTGAACTTAATAAAAACTTAAAACTGTATTTACACAGGCAAAGGCACATCCCGAAACTCAAGCCTGTAAATGTACGCACTGCACTTTTTGCTTGTGATTAAATTTGATTTATGTCTTTGTTGTAGTATTACGTTTTTAATATTTGTTTAACGTGATGACTCAGCATTTTCTTATACTTTCATCACATTCTGTTCCATCTTAAAAAAAAAATGTAAACCACTTGTTTTTTTATACTGAGCTGTCCACTTAACACAATTCCCTTTTAAGGATAATAAATAAATGACTTTGACCATGGAGTGATGATTATTCTGGCTGTAGCAGGTCTAGGGTTCAACTCCCACGGGAGGAAATATTGGTTTCAGTATTAATATGAATTGGCTCGATGACCAGAAGGTAATTATTGTATACTTTATAGTCTTCAGGATCAAACCCTCAGGTGAATAGAAATGCTGCATTTATAATGAACTTGTGATAGGCCTCGCATCGATAGCACGAAATACTCTCCTTATATACAGCTACTATAGATAGTTCCCAGTAGACGCCATATTTACGGGCAAATCGCATTTTGGCTTGCAGGCGCGTCAAGCGCTCATATTATTAACGCAGCCGCGTCATTCACTAACCAATCATGCAATGAGTTTTGTGAAATGTGCGCGTGCTGCACGCTGTTCTCACGCGTAACGCATGACTGTGTGTTCCAAATTGCCCGTAAAGATGGCCGACTTACGTCATACTGCAACCTATCTATACACTGAACCTTTCTCATCAAACTACACAATACAAAATGAATACAATGTAGGATAGTTGTTAAGAAAGTTATACTTCAATTAGTTTAAAAGGGACAATCACCATTTGTTTGCATCACTTTGGAAAATTCAAGTAGTAAACCACAATGAAAACTGACTAGGTAAATTTTTAATAATTTGGCGTTGAACAAAGAAAAATTTAGTATAGCGGGACTTGAACCTGCGACCTCCGGATTAACGTGCCATCGTTCTACCAACTGAGCTATCTAGCCCTATGTTGTTGGTCATCTCTATTTTGTCAGTTGCACGAAGATAATTAGATGAACTGTCCCCTGGGATATCAGAGCACCAAGCTCTATTGGTCTTTGATATTCTAGCTCTAAATAACGCCACTATTCATACTCCAGGTTTCTGCATCAAGCTCAGGCGGCCTTATACATGTATAATCCAGCACAAAGATAATTGCATTCGCATGATGCATTAGCCTAATACAGGCACCATACAGGCCTATATTTCATTTTTCACAGATACTATGCAGCACTTACACACAGTTTCGCCTCCTGTAGCACAAACACATTGACCCAAAGTATTGGTATTAATGTCCCAAGATTTCGCAGGGCCAATATCCTGAAATTAACAGTAACAAGGTATTTAGCAGATCTTTTGTGCACTAATGTTACTTGACCCATCTGACATTGTGGTGTATACAATACATTTAGTGGGAGGACTGATAAAAAGGATGAGCAGTGCCCTGAGCTGTTTTACCAATCCCGAGGGCTTTCATTTAACACTGCATACAAAAAGCAAGACTCCTAATATTTTTTTTGCCGAAGGTAATCAGTTACATGTGCACTTTTTTGCATGGGCGAGCATTTAGCCAGAGAAAACAGCGAGCGCCCTCAGCTATATTAAATATTTGATGAATCCAATCCATTTAGGGGGACGTCGTCGTCAAAAGAGTGTTTTGTTTTTTTTGTCATTAGAATTCTCTGATCTGTGAAGTGGAAAGATGTTTATTGAAAGTTATTAAGAGTGGAAAATAAAAATCTGATGACTGGGTCGTTTGGGTATTTTGTTGTTGTTAAGATGGTTCTTTGAGTCCTAGGCTTTGTGTACTTGGCATTGCTTGAATTGACAACAATAATAAATGAAAGGTGTTGAAAGCAAAAGGGAGGTGTTTTGGCACTTTGAACGGAAACTTCTCCAGAAGGCAAAAAATCAATGTCAAATGCACGAGTTGTCCAACACTCAGCACCTGTTTATCACATAGTTTGTTGTTGTATCATGATGTTCTATTCTTCGAGAGCGACTTTGCTAGGGTCGAAATTCAGGCCACTAACTATTTTTTGCATTTATACCACAGGTCTTTTTTGTTGGTAAGCAGTTTGCAACAGCTAATTCTATTTTCTCATTTTATTTATTTCACAGACTGGACATTTTGAAAACGACAACATCTCATGAAAGAGTACGCTGTGTATGCCTGATGTCACCACAACAAGAAGACTGTTTTCAGGTAGATCTCTTTCATGAAAAATAAAGATTATAACCCCAACTCCCTTGGGTAATTTACTACGATCCTTCCTCACCCCAACAAAATCCAGCACCATATGGTAATTCAACCCCCCAAACTGTTGGGCGATAGATGG
Organism: Leptasterias polaris; assembly: GCA_037783415.1. Classification (NCBI taxonomy): domain Eukaryota; kingdom Metazoa; phylum Echinodermata; class Asteroidea; order Forcipulatida; family Asteriidae; genus Leptasterias; species Leptasterias polaris. The sequence continues at coordinate 1,342,921 of JAZGTN010000122.1, forward strand.
TGTGCGGGATTCTTGTAAAGCAGGATCAGTTTACTAGTTTTGTACTGGCATGGTCCAACGGAATCAAACAAACATGCAGTTGGATTTTGATGGGCCATGGATGGTTAGGGGTAATGAATGCTCTAGTCTCAGTGACATTAAACTATGCATAAACACCCAGTAAGCCTTACAGCACTACAATTATCATAAAAGATGCTATTTCAAATTTTTGCCTAATTTTACCCAAACATTTAGACTTTAAATTTTAAATAGCTAATGTTTGTAGATTTAAGAATGTTACAAGCTTTCATTTAACCTAGCATGAACAAATCCGCCAATGATTATTGATAGTTAATTTGAAGCTAAAAATAAATTATTGTCGGAATCCAACATTAATTCACTTCTATCAGCCATATACTTGATATAGCCCTACCCCTTAGCTTCAAGTCCAAACTGTTTCCTTCCACACAAGTATAAACAAGTCTAAAATCCGTACTCCCAAAAAGAAAACAAATATATCTGTTCTCAAGAACATGAGCACTTCTTGTAATAAAAGTTCCAGTGGTTAGTTTGAAGGTAGAATTAGTGGCATTGTCTTGTAACTGTCTCTTTAATTACCCTATGTTCATTATCTCAATGTTCACATGGGCAAACTTCTCAGGTATTTCTAGATTAACTATGCATGAGATCTTGTACTAATGGCATGTTTAATGACCTTTAAGTAATTAGTGTGTCGATAACTCTTCATTGCATTTTGGAAGAAGTGCCCTTTAACGAGATGTGGAGAAAAGGTGATAAGCTTATTGTCAAGAAGATGAGTAGCCTTGGTTTCCAGGCTGTGGGATAGCTTACAAAACATAAACCCAGTCGCCTGAATGCATGCAACCCCAGCTGCCGGCCGCAGACTCGAAAAAAGTACACCACGCTGAGCTCTATGCTCTCACCATGCACTCAGGCAGTGCTCATATAAAAAAGGATGTTAAAATTGTGACCAAAAGGCGTGTTTAGGATACTGAAGGGGGGGAGGTTGACACACCCTGCAAACCTGCTGTTCTGTGATAGTGTTTCATGATGTATTTTTAATAATTTGGGGTTGAACAAAGACAAATTGCCTAGAACAAGACTTGAACCTTCAACCTCTGGATTAACGTGCAGGCCCTCTACCAACTGAACTATCTAGCCCTATGTTGGTGGTCTCCCTATTTTGTCAATATCTTTGGTCAGTGGTGCCAGTCAGAAGCCCTACAACCTGTAACTACCATATAGCCAGGGATCACCCAAGTTTACAATAGGACCTGATGTATTTTACGGAGTCCCCCAAATGCCAAAGCACCCCAACCCCAACATGGGCATGTGATCAATGCACAAACAAGGTCTCTGAAGTTTACTGATCTCTTTGTGTAATGGTCCATAGGATTTCAAGCATTGCCCGTTACACCATGGTGGTAGAATGAGACCTCCATGGTAACACCATGTGAGACAATCCATATTCGCCGAGTAGATTTAGTTCTGGGAAAAACTCATCCTAGTTAGTTAGCCTTCAAGAAAGACTCTTCTAGGGTCGAAACATCAGGCCATGAACTATATTTTTGCCTAATTAGTTCTGAAAGAACTTGTCCCTGTTTTAATGCAATGGAGACTTACACGTAAATTAACTTAATTTTTTTAATTATCTTTCTCCTGACCCGGAGAAGTTGGGAAATTAATACCCTTCTCAAATTTGTACAGTATTTTTTTTCTTTTCTAAGTGGCATTATTTCAGAATTGTTATTTTTATTTTTATTTAGTTTTACCCATACAGCGATGTGTGTAAAGCACTGTCAACTCAGTCCTTTCCCAATACCTATGAAAAATTAAAAATCTACAGGCATATTGCTCAGGTGGGATTCGAACCCACGACCTTTGCCATTCTAGAGCAGATGCCTCACCACTACCGAGATTGCCCCGTAGCTAGAGGCGTTTCAAATCCTATATTTTAGCAGCGGGTACCACAACAATTCAATAGATGTTCAACTTGCATCGTGGTAAAATTTTTGTTTGTTAATGCACACTTCAAAACTGTTCCCTGGATAGTCTTTGGTGAGAAAAGTTGCCCCCCCAGCCCCCTTCCCCATCTGTCTAACATCGTTTACATTGCACAGCATGTCAAAATGGACTGTTATTTAGCAGTCCTCAGTGACATGCTGTTTTGACAATTATAATAATTACTAATATTGAATCTGAGCTCACTGTTAGCAATTGCTTAATATTTTCATTTTCGTCGGGATTTCATTTTTGAAAAATTACTGCAAAACAAGAAATCCCATATGTTAAAAATACTTCCTTTTGCAGTTAATTTTCATCCCTCGGCTAATTCTCAGTGGAAATCATCTTCAATTTCCGACTACCCTATCTCGCTGACTTTCTGTGTAAAATAAACAGTTTCAAATATTGTTCAAAACCCTTGTGGACACATTCTATCTACCTACGCTTCCCTGCCTCCCCCACACAACAGGCTGTCTTATTTCCCCCTCTGTCTTTCAAAACAACAAGAATCACTTAATTCCTTCAGCCATTCAAAGCATAATCCTGATGACACCCATAGAGAATATAACCTCAGCAGCTGGACTGTGGTTATTACATTGTTCTGCTTACCCTGGGATTCAGCATCTAACATAATAATAATAATAATAATAATAATAATAATAAAGAATACTCGGTATAGCGCCGGTATCCGCCTAAAAAGGCACTCATGGCTCTTCAGGAGGGAAAAACAAGTTAAGGCTGTGGATTGAGTGAGTATGCTTGTTTGAACAGGCGAGATTTTAAGCTTCTCTTGAATGTTCCCTGAGCACTAAATTTTCTCTTAGCACTAAATTTCAACACTGACTGTGTAAGCGAAAAATGATTAGGAAAATGATTAGTAATGTTAAGTGCACATGCACAAATTCCTAAGTAAGCTGTGAAATATTGTTTACTCTTAACAGAGACATGATATTGGGCACCGTTTTCAGGAAACCAGAGCAGGCCAAGTACTCGGTGCATAACCACAGTCTCCCCTCATCAAGTCTTTGACACGAAAGCTTCGGGTTCTCTCAACACTTTTTCCTCTTCCCTGTTTTCTCTGGGGTTTTTACTATAGTGTGCTGTACGGAGGAGCCGAGATGATATATCGATTGTTGTTTAATGTTTGGATTGATTCAATATTGATGTTAACTTGGTTAGCCAGCTTGTATGCCCTCCCCCTCGGGAATGTGTTTTCTTGTTTTCCTGTTGTGGTTGTGTGAATGTCAAGGCATTGGAACACCATCCCACCAAGCAAGCTCATTATAACGGTATCATGCACAAAGTGCAAAAAATCCATAGTTGTGGCTGCTGTGGATAAAATTGCTGTTTTTCTCTGGTTCATATGCACTAATAATCCATCTTTGCAGGTGAGCTTGACATTTTGAAATACTGTGTGATGACAGACTGTGCTAAAGGGGGGTGGGAAGAGAGTTCATTCGCACACTAGAGGGTTTAAACACTGCTTTAAAGCACTGATATACTCCAAAAATGATTACCCCCAAAAAGGAAATCATGAGAAACTATTTTCAAAAGACATCAAGTTGTCGAAGAAACTATCAATGGTTCTTAAAAATAGTCTGCATGTCATTGGAATTGACATAAGTGATGTTGGAAGCTTTGCATGGTGTGGGTGGTGGGGGGGGGGGGGGAAGGGTAACTCAGTATAACTAATAAACTTGTGGGTACAAACATGTGTAAATCTTTTGAGGGAGGATTGTTGGCTCTTTCTCTGAAAAGAGCCTCTGTGGTCTCGAAGTTTCAAACAGTATTCTCTGCTCGTCTTCAAGAAAAATTGAATACTTGTTGAAAAATACAGTTGTTAGTTGAACTTCTGAATGTTGTTTTAATATTTAATAGGTGCTTGTGTATGTTATTTGAATGAATACTAAGTACCATTTCTTGCTCAAATATGTTGGTAGTGCACCATGGTGGAGATTACGGTTTTCATTTTCTCCTCTTTAATACTGTGCAATCATTTTGGGATGATTGCGCGGTTCCTTTGTGTACGCCAGATAATCATCATGGCCAACTGCATAACATTCACCTTAATTGCATATGAGCAGCGAGGTGTGTGATGGTATGTAGGCTGAGTGTCTGATGTTTCACATGTTCTTCTCGTTGTAGGTCTCATTTTTTACATACCAAGCCGTTGCGGCTAGAGTGCCTGGTACTCTTTAAACTGGTGGTCCCATTTATAAATTGTCCTCGATCGCTGTCATCAGCATTTGGAACTCGGAAGTAGACTCTGGCTAAAAGTCTACGGAGATTTCTTCCGATTGCATTCCAAAAAACTGCATTTTATTTTTCAAATCAATAATAAATTCTGGAATATCTGTAAGTATAATCCCATCATGAGCAGTTGATACGTGAGATTTTCTCCTTTGACCCTTCCTGGGCTACATTGTTAATTAGCTGTGAAAGTGACAATCAATTATACCCACTTTTGGCAAACTTGTTCTTTGTCAGCTGTTTTTTTACTTTCTTGAACCAAACATCAACCAAAAATCAAAATATAGAACTTTAAACAAGAAATTAAATTAAATAATTGACTGGCTGTTTTATTCAGGAACATAAGTTCAGGAACATAACCCCATCACCCCCGGGGGAGGGCAACAACAATGATATACATAACCAGCTCAAAAGGTTCCTCTCAGTTTTGGTGTCAAGCCTGAGGCCTTTTCCAAACCACAGCTTCGGCTTCTTCTCCGGCTTCAGGCTCAGTTTGGTGTTACGAAACACTGTGCAAAATGTACATGTACAATGCTCCAAAGTTGATGATTGAGCCAGAGCCAGAGCCTAAGCCAAGGTTTAGAAAAGTCATCATAATGTTCAAGGATAGAATGTGGTACATCTTCACCTATTCACGCAACACATTTGAAACGACAAAACACCTATTTTGAGGAGCACGTAACAAATTACCGACATCTTCTTAAAACGGTTGTCCTTGTATTCTGACTAAACGAAGGTTAGTTACAAAATTTAAGTTGAAGTTAATCTCATGAAAATTATCAATGCTATCAATCAGACTCTGGGGTTTATGGTCAAGTTCCCCAAGGCCAAGGTTATAGATCAGTATGACTTAAATTGACACATCATAGGGGCTGCTCTATTGTTCCCGATAAGGTCCACTTTGGTTTCAGTATATTAAAAACCCAAAGGGTTGCTCTATGATGGTCTGGCATTCCTACAGAAACATGCACAAAATGTGGACTCTTTCTCGTTTAATTTAAGGTGGAACAAAGGAAAAGTATTGACTAAAGCCAGTCATTTTTCTCAATTTCCCTTGTGGTTTATTACTTGCTATCATTTTTAGTTTAATTGCAAACTACTGAGCACATATAGTATAGTGTAAAAGCACAAATGAAAAGTCAAATTCAAACTGGTCCAGTCAGTTCCACAGACACATTTTATAACGGTTTAATTCATTTGGTTGTATAACAGATTAAAGACAAAAATATAGAAAACCAATTTCGAGTTTAGAAGTACAATTGTATTAATACAAGTATACATATTGATATTAAATTAAGAAATTAAAGAGACAAAAACATGCTGAACTTACTATTTTGAACTAATTGAAATGAATCGTACAAAATCAAAATTATGGAAAAGTTCTTGAGACTTTGCGTTTGTGTTGGGGAACTCATAGGTTTGTGCTTTGACATTGAATAGTAGGCCTAATCTGGGGCAGGAGGTTGTCTAAGTGAGGCACTCAGCAGGTTTGGGGACAAATTCAGAATCATGGATGTTTTCCTGTGCAGCTGTCATGATCGTGTTTTTTTTTTCCCCGCCTTTTTCTTGTTTTAAATGATGGATGTGAGCTCACCACACTGTAACAGTAAATATGTTTGCAGCGCGGTTTCCGCCATTTGCTTTGATCTTCTTCTTTTTTTCTGCCCACTTCTGGAGACCGAACGTGTCGGCACGAACATAGAGTAAATGAAAGGGTTGCCGGGGCGATGTTTAACTTGGACTCATTCAGGCGATAGGAGAACAGCGGACTGTGAGCCATCCGCCTTGATTGCTCATTACCGCTCATATGTTAATATAAACACCATACCATATTCAATGCCCTGATATGATGCCCAGTCACAGGTACATGCAGGCAAGCAATTACATGTACACCAGTGGAGCACTTGATCTGACAGCCTTTTGACTTTTCTGCCCGTTTTATTTTCTTGTGTTTTTTTTTCTTCCCCTATTTAAATTACATTACACGGAGTCAAGGTGTTTAGCTGTTTCATTACACACATGGTTAAGTATGTTGGGTTCTCCTCACCGGTAGCTGGGACACAGGCTACCAGTGTGATTCCATCATGTGTACTAGACCTGATCTACGTGCTGCGATACAACAAACCCTGTCAGGCTCTCTCTCCGTGATGAGAGAGCTTTTGTCCCATCCCTAATCAAATTACTTTTAGAAAGGGGGCCAGTGTACTTTTTTCCCCCTCTCTCTCACACTTTCCCCCTGGTGTTCATATATGTCTTAAACAGTCCTCAGACCTTGAGAAGGATCGTTGATACCCGGTACGTTGCTACTTGGGACTGAGCTGCGACTAGAAGGTGAGTGCATTTTGTGACTTGGGAAGAAACGTATGTCAACCAGGGCTTTGCGTAAGTGGTATTAACAAGATGCTCGTGTTGTTCTTCGTCAAGTTCAGACTTATTTGTTTTCTCACTTCTTGCGATCATAAGCTGTTTCTTTTGGCCTTCTTGCCCTGGAATCCAGTCAAGGCTAACTCACCGTTATTGTAACACAACCAGCCATCTTGTTCCTTTTTCACTATCATTAGCCCAAACCATGGATTTTATAAAACATTTGTCAACTCATATACAGCTGCTCATATCCAGGCTTGTTAGTGATCCGGCCAAAATGACCTCTTTTTGATTAATGACAAAAATAGATCTGCTAAATTAGCAACATTATTAGTGTGAACAAATAAATTAGGCCTAGCAATGAAAAAAATGGAGTAGTTGGATCTTAAATGTATAGATCTAGTCATCAATCAAATAGCAGATATGGAACGATGGAAGGACAGTTTTGCTACGCAGGTCAAGCTCTTGCGACATCCATTAGGCATTCAGATACAGTTCATGACTAAGGCATGCGTTGTTATGATGGACAGAATTGGAACTGTCTTACTTAAAGGGTTGGTCATACAGTAAGTCAGATTTGTCATATGTTGGTCCAACTTTTGTTAATTTATGTTAACTTTTGAACATAATTAAGGTCTTTGTTATTCACCAGACAAAGTTTGATTGTTCTTCATGAAAGTGGTACATAAACGCATCCTTGTGGTGTGTTCTCTCCAATGTTCATATTCAAATTGTAGTGAAATTGTGTTTACCTTAATTGAACAAAATAACCTGGAATGCCCCCCCCCTCCCCCCCTCATTTTTAAAGTGACACCAAGTCTACCAGCATTTATTTTCATACATTTAGAGCAGGTAATGAACAGTGGCAATAAAATATAAAATAAAATAAAATAAAATAAAAAATAAAAAATAATAAAAATGAGATTGAAAAAATACTCAAATGAATGGTTCAATAAATTAAATAGCCCCCAAAATTATGTCGTTGCACCCCCCACCCCCCTGCTTCAACCCCCCTTCTCCTGATGAAAATGTCCAGTTACGCCCACTGGTAATGAACACTGGTTTTATTTATAGATGGAAGAGTTTACTTTAAGAGAATCCTTTTTTGAAAGGTCTACTGGTCTACTTTTCTACTGTATTCCTGAAAATGCTCCAAAAACAAAAAAGGACTTTGTGGATTGATTTAGGTTGAATACATCTACTGAAACTAGACGCCTCAGTTCCGTCTCATGTTTATTGGCTTCAGATACTTTGATTCCCTTCTCCATCCATCTCATTTGTCTTCATTCCTCATCATCCTGTCACCTCTTTCTGCTGGTCCTTTTTTTCTTCCCTCCATGACTTCCGTTCTCCCCTTCCGTCTGTGTTCATCAGTTTTTGTGGCTCACTCTTACTCTTAGAAAAGATGAAAAGCTTTAGAAATGTCCGTGGTGTAACCTGAAGTCATAAAATCATTACAGTATATAAAAGCCCTGATGTCATTTGTGCGGGGGCAGGACAAGAATCAAGCAAATATCATCTAAAAGTTGTGTGTGATCACTTTGTTTGGCCAAGCCAGTTGTTACTCTTTGTGATATGCTGTTATCCAATTGTAGAACTTTTATAAATGCTTCAAACTAACTAATAAATGGCAATGAAGAAACAAGTTCGGTTTTCATCATTTGGCAGTCTAACATTAAAAGTTTAATTGATTTTTCTCTAATTAAGAAAATATTTCGAAGCTTTGTTCTATTGTACTCAGTTTTATGAGTTTCAGAAAAGTTATCTGAAACAATATCTAAATTCTTAAGAAAAATATTTACATATTTTTTAGAGGGTATTGTTTTTATAGGAGAATTGCATCATTTTCCATAAGGCAATTTCACAAGAAGCATTCAAAAATGACATTGTGAAGCAAAAACATTGTTCTCCCAGTTTAACATTTTCCAAACGTCTTATTTTACTGAAAATTACCCTCATGTGCACACAAACAAGTATGCGCCGAGAGCATTTTCGTGCGAGATACAACGTAGTTGCAAGATCAAGATACAACGTTGTTGCAAGATCAAGATACAACGTTGTTGCACTGACCCAACGAATATAATATTACAAAGATCTGGCAGTTGTAAATGAAAAGTACAGTAATAATCTTTCATGACTACTATGTATTTGTTGTAACGTCAGCAAAACAATGTGGTTCCAGAACAATGTTATCAACAATAATGTTTTCAGAGCCAACACTCCTCCCCCAAAAGAGATTCACATGTGATTGTACCCGCAAGTTTACTAGTTAGAGCTCATTCTCAGTTTCCACACCATGCAAAGCTTCTAACTTCACTCAATATTATAATAATAATAAATAATAATAATTAAAACTTGTAAAGCGCCATCTATCTAAGACTAAACTTATTCCGAGGCGCATAAAAACCAAACAAAAACAAAAAACAGAAAGAGTAACCAAAAAGATTACAAATTACGTAGCTTAGAAAGAAATAAGAGCACATTGAATAAAACAGATTTACATAAATGTGTCGGCAAAAACAAGTGGAAAAAAAAAATAACAAAACAGATAGTCAATCATAATAAATATTGAACAGGTGAGTTTTTAGCAATGTTTTGAAAATGTCCAGAGACTTTGTAGCTCGGATATGTAAAGGAAGAGAGTTCCAGAGAGTGGGTGCAGATACAGAAAAAGCGCGAACGCCGTTGGAAGTGGTTGTATTAGGGACAGTTAAAAGAAGTTGGTTTGTAGAGTGAAGATTGCGAGTTGGCGTATATGGTGAGAGAATTTCTTTGAGATAGGGAGGAGCCCTATCATTCATAGCTTTCCAGGCAAGCAAAATGATTTTGAATTTAATTCTTTGACAGACTGGGAGCCAGTGAAGCTGTTTCATTTATCATGAATTAATATTATCATCCTTATACTTGTTATAATCACAACGTCTTTAAGGTAGCTTAGTTAACGTACACAATCAATCCATGTGCTTATATGTACATTACCTGAACTTGGCAGTTGTACACACACACCTCATAGACAAGATATGTGTGTTCATTCCATAAAATTAAACCTTTATTGTGCCAGTGCAAGCAATAATACGGCAGGTCCCTGCACTTTTGTGGTCAATGATTAAAACACATTCACAGATTTCGCCACTTGAGGAAGCAACAATTTACAGTGTAATTTCATTCAATAAATTTTTGTTACGTTGTTCATGATCAGATGCACACATGTCAAATCATGTCTGACGTCATGCTTCGGGGCTAACTGGGAGACGGTGGATACTGGCTGCTCAGTTTTTCAAGAACTTTTATCTCTAACCCATTTCTGCCTAATTACTGGATTTCATGTAGAACGTGCAAATACTGTTAGCACCTTAGTAATATTAGTAATGATATGAGATGGGGAAAAAGGCAAAATGTATAATACATTAAAGAGAATTGTGCACTCTTTCCAACATTGTGCTAAGATAGCAGTTTTTTTTTAGAGCGCCAGCACATTAATTTAGAGGTCGTTGGTTCAAATCCAGTCAGTTTTTCTTTGTTTATTCCCAAATTGTTAAAAAATGATCTAGTCAGTTTTCCCTTGTGGTTTATACTTGATTTTGATGATAACAAGATTGATCGAAGTAGAAACATTTTATGATTGGTATCATAAATGATAAGGATCTGTAGTGTTTATAGTCTTGTGCTGCCGTCTATGGTTTTGGATAATGTTAACCCACTAGTTTCCATTTTGAACAATACATAAATACCAACTTAGCCTAATGAAGTAAATTGTACCAAAGCATATGTGGCCATTGACAGGTACCGGGCCAATCTAAGATACAGAATTTGTTTAATACAGAGAATCCCTGGCCAGTCTAATGTCTGGATTTTTTTGGATGCAGAGATTCTGGAGCCATTCTAATGTTAGGGCATTTATTATGTGGAGAGTCCAAAGCCAGTCTAATGTTGCAATAGTTTTAATGCAGAGACTCCCTGGCCAGTCTATGATTGGATATTTTCCCAAGTTCCCCCAAAAGAAACACAAAACTAGAAAAACAAGCTCTTAAGAAAGTGAATGTCCTGCCCCTTAAGTCATATTCATAGTGTTCCATTTACATTTCTTCGATCTACGTACAGAAGCTACCTTGTCATAAAGACCTTCAGTACTGTATTGACTTCAGGCCATAACAACTCCTTTATAGTTGATCAACACATTTCCTCCTTTTGTTGTCACTGCCACCAAATCAATGTCCCTTGCGGGCAATTAAGAAAGTTGTTTGTCTCATATTTTGACATTTTGTTCCATTTCAAACCATCATCAAAACATAGAACATTAAACAGAAATGATTAAATGTAGAAAAGAAACATTACAAAAGCAAAAAATTTGACATTACTTTATGATATTCAAATAGGCCCCCTATATGAAATAATATTACAAATTCTTTTTCTAGTTGCATCTTTTTAAGCCTCTTCTTCACCTTCTTCAAACCAAAATCCCAAACCCTGTACATTAGGAGGATACTGCATAGAGCTAAAACTAAAAAGCTGCTAAATATAATAAAGATATATTGACTACTTCAAGATTGCAACCCCCCCCCCATCCCAATGCTAATTCCCTTATGAGGCTCTTCCAAACCACACCACCGCATTGACTTAAATTGTTTGATTCTTTCCCACCTCTATCGAGCACTATCATTCTCTATCATTTTTCAATTACTCTGAATGTTCTACTACACTGCCTCAAAATGCCCCAACTCTGATCTGTTTCCTTCATCTTGTCCCAATACATTCTAACTCAGATACTTCCCAAAGTTCCCCAAACCCCAATAACATCCAAATCTTTTCAAAACTTCCCAACCTCAAACACATACTGTCCCTACTTAACTTCACAAAGTTCCCTGAACCCCAATAACATCCAAACCTTTCCAAAACTTCCCAACCTCAAACACATACTGTACTTAACTTCACAAAGTTCCCTGAACCTTTCCAAAACTTCCCAACCCCAAACACATACTGTACTTAACTTCACAAAGTTCCCTGAACCCCAATAACATCCAAACCGTTCCAAAACTTCCCAACCTCAAACCATAGAGCAATTTGCTCTATGCTCAAACACATACTGTACTTAACTTCACAAAGTTCCCTGAACCCCAATAACATCCAAACCTTTCCAAAACTTCCCAACCCCAAACACATACTGTACTTAACTTCACAAAGTTCCCTGAACCCCAATAACATCCAAACCGTTCCAAAACTTCCAACCCCAAACTCATACTGTACTTAACTTCCTAAAGTTCCCAAAACCCGAACGACATCCATAACTTCTTACCTTCCAATTTTCTACAATCCCAACTACACCTCTCAACAAACTTTAACTCTTCAGTCCTTATCATACTCTTAGTTAACTTTCCAATGTTGTACCATTTCAATTTCAAAGACACTTTATGTGCATTTTTGCGGTTGAAACCAATAACCTTTTCAGTTATTAACCAATGGGCAATTCAACCGAAACAGTTATTGGTTATGACCGCAAAAATGCACCCCATGCCCAGGGAACAAATTTCCTTTCAAAGAATCCAAGCATGCACTCTTCCACAACCCTTTAAAATTCCATAAAATGACAATTTCAAATCTGTTTCACACTGCCTTCTTCCGCTCCCCTCGACCCTCTCATACCCCAGTTCTTGAAAACAAAATCAAAACAATCTATGAAATAAATAAATTTGAATTATTTTGTACAAAAGTTTAGTGACGGAGATTTGAACATTTTCAGAATGTAATTCCAATGGCACTTGACCACTGCCCCCGTTACGCTAGCCTGTCCCAACATCCGCATGTTTCTAATAACAAGGTTGCGAGGTGCACGATGTTCATGCAGAGGGAGGTATCCTTGTTTAATCAAGAGTCTATGTTGATCTTAAAGATGCGCGGAGGATTGAAGTGTTTTCATTGGTTGTGTTCTCATCAAAGGTGAAAGTTTCTTTGCGGCATCCTCTTGACAAAGATGAAAAGAACGATAAATTGGAGGCGTGTTTAGTCTCGACACAATGGTTGTTGTCTTTGGAGAGTTGAACAACATTGTGATGTTTTTTTGCTTTCATATTTGTGTTTTTGGGGTTTTTTTATCAAACAAAAAACAAAACTTTGAAAGTTTATCAGACAAAACAAACTTTATTAGCCGAATCAGTTTGAACAATTACCGTTATTAGATAAAGAAAATTGAGTCCACACAATTGTGTCTGAGACATTTTGCTTTGGACACAGTTGGAGATTTTCTGCCCCGGGCCTTTGTTCCAGTCTGTGGTATTTTCACAGCGTTTTCCCCTGGTGTATTAAAACCTTAATCCAATAAGACCATCTTCCACCAGCCAGATGTGTGCTTATCTCATCTCACTGTGTACAAGCTGGTGTGAATTTATTGGCTTGCTCCTACACCGCCCTGAGTAATTAGTAATTTACTGGTGTTAATTACTAATGCATATTAAACGTAGCCCAGTGGGGGATGCGTTACCCAATTCCTAGGTTGATTGGGTTGAGGATATAATATATAAATATGAGTCATTGTTGTCAGAGGAGGATGATCTGCATAAAATCAATAACACAGTCCAATTTGAGAGGGTGTCATCTTCACAAAGGGAATGAGCACTGGGCAGTGGTGCGGAGAATGACTGTATTGTGTGGTAACATTGTTTAGTGATACTGTGGCTGTCCAACCATGCATCTGGGATCTTGCAGATGATTATATAGATGGGTTTGGCAGACATGTTAGCACTTACTGGCTTAATCCAGGCTTTATCACTAATGCCATGAATTAATGAGCTTTTGTTCCTATGAAGCATGTGGTAGTTGGCTTTAAGTAGTTCTTTTCATTTGATGTCATTTCACTAATCAATGATATATGTCACTGCACCAAGAAGAAAAATGTTAATTAGTTCATTGCAGTTCAAATAAGTCAATAAATAATTAACCTTTATAAAAAAATAAACAGAAATAGTGTCAAATTAATGACAATCATCAAATTTAATAAATTCTTACAAATCTTATTTCTGTTTTGTGTGAAGCGCCTTTTTAGGCCGTTTTTGACGGAATCTGTGCTATTTAGGCCTAAGTTCTTTATTAGTATCTTATTATGATCCATATTACATATGATTTAAATAAAAACTTGGATTTCCTTTGCTGTTCTAAAAGTAACATCCACTGTTCCAGTGATAAGAAACACAAATTTCATTCACAGTTGTTCAATGTTTTGAAATATTATGGTTCTCTTTAATGATCATCCAAGTTGTTAGGGTAGTTTTGCCAAAACTTCAAATGTGGATGTTCTTTATAAATGTCTGTATCCCCTTGCTGCCATGTTGTATTAAGAATTGTTCTTCAATACTACTCATTCATTTAACCAAAAAGCACTGGGGAAAAGTTTAATATTAAAGGGCCACATTGCTCTGCCATTTTGTACAACCAAATTGTTGACTCAAAATAAATATTCGGACCATGTTAGTTCACAAAGTAAAAGTAAACCAAACGATTTTGAGGCATATTTGTGTGAGTCATGATGTTTTACATTAAAAAACACTTTTCAAACCATTCATTTAGTTTAGTTTAGTTTACAAACATCAAAATACAGTGCATAATGGAAACCCCAAACAGGCACGCAGGCCCACTAAACAGGGAGGGGACCCTTGATCACACAAAGCAAACCCACTAAACAGGGAGGGGACCATTGATCACACAAAGCAAACCCACTAAACAGGGAGGGGACCATTGATCACACAAAGAAAAAACATTAGTAGAAAACATGGAAGTATATGTACAGTAAAAAAGGTTAAAAAGCACAATAAAAAAATCAACATATATGTAAATAGATAGACAAACAATTTCATAGCAAACGCAATTTCATAGCAAATGCTTTTTGTAGCCCATAGCACCCAATCTGAAGACAATATGCTCCTTTAATGTCACACCCCCTTTACTAAAAATAAAGATAACAATAACTAGTAAATACACGAATATCATAAATAAACACAAGGGATTGGTTTAGCACAGAAACTGGAGCAGCTCTTGTTTATATCAAGTAATAAACCACAAGGGAAACTTTTGTCTTAATGATAATGTTTGCATGGTCAGTACTGATTGTGGCGGCTGCTGCCAATCACCGTGTAAATATAAATGCAATCAAGAGTTATGACAAACAAGACTGCAGCAAGCAGCATTATTGCTTCATTTTCAAAATCTAGGTTCTTTTGGCCTCGCTCTTTGTTCAGACACTACTTATGGTCAAATTGCAAACGGCTCGTCGCGTATACTTCAAGTCCTTCAGCAAATTCAGAAGTATTTGTAAGGGTGTGGATAAATTTAAATGTCATCGCACGAAGAAGAAAAAAATGCTAAATGGCTCTTGCAGGCAGATTGAGTTTGAGTCTTGAAGTGGTAGGACTTCCTGACTGCAGTTGTTTTTGACAATCTGTTCTTCATTGAGAAAAGAAAGTGCGTTTCTTTGCTATTTTGCTGAGATTTATTCCTTGTGTTAAATACAACTTCTAAGACAGGTTTGCTTCTTCTTCTTTTCCTCATTTTTGAATCTTTAACCATGATGATAAATACTCAAGATGGCAAGATTTGACCCCCCCCCCCCCCTATCTTCTAGACCCCTTCTCCCTCTCTTTTCCACGCATCTTAATGCTGTACTGAATTGTTTAGACTTATATTTCTTTCCCCATTTTTATTAATGGTAATTTCACCTCTTTTGTATTACATTTGGATGGCATGTGTTGGTCCCAAGTGTTGTGTAATGCATGTTAAAGAACCCAGTTACACTTCTCACTAAGAGAAGGGCTTTGCCCTAGTGCTTCTGGCAGTGGCTGCTGAATGTGCCGCAGCACCTATAGTAAACTCTTACAAGATGCTTCATAATTTTGCTCTCATAGTTTAAACAAATTCAAAAACTTGTATTTAAATGGTTCTGTTTGGTCAAGCCCTTGAGTAGACTACAGTGTAGGCCTATATATTATTATACTATTACTACATTGTAACTTGTGTTTTACAATAATTTACATTCCCTGACCATCTTTGTCTAGCTGTGGATGATTCTCTTACATTGTCTGTATTAAACCACAAGGGAAACTGCGACTGGAAAAACAAATCACATTCCCTTAAGGTGATCCCTGGCTACTGCTTCCCAGGTTGTATCAAAAACTTCGGTGTGATCTGTGGCTATACGGCAACTAACAGTTGATTACACTAGGACTCGGTGGGAAGGCCAAAGGGGGGAGTGGTTGACCCCTTACAAATGACAATTATGTTGTATTATAAACCAAAGACAATTAAGCAACAATAATCAAAAATACTTCTAAAGGTTATTGTGTGTATATTTTGGGTTGGTTTCCTTGACATCCTGTAAAAATGCAAACATCATGTAGGGGTGGAGGTGGGATTTTAACCAGCTTGCATGAAAAACTGTGACAGTGACACAATCTGCTCTAAAGTAATGCCAAGTTCAATGTTGCCTCCCCTGATTGGTTGACTAACTATTTTTTCCATTGGTATGAAACACTGCTAATGATTGGACTCACACTCCAACAAAACTTTGCCAAAACACCTAGCCGCTGATTGGTCGACCAAACCAACTGTGATTGGCCAGAGTTATGAATAATTAGTGCCTGAAACCTTGACTGAAAACCTTATTTGCATAAAGTAGTTATGTACACATACCAATGGAGAGATGAGCAAAATAAATGTGTAATAGGCCTATAATATGTTGCACAGAGTTAAGGAGAAAAGAACATTGAACTTGATTAATTGCACACAAATTGTACCTTGCCAAGTATAAAGGATTGTATCAAATTAATTTGATAAAATCTCATAGCTTCTGACTGACACCCTCTAACAAAGATTGACAAAATAGGGAGACCGCCAACATAGGGCTAGATAGCTCAGTTGGTAGAGTGCCGGGATGTCCTGCACTAGTCAATTTTTCTTTATTCAACCCCAAATTGTCTGTATTACTTTGAATCGCAAAACAACGGGAGACGTGCACGCAGATTTCTGTGTACAAACCAATGCATACGCCGCTCTGTGAATATGCTAAACTTCTATAGGTCAACAGATACGGCACTTTGTGAAAATGCATGAGTTGTAATATGGGTGTTTGGCCTTGTGTCAGAGCTATGTGTTTCAATGGATAAAGTGGCATATCGTGTCGTTGAAACACAGGACGGCAAATCTAATAATGCATCAGTCATGCTAATAATTGTAATTACGACGAAACTATTATGTGCTGGGTACTGAAACTTGTTGAAAATGTTAAAAGTAATTGATATGTCAATAATTTGTACAAAACTCGATTTGCATAAAGATTGTGATTTCTAACGCATCTGTCAGTTTATGGTGGGACCGACAATGTACCAAAACAATAAGAAATACTCCCAGAACATCAAAGCGAGATAAAAGGTTAAAGGTTAAACAAATTTGGCATAACAATGAAGAAAGTTACAGGTGTGTTTCCAAAGTCCTCTCGATCACAACAGTGGTTTCTGCAAGTCAATATTTTGGTCAGGAAGATGGTTCCAAGCCTTTGTTGCTGCAATCTCGAAAGACACTTCTCTTTGCCTTGCATAGCTTCCGAGCTTCAAATCTGACCTTTCTATTGAAAGTTTGTAGGTATCCCTGTACGCAGAAAGGCAATCTCTGCACAAGCTAGACCTTTAACTTTGAAATCTATTATTGTACTATGAGGCCTCAGCTTTCTTTTACACATATTGAGTGTCTACTTGAATGAACAACCTCTTCACCCTCTGTCTCATGCTATGCCATAAACAAACTACCTGTTTTCAAGTTTTTCATGGATATTCTATCGTCCCTGGTTAAACTTCTTCCGCCTCGGCTTACAGCCTCTTCATAATTCCAGGACAAAAATACACACAGTCGGGATATGTCTGTGTTGAAGAAAAAAAGCAGGATATAAAAAGCACAGAGCACTAGCGGGGCTGACAACGCTAAACGCATACAAACTACTTTGTAAATCGCTTTCGGCGGGTAATGATATACGCATGGTTCCTGGGCAGTGGTACCAGGTGATCTAACATAACTTCACAGCTGACACTCATGGTAGGCCTTCCATATTGTTGCCCTTGATTTTTTTTCTTCTTCTGCATCTTACATTTTCTTTGGACATTTCTTTGAAGGCTTTCATTTTTCCCTCATGGGAGTCATGAAGCACCAGTTAGATTACAAGACCTGTCTCTGTGCAGTTACTAGAGGGGACAGTTTGGGTTGCAGCTATGTTTACCTGCTGAGGTCCTTCCTCCATGCAGGTAACAGAACTAACAAACTTTGTGCTTGTAGTCTTCACGTTTTGGCTTTAGTTTTTCAAACCACAAAAGCTGATTTTAGACATATCACTGAAGAGTTATTGAATTTAAAATGAATCATCTGTAAGAGGTTAAACGTTTGGTATAAACTGAAAAATCAGAAAGCTGCTTTTCAGATTGAAGCTTATATGTAATTTGTGTAAATAAATACTTATAATCTTGGGTTGAACTGAGATATAGGTAAGTTTTTCTTTGATCAATCTAAAGTTGTTTAAAATGTATCCCTCCTGGTTTACTACTTTATATTTTGATAATTACAAATACTGTGCGTTGTTTTTGATACCCGGAAGGTTTCTTCAAGAACTTGGAATTTTTATTTTCTTGGCAGAGACTCATCCTTTGTACTGAATAACAACAATTCGTTATTGGAATTGTCATCAAAAAAGAAAGTGCAACACTGTTGACTCCATCAGTGAGGTGTTTGTTACATGTATTCTTAGAAAAATGGCGGTAAAAGTAGCGGAAATGCCCTTGAACTCTGCGGCAGAGCAAATAGTCTAACCCTGATACTGATAATGATACAGTATTTCACCTTGGCAGTGACATCTCTTGTTGGTTAGCAAGTTCAACCTGCTGGAGAAGTGGTTAAACAACAAAAAAGTGTAATGAACTCCCCCCAAGAAACCATGGTGTAATCTGAGCAGCGATTTACTTCGTCAAGGTCTTGAGGTTGATCATTGGAAAGTAATGTCTCTCTCTCCTCCCCCCCCCCCCCTTCTTTCAACTTGAACCATTTTGTGAATGAATCCCCCCCCCCCCCCCATCCGATTTAATATTCTGAGCACGTTGTGAGCATTAAGATTGTAATCTAACCGAGCAAATGCCGAGCCACTCTGTCTGGACACACTCATTATATGCGGACTTCGGAGGAAATCTCAAGTTCGCCCAAAGTTCTTGATGACCGCCCGAGTACCCATCAGTGCACTTTGGTACGGAACATTAGACCAGAGCAAATACATGTTACAGTCCTGATCCATCAGTAAGCTGGTAATGACCACTTAAAATGCAAGCTCCAGCCCTTTTTTTTCTCTTCTCTCTCCTCAAACATTTTCAAAGTTTATAGCTCGTTAATTGCCTCGGGTCAGCAAGATTACTCACAGTAACTTTGACGCCATATTTTAAAGCAATGGCATATTAATCATTTATCAGCTGTCAAAATTTGAGTTTTCTTTGTATTGACCGTGAAGTTTTGTCATATCTTCATAGTGATGATAAATCGTTATATTCAGAATGAGTACATTCATTCCTTACCGCCATAAAGAAATTCTTAATAATAATAAAAAAACATGCATTTATAATGCTCAATGTCTGTCATATAAAGACACTCCCAGCTCCCAAATATCAACAAAGTTCTTTAAGACGCTGGCTGATTTAAAAATTTTGTTAAAGACCTACTTGAACGAAAATGGCAAAAAGTGATGTTTGCTGAAATTCATCAAAATGTGTTTAAATCAATAAGGAAATTGAGTTCACACGAGACTTTTTATTGTGTAAAAAACAGTCATTTTGAACAACCTACTCCTGTGCTTTTCAGAAAGATTCGCGGAAAGCCCTGTTAGGTCATCACTCATGTTACATCATATGTGGGAGCTTTGCTTTGTAAAGCCTTTTTTGTTGCAGCACAGAGGTACAGTATAACAAAGAAGCATCCCACACATGATGTCAAAGTATTGTCATTTTGAGGCACGCCATCAACGGCAGAAGTGTTTCTAGTTTGTCAAAACCTTGAGGTTGGGGCCTAATTTTGTGATCGATAATTACGAAAAATTCACACGTATACAAATATCTAAATTACATTTAAATGATAAACAAACACATAATAAACTATAAACAAGTTTAAATAGCATTTCCGTTAATTTTTTTCTTCTTCTCAAATACCTGTAAAATACAACTTCTTGGACTAAGAAGTTCACTTGAAAGCACTGAGTAGGCCCAGTACAGTGGTAATCTACAAGTAAAAATAAAACACAAAATAGATGAATCATTAACAATCATGGCAAGAATGACGACGGCACGGTACATGTCCTCGCCGAAGGGATCATCTTTCCTTCTACATTAATAATCCATGTGTCTCATGTGTGATAGCTTTTAAAGCACTCCATTTATTTCATGACTCATGAGTACATAATAACAAGACATTTTATAGTAATTAATTGAAATTGGCTTAATGAAGACTTCCTCCCAATCTCATGGTGTGGCATCCATTGTTGCACAATGCACGTTATACATTATGTAAATTTGCAATCAAACATAATAAATCATTTCTGTACACTTAAGTCTGCTTCACCTCGATGTAAAAACATCCTCATTAGAATCTGCATTGAATGCTTTTTATTTTGATGGAAGTTTGGTTTTAAGTGCTGTTCTTAATTTGAATTAAAGTTCTTGATCTGAACATGGAAAAAGTAGCCCAAGTGATAGTCTTATTAAATAAATACAGTCAGTGGAGAATGTACAGCATGCTTTTTTGTAAATCCCTAATTAATACTCAGTTTTCAACATACATGCCATAATAATAATAAAAATATGTAGTTTTTTGTGTACTGCTTTATCACACCCAAGGGCTTTTCTACAAGTTATATGAAGCTATGCTCGAAAGACCCATTTATTTATGTAGCATTGTCTCATGGTTACCAGGTGCTGTTGCACAATCTGCAGCCAACATTACTGGAAAACACCAGGCCAAACCCCTTCTCTTTTAGTGATAAGTTGACCGCTCGGCCACAACACGCCATACAACCAACAAAACAGGCTTGTAATTTTATATTCTTCCAATGCAATTTCCTCACCTTCATTAATATTTTTGTTGGAAATATAACTCTTGAGGATTGGTACTGGTTTGAACTGTATGAACAGTGATCTTTCAGATTACAAATAAAAACTTCTTTAATAGGATACTCACATTTCGTACTTTTTGTAAATAATAATAAAAAGAAAGATTAATATAGTTTGTAATGTTTATTCCTTGTGTGTATAGCATATGGAGAAGTCACAATGCGTTCACCAGCACACACCATTTTAAAAATTATTTATCTATATTTCCATTTTTGGTGATGTGGATACAAACCCAAGTCCAAGAATTTGAGGTCGGAGTACTACTTTACTTTGGTCACGCACTGACATGTGACAGTCAACACCCACAAGAATGAGTAGAGGACACTATTAGTCATGCAACGCCCATCATTGTCTAGTTTCCTGTATGCACCAGCAAATATGAATAGGTTTTTATATTGCATACAAAAGGAGCCAGACTATTTTCCTCCAAGCCTCAGTTTGAATATTTATTTGAATTGAAGCAAAAACAAGATGGCAGCGTCAGGCCATGATGTGCGTTGGTGATGCTGCTCATAAGACAGTGTGAAACTAGTGTCTGTATTTTGGCATGTCGTGGCTGAGTGGTCAAGAGCAGTAGGACTCAAACTCTAGTATTTCTGATCAGCAGAGTGTGGGTTCGAATCCCAGTCTTGACACTTGTTTTCCTTTTAGCAAGAAACTCTATTGCTTCATCCTTTGGATGGGACGTAAAGCTGATGGTCCCGCGTACTGTGTAATGCATGTAAAAGAACCCAGTGAAACTTATCGCTGAGAGAGGGGGTTTTCTGGCAGTGGCTTCTAAATTCGTCGAAGCACCTTGTAAACCCTTACAAGGTGTTACATAAATGGGTCTGATAATTATTCACAAAACTTCAGAAGCCTATCTAGAAATAAATACTGATAAGCACTTTGAGACCCCAATAGATAAAGCGCTTTATAACAAATTAGTTATTATTATCATTATTTTACCTATATCCAATCGTCTTCCTTTTCCCACCCTGATCCATAAAAAAAATATTCCTCAACGGTTTTTCATAATTTACAGCAGATTCTCAGCATTATTTTAAGTAGTTTCCTGACGTTTTAGTGGTCTGCACCCCAAAACATGCTATTAGGCATGTTCATCTTAAAACTTGTTTCCTATGATTGGGTCACATATTCAGTCTGCTAAATTTGACATAAATTACAAGTATCTGCTTACATGCAGCAGCATGCTTCTACCCAGGCTAAAAAGTACAGCTTTTAGGTTTATTTGTAAGTATTTTATGGAAGAAATTAGTTAAAGTAGGTCATGCCCCTTTGGCCAAAACACAGGGTATATAGTGTTCCTGCACCCAAGGGACTTGAGACTGCCCTGGGCTGTGATTGGTAGTGGTCCAGACAGAGTAATGAACCTTCAGGGAAGACTGCTCTAGGCTAGGTGCTGGTAATACAACCTATGTTATAACGAGATCATCTCTGATATAAACTTCATATGAGTGTTGGGCGAATTAAATGCATTGGTGGTCTGTCCTGGTAACATATCTAGAAGGGTTTAGTAATTGAATAGTAGAGATGTCTCCACAACAATCACAGTGGTCTTGACTCTTCATTAATGATATTGGGTTGGTCGGGGGAAATGTTGAATGATGGAAACTCACGCCTTCGTGATTGAGTTTCGTTTGACAATTGGATTAACACAAATAACTTCAGTAACTTATCAAGCCTTTTGAAATGCTTTGATATTACTGATAGCATTAGGGTAAAAAGGAGAATTGGGATATTATTTGGTAAAGTGAAACAGCAAAGAGTGAAGCAAGGAGATTTTGTGTTGGACAAACAGAAAATAATAACAACAAATAAGGAAAAATGCAGGTGTGCGTGTGTTTAAGCGTTAGATAGGAAGTGCGGACCTGAGAACAAGAGGTCCACACAATGTAGGAACTTACACACGTTCACATAGTGTGTTTTTCAGTGTTGAAGAATATATGCTTTTCCTTAAGTGCACAGAACAAAGGAATGTCCACAGAGTGTATGCTACACAGAGCTTTGTGTGTGTGTGAGTAGGTATACCCATTCAAACTGGGGACCTATAACAAGAGGACCTATAACAAGAGGACCTATAACAAGAGGACAATAGGTCCACGGTTCGGGAAATGTCCACGGTTGGAAAACGTGTACAAAACCAATAGGAGCTGTTGCAAAAAAGTATAAACAAGAGGGACAATAGGAGGTCCACGATTGCAGGCGTATACACACTTGTGTGTGTGATAGTAGGTAGGCATACCCAGAGCTGTGGGGACTTTTATACAATGGAACAAAAGGTCCCCACAACGTTTTCTTTGTTAACCCTTTAAACTCGACCCCCTTTTTTGGAAATTTTGCATGTGCTCAGGTTTTTTATTAAAATGACTGGTTTACTTCTCGGAAACCCTCAGAAACCTGTTAACATTATACATATTTATAAAGCTTACATATAGGGCTACACTTTTAGCAAGTTGTTGACCCCCCAGCAGGTTTTTAAAAAAAATTATGGCCATTTTAAAATTCATATTTTTATTTTGAAAACTCATATTTTTTCATATTTATGTAAATTTTGTAATTTCCAAATGTCTGAAATTGTTTTGGTGCCATTTTTTGAAATCTCCATCATCTGATCTCCCTATACAGATAAAGGAATATATTTTTTTCAAATCATTTTATGTGTTACAAATCATTTGCTAAAACAAAATTTACCAGCCGGCAGGAGTCTATGGTTGGATCAATGCCTTCGTTCAACATTTCTTCTTCGCCACTATCAAGATCGCCGTTCTCGTTGCTCTCATCAACAAAACCCAACAAATCAAAAAGTTTGTCCTCTATAAATTGTCTTCTGGAAGGTTGGATAACATTTGACTGCTTTTCAGACTTCTTTTTAGTCATTTTGAAGCTGAAATATAGCGTTTTGTTTGAGATAGAGAGAACGGAATTTGCACAAAGTCGACATACACAACACGGTTGACGCGCGCATGGCCAGTTTTTTTGGCAAAGCAATAGTCTGGTTTCTTTTCGCTTCGTAACTTTATTTATAAAGGTCGCACACAGGGTACCATACCATCATTGGAAAGCTTATGTTTTCAGCTTTCTAATGATGCATGACTCGGCCAATAGAGGGGGCAGTTGGTGTTCGATGAGGAGTGATTTATTTTTCGGCCACCGGTGGCCGATTTTACGAAGGGTCGAGTTGAAAGGGTTAAACTGGGTCCCCACACCAGATTCAATAGAAAAGGGAATAATAGAACAACAATAGGAAGTCCCCACAAAGCTGTGTGCACCGGGATGTGTAGGTATCCACATTCAAACCGTGGACCTATAACAAAAGGGACAATAGGTCCACGGTTGCTATCACAAAGGAAAGCATTGTGGTCCACGGTTGCTATCACAAAGAGTTGAACAAAGGAGGGTCCACGGTTGCTATCACAAAGGAAAGCATTGTGGTCCACGGTTGCTATCACAAAGAGTTGAACAAAGGAGGGTCCACGATTGCCGGTATTTACACACGTGTGTGGGTGTGTGTGTGTGTGTGTGAGAACAACAATATCAGGACCCCACATACTGGATCCGTAAGGTTGTGTAACTTTGTAGGACATTCAAACCGAAGACTTATAACAATAGGGGCAATATACACTTTTGCTATGACAAAGGGGAAAAATGGGGTCCACCTCTGTCAAGACAAAGAGTTGAACAAAGGCGAGTCCACCATTGGGAGGCCATTTCACACTTTGGTAAAAGATTTCGTCTCAAGCTATTTTCCAGGCTCTCTATTTATGATGTTACATCATCAAATTGTAGAAAAACTACACCCAGATAAGAATAAGCACATACCAGTACAATTGGACAACTACTGGGTAGTTATATTTTGATGAGGACATACATGTATGGGATGGGCTAGAATTAGCACTGGTGCAACAAAAACCTTGACTTATTGCATAAAAACTACTAAGTCCGCAGCAGCATTTATAAATTGATCACAGTGAGTTTACTTGACAAACTAGGAATCCGTTAATGGCCATCATGCAAGGATTGCCTGGCTTATTTGCTTATTTATTAAAAACCAGATTTAACGAGGGTGACCCGTCCAGCATTATATAAAAAAACATCAAAGATAAGATACAAACAAAGACAAGACTTTGTCAGAAAGCGCATGCAAAAAATAATACAAATTAAATAGTTTGTAACAATGGACAATTACTTACCAAGACAAATGGACCAAATCATATTGCACACCCTATAAACCAACCAGACAATTAAAAATGCAAGGAAAAAAATGTGAATGAAAAAATTTAAACTAATTAAAATAAAATAAAAATACATAAATAAATAAATTTACAACCAATAAATTTGAGGTTAAAAATATTAGTTTAAGGATACAAGCGCCCTCCTCCCCAATGTAGACCATGAGCGCATACAAATTTCAAGTTACAAGCCTGGCAAAACACAGGATAAGCTATGATGACATAATGAACTAAATATGAAAGTATTTTTAAGCCTATACCTTTCTTCAGCAGATGCTGAAATGAAGAATAACAGTTTGAACGACTAATTAAAAGAACACAATTTTTTTTTTAAGAAGGAGCTCTCTTTAAAAAAAAAGAAGAGTTTCCCAAGAAAATATTCACACTTGGGTTTCCAAAGATAAACGCTTAGTAAATAGGTCAAAATTATTTGTGAAAAACCCTCAGAAACCCTTCTCGGTGAACGGAAACCTCCACAACAGGTTGTTCCCTAGCCTGTGTATAATTTCCCGAAAGTATGCATGCACATACACAAAAGAGCTATTTACTGATTCATAGCCCACTAGAAAGAATAGAAATGACAACTAACTTAATAAAGATGAATCATTATCGCATAACGAAGTGCCAGTCAGTTGAACCTAAGGTTCATTGTACTTTGTAAGTAATCCCCTCTTGAGCATTGAGCGTGTTATAGGTTTAACAGCCCAGCAGTAAAGAAGATAAAATTCACCACTTCCATTTAGACCTACACAGGGTTCAATTAATTGGCTAAGTTTAGTATTATAAAGGGAATTTAATTTGTTTTTCTACTGCTGTCTCACTCCTGAACAAGCAAAATAATGATGAAAGAGAAAGAATGAATGGTGTTTGGCTGTAAGCAATCTTAAAGGTATTATACAGGATTGGTGAGGATGAAAAACAAATTGTTTAATTCTAGTCTGAAAGCTTACTGACTATAAAGTTCATACTAGAACATTTTTTTCTGTGAAATATTTCCCTCTGAAATGAAGTCATATTCAAGAAAACTGTATCTGAAAACCTTTAACAAATAAATATAAATATCAGCCAAAGTTTCCAAAGGACAATTGCCTCAAAGAGTTTGCAAAGCTCATCAGAACTGCAGCTTGGCAGTGCCAAGTGTGCCCCTTAACATTTGAGATTTCCATTTTTTGATATGACAGAAAAACTTGTGAGATGATAAAAGGAAATTCCTTTTTTTTTTTTTTTTTTAGAAAACTGAACTGGAATTAGCCATCTGCGCTGGATTATTAGCCCATTATCATAAAAACAGTAACAATAATGTGCATGTAGCTGTTTGTTGTCATTGTTGTTGTTTTTCTCTTTATAAATATACATAATTTTAAATATTATGTACATTTTTATTGCTCTATACTGAACTGAAAATGTACACAAAAATTGCTCAGATGTCTTTAGCCACAGCATCTACTGTGAAAACCACGAAATGTACTTGTAACCTTGCATATAGGCAATGCATCATCAGTTGTAGGCTAACTACCTTCTGTACAAACACAAAATAATTGTCACCAGGGGGCTCATAATTCAATCTGTAATTAGGTTGTATGATTTAAGCCTCGGCCACACAACATATTTTCATTAATTTTCATCCGCATTTTTATTATTCCTGAAATTATTCCCAAGGTCGTCCTAACAATGGTTTGTGTTTAGCAAGCTGTTCGTATTGAGCAGTAGCAACTGTGCCAAAAGGTGGCATGCTGCAAGGAAGCGTCAGTCATGTTTCCAGCGAGGAGTTTTCCCTGATGACTCATGCCGGCAACCCAAAACTGCTTTCTCTTCTTTAACAAATTATTTTCCCCATTCATTTTGTAAACTTCCATCCCTCCAGTCTTATTATCCCATTTCATTCACCAGAATCGGCACAAATCTGTCCCCCCGAAAAACGAGAGAAAGAAGAAGACGAAATTTAGGGCAGTGGAAAGGTTGATCTACTCAATCCCAACTCTGCCAAAAGCTGTGTCTGTGACAGACGATACTGCATCCCTTCGCCACCCGTCGGCCGAACACATTCTTGTTTCCCACCCACTGAATTTACCATTTCTGACTTGAAGCCCTTCTGAGTTTCCTGGGGAAAACATGGCCTGCAGCGGGGAGAATCAAAGGGGGAGAAGGAGGGTTGTAAGGTGTGATCCCAGACGACCTCATATATACCTGCCTGAAAATGAGGGGT
The DNA here is from genome assembly GCA_037783415.1 of Leptasterias polaris. Classification (NCBI taxonomy): domain Eukaryota; kingdom Metazoa; phylum Echinodermata; class Asteroidea; order Forcipulatida; family Asteriidae; genus Leptasterias; species Leptasterias polaris. Next base: position 1,370,142 of record JAZGTN010000122.1, read on the forward strand.
CATAACGAGAAGGGAAGCCAGCGACTTGATGGCGCAGGGCCATCCTATTATTTCCTCTTGGGGTAATCATTTACAAGGGCTGTAGGGGGATGCATCTTAATATTGCATCAGCTGTCACTTCGTCGATGGAGCATCTTGTCTATGTCCCATCCTAAGGCCATGATTTTTCACAGTTAATTTCTTGCACTTCTTCTTTTACCCTTTTTTTTTTTTTTTTTGGGGTAGTCTCTTTTTTTTTCACCTTTTCCGCTTGTCACTGTGTGTGGATTTTCTTCTCTGTTTCACAGTCCCTTTGCGTAGTTATGAAGTTATAACTCGGAGCGTTTCTACATGTAGGTAGATAGGGGACATGTTTCTGCCTGGTTTCACACAGGACGGGTTGACATTGTAATCATTGTGAAACAGACAGAAGACTGAGGAAATGGCTTTGTCCCAGAAGGAAATTGTGGCTTTTTGTAAATACAGTGTGTTTCTGCGTCTTGTGCATTTGCCCCCTTAAACGCTTTTGGGAGGACATTCTCCTATGCCAAAAAGTGCAAATGGTGAAATTCCCATATGTTCCTAAATGAGGCTTTGTATATGTAGGTCTTTGTCTGTATTGTGGACGAATTGTTTTTTTCCTTTTGAATCTAACTCAAGTTATTTTACAAATTGTTGTCTTGAATAAAATAAAAAGTCTCACTTAGACCCCTAGGCCCCATCTCTTGTCATTAATATTTATTGACACATTCATATAATAGTTTATGTTAATTGAGTTGCATTCTTCTTTTCCTTTACTTACCCCTGTGTGTGATTCACTGTTTACTCAGTGCTTTCCAAGTCTCGTTGAAAAAAAACAAAACATGCTACTCAAGTGTGATTCAAACCCACAATGCAGACAATGGAGTAAGAGTAAAACCAAAAAAATATTTGTTATCGGTTATGCAATTATTTAATCAATTAGATTAATGGTTTCCCAGTATCACCATTGAAAAGCAATAACGTGAAAGTTCTTTCGGAAAGACTTGCAAAGCATCACATCACCTATGACTGGAACCCGACCGCGTTATGCTTCATTCAGTCATACGATATTTTAAAGGCATAATGTTTTTTGTCAAAATTGATTTTCAATGAAAGGCATACATTGTAAATGCAAAAAAATCTTTTCCACAATCAGATCTCAACTGGTACTCAAACAAGCAGTGTCTAATTTACGAATTGCATATTTAGCTACGCACTCCGCTTTCCATAAACAGGGCCAAAATTGTAGGTTCACCATACTTCCAGAATATTAGATTCCCAAGTGTAAGTAAAATATAGGACAGACTGCTTCAGGTCAGAGAAGGGGAGACATTCATAGCCCATCTCCAACTGCAGTAAAATCAATCTGATTCAATTTCAGCGCGACATAATACAGATAACAGCGGGCGGGGTAAGAACAGAGGGAGGGATATGATCGGGGTAAGAGCACACCAGCACATAGCTGAGGTTATTTCATGTTCTACCCCTCGCAGAAACCAGAGTGTCTTCCCATCGCACCCCCATGGGGACTTCCAATTTTCTAATTTTCTCTATTGATTAGTGTCGGAGAAAGCCCATGCATTGTTGCTCCCCGCATCATGCCATCCAACGTTATAGTGGCCTCTGTAAAGTTCTTCATAACACTCGTAGGCAGGTGTGAAGATAAAAGGGCAAGAGTTGTTGGTCAATATATCCCATCTTCACCTCCCAGGTGTAGATGAGTCCAGCCCCCCTGTGGTAGGAGCAGCAATGCTGTAAGCATAGTGTTTCACAGGTCTTGTGCAACTCGATCCGGCTCCCTTTGTGAGTGCTGAGTCCCCCCTTCACCAACTGAGTAAATACTCTAACCTCTTGTGCGCAGCGTCTGGATCTGGCAATTGTGATTGATTCCGCGCCCGCTAGTGTGTCCACGCATTTTTATGGTGAGCGCTAGAGCCAGTTACTGTTTGATCAAATTGGAATGGGTTTCACAAAGAAACGGGGGAATGGCAGAGAAAGACAAAGATGGAAATATCCAAAGAACGCGGTCGTCACTTATCAAACACAGACCTGAAGGTAGATTCTGCTACGGTTTGAACAGATAGGTCAGTTCAGATCTTGTCATCAGAGACTTGAGCACCTCAAAGAGTGGTTTGTACACTTGCCATGCATGGCGTTGTTAACTACTCTGTCTCTCTATAAAGCTACATACAGTGGCTGAACTTGCACAGAGTCATGGAGTGGACGAGCACGAACGCTTTTAATACGACAAGAGTTCTAGTTGTTTGCAAAGAAGTGTTGGAGTTTCTGGTGGTGCTTGACTGTTTGCTTTATTTTCTCCGTCTATTGGATTGAGGCTCAACTAGACTCATGAGAGGGAAAAACTCTGATTGGTCATAATTGCTGATCGTGAATCATCAACAGCTAACTAGAAATGGAGAACATATTACATTTCAAATGAATAAAGGTATAATGTTGCAGTGGTCTTGGCTCAAATTGCCCATAAAATGAGCTTGGAAACCTGTAAAATATCCAATCAAGATTTTATTGGGTGATTCTTTGGATGTTTTATGAAATGCCAAGAAGATGGTTTAGCCTTTGAAAAAGACTCTGCTATGGTCAAAACATCAAGCCGTTAGCTATTTTTTTTGCAAGATGTTTTTCACGTCCACATAATTGATGTGTGGAATATAAGGTTCTTGCTTTAATGGAATGATACTGTTGCTTATTGCTAAAAGAATTGACATTTTTCAACCCTCCCCTTATAACAAAAATATTTAAAAATAATTATAGTAAAACAAAATATATAAATAAATAAACAAATAAATCTTTTTCATTTTTTTCTTTAAATAGTTGATACCATGAGCTGTTTACAATTATAAATGTTTTAAAGTAAAATGGGTAGGCAAAACGAAATATTTAAAAACAAAAATTTGATTGAATAAAAAACAAAATATGCAGAAAAAAGCTTTTGAAATTGAAAAGTGGGGTGGGCGAGTGGGTCGAAGAAATTATACTTAAACTTTAAAGCACTGATTACTTTTAGTGGTCCCTGAAGTAATTGAAATTATTAGGAATGGTTCATTGTTCTGTGGATCATAATAAACCTCTGGAATTTATGCCAGTTTGTTCAACTATCAAGTTGTTTTTGTTGAAACTGTTAAAGACAAGTTGTGTGATCATTAAACAAATACAATCTGATCAATTGTCACAATCCCTATCCACTTCTTAGAATTAAGGGGAAAAAGGGACACTAACAATAAAGACAATCAAAAACACTATCAGTTATAATATACCATGATGTCTTAAACAGGTTGAGAAATAATGGTACGTATCAAAGGTGGTGTTAAAGCTTTTCTTCTCATCTATTTGAGTAGACATTAACACAGTTTGGTGTTTTGACAGGAAGTTCTTGCTTTTGGAAGGGGTGTCACAAATGCTCACCTAAAACAACAAACAGTACGGTACATTTGTTTAATATAACGATGAGTTTTATTTGATGATGGGTGAGGTAGCTTTATGGATTTGAAACACTTAGAGAGCCAATACAAAAATTTTGAGTGATAAAATTATATTTGCCTGGTATTTAGGTAAACATAAACCAGAATACCACATTTTTTTGACTTCAAATGCGTAAAATGCTTCCTTGAGCATGATTTTGGATTACTGCAATGAAAATGCGCTTGGCCTAGAGTGTAGAATTCATAGGTGCAGGTGTGATCAATTTGAATCTTTGATGACACCAAGTGGTCCAAATCTGATAAGATTGATGGGAATCAAGGGGGAAAATGGAACAGAATCCTAGTTGATGTATTTGAATTTATAAATGTGGGTTAAAAGGTATTGTACAGGATTGGTAGAGCTGACAAAATAGTCACAGATCGTGTTCATGGTTTGTGTGATCAACCATATACATAAAAAAACAAACTTGTGAAAATTTTGGGCTTTATCGGTTGTGTGGGTCAGGAGAAAATAGTGAAAAACAATGCATAATTTTCAGCGTGTGAACACATTGTTAACTTTGGTTCTAATAACAAAATCATATGTTGCATTTTTCTTTTTCAGATACATTTTTCTCGAATATGACTTCATTTCAGATGGAAATATTTCACAGAAAATAATGGTTCCAGAATGAACTTCATAATCAGTAAGCTTTAAGACTAAAATAAAACAATTATGTTTTTTATCCTTACTATAAATCCAGAATGATACCTTTAAGTATTCAATCGCCTCTCCAAACTAAGCACTGTCCATGTATACAATTATTCCTGAGCATCCAAGTAGATGTGTAGAAGTGCTTTTAAAAATAACCAGGAAAAGTTTTACTCGGATCAAGAAATGAGTCAAATATGTTATGAGTCTTACGCAGGTTTAATAATAATAACTATAAAAATGTTAATAATACAAGAATCTTATATAGCACAGGTATCTACCTATATAGTACTCAAGGCGCTGGAACAAAGAGAACATTCTTAAGACAGGTTTTTGAAGTTTTTGAATTATGAGACTGATTTATGTAGCTCCTAATTAGTGTTTACAAGTTGCTGCGGCACATTTAGCATCCACTGCCAGATACACTGCGGCAAACCCCTTCTCTTAGTAATAAGTGTAACTGGGTTTTGTGTACATGTAAGTACATTACACAGCACATGGGACTTATGGCTTTTCATCCCATCTGAATGACGAAGCAATAATGGTTAAGTGTCTTGCTGAAGAACCTGATACCACACTCTGCTGATCAGAAACACCAGAGACTGAGTCCAGTGTGCTTGACCCACTTGGCCACGACACAACATTTAAAAGACAATACACCAATATAGACCATTCTGAAACCTGCAGAATCCAGTGATAGATTCAACAAGTATAGTCAATCTCAATGGTTACTTAAGGTTTATGTGTTGAGTTACTGGTACCATATTGTCGGGTTGTGGTTGGTACAAGAAGATAGTTCTTGGTCAAATGAACAGACATATGAGTCAGTGTCATTCAAGGGGTTGTACTCCATAGGAGTCCTTGCATTAATACATTGGAATAGGTTGTCTCTCCCAAACATCAGCGGAGTAGCGTTCTATCCACCCACCAATCCCCACTTGACCCTTCAAACAGGTTGGACTGTCAAACAGCACTCCACACTTATACAAAAAAATAGAATCTCAGTACGTGGATCTTAGACATTATGTCAAATTTCACTAGCATACGCTTTATGTTTACTCGCATGCATTGTACTGCGGTCTGGTGCGCCAATGATGCAGTGATTGTGTGAGTGGTGGAATGTTTGTCGGACAGCCGGGTATTTCAAGCAAAAAGTGGCGTCGTTTGTGCGGAGTGCTGTTGAACCCAAAGTGGTGTATCTTGACCTTCTTATGATTCATACAGAACACATGACACTTTCACTTCAACACAATACTCATCTCTTCATATCGAGACTCTTTCGGATTCGCTGAAATGTGTAACAATATAAAGATTGCGTTACAACCGGCACATTAAACCGGAGGTCGTTGGTTCAAATCCCGCTCTAGTCAATTTTTCTTTGTTCAACCCAAAATCAATATAAAGATTGGTCTGAATCAAAATGACCCATGATGTACACATGACTCAGATCTTGAGTGGCATTTAAGATTGACCACAGTTCTCCAGTTGGGACACTAGATTCATGATGAGTGGATCCCATCTAATGTGAAGCCATTGATTTTCCCAAGCATCCCCTTGTCTAAATTGCCACCATTGCATAAACACTATCAATGGCAATCAATACGGGACATTAATACCAACTCACTCCTAGTGAAAATTAATGACCTAGCTCATTAGTCGAGCCGTCATCATCGTGTAAGGACCTCACCTGCCCAGAAGATAATGACGCTAGTGGAAAGGGCAGAGTGCAGTAGGGCAATCTACCTGAAATAACCACTCAACCTGTTAACATGGGTGCTAATTTATTTAATGACTATTGCAATTAGCCACTGTGTAATTAGTTGTGGAGTTTACAGCAAATAAGGCACCAGTATTAAACCATATTGGATTTCCCATTAGGCATTATGAATGCTTTTCACACCTAGCTTCAATCGATGACTTATAATGTAGGGGCTGTAAGGGTGAATGACTAAATGCACTTACTCACACTAAATGTGCTGGCTTTAGCACCCTTAAAAGGTTTACTTGCTCGTAGTTCAATGAACCTCTAGACCTCTTTGTTTCGTTATTTCTAAATGTGGTTTTTTATGTGAAAAATGTAGACACATTGATTATTTGCTTTCATTTCGTCACCGTTTTTGTGAATCTGTCCCACAGCCAATATTCTGTGTATGGAGAGAGAATCACGTTTGAAGTTGAACTATTTTTCAAACTGCTGTTGCGGAGACTGCTTGGTTTTTATGTATTTCAATTTTACTAAAATAAAGCTGACTTCTTCAGTCATACAGAACTGTCAATATGTTTTCAATCTTGCACCTATTTCGATGAGTTATAATTCGCTTCGCTAATTCGCAAGAAGTATGAACCGGGCTTTAGTGTATTATGTCGTCTTCAAGTTTCATAAATGATGCATTCCATAAATAGCAGATGAAAGTATACAAGTCTTTAAACAACTTGCTAAAGAAAAGTTGCGGACATTAATCCTCGAGAGGTCTTTCCCTTGATGTGTCTCTTGATCAATCTCATTTAAAGCTGAACCAAATCTGTCCTATTCAATGGAGCAGTAGATCCTTTTGGGGTATTCCCCCCATCGCCAAGAAGCTAATCTCCTCCGAAGCTATCTGCACTACCATTAAGGTTTGTGCGGAATGCTACTGCCCTTCCAACCAATTGTGAAATTAACGCAGGGGAATTTTCAACTTTACTCGACCGGCACCCCCTGTGGGCCCTAGCTAAAATGAAGCTTGTTTAGGTCTGTCAGTGGGGCACGCTATCTAGCTGTGCACAGCCAGTGCAGGCAGGGCACACTTCACTGAGTGACAGCTGAACCTGACAATCTTAACTAAATATGACATGACAGCCTCATTTCCCTGGACCAATTAGTGTGTGGAGCTATCGCACTCTTGTGTCATCAATTTTCATCCCAACCAAAGGGAAATTTGCAAAAATATTTGATTTATTTATCAACTAGGAAATTTTAGCCCTCCTTGTTAATGTAATAATCTCATAGAAACCTACCACCCTCAGTGTTTTGGTCATGTGCTAACAGTTGGGTAAACTCCCCAAAGAATAATAATATTTTTTAGGCAGCTTGCAATAATAACCAGAATTACAAAAAATAACATGTTTTCCTGCGGAAGACCCGGCGACAAAATGGAGAGGGAAAAATAAGAGCAGCTCTCTCCAATTGTATCTCCCGTCCCCCCCCAAAGTGGATTGCTACCAGAAACACAGTGTTTTGTTACCTGTGAGTGTATTTGTGCAGAAATTACCAGTCCGGGTTAAAAGCCCCATCTCCCCTCCCCCTCCGCTGAACAGGCTGGAGTGTTTACATTACATTGGTGTGTAACTCCGCCGGATTGCCGAGGAGCCTTCGCTCCTATGCCCCTCTCCTCCCATGTCACATGCTAAGCACGAACGATAAGAAAAGCACCATGAAGCCAAGTTAAATTTGTTCTAGGGCCTTCATGTATAATTCCTGACAGCCCCCCACTACGATATATTACATAAATGAGTCATCTTTCCTCCGTGGGGGGAAAAATCTCCTCTTTCTAGACCCACATCGTAAAAATGTCCTCCCCTTCCTCCTTCATTCTAAATGATAAATCCTCCCAACTCTCCTCATTTGTGTGTAGGTTAAAGTGTGTACCTAGGATACAGAGAGGAGAAAGAAACTGAGATCTGGAGGTACTTCAAGTTTCATCGTGCGTAACGATCGTCTTGCCGGACAGCAGAGGTAAGCCTGATTGATCACCAGGACTTTGTGTTCTGTGGTCGTTATCTTTGGTATATTTCCCTAGTTTTGTATTAATTTCACCCGTCCCACGAGTGGCGTGCAAAGAAATTATCTAGGAGATTATACGGATTGGTGGAGATTGGAGATCCCCCCCACCCCCCACCCCCACCCACTTATCGGTATGACTTTGGAAATTACTTTGTACAGTGTAGTTTTGTATTTGCCCGTGTGATCTGAGAGAGCCAAAAGAACGTAGGGCTACAATTTAAAGTTTTAGAAGTTTCATGTGTAGTACTATAGAAACACAAGAAGTGCATCCTCTTTAAGTATGTATGTGTTGTGTTTTCATTTTGCTAATGCTGGGGGCGAATCACATGGCCACTGACACTTTTGGAAATATAACCATTTGTAATAGCAGTCTTTATTAAATGTAGAGGTACACAATATCTGTAAAGGAATGTGTGATTTGAGGGTAATTGATTATAACCCATGGTTGAATGAGAAAATAGTTTCTTTTCAACACAAAACAGCAGATGTGAATTTGTAACAGAAAACTAAGGCCGTATTCGGATTGGCGGCTTTGGCTACGACTGTTGCCAAGGGTGTTGCTATAGGACATCTTTTACTTCAACTCAAAAACAACATAGTGAATTTGTAACAACAAACTAAAGGCCGTATCTGAATTGGCCTATGGCTACAGCTGACTGTTGCCAATGACGTTGCTAAGGACGTCCTATACTTTAACACAACACGTACATGTACAGCAGAAGTGAATTTGGAACAGCACACTAAGGCAGTATCTGAATTGGCGATTCTGGCTATGGCTATGACAGTTGCCAAGGGTGTTGCTGAGAATGCCCTATGCTGAAACGCATGATAACACAGCGATCCAACTGAAGCCGTAGCTGTACACAATGTAGCTACCGAATCAGACATAGCCTGAGCAGCATATAAAGAATAATTGTGCCACCCCCATGTCAAAATCTGACACTTCTCAGAAATAATGAAATGGTATTAAAAGCGAAGACAACAATACGTCAGCCTTGATATCAATGTAGTGATGTCTTAAACATTATATATGTTGAGAAATACTTACTTGGTAGGTCTAGGTTTTATTTGAAAGATCTTTTTGTAATCTATTTAAATGGGCAATTAAACTGCATTAGGTTTTGGCAGGAAGTGACTGGTTTTGGCATTAGCCTTACTTTACAAAATAAAGTCTGTCGAAAGGCTTTCTGATGTTTTGCAAAATAAACTAGAGTTTGTTTTTTTTTACGTTGAAAATGTATGATTATTTGCTTTTGATGCCATTACAAAATGTTTCAATTCTTCTGTTTTTCCCCCAAACAAATTGGTTCAATAATCCCTCTCCCCCCTCCTTCCGCAATGTAAGTTGAGAACGAAGATTTGACAGTTTTCTGATCAACAACAGGTCCATTTACACAAGGGCAGCATTTACTTTCCCACCAAATTATAAAAAGCCAGCAGACAAACTTTTAACCCATACACCTGTGCCGGCCCAAGCCACAAGCCACCTGCATACACATGTATATGGATTAATAAATGCGATTGGTTGATTGGGTTGTTGTGTATCCATAATGTTGAATTTGATTGGTTAATAGTGGGCTATCAAACCATCACTACAATTCTATTCGGGCAGACCAGGACACATGCTCAGCCTGTGTCCTTGTTAGAGTTAATGGTTCAAGCCAGTGCAGTCTTTTTATGGTACGTGCATCCTTCAAATATCTGAATGCTAGATATATTTGGGGAAGAAAGGGCATACGTAGTTCAACTGCTCTACCATTTGTTCTGACCAGTTTGGTCAGGTTGGTTGATACACGCTGACTGACGAAGCAGACTATCAGTGAAGCACGTCTGGTTTGTTCATGTTCCCGGGTATGTTCAATTACGTGTGCGGTTATTAATTTTGTCCTTGGGAGCAATATCCGTAGGCCATCTGGCAAAACTTTTCACAAGATTCTTAGAGAGGCTGTGAAAAGGGAGAGTGCATCACCACTCTGCCATAGACAGCTTAGAGCACAGCTTTAGAGTCATGGACAGTGTTTTTTTTTACATGTAGTTGATTAATAATACAAAAACTCTGGAAAAACGTTTTTTTGAGAGGAATTAAAAGCGTGAAACATCCGTGCGCTTGTGCTTGATGGTGAAGTTGCCGCACTGCAGACCTGAACATTTATAAATGTCATTGTCTGTATGTTCTGACATCACTTCACCAGTGAAGAGGTTTCACGCTCGTGTTTCTGAGTAAGTTTAAATCGCCTACATTTACTTTAATCATTCCGCATACTTCAAACCTGTTAATGTTGTACAGCGGGGTAAGGGTCACATAAAAGGCAAATGTAGCATACTCCGGAGGCATACCAGCGGATCCATTGCACATGACTGAGGAGATAGTATTCTGTCGAAGACAACTAGGGCAACCACATACTCCTTAAATGTCTAAGCCATTAAAACACTTCATCTAACTTGGCTAAAGCAAACTTCAATTCCTGCCTTTGTCAAATGTACGGAGTTTGTGGGTTTCATTTCAAAACCGCATGCTATGAAGAGCGACTGGAGAGAGTTGTGTCTCAGACATTTGCGACATATGATTACATATGTCTGTGCACCTGCCTTGTTGGATACATGTACTGGACAGCTCCAAAAGGCACTGCACTATTGTTAATTTTACTCTTGATATACAGTCATTCTCTCTGCACACCCTCTGTGTTATGCGTCTATTGAACACAAGAGTCCCGCGCCCACAGTGGTTTAAACTGATGGAAAGTACAATTGTGAAAGTTTGATTTGCACAAATTGGTTTGGAGTGCCTCGTGGTCATCTGCCTATAAAACCTCTCAAACCTCGTAGCAATGTTGAAATCTGCCTGCTGATAATTTAAATGACTTTTAAACAATTTGGCAACGAGGCCCCAATTTCATAGAGCTACTTAAAGGTACAGTCATAGATTGGTAAATTCTCCAAAAATTAATGACCACAAAAACTTACTAGGTGAGAAGCACTGTATACCTTTTGATAGTATAACCTATTTTGAGAAAGGATTTCCTTTGAAGTAATATAGTTTGGACAATTTCCCCCCCCCCTCCCCCCCAAAAAATACATTTGAATCTGAGAAACACTTCATGCATGAATCGTTTTTTTAGATTTCTGAGGGTTGGTGTCCGTTCGCAAATGCTGCAGCCAGAGATGTAGTTGGTACCCGCCAGCATCCCCTAAACGTGGATAGATTTGACGTTCTTGTGAAAAAACAGTGACAGTTTTTGTCTCTCTCTTTAAATTATTTTTTGCGGTTTTCTCAGCAAGTAGACACTGTATTCAGCTGTGACTTTCACATGTGACTTTCATTGTATCTTTCTTTATAATTTTGCCTATAAATCAGCATTACTTTGGCAAAAAACAATCTATGGCGCTACCTTTAAGCACAAAACAATTTTGCTTACCAGAATAAAGTTAACAGTCAAAAAAACATTCCACATGAACTGTCTGTGACTAAATTCCTGCTATTTTCGGCTTAGCAGAAAATTGTTAAGCAAACTTTCTGCTGGAGCAGCATCATGAATTTGGGTCCTGGGTTCGGTTTCTTCCTTCACTTTTGTGGTGTCAATTGACAATATCATGTTTGAGTCACACGCATTAAGTTGCGTTTCATAGAACACTGGTGGAAGAGACACTGATGGGTGTTTGCAATTAGCCGCGAGCTAGAATTTCAGCTTTTTGTGTTAGAAATAAAATATGAATGTTGAGCTGTTACATCAATGGCTTTTTTTTAGAACCACCATGGAATAATCTCTTTGATGCATGATATGCCTATAGAGCAATTTAACATCAGCTCCAAGTGCACAACACTTCATACACAACTAGCAGCGCAAGCGCCAATAACAAGATGATACAGAAATCATCAGTTTCAGATGTGGAAGGGGAAAGCTTATGCAACCAATTTGGGACTGGAAACCCAATCCAAATGCGAGGCTCTGGTCTGGGGTGGGATTCAAACCAGGGTCCACAGATAAAAGGCAGGGAATTAAAGCACCAAGCTATTTTAACACTGACTAAATTGAAATTTCACAAAATTGAGCACAGCGAGCCTACCTTTTAAACTTTGAAGTGCGGGGATCAATCAATTAAGCTGTAAAATCTGTAAATTATTAAATAATAATAGTAATAATAATAATATGAATGTTTATAATGCGCAGGTATCCATCACAAAAGGTGCTCATGGCGCAATAACCGGAAAAATGAATAGAAAGAAATAAGTATATATATACATAGCTACTACCTTTAAAAAACCCAGAACAATACCTTATGGGCTATAAGCTTGAGTGAACAACCATGTTTTGAAATTAAGTGTAATCATTGTATTTTTGTCCTGTACTGCCCATTCCACAATTAAATGGTTTCTAATTGCCAAGTCATTACACTTTTCTCACAGTTGAATTCATAGTTTAAATTTGTCGCTATTGGCAGCGTTGACCCGCCTCTGCAAAATCACCTGGCATCCATGGCCCGCTCTGTGGAATCTACCCCTCTGCAATGACAGCCATTCCAACGTTGCCATCTAAGGGAAACATAATCCCTGTCAATTATACAGTTAGTCTCTCTGGGTCTCTATGTGAGCCTGATGTCCACCTATTTGCACAGGCTGGGAGCCTTTAATGCACTGTACTTTTTAATGTACCATTTCTAATAAGTAGTTATCCCATTCAATCATGCCCCTGTCTAGGGTTGTCTTGTAACCACTGATTTTGCACGCTTTCACCTGGTTGCTACATGTACTACCAGATTGACAATTATGAGTAGAGAAATGTCTTCCCTAACAGCACACAAGAGCGCCGAAGCTACAGCACTTAACCATTGAGGGAAGGTTCCTTCAAAAGGCTGTGAAATCAACTTTAGAGAACCTTTAGAAATCAAGTCAAAACCTACTCTCGCAAGTACATGACCCTGTGAATAGCAAACAGCAACAGCTGTCACTTTCAGTAGTGTACCAAATCAGCAAGTTGGGAGTGATATCTGCAAATTTACATCCGTGTGGTATTGGAGGATAAATAAGCACTGGCTTCCGAGCAATAGGCTTTGCAAGTCTCACGCATATTGGAGCATTTTTTTTGAGCATTTTTTTGACGACTTTGGTCCCACCATGTACATTGCTTTAATGCTTGAAGGAAACAAACTTGTATACCTGTTTATGTGTGTCGTATTGTCACTTAGCCTTCGAGAAAGACTCTGCTAGGGTCAAAACGTCAGGCCATTAACTATTTTTTGCATTCACACCACAGGTCCTTTTGGTTGGTCAGCAGTTTGCAGCAGCTAATACTATTTTCTCAAGGAAACAAACTCGCACACTTTAACAGGTCCTAATGTTTGAATACGCGCGAGACTTACACAGTCTATTGACTACCAAGGAAACATCATCGCATCTTCAGTATGGGTGTGATTCATAATTTCATTTAGTCGTAGATTAAACCATGGAGGGTTTCAACCTCCATGATTAAACAAGGATATGAGTATTTTAGATGTGATGCGGGATGTTCACTTTGTGCTCAGCAAGTTGTCTGTTAATTTACTCCTGAATTAGACAAGGATATGAAGATTTTGGATGCGATGGTCACCCAAGTCCTCACCGAGGAGTCTCCGTCGTGTCTTAATTTCAATCATGTCATGTGTGTGTGGATAACAGAGAGTGTGAAGTATTCTTAGATTAGGGAATCGTTCCATCTGATGAGAATGTAGAATGCTTCATCCATAGAGGCCCGGAGGTGTGAAGGGACTCTCAAAGACTTTGCGCTCTCGTCAAACTGTTATTAGAACATTTTCCTCTTTGAGATACACTCTCTTCAATCAAACTGATTGTTAGAATGAGGTTATTCCTGACACGGAGAGAGAGGAGAAGGAGGCAGAAGTTAAGCTCTACCTCCTGGTTGGAAAGAAAGTTTTCATTACTTCACATGATCGCCTGCTAAGGTAATGTCCTGTATAATTGTTGTCAGGTTCGCAGTGTGCATGTTGATGTCGCTCTACATGTAGGTGTAGCTTACATGATCCTGAACACCCAAGATGAAACTGTTGTGTGAGGTGAACATTTACGTATGTGCCCAATTCAAATGTTTCCATTGTTAAATATTCTAATTCTCTTTAATAATGGTCATGTGATTATGGGGAATAATTATTTTGCACCACTGGAGCATGAAAGATTTGGACTTTGGGGACAAGGACTTCAAAATCAAACTCAATTTATTGTTCTAAAATTTATTCAAACAAGTTCAGGAGTCACAGAAACAGCAGGCTTCCAAAATGATTTCATTCAACAAGAACTGCTTTTTATGAAGAGCACCCTCATCTGGTGAAAAATGAGAACCCCTGGGACTCAAAACACTCCTGGTGCTGAACAAAACATCCATAGTTATTTGACATGTACATTCATGCTGATGTATTTCATCGGAATGCCCGTTTCCCCGATGAATAACCAATTTTGGCCCTCAAAATTTCAAAGCATTGGGTGATACCCCCCAGCTCCTGAAATCTGATGAAACGGGAGTGTTTCTTACACTTTTAAGAGCTCCACACACGGAGAGATCAAGTCACTCGCTGAATACATCAATGTATAATGGCCATCCTGAAGCAGTGCTCACTCTTAGAAACATCATTTGGACCAGATAATCGTCGATAAAGCTCTACCGCCCCTTCTCTTGTGTAACGTTCCCCGGTGCGGATCGAATGACGACCACTTGCTTCCTCACAAACAATAGCCGAGATGCGTTTCAAAAGAGCAACGTTCGGGGGAAGAATGAATTCACCCATGACCCACTGAATGGCTATGATGTTACCTCCCCCTCTCTCCTCCTGATCTCTTGCTTGCATTTCTTCAAAGCATCACATTGTGTGCCCTGGAAAGCAGGGTATGGTTTCAACTGCTCTCTACTTTCCATTCTATTAAGAGAAGGAAAAAATTAGACAATCTATTTTATTTGTCACATGACACCTGGTGGGATTCTGGATTATAAAATGGCAACACTGGTTTTTTGTTCTTGGGAACTGTGCCCTTATTTTGGCTCATCAATTGGCGTACTGTTTGGCTGTGAAAAATAGAAATATTGATTACTGTGACTACATCCTAAGGGAACGAAGGAGCCAAGGCATGCAAGGTTAAGAGAGAGTTACTTTGAAAAAAAAGTGAGTCACGATTGTTAAATGAGAAGACTGGAGGGGAGGGGCTGTTTGTACATAGCAATACACCTGATGTTAACAAAGACCTGAATGGAAACTGGACTTCCATACCTTAAAGGAGAAGCATGGATGGTTTTTAATAGCATACCTTTTGAGTCAAATGGGTTAATGTATGATCCCTGTAGGTATTTAATAGCTCACGTATATTTAGAAGTTAGTTTAACTTCTAGCAGGTCTGTTTTATTTGAGCCTGAAGCAGTTGGAGGTTTTCAAAGAGATGTTGCAGGAAAAGAGGATTCTCAAAGGACTAAAAGTTCAATAAACTGTCTTCTTGACTGCAGGTTGAAGTCCTGACGAACATAGGTAGAGGAATGAGAGTTAAAAGTCGCCTTAGTTTTGTATCACCAACATCAACGGCCTGTTGGTCTTGAGCTGCTATAAAGACCAAATGCTTGTTAGCACTGTCATTATTTGTTTATCTATTTATTTTTTGTTTATTGTCATGTTATAAACCACAAGGTTTTTTATTTATTAATTTATTTATTTATTTTGTTTATTTTTATTTTTATTTTTATTTATTTTTTGGGGGAGATATATATTTTTGTTTCTAAGAAATAAAAATTTAGATCTCTCATTATATTTGAGAGCACGCACAGATGTGATGAAGCATGCATTTATATACGTGCATGTCACAGTATACAAGATGCACTCTTAGTGACCTATAAACTACACTCTGTGAAACAGATCAACCGGTGCTTGACATGTAAAACAAGATGATTTCCAAACCAGTCTTCAGCAAACCAACTTTCAGCTCCAGGAGTTTTAACAGTTTAAGGCCATGCAGCCAACATGTTCTGTGAAGTGATGGTTTAGATGTTCCAAGATTTAACTTGACTATACTGACATTATGACAAGATTTGTTTTAAGTGCAACAGTGAACAAAAGCCACATCGGAGTGAACTACTAGAGGTTGTAAGCCAATGATTGATATCAGCAAGACCTAAAATAGAACCCCAATGGGCCAATCACATGGTTCACTGCCACTCATGTAAACAACATACACTGCTAAATATGGCATTCTTGACATAAGACAACAATGTTATTTCAAGAAAAACATTCTGGTGTCACTCCCAAGAGTTCTTTTCTATTAAGACTTTTGGGAGTGACATAAGAAAAGTTTCATTGAAATAAGTCTTGTTCTTATTTCAAGAATACCATTTTTAGCAGTGTAAGAACTACAAACTCACAAAAAGATTAGACTAATCTAACTTAGTTTTGAGGAATATTATTTGGTTTTGCCCGTATACTGATGTGTGTAAAGCACTGCATCTCAGTACTTTTCCGAGTCATGTGAAAAAAAATTCCATAGGCATATTACTCAGGGGGGCATTGGAACCCACAACCTTTGCCATTCTAGAGCAGATGTCTACCACTAGACCACCGAGATTGTCCAAGCTATAGGTTAGGTAAAACCAAATAATATTCTTTAGCCTCGATACAAATTTAACATATGTTAAATCCCTTTTTTAGCCTTTCGAGAAAGACTCTGCCAGGGTCTGCTAGACTCTGCTTGGGTCGAAACGGCAGGCCACTTACTAATTTTTGCATCTATTAAATTAGTTATTATGAGGAGATAGTTCGAGGTGTGAAATGATGGCCCCCATGCTACATGCAGATGAGGCTGAAGGACTTCAAAGAATACCATCAAACCTTAAGAAACGTCACATACAAGAAGATAACAAAAAGTAACAAGTATGTATATGTGATACTTTTATGCATCTTTCTGACTTTGACACCTAAAACATAACAAGCAAAAAAGCCTTTAAAAAAACACAGCTAAAAGTGTCCAAGAAGATATCTACATGCATATCTTGCATCTGCATAACACACTGCCAAACCGATGACTTCTATGTGGAAAATGAACACCCCCATACATCGCTATATAAGAAGTTTGTCCTTTTCATCGTGATGTTTCACCTGGGCACTGCAAACATCTTTTGAGCTCTATAGATCATTTCTGCACCATCGCCCCTTCTAACACGATCTAAATTGAATACATGCACTGAATTTTTTTCCTATATATTTTTTTTACCTGCATCCTGTTTCTTCCTTTCGCTCAAATAGGCTGACATATTCACAGTGTAATCAATCCACGCGTATGATACTCAATGGCATCATTACGAGGGAGGCAAGTCAGACAGTGACTTATTAACCAGTTTGGCTCAACGATTAATTGATCAGAATGAGGTAAAACAAGCTCATTCCAATTATTCTTAAGCATCGGGTCGACCCCCAGAAGGTCAGTACGTGCCTATAAATTAAGGC